>JBBDGP010002273.1:985000-1585000 GCA_037952835.1 Lithobates septentrionalis
CAAGTTACTCTCAAACCAAGGTTTTACTGTATAGTCCTAATGTCTTCATTTAGTTAGGGTGACTTTATCTTCACCTAATGTTCTGGAGACGCAAGAGGAACTGAAAGAAAATTTCTGGAAAGTTAATGGAATTCTTTACATAGAAAGCTGTCCCTGGAACAGGGGTGGAATTGGAAGAATGGCTCTCTTTTCCCATTCAATGATGAAATTCTGGATTAACAACCTGTAGAAAGCAGAAGTACCTTTCTATCCAGCTGGTACACAGATAGCCTTAAGAACCCAACAGAGGCAGTGGCAAATCCTCAATGTGTGCAATGTGTGCTGGGTACACGGGCCTCAAGGGGGAGGGGGCCCACTGTTCTCTCATACAGTACACAGATTGAGGATTCAGGTCAGCAGAACTTTTCTATGGTCTCAATTTCAAACCCCCCCCCCCCCCCATGCATTCTCCAGTGCAAGTTCCTCTAGCTGCACTTTCATCATCCTTGCCATTGGTTACTAGGACCACTGATGACAGTGCTCCTGCATTTACAGGAAGCTGGAACTTCCCCTGTGTCATGTACCTGGTTGGAGGCCGAAGAGTTGAGAGGGCTTCCCTTGCAGCAGAGTGCAGAGCACCCCTAAAGGTTGGGACAGGAGGTGCTGTGGCCAAAGAAGCATGGGTTATCAGCTGCGCTAGCCTGAAGAGCTGAGATGATGATCACCTGATGAGGGCAGGACAGAGCAGGAATGACTGCAGGGCAGGTGTCCCTCAGAAGTAGCAGGGAGGTCTTGACAGCAGGGCAAGACGGAAAGCAGACTCAGAAGCAAGGCCAAGGGTCATGCACAGTGGGTCAGTCAGGAACAGAGACAGGTTGCAGGGTCAGGAACAAGCCGAGGTCATACACAGGTAATCAGGCAGTAGCGAAGTCAGTATACACAGCCAGGATGAGAGCCAGGAGTGGAGACAAGACACTCAGTCCAAACCTTCCCCGCATTCTGTCTCCCACCCTGATTACCCCATCTGAGGAAGGCAGCATCCACCCAGTTTTGGATACCATATATATCTTTCACACCATTTTATTTGACATCTGTTACCCCACACCTTGGAAGACCTATTAGCGCGGGAAGTGACTGTATGTTTATTCCAGTGTTTAAGTTAATTTATTACTTATTGACTCACTACCTCTGCTGGAAGTCTGTTCCAAGCATCATCTACTCTTTCAGGAAAATACTTTTTTAAGTTTGTTTTGAGTTTTCCTGTGTTCTTGATCTCAGCTACATACGGAGAATACTGAACTTTATGGTATAATATTCATTACTTGCCCAACAATTTCCAGTATCTACCAAATTCTTTTGAAGTGTATCTAAAGCAAAAAATAACATTTTAGTATTTTGCAGCTTATGAGCCCCTAAATGAGATGGTTGCATTTGATTTATTTTTTTTAGGACATTTTTTTTCTTCATTTACTGTTGGTGGTTGTGTACTTAACACACTTCCTGTCACTGGGTGGCTACGCTCACTCTACCATTGTATCTCTGGAGGGATCCACCTCGGCTGGGCTAGTAGTTTACAGGAGGAAAACAACACTTTAAGTTCAGCTCTCAGGAAAAGACAAGGACATTTATGATATTTAAATACTTGCTGAATATGTTCTTAGCCTGAAAAAAGAAATCTAAGTCATCACATCTAGGAGCTGTTTCGCTGAAATATATAGTAGGTTTAATTATCCTTTAACTGCTTCCTGCCCGGCCCATTGTAACATGACTTTCAGGTGGGAACCCTATTGTTCTGGGAGGACATCATATGACGTCCTCCCAAGAATGAGCCTCGCGTGGACCCTCCAGGCTAGCTCTGGGGAAGGGGGTGCGCACCCGAAAGGCGTTAGCTGTGCCCTGTGTTCTGTGCATGTCCATGCATTGTTTTTTGGACTTTTGTCAGTTGCATTTTGTGAGTACCCACTTTTATATAAAACATTTTTATTATTAAATTATCTTTGGTAATGCACTAGGTGTGCGCACCTTCCATTTCTGTTTTTCTACTGGAATAAACATACAGTAGGCCTATACTCAAACAAATAGGTTATCAAGTAAAGACATACAAAAATTTAAAAAAGGGCAAACTTAATTAACTAATTAATCTTTGGTGGGCAGGAATAACTTAAACTAACAAGGTGTACAGGAACAGGGTTGAAGTTTTAAAGACACCAGGGATTGATGCACTCCATTGGTAACCAAAATATCACTTTTGGGTGGATTAGCCCTTTAAAGAATACTAATACAGTATAGATACATTTGAATTCCTAATCTCTTTCTTCTCTTAGAATGTTATGGAAAAAGTCAACCAAACCTCTACAGGAAACTTCATCCTCCTTGGCCTATCTAACATTCCATCTCTCCAGGCAATCTATGCCCTTGTGTTTTCGGGGATGTACATAATCACATTGTCAGGAAACTTTCTACTGATCGTTGTGGTGAGGATCAACCCAAAGCTACAGACCCCCATGTACTTTTTCCTAAGCAACCTCTCAGTTATTGACATTGGTTTCTCGTCCACTATTGTTCCCCTAATTATCATAAACACTCTGATTAAGGACAGAAGCATCTCCTTGTTGGAATGTGCAGTGCAAATGTTTTTCCATTTGGGTTTAGGAGCAACTGAGTGTGTTATTCTAGGTGTCATGGCGTACGACAGGTTTGCTGCCATCTGCAGACCATTGCACTATAGCACCATAATGAATACAATTTTCTGTGCCGGTTTAGCTGCAGGGTCATGGAGTATTAGCTTCCTAAACTCTACCATCCATGTTGTCCTCATCTTCCAACTCCCCTATTGCAAGTCCCACCATGTCAACCACTTCTTCTGTGAGGTACCACCTTTCCTTCGAATGTCCTGCCAAGACACTTTTTTTCATGAGATGGGCATGTACATCTCTGTAGTAACTCTTAGCATGACTTCTTTCTGCTTGACTCTTTTCTCATATGTCCACATAATTTCCACCATCTTGAAAATCCGTTCCTCACAAGGAAGATATAAAGCTTTCTCCACGTGTGGTTCTCATCTGACTGTGGTGGGTCTCTTCTATGTGACAGTCTTTCTTATGTATCTGAGACCCCGCTCTACATACTCTCCTGAACTAGACAAAACTATGTCCATTTTTTATACAGTAGTGACTCCGATGTTAAACCCAATGGTCTACAGTATGAGGAATGAGGACGTCAAAAAGACAGTTAAAAGAATACACATGAGAAATAAAACATGACTAATTTTTTTATTCATTAAAGTGTATGTCCAGCAAAAATGTTTTCTTCATAGTTTTGGACAGAGTGGGGAAAGTTTGAAACCCCTTAAGGTTTTTACTGCTATCTGGTCCTCCGTCAGTGGCAGCTGGTGGTTTTTTGTTTGGGGGGCAGAAAACAACCACCCACCCCACCGCGCAACCTCAACACCCCCCCGCGCTGTCTGCCGGTCAACCGACACTTACCCGATTGGTGGGTACATCGAACAGGGAGACAGGCTGCAGTGAGTACCTAGGAGTAGCAGGGAGACAGGCTGCGGCAGGTATCTAGAAGTAGCAGGGAGAAAGGATGCAGTGGGTATCTGAGAGTAGCAGGGAGACAGGCTGCGGTGGGTATCTGGGAGTAGCAGGGAGACAGGCTGCGGTGGGTATCTGGGAGTAGCAGGGAGACAGGCTGCGGTGGGTATTTGGGAGTAGCAGGGAGACAGGCTGCGGTGGGTATCTTGGAGTAGCAGGGAGAAAGGCTGCAGCGGGTATCTGGGAGTAGCAGGGAGAAATGCTGCAGTGGGTATCTAGGAGTAGCAGGGAGACAGGCTGCGGTGGGTATCTGGAAGTAGCAGGGAGACAGGCTGCGGCGGGTATTTGGGAGTAGCAGGGAGACAGGTTGCGGTGGGTATCTGGGAGTAGCAGGGAGACAGGCTGCGGCAGGTATTTGGGAGTAGCAGGGAGACAGGCTGCGGCGGGTATTTGGGAGTAGCAGGGAGACAGGCTGCGGTGGGTATCTGGGAGTAGCAGGGAGACAGACTGCGGCGGGTATTTGGGAGTAGCAGGGAGACAGGCTGCGGTGGGTATCTAGAAGTAGCATGGAAAAAGGCTGCAGTGGGTATCTGAGAGTAGCAGGGAGACAGGCTGCGGTGGGTATCGGAGTAGCAGGGAGACAGGCTGCGGCGGGTATTTGGGAGTAGCAGGGAGACAGGCTGCGGTGGGTATCTGGGAGTAGCAGGGAAACAGACTGCGGCGGGTATTTGGGAGTAGCAGGGAGACAGGCTGCGGTGGGTATCTAGAAGTAGCATGGAAAAAGGCTGCAGTGGGTATCTGAGAGTAGCAGGGAGACAGGCTGCGGTGGGTATCGGAGTAGCAGGGAGACAGGCTGCGGCGGGTATTTGGGAGTAGCAGGGAGACAGGCTGCGGTGGGTATCTAGGAGTAGCAGGGAGACAGGCTGTGGTGGGTATCTGGAAGTAGCAGGGAGACAGGCTGGGGCGGGTATTTGGGAGTAGCAGGGAGACAGGCTGCGGTGGGTATCGGAGTAGCAGGGAGACAGGCTGCGGCGGGTATCTGGGAGTAGCAGGGAGAAAGGCTGCAGTGGGTATCTAGGAGTAGCAGGGAGACAGGCTGTGGTGGGTATCTGGAAGTAGCAGGGAGACAGGCTGCAGCGGGTATTTGGGAATAGCAGGGAGACAGGCAGCGGTGGGTATCTGGGAGTAGCAGGGAGACAGGCTGCAGCGGGTATCTGGGAGTAGCAGGGAGAAAGGCTGCAGTGGGTATCTGAGAGTAGCAGGGAGACAGGCTGCAGTGGGTATCTAGGAGTAGCAGGGAGAAAGGCTGCAGTGGGTATCTGGGAGTAGCAGGGAGAAAGGCTGCAGTGGGTATCTGGGAGTAGCACTTACCCGATTGGCGGGTACATCGGGCAGGGAGACAGGCTGCGGTGGGTATCTATAAGTAGCAGGGAGAAAGGCTGCAGTGGGTATCTGAGAGTAACAGGGAGACAGGCTGCGGTAAGTATCTGGGAGTAGCAGGGAGACAGGCTGCGGCGGGTATTTGGGAATAGCAGGGAGACAGGCTGCGGTGGGTATCTGGGAGTAGCAGGGAGACAGGCTGCAGCGGGTATCTGGGAGTAGCAGGGAGAAAGGCTGCAGTGGGTATCTAGGAGTAGCAGGGAGACAGGCTGCAGCGGGTATCTGGGAGTAGCAGGGAGAAAGGCTGCAGTGGGTATCTAGGAGTAGCAGGGAGACAGGCTGCAGTGGGTATCTGGAAGTAGCAGGGAGACAGGCTGCGGCGGGTATTTGGGAGTAGCAGGGAGACAGGCTGCGGTGGGTATCTGGGAGTAGCAGGGAGACAGGCTGCAGCGGGTATCTGGGAGTAGCAGGGAGAAAGGCTGCAGTGGGTATCTGGGAGTAGCAGGGAGACAGGCTGCGGCGGGTATCTGGGAGTAGCAGGGAGACAGGCTGCAGCGGGTATTTGGGAGTAGCAGGGAGACAGGCTGCGGCGGCTCTGTGTCCTTTTCCATTCTGAGATCATGGCGGCTTCCGCCGTGCATCTCTGCCACTCCTCCTAGGCATCTGATAGGAGTGCCTGACCTTTCAGCCAATTGGGAAACGGGTAACAGACCCGTGCTTGCTGATTGGCAGAGAGGCAATTCAGTGTTAGAAAAGCGAATATTCATTTGCTTTTCTAACACATCTGGGTGGGCTCCAACCGCTATGCTCTGCGCCATGAGTCCACCTTTTTTGAAGCCCATTAGAGCCAATGGCTCTAATCCGCTGTAATTCAGGCACCCAGCATCCTAAAATGGGCCGGACGCATGAATAGGGGTTGGCAGCAGCGGCCATGGATAGATTCATGCCATGCATGAATCTATCCATTGCATATAGGGATTGGCTGGAGAGAGGGGGCGGCGCCCATGCACCCTTAATGAACGGGCCGCCCATGGGCTCCGTTGGAGAGATTTTCCTTGCCTTCCTGTCCTGCTGACAATATTTTACAAGACAAGAACTGAGGAGAACTCTCCAACAGCAACATAGACAGGGGAAGGCTAGAACCTCTGTCAAATTATTTTTGTTGTCTGGGTCCATGTCACAGATTTTCTCCCACTTCCTGTGTGGTTAAACTGTTGACAGCAGAGTAGGAAGTGAGGCTAAATCTCTTTAATGGAGCCCCTGGATAGCAGTTAAAACAAGAGTTTGAATCCTTCCCCACTTAGCCCAAATGTACAAAAAAAAAATGGCAAACACTTTAAAAACCATTAAATATAATGTAAATACAATAAGTTTAAATGTAATATCCTTTACAGCAAAACACAGATGGGGGGGTTGACACTTTGAGCCATTTACAGCTCTACTCCATCACATAGGGGGAAATTTACTAAAACTGGTGCACACAGAATCTTGTGCAGTTGTGCATGGTAGCCAATCAGCTTACAGGTTTTATTGTGAAGGCTTAACTGAACAAGTTGAAGATAGAAGCTGATTGGTTGCTATGCACAGCTGCACCAGTTTCTGTGTGCACCCGTTTTAGTAAATCTCCCCCATAGAGCTGTCAGTCTAATGCCCCGTACACACGATCGGATTTTTCGACAATAAATGTTGGATGTGAGCTTGTTGGCGGAAAGTCCGACCGTGTATGCTCCATCGAACATTTGTTGTCGGACTTTCCGCCAACAAATGTTGGCTAGCAGGTTCTCAAATTTTCCGCCAACAAATGTTTGTTGTCGAACTTTCCGATCCTGTGTACACAAGTCCTTCGGACAAAAGTCCACGCATGCTCCGAATGAAGTACGAGCCAGAAGCGCTCGGTTTTGTAAAACTATCGTTCGTAATGGAGACATCACATACGTCTTGTACGTCACTACGTTCATAATTGTCGGCCAACATTTGTGTGACCGTGTGTATGCAAGACAAGTTGGAGCCAACATCCTTCGAACAAAAATCCATGGTTTTGTTGTCGGAAAGTCCAATCGTGTGTACGAGGCATCACACTGTGAACATGCTAACAGGAGAAGAGCACACATCAATAGCCAATCAAGTATACTACTACTTCATCATTCCCCAATTAGCAGGCTTTGACCAACATGTAATGCTCACCTGCAGTAGAGAAACGTGAGGTCAGACACCTGGCTATGCTTTCAGGTTTGGATGACAAGCATGGCTAAAAAGAATGGGAAATTCTTTGTAAAACAATTTATATGTATGAATTCTATTTCTCCAGTTTTTCCTGAGATGTTCTGAAAAATTTCACAGAGGCATTAAATGCTGATGATGGTAATGAATTCACAAAATTACAATCGTTAAAATTAATTAAAACAAAACCAATCCACAATGTTCCCCTAATTATCATAAATACTTTGGTCAAGGACAGAAACATCTCCTTGTTCGGATGTGCAGTGAAAATGTTCTTTCGTTTGGGTTTAGGAGGAACAGAGTGTATAATTCTAGCTGTCATGGCGTATGACAGGTTTGCTACCATCTGTAGACCATTGCACTACAGCACCATAATGAATAAGATGTGTGTGAGTTTAGAAGCAAGGTCATGGAATATTTGCTTTCTGAACTCTGCCATACATGTTTCTCTCACCTTCCAACTCCCGTACTGCAAGTCCCACCATGTCAACCACTTCTTCTGTGAGGTACCACCTTTTCTTCGAATGTCCTGCAGAGATACTTCACTTAAAGAGATGGGCATGTACATCTCCGCAGGAGTCCTTGGCATGTCTTCGTTCTGTCTGACTCTTATCTCAAATGCCCAAATAATTTCCACCATCTTGAAGATCCGTTCCTCACAAGGAAGACATAAAGCTTTCTCCACATGTGGTTCCCACCTAACTGTGGTGGTTCTCTACTATGGGCCCCTTCTTTTTATATATCTGACACCCCGTTCTACATACTCTCCTGCAATAGACAAAACTCCGTCCATTGTATATATACGGTAGTAACACCAATGCTGAACTCCATGGTCTACACTACAGTACAGTAAAACCTCGGATTGCGAGCGTAATTCGTTCCAGAAACGTGCTTGTAATCCAAACCACTCATATATCAAACCAAATTTCCCATAAGAAATAATGGAAACTCAAATGATTCGTTCCACAACCATTTATTCAAAGGTCCTTCACTTTAGAGTCCATATAAAAAGGTTTTAGCAATGTGACCAGGTTGTGCAACCATAAAATGTCCATCCACAAATGAAAGCCCCCACAAGGTGATTAAAAGCTAAATCCAGCAGGAGCTACAGAGTATTAATAAGCGTAGCAATATGTTGCTAAATGTTGTACCTTCATTAAATGTATCCATATTGCTACACTTAGAGGCGCCTCTCTTCTCTTTTATACTCAGTTGTGACATGACGCTACTTGTTTATCAAGACATCGCTTGTATATTAAGTCAAAATTTATTTAAAAATTGTGCTTGTTTTGCAAAACGCTCTCAAACCAAGTTACTCTCAAATCAAGGTTTTACTGAATAAGCAATGAGGATGTCAAAAACACAGTTATAAGAACATACATAAGAATTTAAAAAAAATATGTAAAATTAAATGTTGGTTTGCATTACATGACATCATTGCATAAACGATCATTAAATATTTCTGGAGTCTGTATCATCCTTAACCACTTCAGCTCTGGAAGGTTTACCCCCTTTTTGACCAGGCCATTTTTTGCGATATGGCACTGCATTGCTTTGATTGACAACTAACGCTGTACCCAAATAAAATTGACGTCCTTTTTTTCCCACATATAGAGCTTTCTTTTGGTGGTATTTGATCAGCTCTGGGGTTTTTATTTTTTGCGCTAGGAACAAAGAACGACTGACAATTTTGAAAAAAAATAAATATTTTTTCTTTTTTGCTCTAAAACACATCCAATAAATTTTTTTTTAAAAATCTAATTTCTTCATCAATTTAGACCAATATGTCTTATGCTACATATTTTTGGTAAAAAAAAAATCCCAATACGCGTATATATTGATTTATTTGCTCACAAGTTATAGTGTCTACAAACTATGGTATATATTTAGTTATTTCTAAAAAAAAAAAAAAAATGTTCCTAGTACTGTCGGCAATCAGTGACCTATAGCGGGACTGCAATATTGCGGCG
Organism: Lithobates septentrionalis; assembly: GCA_037952835.1. Classification (NCBI taxonomy): domain Eukaryota; kingdom Metazoa; phylum Chordata; class Amphibia; order Anura; family Ranidae; genus Lithobates; species Lithobates septentrionalis. Next base: position 994,086 of record JBBDGP010002273.1, read on the forward strand.
GACAAATCGGACACCTGACACTTTTGACACTTTTTTGGGGACCAGTGACACTAATACAGTGATCAGTGCTAAAAAAATATACACTGTCACTGTACTAATGACACTGACAGGGAAGGGGTTAATATCAGGGGCAATCAAAGGGTTAAATGTGTGCCTAGGGAGTGTTTACCAACTGTGGGGGAGGTGCTTTTACTACTGGAAGAGATGGACCGTTGTTTGTGTTTTACAGGAATGAAGCAGGAAAAAAAATTGTAAAGAAAAAAAGGAAAAAAATGATTAATTATTATTTTGTATTGAAAAATTATTATTATCTTTTTTTACATACTGTCACCAGTCAGTACCCCTTATCACTGCCATACCAGTCATATGATGACGCTGTATTGCACTGGGGAGGGTATATAAAAAAAAATTGTGAAAAAAAAAATTATATTTACATAGTTACATAGTAGGCGAGGTTGAAAAAAGACACAAGTCCATCAAGTCCAACCTATGTGTGTGATTATATGTCAGTATTACATTGTATATCCCTGAATGTTGTGGTCGCTCGGGTGCATATCTAATTGTTTTTTTAAATTATCGATGCTCCCTGCTGAAACTACCGCCTGTGGAAGAGAATTCCACATCCTAACCGCTCTTACAGTAAAGAACCCTCTACGTAGTTTAAGGTTAAACCGCTTTTCTTCTAGTTTTAGTGAATGGCCGCGTGTATTATTAAATTCCCTTTCACTGAAAAGTTTTATCCCTATCGTGGGGTCACCAGTATGGTATTTGTACATTGAAATCATGTCCCCTCTCAAGCGTCTCTTCTCCAGAGAGAACAAGTTCAGTACTCCCAACCTTTCCTCATAACTAAATATCCTCCAGTCCCTTTATTAGTTTTGTTGCCCTTCTCTGGACTCTCTCCAGTTCCAGTACATCCTTCCTGAGGACTGGTGCCCAGAACTGGCCGGCATACTCCAGGTGCAGCTGGACCAGAGTCTTGTAAAGAGGGAGAATTATCGTTTTATCTCTGGAGTTAATCCCCCTTTTAATGCATGCCAATATTCTGTTTGTTTTGCTTGCAGCAGCTTTGCATTGCATGCCATTGCTGAACCTGTCATCATACTAGGACCCCCAGGTCCTTTTCCATCCTTGATTCCCCCAGAAGTTCTCCCCCAGTGTATAGATTGCATTCATATTTTTCCCACCCAAATGCATTATTTTACATTTTTCTACATTAAACCTCATTTGCCATGTAGTTGCCCACCCCATTAATTTGTTCAGATCCTCTTGCAAGGTTTCCACATACTGGATGTATGGAGATGTTATTGCCCTGCTTAGCTTAGTGTCTTCTGCAAATACAGAAATTGAGCTGGTTATGCCATCCTCCAGGTTGTTTATGAATAAATTAAATAGCATTGGTCCCAGCAAAGAACCCTGGGGGACCCCACTTTCCCCCTCTTACCATTCTGAGTACTCCCCATTTATCACTACCCTCTGAACTCGCCCCTGTAGCCAGTTTTCAATCCATGTACTCACCCTATGGTCCATGCCAACGGACCTTACTTTGTACAGTAAACGTTTATGGGGAACTGTATCAAATGCTTTTGAAAAATCCAGATACACCACGTCTACGGGCCTTCCTTTATCTAGATGGCAACTCACCTCCTCATAGAAGGTTAATAGACGGTTTGGCAGGAACAATTCTTCTTGAATCCATGCTCATTACTGCTAATGATACTGTTGTCATTATTAAATCTTGTATATAGTCCCTTATCATCCCCTCCAAGAGCTTGCATACTATTGATGTTAGGCTAACTGGTCTGTAAATCCCAGGGATGTAACCTGGCCTTTTTTTAACTATTGGTGCTACATTGGCTTTTCTCCAATCAGCTGGTACCATTCCAGTCAGTAGACTGTTCGTAAAAATTAGGAACAATGGTCTGGCAATTACTTGTCTGAGTTCCTTAAGGACCTTCGGGAGCAAGCCATCTGGTCCTGGTGACTTATTAATGTTAAGTTTTTCAAGTCTAATTCTAATTCTGTCCTCTGTTAGCCATGAGGGTGCTTCCTGTCACATGTCATGAGGATAAACATTGCAGTTTTGGTTACTAAAGCCCCCCGATTTCCTCGTGAAGACTGGGGAGAAGAATAAATTCAATACTTTCACCATCTCTCCATCCTTAGTAACCAGATTCCCTTCATCATTCTTTATGGGACCAATGTGATCTGACCTCCCTTTCTTAATATTTATGTACTTAAAGAATTACTTGGGATTTTTTTTACTCTCCTCCGCTATGTGCCTTTCATGTTCTATCTTAGTCGCCCTGATTGCACCCTTACATTTCTTGTAGCATTCTTAGTAAAGTTGGAATGCTGTTGATGATCCCTCAGCCTTGTATTTTTTGAAGGCCTTCTCCTTTGCTTTTATATGCAGTTTTACATTGGAGTTAAGCCACCCAAGACTTTTTTTTAGCTCTTTTAAATTTATTGCCCATTGGGATGCACTGGCTAATTCCCTTATTTAATATGCTCTTAAAGCATACACATTTTTCCACCGTGTTCTTTGTTCCTAAGATTTTATCTCTATTATTATCTAGCAAGGATCGTAGTTTAGGGAAGTTGGCTCTTTTGAAATTCAGTGTCTTTGTATTTCCCTTATGTTTCCTATTTGTGTGATTTATACTAAAACTAATTGACCTGTGATTGCTGTTTCATAAATTGCCCCATATTTCTGTGATCAGGTCTGTATTGTTGGTAATCAGTAAGTCTAATAACGCTTTGTTTCTAGTTGGTGCATGTACCATCTGACCCATGAAATTGTCCTGCAAGACATTTAGGAACTGGGGAGCCTTAGATGAATGCGCAGTTCCTTCCACCCAGTCTATGTCTGGACAATTAAAATCCCCCATTATAATGACACCTCCCATTCTTACCGCTAATCCAAATTGTGACAGGAGGTCCGACTCTGCCTCCTCTCTCTGGTTAGGGGGCCTATAGCATACTCCCAGTATTACTTTCCCCTAAAGTGGAGGGCCACCCTGAAAAAAAAATTTGCACCAAAAATCCTAAAAAAAATAAAAAAAAAACATTTGAAAAAAATATTTTTTAAACTTACCTGAACCCTTGTTGCTAGGCAGTCTTCCTAATCTGCCTCTTCCTATTCCGCTGCGTGTTCTGCTCCTAGCTGAGCGGCCCCGTTGCCTTCTGGGAACCGTGTGTGTTCCCAGAAAACCACGGGGCCATTCACAGATTGCCGCACACTCATGCGCAGTAGGAAACTGGCAGTGAAGCCGCAAGGCTCCACTGCCTGTTTCTCTTACTTAGGATGGCGGTGCCAGGACCCGAGAGCCAAAGAAATGGGTCGGCCTCGGGCGGCCGACATCGCGGGCACCCATGACAGGTAAGTCTACTTATTTAAAGTCAGCAGCTATTAATAGTGAAAAATAATTATAGTGGCCGGAATCCCGCTTTAGCTTCCTCCCTTTGTAGCTTTACCCATAAGGATTCCACCTCATCCCTTGCTTCCTTAGTGATGTCACCTCTCACATTCACTTGTACATTATTTTTGATATACAGGCATACCCCCTCCCCCTTTTTTACCCTCTCTATCCCTGCGATATAGGGAATGCCCTTGAATGGTTGCCAGCCAATCATGAGAGCTGTCGAACCAAGTCTCTGTAATTCCTACAAAATCTAAATCCTCCTCGTACAAAAGTAGTTCTAGTTTTCTCATCTTGTCCGCCAGACTCCTGGCATTGGTGAACATGTCACGTAGTTTAGACCGGTCGCATACTATCTGCTTATTGGGTGCTCTGGGGTTGCAAATAGGACTTGTTACTATTTACATCAGGTTTAGGTGCTTTAGTCAACCTACCACTAATGCCCCCAATACTACCCTCTGGAATATGTTCCGCGCTGACTATCTCTACCTCTTGACCCTGTCACCATCGCCTAGTTTAAATGCCCCTCTAACTTTTCAGCCATCTTCACTCCCAGCAGATCTGCACCTTCCCCATTTAGGTGCAGTCTGTTCCTTCTATAGAGCTGGTAACCGAGTGAGAAGTCGCCCCAGTTCTCCAGGAACCCAAACCCCTCCTTTCTACACCAGCTCCTCAGCCACTTGTTTACTTCCCTAATCTCCCTCTGCCTTTCTGGTGTGGCTCAAGGTACCGGTAGTATTTCTGACAATACTACCTTGGAGGCCCTTTTCCTCAATTTAGCTCCTAAGTCCCTAAAATCATTTTTTAGGACACTCCATCTACCTCTGACTTTGTCATTGGTGCCAACGTGCACCATGACAGCCAGGTCTTCCCCAGCCCCTCCCAGTAATTTGTCCACCAGATCCGTGATGTGCCAAACCTGAGCACCTGGTAGACAACATACAGTACGGCGCTTCAGGTCTTTGTGACAGATTGCCCTCTCTGTCCTTCTAAGAAATTAGTCCCCTACCACCAGAATATGTATTTCCTTTCCCTTGGCTTTACTCCCAACCTCACTGGAGGAGTTATTCCCCTGGCAGCTAGGGGAGTCACTCAGCTCCAGCAGTGCTGGTCCCTGACTGGTTTCACCAATGCCACTCAACGGGACGTACTCTTTGGGATGTTCCAGCCCAGGACCGGCCTCCCTGACTCTTTCCCCTATATCCTTCCTGTCACCCATCTACCCTTCTTTGGTGCCTGCACTGCATTGTCTCCACCCACCTCTGTGCTGACCCCCGCCGGAACCTTGTTATGATCCCAACACTCCTTTAGTATGGAGGGACTTCTCAGTGTTGACAGTTGCTTCCCTAGATTCAGAACCTGGGCTTGCAGGGAAACAATGTACTTAAATTTTTGCACAGCAGTATTTGCCCTCGATGGGATGATTTAATTTCTTTATTTTACAAAAAATTGTGGAAAAAATCTGGGGGCCTCAGATTTGGTTAAATATTTTTGTGCAGCTCAGTTAGCGCAGTTGATTCAATTTCATACCACCAGATCCTATCCCTTATGGATGCGGGCAGAATCCTACCCTTGCCCATCCAGACTGATTTCACACATGTTTTTGGCTGCCATCTAAACAGCGACCTAACATACTCTGCACATCCTTATCATTTTCCTTTGAGATAGGCTCTTCAGGGCCTATAAATTTAGATAACCTCATAGCCTGTTGGCCCTGTTGTTGCACATTCTGGAATTCAACTCGAGCCTCACCCCCCCCCCCCCCCCCCCACACACACACACACTTTTGATTGGTGGATTAACCACTTTCCGACTGCCCCATAGCACATTTATTGCTACAGGGCAGCTGCTGTGCAGAATCACATATATATGCTTTATCCTGCACTTCCGGGTTTTGGGCGCGAGTGCGCAACGCCGCCGCCGGCGATGTCCACTGGAACCCGCCCATCATTCGGCACTCTGAAAGAATGACAGTCTGCCTATGTAAACAAGGCAGATTGTCATTCTGTCAGTACAGAGGACATAGATCCTGTGTTCCTGTAAAGCAGGAACACCGATCCATGTCTTCCAGTAGTAAAAGCACCTCCCCCACTACACTGAAACATTAGCTAGGTACACATTTAACCCTTTGATCGCCCCTGATGTTAACCCCTTCCCTGCCAGTGTCATAAGTACAGTGATAGTGAATGTTTTTAGCTCTGATCACTGTATTACTGATCACTGTATTACTGATCACTGTATTAGTGTCACTGGTTCCCACAAAGTGTCAAAAGTGTCAGTTAGTTTCGCCGATCGCCGCCATTACTAGTAAAAAAAAAAAAGTGCACAGTAATAAGAACTTACAACTCCTGATCTTCAAAATACACTTTCATTACTTTTGGTGTACACAATACAATACCCAATTTTTCTAGTAAAAATAAAAGATAATATTACACTAAGTATAAGGATACCTAACATGTCACACTTTAAAATTGTGTATGCCAGTGGAACAGCGACAAACAACACTAAAAATCTCCATAGGTAACATTTTTAAAAGCTTTCACAGGTTACCAGTTTACACAGGAGGTTTGGGGCTAGAATTATTGCTCTCGCTTGGACGTTCACGAGGATACCTCACATGTGTGGTAAGATCACATTTTACATATGCGTGTGGGACCTATGTGTGCGTTCACATTTTGCATGTGAGCACGGGGGGACGGGGTGCTTTAAAAAAATATATATATTATTTATTTTATTGCTTTAAATTTATTGAATTTATTTTTTTTTCCACTGTACCTTTAATTTTTAAATAAACATTATTTTTGTCACAAGGGGATGAACCACAATCCTTGTGATAGCATGGGCAGTGATAGGTCCTCTTTATGAAGAGATCTGGGCTCTATTAGAGTCCTCTCCTCTGGCCTTCAAAGCATCTGATCAAAACCAAGATCGGTAACAGCTTGTAAACAAACAAACACAAAATCAGAAGTGCCGAAATCCTGGCCACCTTCAATTTCTGACACAACGGGGGGGGGGGGGGGGGGGGACAACGGAAGTTCCTCTCACTCAGTGGCGGCTGGTGCTCAAAATTTTTTTGGGGGGCGCAAACAGAGAAATTATGAAAAATACTGAGAGAAAAACATCAATTGCCACCTCACTGTGCCATCAAATGCAGCCACTACGCCATCAAATGCATCCACCGTGCCCATCAATTGCAGCCACTGTGCCCATCAAATGCAGCCACTGGGCCCATCAAATGCAGCCACTGGGCCCATCAATTGCAGCCACTGTGCCATCAATTGCAGCCACTGTGCCCATCAATTGCAGCCACTGTGCCTATCAAATGCAGCCACTGTGCCCATCAAATGCAGCCACTGTGCCCATCAAATGCAGCCACTGTGCCATCAATTGCAGCCATTGTGCCCCCCCCACCCGCCTGCTCGCTGTCTGACCGTCACTTACCCCATCTTGGTGGTGAGTCAGGCAGCGGGTGACGGCGGCGAGCTGTGGGACGGGCAGCGGGTCAGGCAGCGGTGAGCTGTGTCCTCCATGCATCTCTTCTTTCTTCCTGCTAGGCATCCAATAGGATCGCCTGTACTTTCAGCCAATCAGGTGACAGGTATTAGACCCATGCTTCCTGATTGATGGAGAGGCAGTTCAGTGTTAGAAAAGCAAATAATAATTTGCTTTTCTAACACACCTGGGTGGGCTCTGAGTCCACCCTATTTTGATTATGGCCTATGACCTATGGCTCTAATCAGGTGCTTAAAAAAAACACCCCCGCCGCTGTAATTCAGGTGCCCGGTGTCCTAAAAGGGGCCAGACGCCTGAATAGGGGTTGGCTGCGGCGGCCATGGATAGATTTATGCTATGCATGAGTCTATCCATGATACATATAGGGTGGTGTGATAGAGGGGGCGGCGCTCATGCCCCCTTAATGGCGCTCACTGCTCTCACTTTGCGCCAGTAATCCAATGCAACCTGGAGCATCTGTACCAGGCTCCCCAATGAGATGAATCTTCCACCATCCGCAAAAGTGATTGAGCAGTTGTATAGGCACTCAGATCACTTTTTACCTTGTAGGAAATTGCCGGACCCTAAAAAAGCTACCTTGATTATTGCTGCAGGGATAACCAAGATATCACTCTTCACATCCAAGGACGTATAAATAAATACAGCGGATGGGAAGCAGTTGAAGAAGAATTCCAAACAGACGTAAAAACACAGTTTAGAATAATTATGTATTACTTAAAGTGTTACAGAGTTTCTCTCACTTCCTATATAGTAAAACAGTTGACGGCAGCGCAGGAAGTGAGGTTAAATCTATCAGAGCCCCCAGATAACAGTTAAAAGAGAAGTATTCTTACCTAGGTGGATGCTGCATCTGTCCCCTGCCAGCTCTGTAGCAAGAACTGAGCACTCAAACACCCTTGATCGCTCAGTTTTCCCCCTTCTCTCTAACCAGAGACCTGGAAAGGGTGTGTGTGCCGCTCAGGCTCAGTAGAGAGGGGGTATGTGAACGGTACATCCACAGCTGCTGTTAGAGTGCTGACCCGATGGAGCTTGTCCGGCTCCTGCAAGGGTTCAAGAAGAAAATGGGTAGCCCCTGGAAGTTGCACATGGTGTCCTAGAGAGGTGAATGGAGTGGCAACCTCAGCCGGGAATCCAATCAGGCCATGTCCCCAACACTCTTATATTGAAATATACACTATAATACCAAAAGTATTGGGACATTGTTTCGTGCACTGGTGCGCTGTCATGTTAGAACAGGAAGGGGCCATCCCCAAACTGTTCCCACAAAGTTGGGAGAATGAAATTGTCCAAAGGTATGCTGACACCTTAAGATTTCCCTTCACTGGAACTAAGGGGCCGAGCCCAACCCCTGAAAAACATCCCCACACCATAATCTCCCCTCCATCAAATGATTTGGATCAGTGCACAAAGTAAGGTCCATAAAGACATGAGGATGAGTGAGTTTGGGGTGGAGGAACTTGACTGGCCTGCACAAAGTCCTGACCTCAACCCGATAGAACACCTTTGGGATGAATTAGAGCGGAGAAAAGGTGAACTTAGCCTTTAAGTGTTTTGGGGAATTTTTTGTTGTGTTTTGTACTGAACTGGTCCAAATAATGAGTTCAAACAATAAACTTTAAGATTTACTATATTCTACCTATTTCTTGTTCTATCCAAAACAAAAAAATAAGTTTTGCCTGGAATTTCAGAACCCAAAGATAGTTAAAACAAATCATGTATAAGAAAAAATAAAGGTTAGATGGAAAAAAGTTTTCTTGCAACACTTAGCAAACAGCTAAGACTCTGGATTATTCACAAAGGACCAACTCAACTGGGGAGCTAAGAATACAACATCAGAGCCGAGGGACCAAATGTGTGTTATATAAGGCTGCATCTTACTTGTTTCTAGTTGCCTTGTGCCCAACCAAATTCATATATCTCCTTCATGTTATAAAGTTTAAAGGAAACTGATAAATACTGAAAAATGCTCCATGGAAATAAGGATCTAAAGAAGCTAGAAATTCAAAGCTGGCCAATGATTAATGTTCTCAAGCATATTATCTTTACGAATGGCCAATAGCTATCTAGAAGGCTGAGATAAAATACAGATACTGAGTTGAAATAACTTTCCTAATTTCGATAACAACATTCTAACTGTGTTGCTTTTTTTGATAGGAAATAATTAAGGTATTATTTTTACAGTATTATTTTCAAAGAATTATCTTTTTTATGTATTTTAAAGGGAAACTGATACATTTTACAAGTTTATATATAGTCCTAATGTTTAATTTAGTAAGGGTGAATTTATCTTTACTTAATGTTCTGAAGAAATGGGAAAAGGAAATTGAAGAAAATTTCTGGAAAGTGATTGGAATTATTTACTTAGAAAGTTTTCCCTGGAACAGGAGTGGAATTGGAAAAATGGCCCTCTTTTCCCATTTAATGATGACATTCTGGATTAACAACCTGTAGAAAGCAGAAGTAATAGATATGGTTTGTCTATCCAGCTGGTACACAGATAGCATTAAGAACCCAACAGAGGCAGTGGCACATCCTCAATGTGTGCTGGGTACACGGGCCTCGGGGGGGGGGACCCACTGTTCTCTGATACAGTGCACAGATTGAGGATTCAGGTCAACAGAACTTTTCTTTGGTCTCAATTTCAACCCCCCATGCAGTCTCCAGTGCAGGTTCCTCTCGCTGCACTGTCATCATCCTTGCCATTGGTTACTAGAACCACCGATGACAGTGCTCCTGCATTCACAGGAAGATGGAACTTCCTCTGTTTTAGGTACCTGATTGCAGGCCGAAGAGAGGGCTTCCCTTGCAGCGAAAAGTTCAGAGCACCCCTAAGGGTTGGGACAGGAGGTGCTGAGGCCAAAGAAGCATGGGTTGCCAGCTGTGCTAGCCTGAAGAGCTGAGATGATGATCACCTGATGGGGGCAGGACAGAGCAGGAATGACTGCAGGGAAGGTGTCTCTCAGAAGTAGCAGGTGGGTCTTGACAGCAGGACAAGACGGAAAGCAGACTCAGTATCAAGGCTAAGGGTCATGCACAGTAGGTCAGTCAGGAACAGAGACAGGTTGTAGGGTCAGGAACAAGCCGAGGTCATACACAGGTTATCAGGCAGTAGTGAAGTCAGTATACCAAGCTGGGTCAGAGCCAGGAGTGGAGACAAGACAGGTCCAAGGCAAGCCGGGTCAGTAACAGGAAATCCAATAACAGCATACACAGGAACACAGGAGGGCTGAAGATCATCCAGCAACCAGTGAGCAGGGTTACCATACTTATAAAGGCCAATAGGCGTTGGAACTTATCATGCCCTGTGTGTTCCACCTCGCAGGGGAGCGCGAATAGTGCGGTCATGCTGGAAATTGGTAAAAATTCCAGTTCTTCTCTGGTTAGTCCCCTGACACTCAGTCCAAACCTTCCCCGCATCTTGGCTTCCACCCTGATGCCACAGCCATGCTGTTAGTTAAGGACAGACTCTGATGGAGACTTTGATGTAAGAGGGAATCTGATGGGGACCCTGATGAAAAGGAAAACTCTGATGAGGGCTCTGATGTAGAGGGGACTCTGATGGGGATTCCAATGTAAGGCGGACTCTGATGGGGACTTTAATGTGAAGGGAACTCTAATGGAGACTCTGATGTAGGGGGGAACTCTGGTGGAGATCTTGATATAAGGGGGGCTCTGATGGGAACTCTCATGTAAGGGCGGACTTTGATAAGGACCCTTATGCAAGCTAAACTCTTATGCAACGTACACACGATCAGAAATTCGGCCAGCAAATGACCGATGAGAGCTTTTGGTCGGAAAATGCGACCGTGTGTATGCTCCATCGGATTTTTACTGGCCGAATTCCAGCCAGCAAAAGATTGAGAACATGTTCTCAATTTTTCGGTCAGAAAAAGTTCCTATCCGAAAATGCGATCGCCTGTAGCAATTCCGACTCGCAAAATTCCTACACATGCTCGGAAACAATTCAACGCATGCTAGGAAGCATTAAACTTCATATTCTCGGCTCGTCGTAGTGTTGTACGTCACTGCGTTCTTGACGGTCGAAAGTTCAGCGAACTTTTGTGTGACCGTGTGTATGCAAGGCAAGCTTGAGCGGAATCCCGTCTGAAAAGCCATCATATCTTTTTCCGACGAGAAGTCCGATCGTGTGTACGCGGCATTATGTGAACCGGGGACTGTAAAGTTCACTAAGTATTCATTGCCTTTCTGCCTGGTTGCTAAGAAGGCAATGAGTTTTTTAAGAATGCTTTCCATAAGGTAGGCTGAAAAACATGGTTATTGAAGGAGTTTATTTTTCTATAAATGCTTGTGCTGAGGGTTGTACATGTCTGTAATGCCGCGTACACACGGTCGGACTTTTCGTCTACAAAAGTCAGACGGACGCCGACGGACTAAAGCTGACTGACAATCCGATCGTGTGTGGGCTTCCCCGGACTTTCAGCAGACTTTTCCAGCCTCAAATCTGACGGACTTTAGATTTGAAACATGCTTTAAATCTTTACGTCGTAACTAGGCCGGACCCAGAAATCCGCTCGTCTGTGTGCTAGTCCGACGGACAAAAACCCACGCTAGAGCAGCTATTGGCTACTGGCTATCAACTTCCTTATTTTAGTCCGGTGTACATCATCACGTACGAATCCGTCGGACTTTTGTGTGATCGTATGTAGGCAAGTCCGTTCGTAAGAAAGTCTGCCGCAAGTCCGCCAAAAGTCCGCCAAAAGTCTGACAAAAGTCTGACAAAAGTCAGTCGAAAGTCTGTCGGACAGGCTGTCGGACTTTTTTGCAAGGATCCACTTGGCGTTTTAATAAACAGAAACTGTTTATACATATTACACTATGGGAGGCAATTCTTTATTCTTTCTTTAATGGTTGGAACCGTAAATTAACCGTATCTTTGCAAGGCTTGAAGGAGCAATGGATTATCAGAGGAGGGAAACTAGAGCCCGGCCGAGCATCATCAGCACTCTGGAAACCCCCCCATATGGTCACCAACTGGAGATCCCCTGCTGTGCACCCACTCCCACTATACGATATCTTCAAGGCTAACCATACTCCATACTCCATATCACTTTTGGGTGGATTGGCCCTTTAAAGAATACCAATATAGATGCATTTGAATTCTTATTTTCTTTCTGCTCTTAGAATGTTATGGAAGAAGTCAACCAAACCTCTACAGGAAACTTTATCCTCCTTCGCCTATCTAACATCCCATCTCTCCAGGCAATCTATGTCCTTGTGTTTTCGGTGATGTACATAATCACTTTGTCAGGAAACCTTCTACTGATCATTGTGGTGAGGATCAACCCAAAGCTACAGACCCCCATGTACTTTTTCCTAAGCAACCTCTCCATTATTGACATTGGTTTCTCGTCCACTATTGTTCCCCTAATTATCATAAACACTTTGGTCAAGGACAGAAGCATCTCCTTGTTGGAATGTGCTGTGCAAATGTTCTTTCATTTGGGTTTAGGAGCAACAGAGTGTATAATTCTAGCTGTCATGGCGTATGACAGGTTTGCTGCCATCTGTAGACCATTGCACTACAGCACCATAATGAATAAGATGTTGTGTGTTAGATTAGCAGCAATGTCATGGAGTATTTGCTTTCTGAACTCTGCCATCCATGTTGTCCTCACCTTCCAACTCCCCTACTGCAAGTCCCACCATGTCAACCACTTCTTCTGTGAGGTACCACCTTTTCTTCGAATGTCCTGCAGAGACACTTTACTTAATGAGATAGGCATGTACATCTCCGCAGGAATCCTTGGCATGTCTTCGTTCTGCCTGACTGTTATCTCATATGTCCAAATAATTTCCACCATCTTGAAGATCCGTTCCTCACAAGGAAGACGTAAAGCTTTCTCCACATGTGGTTCCCACCTAACTGTGGTGGTTCTCTACTATGGGACCCTTCTTTTAATATATCTGAGACCCCGTTCTATATACTCTCCTGCAATGGACAAAACTCTGTCCATTGTATATACGGTAGTAACGCCAATGCTGAACCCCATGGTCTACAGTATAAGGAATAAGGATGTGAAAAACACAGTTAAAAGAACACCCATAAGAATTGAAAAAAATATATAAAACGAAATGTTGATTTGCATTATATGACATCATTGCATAAACGATGAATATTTCTGGAGTCTGTATCATCCTTAACCACTTCAGCTTCGGAAGGTTTACCCCCCTTTCTTACCAGGCCATTTTTTGTGATACAGCACTGCGTTGCTTTAACTGACAATTAACGCTGTACCCAAATAAAATTGATGCACTTTTGTTCACACAAATAGAGCTTTCTTTTGGTGGTATTTGATCACCTCTGCGGTTTTCATTTTTTGTGCTAGGAACAAAGGACGACTGACAAGTTTGAAAAAAAAAAAACTATATTTTTTACTTTCTGCCCTAAAACACATCCAATAAATTAAAAAAAAAAAAAACGAATTTCTTCATCAATTTAGACCAATATGTATTCTACTACATATTTTTGGTAAAAGAAATCCCAATACGTGTATATTGATTGGTTTGTGCAAAAGTTATAGTGTCTACAAACTATGGGATATTTCTAGTTATTTTTTATTTTTTTTAATTAATTCCTAGTAATCGCGGTGGACCAGTGACACTAATACTAGTGATCAGTGCTAAAAAATATACACTGTCACTGTACTAATGACACTGCCAGGTTAGAAGCTAACATCAGGGGCGATCAAAAGGTTAAATGTGTGCCTAGGGAGTGTTTACTAACTGTGGGGGAGCTTCTTTTACTACTAGAAGACATAGATCGTTGTGTTGTTTCTGCTTCTCAGGAACGCAGGATCCATGTCTTCTGTACTCACGGAATGACAGTCTTCCTTGTTTACATAGGCAGACTGTCATTCTGTCAAGGTACTGAACGATCCACGGGTCCCGGCATACACGGGGTCCCTAGCTCCCGCTGTCTAAAATCACAGTGGGAGCGAGCGGCCGGCAGCGCACGCTCATGCCCAAAACCCAGAAATGCAGAATCACGTATATATACGTGATTCTGCACAGAGAGGCCTATTTGTAGCAATAAATCTGCTATGGGGTGGTCGTAAAGAGGTTAAAGGATTAGTTCACTTTTTTTTTTTTTTTTAATTATAAATGCACATGCGGTAGACATGTGCAAGTCATTTCATTCGGAATTAGTTTTTTTAACAAATATCGACAATTTTAATGAATTTTTCCAAATAATCGTAAATTTGAATATTCGAAAATTTGAAAATTCGTAAATTCGAAAATTCGTAAATTCGAAAATTCAAAAATCTGAAATAATAACTAACTATTAATAACTTAACTATTACTAACTATTAAATTATAGGTATTGGAATTTCCTTTCAAATTTGGCTGTTAGTAAATGTAACGAAACAAGAGAAGAAAAAGACGGCGCCCTCTAAATGCAGCGTGTTTTGCAACAAATTTATTATAGTGGATTAAAAACATCACTCACATTTAGGCAGATGATTTCCAGCATATTAGGCAATAGCATATGTTCATCCGCATGTTCCCAAGTGGTAGGAGTATCACGGGCCGGTGGAAGGTGTCCTGAGTCTTGAGTCCTGTGGCTATCCGGCAGTGCTGTGGGTACTCAGCGCTTCCGGGTGTCTGGGACGCAGAAGAAGAGGGATGCTCCGTGATGTGCCTCATTGTACTGGTGTCCTCACTTCCGGGAAAGGCGTCAGGCAGGTGGCGCTTCGCATTCGGAACATGCGTCCTCCTTCATCAGGCTCTGCTGGTGGCCATCTTGGTGAAGGGAACTAATACTATAAGCGAGGGGAGGGGTGGCGATGTGATTGGACTGAGGGCGGGACTGTATGTGATGATGCATTGCATTTGTAACTATGGAAATTGCGCAAACACAGTACGGGAACGATGTCTGTGTCACGGGGGAATGATTAAATGAATAAATGAATAGCCAGGAAAAGATACTAGTGGGTGAGGAGATGGGTACTTCGAGATGGATATTTAAATATATAATACTGAAGGGTATATGATAAATATATATTCTTATACATTTGTTGGATCTTATTTAAAAAGTATTATGGAGACAGGCTAGAGGACTGGGCGGCTGAGAGTGGAGATACACTTATATAGCTAAAAACAATATCCAAATAACTATTAGATATCTAGCATTACTAAATAATAAATACTATTTTAGTGTCTATACACTTAAAAAAAATAATATGAGAACAACCGGTGGGAACTTAGGTTCGAGATCTATATGAAAGAAATTATGTTTAAAGCGTTAATGGGGAAATTTAAAATAAGAGGGATGAGATGGAACAATAATTAGAAAAATCAAAATCAATATATATAAAAAATTAAAATAAAATAAATGGTTGTACTTATCCAGACAGGCATACATGTTTTTATATACACATATGTATATATAATTATTAAGATTAATTTGAATCACCCCTCCCCCTCCCCTCCCCCCCATTTCCAATACCTGTCTGGATAAGTACAACTATTTATTTTATTTAAATTATTAATATATATTGATTTTTATTTTTACTTTTTATTTTTATATAAATTGTTTCATGTCATCCCTCTTATTTTAAATTTACCCATGTATGGGGAAATGTTTCCCCATACATGTTTAACGATTTAAACATATAATAAATTTAATTTAAACTATAATAAATTTGTTGCAAAACAAGCTGCATTTAGAGGGCGCCGTCTTTTTCTTCTCTTGTCTTGTTCCAGAGATCTCTCTGGCTTGTATGGACTGGCTGCCTTCTACATTTTCAGCACCTTATTATTCTTACATGGACTAATGCTTGGAAGTGATATATTTAAAATTACACACCAAGTCAGATTGCCAGACTTTCCTCCCCCCCCCCCCCCCCCACTTCATCCCCTATTATATGTATACAGCTATATCCTGAGTGCGCCGTATTAACCCGTTGTCTGTCAGTAAACTTAACGAATACAAATTTATCCGAAGTTACGAATTATCCGAAGTAACAAATGCCACATCTAAACAAATGAAACGTAACAAATTAATAATAATTAACAACAATAATAATAATAAAAACTTTTTATCATTATTATTAATTTGTAACTTTGGATAAATTTGTATTTGTTACGTTTAATAACAGCCAAATTTGAAAGGAAATTCCAATACCTATAAATTAATAGTTAGTTCTTATTAGTTAGTTAGTTAGTTAGTTAGTTAGTTAGTTAGTTAGTTAGTTAGTTTGTTATTCTTTATAATTTTCGTGTTTTCCTTCTTATTTTCGGATTTTCAAATTTACGAATTAATGAAATTACGAATTTTCGAATTGCGATCATAACGAATGACCCGAAAAAGGAAAAGAAAAAAAAGAATGAAATTAGATCAATTATGTATTAAGTAAAGCCTTTGTAAAAAAAAAATAATGTTTTTTCTACATTTTGGATAGTGTGGGGAAGGTTTAGAACCCCATTCAGGTTTTTATTGCTATTCCCCTCCTTTCCTGTCTTATGGATGTCATATGATTTCCTCCCAGTCGTGTGATTCGTGCATGCCCTAGCGACCGTGCTATGGCACAATCTGTCACTACAGAACACAGCGGATGACAGATCGGTTTACCTAGCCGGTTTACCTATTTGGTTAAATATGGTGTTGCGCCAGGTAAATAGATACCAAACTTATCACACTTTAAAATTTAGCACGCTTGTGAAATAGCAAATCTTTATAAGCCTTTAATGGTTACCAGTTTAGATTTACACAGGAGGTCCATGCTAGAATTATTGCTCTCGCTCTGACGTTCCTGGTGATACCTCATGTGTGGTGCTATCGCTGTTTACGTATACGTACGGGATCAATGTGTGCGCTCGCCTTTGCACGCGAGAATGAGGGGGACGGTAGCATTTTAAATGTTTTATTTATTGGTGGGACACTGACAGATGTTTTTGTGCACTTGTACACTGACACATGTTGATCGGCCACCGGCGGTCACTGACAGATGTTGATGTCACAATGGTACACTATTACACTAATACAGATTTTTGTGGCACTGGTACAGATGTGATAGGGACACTGACAGATGTTTTGTGCACTGGTACAGATGTGATAGAGACACTGACAGATGTTTTGTGCACTGGTACAGATGTAATGGGACACTGACAGATGTTTTGTGCACTGGTACAGATGTGATAGGGACACTGACAGATGTTTTGTGCACTGGTACAGATGTAATGGGACACTGACAGATGTTTTGTGCACTGGTACAGATGTGATAGGGACACTGACAGATGTTTTGTGCACTGGTACAGATGTAATGGGACACTGACAGATGTTTTGTGCACTGGTACAGATGTGATAGGGACACTGACAGATGTTTTGTGCACTGGTACAGATGTGATAGGGACACTGACAGATGTTTTGTGCACTGGTACAGATGTAATGGGACACTGACAGATGTTTTGTGCACTGGTACAGATGTAATGGGACACTGACAGATGTTTTGTGCACTGGTACAGATGTGATGGGGACACTGACAGATGTTTTGTGCACTGGTACAGATGTAATGGGACACTGACAGATGTTTTGTGCACTGGTACAGATGTGATAGGGACACTGACAGATGTTTTGTGCACTGGTACAGATGTGATGGGGACACTGACAGATGTTTTGTGTACTGGTACAGATGTAATGGGACACTGACAGATGTTTTGTGCACTGGTACAGATGTGATAGGGACACTGACAGATGTTTTGTGCACTGGTACAGATGTGATAGGGACACTGACAGATGTTTTGTGCACTGGTACAGATGTTTATGGGGGCACAGTGACAGATGTGTATGAGGACAGGGACAGTAGTGCTTGGTGTATTGTGTGTGGGGGGATCTGTGACAGATCTGTGTGTAAAATCATCCTTACACACAGAGCTATCACATACCTTGAAGATTCCCCTGCTCCCCCCTCCCCCTCCCCTCGCTCTGAGCTGTAACTGAGCTCAGCGGGGAGAACTGACACAGAGACACGTGTCTCTGTTTACACTGTATAGGCTGTGATTGGACACAGCTGCCACGTGATCAGGAGGGCCAATCACAGCATCCATATCCCGATCCTGTCTAAGCTGTGTCCTATGATCACAGCCAAGACAGGATCACGCCGCAGCCTTGGGGCCACGCTGTGGGCACTTGTTCTGAGGGACGTTCCTGAACATCCACTCAGAAGGGTGAAAACCCACCTGACTGTTTATGTACAGTGGCCGGGTGGGGAGAAGTTAACTGAGGAAGGGGCAAGCCCCTGAAACATATCATTGTGATGGCATTATCTCCTTTGGTTTGACATGGTTTAAGTGCTCTCCAAGACCTCCAGTTTGCCCCCACCAGCCAACATTCTAGCGCTCTTCTGCCAGATGTATGACATCACATCCGGTTCCTGAACACGTGACTTTCCAGTGCGCGTGCCATCTCAGTGACCTCATTGGCTGTAATGCACACACTTTCCCATTGTCCTGAGGCTCCTGGGCAGTGTAACCTATTCTTGGGTCCAGGATCATGTGTCATCCTTCAGCTTTTGGGATCACGTGTTTCTCCTCTTCACTGGTTTGGAGATGTATCAGTCTGGGCACTCCTGCATGTTATGCTTATTAACATTACATTAAAGTGAATTAAGATGTCATCTATTCCTGGGCTTGTGGCTCTACTGACTGCCACAGGGCTGGGAGCGCTCTTTTATTTGTTGTTTTGTGCTCATAGCTTATTGCTGGTTGGATGAGTAGTTGGAGCTGCCCTTACTGTGGTTACCTACATACATAGTTACATAGTTAGTCAGGTTGAAAAAGTCCATCTAGTTCAACCAAAAAAAAAAAAAAATACAAATTCCATATACACAATCCTTCACTCACAGTTGATCCAGAGGAAGGCAAAAAACCCCAGCAAAGCATGCCCCAATTTGCTACAGCAGGGGAAAAAAATTCTCCCTTGGTACACTTGGTACTTGCATTTTTTTCTGTAATATTCTTTACAGCAGAACACACCCTGAGGGAGTGAATAAATGAAAGGTGGGGTATGACGGTCGCTGAGGACGTCAATGACAAAACGCGTACGACGGAGCCACGCACACTACGTCACTTCCGGGTAATCGAGAGGGTGGAACACAGCTGGAGCGCAGCAAGCCGCTGCTATCCCCCATCTCGGTTTGTACCCATATTTTGTAACCGGCACAGTATGCTCTTTACCAGCGTGTGTTAACTGCAGGAACACACGCATTGGACTGTATGCTGTTTATCCATGATTTTTACTTTAATAAAACGGACGTTATATTTTTTACCACACCATGGGAGCTAGTTTCTTTTTTATATGATGATTTTTATCCATGGGCATATCCAACTTTTCTGAAATCAAAAGGATGCTTCTGGGACATCTATAGCAGACACCAGGCAGCAGTGACCTCTACCTAGCAGTAACCTCTACATAGAGTACTACATGCCTATTACCCCTCTAGGGGTGATTGGACCTGGTGAGTAGGAACCCTGGAGGGGGAGCACAGAAGTCACCTGGAATTACTTCAAGCACTTAAAGTCACCTGTTGATGTCTTTATTTCAAACACGGGCAATATCTTCTCACTGTGTGTATGGAACTGTTATATATTACTTATACCACAGACTTTACCCATCCCCGGATGACGGCTTGACTGTCTTGGGGTTATTGTGTTGTTAATTATTGGCACAATGTTTATGTTATTTGGCTGATGTTCACATTTTGCTTATAGATGTGGTATCTGCATCTACACTTTTATTTTTTTCTTTGTGTATCACATTATACAATTGGTATACCAGTTAGCAATCTCATTGCACATTAATCTCTTGTTTTAGTAGATATGGCTTTGTACCTAGGTTAATGTGACACATCCTTTTTCACCTGGTATGGTTGACTTTCACCTCTAGATGACAATCAATTAACTGCACACCTTTAGCTATACCCAGCTATTGTCTGGGCATAGCTGCCTGCATGTAGGTATATTTTTTGGGTTCTTATTCCCATTTATTTTGTCACCCTTTAGATAGCGCCACTAACCCCACCTTTCATTTATTCACTTTTCTCCGGAGCCCCCTTGGGAGAGCTCTATTAGGGGAGGCAGCAACATTTTTATCCATTGCGTGCACTATCCTAAGCGTGGCTCTTTCCTATTTTCTGCACACCCTGAGGGAGGGTTGGCACTATGAGCCAATCAGAGCTTAACTATAACACAGCCCAACATTGTGAATATAGTTGTGCGAACAGTTCGAGCCGAGAAAAAGTTCAGCCTGAACATCACCTGTTCGCCCATTTGGCGAACACCCACACTGCATAGTGCATTCTAAGCCCTGATTGGGCAAAACTTTGACCAGACAGGGCACAGCAAATAGCTAGTTGTAAAGGAGCGGGCTGGGAAGCTGGCCGCTGCATCCTTGAGTCATCAGCTGTCAACGGGCTGTAGCCAGAGCTACAATGGAATTGTTTAGATCAAAGCATATTCATGTGTTAGAATGGTCCAGTCGAAGTCCAACCTAAATCCAATTGAGAATCTATGGCAAGACTTGAAAATTGCTGTTCACAGATGCTCTCCATCCAATCTGACAGATCTTGAGCTATTTTGCAAAGAAGAATGGCCAGATAGAAAGAAGATCCACTGTAGCCATTGAACTTTGGTGTGTCTACCATCATCACCACATTGTGTGGACATTTTTATATGCCAAGTAGGGATGAGCCGAACACCCCCCGGGTCGGTTCGCACCAGAACCTGCGAACGGACCGAAAGTTCGCATGAACGTTAGAACCCCATTGACGTCTATGGGACTCGAACGTTTGAAATCAAAAGTGCTCATTTTAAAAGCTAATTTGCATGGTATTGTCCTAAAAAGGGTTTGGGGACCCGGGTCCTACCCCAGGGGACATGTATCAATGCAAAAAAAACTTTTAAAAACGGCCGTTTTTTTCGGGAGCAGTGATTTTAATGATGCTTAAAGTAAAAAAAAAAAGTGAAATATTCCTTTAAATATCGTACCTGGGGGGTGTCTATAGTATGCCTGTAAAGTGGCACGTGTTTCCCGTGTTTAGAACAGTCCCTGCACCAAATGTCATTTTTTAAGGAAAAAATCTCATTTAAAACTGCTTGCGGGTTTAATTTAATGTCCGGTCCTGGCAATATGGATGAAAATCAGTAAGGCAAACACCATGGGTACCCCCCAGTCCATTACCAGGCCTTTTGGGTCTTGTATGGATATTAAGGGGAACCCTGCACCCAAATTAAAATAAGGAAAGGTGTGGGGCCACCAGGCCCTATATACTCTGAACAGCAGTATACAGGCGGTGCAAACAAGACAGGAGATGCTCTCCATCCAATCTGACAGATCTTGAGCTATTTTGCAAAGAAGAATGGCCAGATAGAAAGAAGATCCACTGTAGCCATTGAACTTTGGTGTGTCTACCATCATCACCACATTGTGTGGACATTTTTATATGCCAAGTAGGGATGAGCTGAACACCCCCCGGTTCGGTTCGCACCAGAACCTGCGAACGGACCGAAAGTTCGCACGAACGTTAGAACCCCATTGACGTCTATGGGACTCGAACGTTCGAAATCAAAAGTGCTCATTTTAAAGGCTAATTTGCATGGTATTGTCCTAAAAAGGGTTTGGGGACCCGGGTCCTACCCCAGGGGACATGTATCAATGCAAAAAAAACTTTTAAAAACGGCCGATTTTTCGGGAGCAGTGATTTTAATGATGCTTAAAGTAAAAAAAAAAAGTGAAATATTCCTTTAAATATCGTACCTGGGGGGTGTCTATAGTATGCCTGTAAAGTGGCGCGTGTTTCCCGTGTTTAGAACAGTCCCTGCACCAAATGTCATTTTTTAAGGAAAAAATCTCATTTAAAACTGCTTGCGGGTTTAATGTAATGTCCGGTCCTGGCAATATGGATGAAAATCAGTAAGGCAAACACCATGGGTACCCCCCAGTCCATTACCAGGCCTTTTGGGTCTTGTATGGATATTAAGGGGAACCCCGCACCCAAATTAAAATAAGGAAAGGTGTGGGGCCACCAGGCCCTATATACTCTGAACAGCAGTATACAGGCGGTGCAAACAAGACAGGGACTGTAGGTTTGTTGTTAAGTAGAATCTGTTTGTCATTTTCAATGGGTACATTTTTAACGTGTTTAGCTCCAGCCAAAAAATCTTTTTTAAGCTTTTTGGAAAACATAGGGAAGGGTTATCACCCCTGTGACATTTGTTTTGCTGTCTTTCCTCCTCTTTAGAAGATTTCACCTCACTTTTTGTCCCAATGACAAATGCTTTTTGAGAATTTGGGGTTTTTTTGTGGAACAAGGATTGGAAAGCATCAGTGGAAAGGAGAAATGTTTTTCCCATATTAACTCTTATGCCCCGTACACATGGTCGGACTTTGTTCGGACATTCCGACAACAAAATCCTAGGATTTTTTCCGACGGATGTTGGCTCAAACTTGTCTTGCATACACACGGTCACACAAAGTTGCCGGAAAATCCGATCGTTCTGAACGCGGTGACGTAAAACACGTATGTCGGGACTATAAACGGGGCAGCAGCCAATAGCTTTCAGCTCTTTATTTATTCTGAGCATGCGTGGCACTTTGTCCGTCGGATTTGTGTACACACGATCGGAATTTCTGACAACGGATTTTGTTGTCGGAAAATTTTTTATCCTGCTCTCAAACTTTGTGTGTCGGAAAATCCGATGGAAAATGTGTGATGGAGCCCACACACGGTCGGAATTTCCGACAACAAGGTCCTATCACACATTTTCTGTCGGAAAATCTGACCGTGTGTAGGGGCATTACAGGAGAGAATTTCCCTTCCTAGGGGTAGATTTCATCTCACTTCCTGTTGTCTCCTTCCGTTTGCAAGTAGGAGTCGTTTGTAAGTTAGATGTTTGAAAGTAGGGGCCTGCCCTATATACTCAGCAGAAATTTGGGCCTTAGGTGTTGTTGTGGCCACAACACCGTAAGCCCTCACAGGGCCCTGCTGTGAAATATTAGATCAAGAATTGTAATTACATGCCCCTGTTGAACAGGGGCAGAAAAACTGGGCCTTTGGTGGTGGTGGTGGCGGTGCTGGTGCCACAACACTGTAAGTCCTCACTCGGTCTTGGTGGGTGCAGAAATGGGCCCTGCTGTGAAATATTAGATCAAGAATTGTAATTACATGCCCCTGTTGAACAGGGGCAGAAAAATTGGGCCTTTGGTGGTAGTGGTGGTGCTGGTGCCACAACACTGCAACCCCTCACAGACACTCTAGTTGGAACGCAGGAACGAGCCCTGCTGCAAAGTATTGCATCAAAAATTATAATTACACACCCCTGTTAAACAGGGGCAGAAAAATTGGGCCTTAGGCACTGGGGCTGGTGCCACAACACTGCAACCCCTCACAGACACTCTAGTTGGAACGCAGGAACGAGCCCTGCTGCAAGTATTGCATCAAAAATTGTAATTACACGCCCCTGTTAAACAGGGGCAGAAAAATCGGGCCTTAGGCACTGGTGCCACAACACTGCAACCCCTCACAGACACTCTAGTTGGAACGCAGGAACGAGCCCTGCTGCAAAGTATTGCATCAAAAATTGTAATTACACGCCCCTGTTAAACAGGGGCTGAAAAATTGTGCCTTAGGCACTGGTGGTGGCGCCCAGAACCAAAAATGTTCTTACAAGCTATCAGCGTGATCATTGAGGAGGAAGAGGATAATTACTCAGGGATAGTCACTCAGCATCAGCATAGGCAGTCTTTGAAGGGATCTGAGATTTCAAAAAAAATTATTCGGTTACATCAGCATCAGGTGCTTGGTAGCTGGTGGTGATCCAAGACTGATTCATTTTTATGAAGGTCAGTCGATCGACCGAGTCGGTGGACAGACGCACTCTGTGATCGGTTACCACACCTCCAGCAGCACTGAATGTGCGTTCCGAAAGAACGCTGGATGCAGGACAGGCCAGTAGCTCAATTGCATACTGTGCAAGCTCTGGCCAGTGATCCATCCTCAAGACCCAGTAACCCAGAGGATTTTCGGTGGGAAAGGTGTCCAAGTCTGATCTTGCCCCTAGGTATTCCTGCACCATGTAAAACAGACGCTGGCGATGGTTGCTGGAACCGATCAAACCTTGGGGCTGCGGACCAAAAAATTGTCTGAACGCTTCGGTCAGACGGCCACCTTCTCCACCGCTCCTTCTTTGACTGACCGAAGCCTCAGCAACACGTTGTCCAGGAACAGGAGTTTGTAACCTCCCAGTCTCTGGGAACGCGTTGCACAGACCTTTCTGCAAGGCCTCCCGAAGATGTTTCATCCTCTGCTCCCTCTGCGATGGCAAGATAAGGTCCGCAACCTTACCCTTATAACGTGGATCAAGGAGGGTTGCCAGCCAGTATTGGTCCTTCTCCTTGATACCACGAATACGAGGATCCTTCCGCAGGCTTTGCAGGATCAGGGAGGCCATGCAGCGTAGGTTTGCTGAGGCATTCGGTCCGGAGTCCTCTGGGTCACTAAGGACGACATGGTCCGCAGCCACCTCCTCCCAGCCACGTACAAGTCCATGTGTTTCTTGGGACTGATCCCTTAAAGACTGCTGCTGATGCTGAGTGCCAGGCTCCACCTCCATACTGACACAATCTTCCTCCTCCTCCTCGTCCTCTTCCTGTGTGATAGGCGGGCACGCAGGAACACTGTCTGGATAAAGGGGGCCTTGAGAGCTAAGGAAGTCCTCCTCTTCCTGCCTCTGTTCTGCCTCAAGTGCCCTGTCCATTATTCCATGCAGCGTGTGCTCCAACAGGTGGACAAAGGGGACAGTGTCACCGATGCATGCACTGTCACTGCTCACCATCCTCGTGGCCTCCTCAAATTGCGACAGGACAGTGCATGCATCCCTGATCATGGCCCACTAGCGTGGGGAAAAAAAACCAAGCTCCCCTGACCCTGTCCTGGTGCCATAGTCGCACAGGTACTCATTGATGGCCCTCTGCTGCGTGTGCAGCCGCTGCAGCATGGCCAACGTTGAGTTCCACCTGGTGGGCATGTCACAGATTAGGCGGTTCTTGGGCAGGTTAAACTCCTTTTGGAGGTCCGTCAGCCGAGCACTGGCATTATATGACCGGCGGAAATGCACACAGACTTTCCTGGCCTGCCTCAGGACATCCTGTAAGCCCGGGTATCTGCCCAAGAACCGCTGCACCACCAAGTTAAGGACGTGAGCCAAACAGGGCACATGGGTCATTTGTCCCTGTCGGAGGGCAGAGAGGAGGTTGGTGCCATTGTCGCAAACCACCATTCCTGCCTTAAGTTGGCGTGGCGTCAACCACCTCTGAACCTGCCCCTGCAGAGCTGACAGAACCTCTGCCCCAGTGTGGCTCCTGTCCCCCAAGCACACCAGCTCAAGCACCGCATGGCATCTTTTGGCCTGCGTACTTGCGTAGCCCCTTGAACGGCTACGGAGCACCGCTGGTTCCGAGGACAAAGCACAGGAAGAGGCCATGGAGGAAGAAGAAGAGGAGGGGGTGGAGAAGACAGGTGTGTCACAATCATTAGCATTTTTGAGGCGTGGTGGCGGAACAACCTCCAACACTACTGCACCTTGTCCTGCATCCTTCCCAGCTGCCAGCAGAGTCACCCAATGCGCCGTGAAACTTAGGTAACGTCCCTGTCCATGCCTGCTGGACCATGAGTCAGCGGTGACCGCCCTGTCCAGCGAGGCATGGACATTGCCTTCCACATGCCGGTAGAGAGCCGGAATCGCCTTCCGTGAGAAAAAGTGGCGTTTGGGTACCTGCCACTGAGGAACCGCACATTCCACAAACTCACGGAAGGGGGCAGAGTCTACCAACTGAAAAGGCAGCAGTTGAAGTGCTAGCAATTTTGCCAAGCTAGCATTCAACCGCTGGGCATGTGGATGGCTGGGAGCAAACTTCTTTCGGCGGTGCAGCAGCTGGGGCAGGGAAATTTGCCTGGTACAATCTGACGTCGGTGTACCAAAAGCAGATTGCCCACAAGTACTTGGCTGTGACACACCTAATTCTACACCTTCATTCCTCTCAGTGCAGGTTTCAGAGAGGACTGAAGGTCTAGTGGGGTTGGAAATCTCAGCTGATGAGGAGCAAGGAGAGGTCCTTTGTTCTTTGGTGTGGGTCTTTTAGATATGCTTGCCAACGAACTGCATGGCAGGTCAACATATGTCTGGTCAAGCATGTGGTACCCAAGCGGGAGATGTTTTGGCCACACGAGATACGCTTGAGACATATGTTGCAAATAGCAGCGGTGCGATCTGATGCACTCATCTCAAAAAAGGCCCACACCAAAGAACTTTTTGAATAACGCGCAGAGACTGCAGCGCCCTGCACATGTGGAGCTTTGGGGTGTGATGCAGTCAATGTGCTGCCCTTAGGCTGGCCCCTGGAGGGCATCCTGCCTCGTTGGGGATGTGCCGCCTCCTCCTCCTCCTCCTCCTCCTCCTCTCTCCTATCAGTCACCCACGTTGAGTCAGTGACCTCATCATCCCCTCCCTCCTCATCACTGGAGCAAACCTGGCAGTATGCTGCAGCAGGGGGAGCATGACTGCCAGATTGCTGTCCTTCTTGGGCACCCCCTCTGTCCGTGCTCATGTTACTGCCTTCATCGAGCTCAGTATCATCATCAGAGCCTTCCAAACGCTGGGCATCCTCTGGAGCATGTACCCAACACTGTGGTCAAATAGTTCGAGGGACTCCTCAGGAGGACATGGTGGGGCTAGGGAAGGAGTCACTGATGACATTGAGCCGAGGGAAGAGGCCGCTGCTTTGCCAGACAAAGTACCCTGGGCATGGGTGAGAGAGGATGAGGAGGAGGAGGACGGCTTGGTCATCCACTCGACCAAGTCTTCCGCATGTTGCGGCTCAACACGGCCAGCTGCTGAAAAAAAGGCCAAGCGTGTCCCACGGCCACGTGCTGATGAGGATGCACCGTCTCCACGACCAGCACTAGACACAGAGCCTGCTTGCCCTCTCTTATTGGCTTGTGACTGTCTGCCTCTCCTTCTTGGCCTTCCAGACATACTAATGGCCTGTAGCTGCACTAAGCTGGGATATATATATATATATATATATATATATATATATATATATATGTACTGATACTGCAGCTAGCAAAATCAACTGCCTGCCTGTAGTATGAGAACACCACCAACTTTCTACAGGTAGCTTTAGCTGAACACTGTGAGGTGGACGCACCCCACTATCTTGTAGGTTTAGCTGAACACTGTGAGCAGGACGCACTACACTAACTGTAAATAGTCTAGCTGCCTGACTGTGGTACTAATAGGATCAAAAGAACACCAGCAATTTTCTTTAGGTAGCTGTATTTACTGTAACAAGACAAGCCTGCCTGTCAGTAAGAAGATAACAGGAATGGATCTAGCTGAACACTGTGAGCAGGACGCACCCCACTAGCTTGTAGGTTTAGCTGAACACTGTGAGGTGGACGCACCCCACTAACTTGTAGGTTTAGCTGAACACTGTGAGCAGGACGCACCCCACTAACTTGTAGTTTTAGCTGAACACTGTGAGCAGGACGCACTACACTAACTGTAAATAGTCTAGCTGCCTGACTGTGGTACTAATAGGATCAAAAGAACACCAGCAATTTTCTTCAGGTAGCTGTATTTACTGTAACAAGACAAGCCTGCCTGTCAGTAAGAAGATAACAGGAACGGATCTAGCTGAACACTGTGAGCAGGATGCACCCCACTAGCTTGTAGGTTTAGCTGAACACTGTGAGGTGGACGCACCCCACTAACTTGTAGGTTTAGCTGAACACTGTGAGCAGGACGCACCCCACTAACTTGTAGTTTTAGCTGAACACTGTGCAGCGGTCTCACTACACTAACTTGTAGTTTTAGCTGAACACTGTGAGCAGGACGCACTGCACTAACTGTAAATAGTCTAGCTGCCTGACTGTGGTACTAATAGGATCAAAAGAACACCAGTAATTTTCTTCAGGTAGCTTTATATACTGTAACAAGACAAGCCTGCCTGTCAGTAAGAAGATAGCAGGAACGGATCTAGCTGAACACTGTGAGCAGGACGCACTGCACTAACTGTAAATAGTCTAGCTGCCTGACTGTGGTACTAATAGGATCAAAAGAACACCGGTAATTTTCTTCAGGTAGCTGTAAATACTGTAACAAGACAAGCCTGCCTGTCAGTAGGAAGATAACAGGAACGGATCTAGCTAAACTGAATACAGTGTATATATATATATGCAACACCTGGGATGCATATATATACACAATACACTGTAAGTGCAGCTAACTGACTGACTGTCCTGCCTAATCTAGCTAACTCAAATGAAATGACACTGTCTCTCTCTCTCTCTATCTCTCAGCACACCGGAACACACTGCACAGGGCCGCCGTGTAGGCGGCCTTATATAGTGTGGGGCATGTACTAAATCCCCTGAGCCATAATTGGCCAAAGCCTCCTTGGCTTTGGCCAATTACGGCTCTCCTTTCAGGCGGCGCTGTGATTGGCCAAGCATGCGGGTCATAGTGCATGCTTGGCCAATCATCAGCCAGCAATGCACTGCGATGCCGCAGTGAATTATGGGCCATGACGCGCCACACGAATTTGGCGCGAACGGCCCATATCGTTCGCAATTCGGCGAACGACCGAACAGACGATGTTCGAGTCGAACATGGGTTCGACTCGAACACGAAGCTCATCCCTAATGCCAAGTAATTTTCACTATTTCACTGTTGGACATTTTTCATTCTATTTTATTTATACACTTGACCTTTACAAGGTGATATTAGTTAAGTTTCAACACAGGTCACACATGGAAATTAGTCTTTGACACATGAATTTCTACCTATTTTTTCACGTTTTTGTGTTTGCGCGAAATCATTTATTGAATAAAGGTGGTAGGTTGTTTAGTATGTAGGGTACGAGCCAACGATCTACCATATTTGTCCTGGAATTGGTATTGATGAAAGGCAAGTTTGTTCGCAAACGTACGGGCTGACGCTTCGTATAATTCCCTGAGCTGGGTGCGGGCGGAAGAAACCTCTGTAAGCTTTTCCACCGTTGGAGAGCGCTTATGGGTAGTCTCCAGTGTCCTAAGCTTATGTACTGCGGTATCTATCGCAGCCGAGCGTTCTCTCTTCAGGCGAGCTCCCATTTGTATAAAGCTGCCCACAAAACCGCCTTTAATGCCTCCCATTTAATGGGTGGTAAAGTGTCATCAGAAGCGTGATCTGCAAGGAAATTTGATATGGTCTCCGGGATCCGCTCGTCACACCCTGGATCTGTTAGTAGCGAGTCGTTTAGCCGCCATGTCCACTCTTTTACTGGGGTGGAGGGGATCGAGAGTATCAGGTATATGGGAGAGTGGTCGGACCGAACCATAGGGTCAATTTCACATTCCAGGGACCAATCTAGACAGCCATGGTCGATCAAAAAATAATCAAGGCGACTGTATGATTGGTGAACGTGAGAGAAGTGGGTGTAGTTTCGGGATTTAGGGTACAGTATCCTCCAAACGTCAATAAGATGCATATTATAGATGACACGTTTTAGAGCTCGCAACTTAGGAAAGGATATAGAAGAACGGGAAGTCGAGGAGTCCAGAAGTGGATCTAGAGGAGCGTTAAAGTCTCCTCCGAGTATGAGCTTGCCCTCCATGAAACCCGCCAAGGTCCTTAAGTATTGCAAGGCTGATGGAATTTGGTGAGTATTAGGCAGGTATATGTTGGCTATCGTAAATTTAGTCCCCCCATATGGAAATTTTAACAAAAATGTATCTTCCCTGGGGGTCTGCCATATGATTGAGTAATTTGATAGGGAGTGACTTGTGGAAAGCAATAGATACTCCCTTAGATTTTTGTGTCGGGTTGGTGCTGTGAATCCATCTATTAAAGTATCTGTTGGAGCAGGAAGGGGTGGAGTCAAAGTGGAAATGTGTCTCCTGTTATAGAAGCACGTTAACCTGACGTTTGTGCATTTGGTAAAGGATTTGCCCACGTTTCGAGGCAATGTTGAGACCGTTTACATTATATGAACAGAATTTCAGTTGCGGGCGAGAAATCACTGTGTGAGCCATGCTGGAGTATGAAAAGCTATAAAAAAGGGGGGAAAGGGGGTAGAATATAGTGGGTTAGGGAAGAAGGCAGTAGGGGAGAGTATAGAACAGAGAAGTGGAATGGGGAAGGGGGGGAGGGGAGAGGAAAGTGTAAGGATACAGGAGGATGTAGATTTTAGATGGAAAGACACCTAAGAAGAAGCGTCTAAGGGTGCTCGCAAAGGCGAAGCACTACTTGAAACGTCATGCTCTAGGCACATACTGTGCCAGTCCTACTGTGGGAGAAAGGTCGAGATGGGTTGACCTGAGTCGTGATCCCGACAGCATATCAGGCATAGGTTTCGTGTATTTGGCAAACCTAATATATGACCCGTATATGAGGCATATGGCAGCCGCTTCCGAGTGAAGTCGTCCTAAAAAGATGGTGTTGGCTCCCACCGTTACAGAAAAGGGGAGATCCCTGTCATCTATGAGGGAGTATCAGGCTCTTATTCTCATTAAATAGATTGACCCAGTGTTATAGGGATTGCATATAGGCTCCTATTCAATTACTAGCATAGTATATATATAATCTCAGTCATAGGAACAACAAATAAAAACATTCAACAAAATATGAGTGTTAATTCCGATTGTTTAACTTAGGAGGACATACAATATGTAATTATATTGGCTCCATCTGACAGCTAAAAAATAAAAGGAAGAAAGGGGTATCGGAGGATCGATCCTGGGAGGCACTCTAGGCCCAAGTGTGGTGCGTGCCTCACTTGCAGCTGAAAATTATCAGGACCGGAGGCCACATCCCCTCCCTGAGTCGACCCCCCAACTTCAGTTAACATCAACAGTCATGTATCACATAGGGGGTTGTGGGGAGAACAACCTGAAACAGAGCGGAACATCATATGTAAAACATTTAGTGTATTCTGGCATGACCTGACGCCCATCACAGTGTGAAACAAAAAGTGTCAATTACCTGCATTCTCTCCCGAACCCCAG
This sequence comes from Lithobates septentrionalis, assembly GCA_037952835.1. Classification (NCBI taxonomy): domain Eukaryota; kingdom Metazoa; phylum Chordata; class Amphibia; order Anura; family Ranidae; genus Lithobates; species Lithobates septentrionalis. The sequence goes on from JBBDGP010002273.1 coordinate 1,025,083, forward strand.
CCAGGCAATTGTATTGGCAAAGGGCAGGAAAAGAACTGATAGTTCTGTCTCCATGTAGTCAAACAGTACCTGACCAAGTATGTTGGAGGACACAGATCTCATGGGAAATGTCACAGGCAGGGGATCAGAGGGCAAAGAAGGCCTGCCAGGAATGCGTCAGAGTCGTTAGGATCCCCCGGTGAAATAAATGGTGTGGAGGAATGGGATAAGGCTCCAGTGTACTATCGGGTCAATCTTCTGGAGAGGTAGGTTGCCTTATATCAGAGACAGAGGATACTGATCTAGACCTAGGATGTCTACGGCGTTGCGGGAATGGGCCAAGTCCCATCTGTCTTGATCGGTCGTCTGGGGGGTCCAGCCAGTTCAGGACATCAACTGATCTTCTTCAAGGAAGAGGAAGAAGTCAGGTAGCTGGTCTGGGTCTGATAGCACGAACCTGCTGTCGCTTCGAGGTTTGAGGCTTGAAGGGGTGGCCCAAGGTACAGTCTCATGGTCATCTTGAGTAGTAGTTAGAGCTGACACTGCCACCTCATTAGCTGTGACTTTTTGTTTCAGGGCGTTTAGTTCCACATGCAGGGAATCCTCCATTTTACTTGCCCATGATTCAAAATCTGCTCTAAAGGCAGAGAGGAGGTCTGTGGCTTTAGATCTAATGGGCTCCCCTGTCAGAGGATGTGTGCCTGTCTGGGATTCCCCTGTGCCTGTGTCGTGTGGATTTACTGACCGCACAGAGGAGGCTGAAGTCTCTCCCCTTGGATCCTGGAGCCCCTCAGTGCTATCTTCACACTGGTGCGCAGCTGCTGGAGTGGGAGGAGGAGGCTTGGTCTTCCGCGTGCTGCGGCTAGGCGCCATCTTGTCCTTAGGGGTCCGTGGATTGAGCAGCGCCGTTCTCAGCAGGTATCGCTGTATGGTGCCCTGTTGTAAGTCTGTGGGCTCAGTGGGGTGAAAGCTTGCCGCTGCCATGAGGATCGCGGGTGTGCAGTGTGTTTAAAATAGCCTGCCACTGTAGGGAAGGCACAGAGCTCAGCGATGTGCATCTTCAGCAATCCATGGTTGGCCACCCCCCCCCCCCAAAATACATTCTGTTACTCCTCCTGAGTATGCCGATACCGCATGTATGAGACTTTTGCACAGCCTGGCCACATACAGAGGCCCAACATGCAGGGAGCACCATGAGGTGTTCTGGGGACATAAATTACTCATCTAACTTCTTGACAACCTTTTACACTTTTGAAGGCCATGGAGCACCAAGACAATGGAAACACCCACAAAATGACCCCATTTTGGAAAGCAAACACCCCAACGTATATTCTATGAAGCATAATGAGTCTTTTGAACATGTCATTTTTTTCCCACAAGTTTAAGGAAAATGTGGAAAGAAAATTAAAACACTTTTTTTAACGCATTTTTTACACATTTTTACAGCATTAACGGGCACTGATGAGGATCCATTGATAGGGTGGCACTGATGAGCACTCACTGATGAGCACTAATAGGGCACTGTAGTGGCACTGATGATCACTTTAGTAGCACTAATGAGCACTCAGTGGTGGCACTGTAGGGCACTTATAAGCACTGATAAGCACCACCTGATGGCACTGATGTGCACTATAGGGCACTGATGTGCACTGATGTCACTGATAAGCACTCACTGATGTGCACTGTAGGCAGGGCCAGCGCTATCCCTAGGCAAACTAGACAGCCATCTAGGGTGGACTGCCACCTAGTGCATAGCCAGGGCTCTGCAGCCGTGATCACACACTGAGGAGGAGGGAGAGATTTGCGGTCACTTAATCTGCCTCCTCTCCTCCTCTGTCCCTGGGATCTGAATGGTGTTGGTGTCCAGCAGCCCTGTCAGCTCTCTGCCTGCCTCCCTTCCTGGGCAATGTGCAGCCATTGGAGGAGCAGGGCTGGATCCACCCAGGCCTGGACCGGCCATAGGGCACATGCCTGGCATCTGTCCAATGGGGCGGGCTAGGGCCATCGGGCCACTTGTCCTGGTGGAGCCCAAAGCTAAGCTGCTCTTGTAGCCCGCTCCAATCACCCATCCTCTCTACGGCCGGCTGCCTATTTAGTTCATGGCTGGTGTTCCGTCAGAATCGGCGACCTATCAGATCAGATAACGGAAGTGACCTTGCGTCAGCTGCGTATGCATTCCACCGCTTTCAGGTTTGCTAATCTGACAGAACACCTGCAGTGAGAAGAACACAGCGGGCATCTTACTACACCCAGCTACGTCTTAAATTTCACAGTAATTTCAGCAATAAAGTGAGCGTATATGCTATATTTATATACGCTCCCTTTATTGCTAAAATTACTGTGAAATTCAAGACTAGGGATGAGTTTCGAGTTCGAGTCGAACTCATGTTCGACTCGAACATTGGCTGTTCGCAAGTTCGCCGTACAGCGAACAATTTGGGGTGTTCGCGGCAAATTCGAACGCCGCGGAACACCCTTTAAAAGTCTATGGGAGAAATCAAAAGTGCTAATTTTAAAGGCTAATATGCAAGTTATTGTCATAAAAAGTGTTTGGGGACCTGGGTCCTGCCCCAGGGGACATGGATCAATGCAAAAAAAAGTTTTAAAAACGGCCATTTTTTCAGGAGCAGTGATTTTAATAATGCTTAAAGTCAAACAATAAAAGTGTAATATCCCTTTAAATTTCGTACCTGGGGGGTGTCTATAGTATGCCTGTAAAGGTGCGCATGTTTCCCGTGTTTAGAACAGTCTGACAGCAAAATGACATTTTGAAGGAAAAAACTCATTTAAAACTACCCGCGGCTATTGCATTGCCGACAATACACATAGAAGTTCATTGATAAAAACGGCATGGGAATTCCCCAAAGGGGAACCCCGAACCAAAATTTAAAAAAAATGATGTGGGAGTCCCCCTAAATTCCATACCAGACTCTTCAGGTCTGGTATGGATTTTAAGGGGAACCCCGCGCCAAAAAAAAAAAAACGGCGTGGGGTCCCCCCAAGAATCCATACCAGACCCTTATCCGAGCACGCAACCTGGCAGGCCGCAGAAAAAGAGGGGGGACGAGAGTGCGCCCCCCCCCTCCTGAACCGTACCAGGCCACATGCCCTCAATATTGGGAGGGTGCTTTGGGGTAGCCCCCCAAAACACCTTGTCCCCATGTTGATGAGGACAAGGGCCTCATCCCCACCACCCTGGCCGGTGGTCGTGGGGGTCTGCGGGCGGGGGGCTTATTGGAATCTGGAAGCCCTCTTTAACAAGGGGACCCCCAGATCCCGGCCCCCCCCTGTGTGAAATGGTAAGGGGTACTTATCCCTACCATTTCACTAAAAAACTGTCAAAAATGTTAAAAATGACAATAGACAGTTTTTGACAATTCCTTTATTTAAATGCTTCTTCTTTCTTCTATCTTCCTTCATCTTCTGGTTCTTCTGGTTCTTCTGGCTCTTCTGGTTCTTCCCCCGGTGTTCTCGTCCATCATCTCCTCCGCGGCGTCTTCTATCTTCTTCTCCTCGGGCCGCTCCGCACCCATGGCATGGGGGCAGGCTCCCGCTCTTCTCTTCTTCTCTTCTTCATTTTCTTCTCCGGGCCGCTCCGCAATCCATGCTGGCATGGAGGGAGGCTCCCGCTGTGTGACGGCGCTCCTCATCTGACAGTTCTTAAATAACGGGGGGCGGGGCCACCCGGTGACCCCGCCCCCCTCTGACGCACGGGACATGACGGGACTTCCCTGTGGCATTCCCCGTGACGTCACAGGGAAGTCCTGTCAAGTCACCGTGCGTCAGAGGGGGGCGGGGTCACCGGGTGGCCCCGCCCCCCGTTATTTAAGAACTGTCAGACGAGGAGCGCCGCCACACAGCGGGAGCCTCCCTCCATGCCAGCATGGATTGCGGAGCGGCCCGGAGAAGAAAATGAAGAAGAGAAGAAGAGAAGAAGAGAAGAAAAGAAGAAGAGAAGAGCGGGAGCCTCCCCCCCATGCCATGGGTGCGGAGCGGCCCGAGGAGAAGAAGATAGAAGACGCCGCGGAGGAGATGCTGGACGAGAACGCCGGAGGAAGAACCAGAAGAGCCAGAAGAACCAGAAGATGAAGGAAGATAGAAGAAAGAAGAAGCATTTAAATAAAGGAATTGTCAAAAACTGTCTCTTGTCATTTTTAACTTTTTTGACAGTTTTTTAGTGAAATGGTAGGGGTAAGTACCCCCTTACCATTTCACACAGGGGGGGGCCAGGATCTGGGGGTCCCCTTGTTAAAGGGGGCTTCCAGATTCCGATAAGCCCCCCGCCCGCAGACCCCCACAACCACCGGCCAGGGTTGTGGGGATGAAGTACTTGTCCTCATCAACATGGGGACAAGGTTTTTTGGGGGGCTACCCCAAAGCACCCTCCCAATGTTGAGGGCATGTGGCCTGGTACGGTTCAGGAGGGGGGGGGCGCACTCTCGTCCCCCCCTCTTTTCCTGCGGCCTGCCAGGTTGCATGCTCGGATAAGGGTCTGGTATGGATTTTTGGGGGGACCCCACGCCATTTTTTTTAAAAAAAATTTGGCGCGGGGTTCCCCTTAAAATCCATACCAGACCTGAAGGGTCTGGTATGGAAATTAGGGGGAACCCCACGTCATTTTTTTTTTTTAATTTTGGCCGGGGTTCCCCTTAATATCCATACCAGACCTGAAGGGCCTGGTATGGAATTTAGGAGGACTCCCACATCATTTTTTTTTTTTTAATTTTGGTTCGGGGTTCCCCTTTGGGGAATTCCCATGTCGTTTTTATCAATGAACTTCTATGTGTATTGTCGGCAATGCAATAGCCGCGGGTAGTTTTAAATTAGTTTTTTCCTTCAAAATGTCATTTTGCTGTCAGACTGTTCTAAACACAGGAAACATGCGCCCCTTTACAGGCATACTATAGACACCCCCCAGGTACGAAATTTAAAGGGATATTACACTTTTATTGTTTGACTTTAAGCATTAGTAAAATCACTGCTCCTGAAAAAATGGCCATTTTTAAAACTTTTTTTTGCATTGATCCATGTCCCCTGGGGCAGGACCCAGGTCCCCAAACACTTTTTATGACAATAACTTGCATATTAGCCTTTAAAATTAGCACTTTTGATTATTCATGTTCGTGTCCCATAGACTTTAACGGTGTTCGCGTGTTCGAACGAACTTTTTTCCTGTTCACATGTTGTTCGGCTCATCCCTATTCAAGACTTAGCTGAGTGTAGTAAGATGTCCGCTGCCTTCTTCTGACTGCAAGTGTTCTGTCAGAGTAGCAAACTTAGTAGCGGTGGACGTATGCGCAGCTGACGAAATGTCACTTCCATTACCTAATATGACGGTTCGCCGATTCTGACGGAACACTGGCCATCGGGACCCGGGGGGAGAAACCCAGGGATCAGCTGACCTGTCATGGAGGAGGAGGAGGAGGAGCTGGAGGAGGTCTCCCCTGCGTAACCTGTGACCCACAGCCTGTAGGATACCCCATCTCTTGATCTTGGAACAGGTGACACAGCCTGACGCTGCCTAACACGTGGAGGGAGTGATGATATCCACCAAGGTAAGACCCCTCCCTCTCCTGTCCACTTGGCTATGCCCCTCCCTTACCTGTCTGCATACCCCCCCTCTCCTGTCCACCTGGCTGCACAGGACAGGAGAGGGGGTGCAGCCAGGTCGGGGGAGGACAGAGTCAGGTGGACAGGAGAGGGGGGGGGTGCAGCCAGGTGGACAGGAGGGGGGGTGCAGCCAGGTGGGGGTAGGACAGAGTCAGGTGGACAGGAGAGGGGGGTTCAGACAGGTGTACAGGAGAGGGGTGGTGCAGACAGGTGGGGGGGACAGAGCCAGGTGGACAGGAGAGGGGAGGCTCCTACCTTGGAGGATATCAACACTCCCTCCACGTGTTAGGCAGCGGCAGTCTGTGTCACCTGTTCCAAGATCAAGAGATGGGGTCTCCTACAGGCTGTGAGTCACAGCTCACACAGGGGAGACCTCCTCCAGCTGTTCCCCCATGACAGGTCCGCTGATCTCTGGGTTTCTCCCCCCGGGTTCCAATGACCAGTGTTCCATCAGAATCGGTGACCCGCCAGATTAGGTAACGGAAGTGACATTCTGTCAGCTGCGCATGCGTCCACCGCTACCAGGTTTTCCCATCTGACAGAACACCTGCAGTCAGAAGAAGGCAGCGGACATCTTACTACACTCAGCTATGTCTTGAATTTCACAGTAATTTTAGCAATAAAGGGAGCGTATATTACTATAGTATGTTGACATCCTCAGACATCTCAAGTCTCCTGCGAGGTGCGGGAGACTCCCGCATTTCTGCGGCGGCTCCCGCACACCTGCAAGCGCCTCCTGATCTCCCAGGAATGATTGGTGCCGCGGGGAACAGCTGTAAAGACCGACTCTGTCCCTGAAGACATCTCTGCAAACAACTTCCGCTCCTAGCATCCCAATCATCACTAAACAATCTATCCTCGTAATGAGGGCTCCTGCTGGCAGCCATTTTGTGGTGGACCAAATTGTATTGATTTTAATGGGAGAATTCTCAAACGCTAGAGAACAAACATTCTTCTTATGTTAAGTCTCCGACCATTTTCCTAAGAAAAACACCTGCTTACAGCATAGCACAAAATTGATATATATATATATATATATATATATATATATACATATATATATACATATATATATATATATACATATACATATATATATACACACACAATCTGCTTTGAAGTAAAAAAAATAACAAGTGTATATGCTGACATCTTACCAAAGCCCCCCCAAAAATATGAAAAAAATTGTAAAAAATTAAAAAGCAATAAAAAAAAAGTGTAATAAAATACTACTGACACCACTCTCCCCTGCCCTACCAACGCGGTCCACTGCCCCAACCCCCACCCCCCAAAAAGCACTGTGAAAAAAAATTAAGAAACAAATTAAATTGTAGAAAAATCAATTATTAAAAATAAAAAAACTACTGACACCATCCACTGCCACAGACCACCCACCCCTTTCCCCAGAAGCACTGTGGAAAAATATTAAAAAGGTGATTTAAAAAATATTTTGCATGGGGGGGGTTGGGTTGCGGGCGCGAAGCGCCACCTCCCTGAAATTAGTTTTTGCAGGTTGAGATGTCTGCATCCTTGATACTGTTTTGATGTTACATTTTGAAAGAAGATGGACGCCAGCAGTAGGAAGGAGGCAGAGGCCATGTTGGTAAACGCCGCACTGCTCAGCACTAAATCTTTAGCCTTTTGGTACTGAAAATGAACCCCGAGCCACACTCGGGATTACCGCCAGGGAGGTTAAAGCCCATGATGATGGACTTTTTGACATCCAAATACCTAATTACCAAAACATCAGATTAGGGAAGGTTTTCACAACAGGAGAGATGTGTAATTAACCATCTCTGGTTTTCAATACTCTGGCTAAGTGCTGATATGCCTTGCCAATTTTACTGCTAAAAATCCAATGTTTTGATGCCGATAGGTTTGGTATTCACTATGATTTAGTTCATTATAAACTGTGGGGTTAGAGAAAGAATGTCTGGCACAAGTAATGGAATTAAATCCAGATGGTTTATCGCAGTTTGGCAAATTTTAGAGGAATGAGGGTGACACCGTGTGCAACCTGACTTCCGTCCTCCATTTGGAGCTTTCAGAACTCATTATGTTAACATGGTGCCTTGCCTTAGGTCTTGGTACCGAGCCTGTTATTTATTGATTATATGAACATTTTTTATAAGAATCAGCAACTCTAGCAGGAAGAATTCCCCGCCGGGAGATATAAAAATGCAGTATGGACCAATTTCCGCCGTTACTGAGTTGGCTAAAACTTTTTTCTTGGGAAGTCTATTCCACATTTTTGCGGCTCTTACTGTAAAGAAGTCTTTTTGTGTGTGGAGGTTAAACCTTTTTCTGCAGATACAAACTTTACTGCCACTGACTACCAATGCAAGGAAGGTAGTGTTCGAGTTAAATTTCACCACTGACACTGACCTTTCACTGCCACTGAGTGTACTGACCACCTAGGGTAGGGGGGTTACATTTCTGTGCCACTACCCTGACCACAAATGGTTGGGGGGGTAGAGTTAAAAATTACTGACCACCAATAGGGAGGTTAAATAGCATTCTTACTAAGCACCAGTGCAGGGAAGGTGGAGTGGTTAACAGCACTGCCACTAATACTGGAGGTTATTATTGCAGACACTGACATCAATGCTGAGGATAATAATTGTGGTCTCTGACACCAATACTGGGGGTATTATTGCAGACATTGACAACAATGCTGAGGATTACTATTGCAGTCTCTGACACCAGTAATGGAAGTTATTATCACGGCCACACTATTGATTGCGTTGATTGCACTGATGCTGGGGGCAGTAGCGGCTGGTGCTCAAAATTTTTGGGGGGGCGCAAACAAACTGAAAAAAAAAAAACATCAATTGCAGCCACTGTGTCTAGCAAATGCAGCCACTGTGCCCATCAAATTCAGCCACTGTGCCATAAATTGCAGCCACTGTGCCCCCCCACCCGCCTGCTCGCTGTCTGACCAGCACTTACCCCATCTTGGTGGCGGGTCAGGCAGCGGGTGATGGCGGCAAGCTGTGGGACAGGCAGCGGGTCAGGCAGTGGCGAGCTGTGTCCTCCATGCATCTCTTCTTTCTTCCTGCTAGGCATCCAATGGGAGCACCTGTCCTTTCAGCCAATCAGGTGACGGGTATTAGACCCATGCTTCCTGATTGACGGAGAGGCGGTTCGGTGTTAGAAAAGCAAATATTAATTTGCTTTTCAACACACCTGGGTGGGCTCCGAGCTCAATGCTCTGCACTCAGAGTCCACCCTATTTTGAAGCCTATTAGAGCCTATGGCTCTAATCAGTTGCTTCAAAAAAACACCCCGCCGCTGTAATTCAGGTGCCAGACGCCTGAATAAGGGTTGGCCACGGCGGACATGGATAGATTCATGCTATGCATGAGTCTATCCATGATACATATAGGGGGGTGGCGTGATAGAGGGGGCGGCGCCCATGAAACCTTAATGGCACCCACTGCTCTCACTCTGTGCCAGTATTTCAATGCAACCAGTAGCATCTGTACCTGGAACCCCAATGAGATGAATCTTCCGCCATCCACAAAAGTGATCGAGCAGCTGTATAGGCATTCAGATCACTTTTTCCATGTGGGAAATTGCAGGATCCTATAAAAGATACCTCGATTATTGCTGCAGGGGTAACCAAGATATCACCCTTCACATCCAAGGACATATAAATAAGTACAGCGGAAGGAAGTAGTTAAAGAAGAATTCCAAACAGACGTAAAAACACCATTTAGAATAATTATGTACATTAAAGTGTTACAGATTTTCTCTCACTTCCTATATAGTAAAACAGTTGACAGCAGGGCAGGAAGTGAGGCTAAATCTAAATCTAACAGAGCCCCCAGATAACAGTTAAAGCGGGGTTCCACTCAAATTTTTAACTTAATCTTACCCCCTTCAGATAATTGCATAGGTGTTCAAATGCCGCACGAAATCGCTGTAATTACCTTTATATTGTACTTTATTGTGGCACTTCCTGTCTCTCCTCCCATGGAAGTAGGCGTGTTTATTGCCTTTCCCCGGCGCCGCACTGTCTCCCTGGAGCTTAGTGTCAGGCTTCCCAAGATTCAGTGCAGGAACAATGATCATGCGTGTGAACAAGCTGTGAATGAACAGCATTCACTGCATCCAGGAAATCAATGCTTGTAGGCTTCACATGCCCACAAGCAAGATGGAAACAGCCAGCATCACATTTTTTAAGTTATTCTTCAGTATGAAAACAGACAGAGGCGGAAATACTACACCCAAACTGTGAGTATTATTTTGGGGTTAGCAAAGTGTCTCAATGACCTAAAAAAAAAAAAAAGATTGGTCGCCGGACTCTTTAAGAGAAGAATATTTACCTAGGTGGATGCTGCATCTGTTCCCCGCTGGCTCTGTAGTAAGAACTGAGTGATCAAACACCCTTTATCGCTCAGTTCTTCCCCTCCGCTCTAACCAGAGACCTGGAAAGGGTATGTGTGCCGCCAGGGCCGGTACAAGGCAGGGGCGGAAGGGGCGGATGCCCTGGGCGGTACGATTTTCTATAGGAGGGGGGGCGCAGGTGAAGAGCTGGCAATGTGCTTCACACCTGTCATTATACACACTAGCCAGTGCCGTTGTACCTAAAAAATTGTCTGTAAGTGTGCCGAGTGCACTCCTGCATCTGGCAAAACAAGCCCTGGCTTCACCTCCTTTCCCTGTCAGCTTCACTGTTCAACCCCCTACGAAGCAGCCTCGTAGTCCCGGCCGGCGGCGTGAGGTCACTCACGGCCGGAGGTGGGGTGGGAGGACTCAGAGGAGCGCGGAGAGCTGTTGCCGCGCTGCAACCTATAGGAGCCAAGGAGCCTGTCTCTTGCTGTAAGTTTGAAAGCAGTGTGGGTGGGAGGCGGGCATCTCTGAGCCGCGATCCCGGTCCCGTTCAGCAGCGATATCCCTCCCGCTAGCTGCCGCACAGGCAAGTTTAGAAACCGGCTCCTCCTCAGCTCTGACAGGACAACATGAGGAGGAACGTCGGAAGGTGGGCATCACAGAGCGCTGTGCTGCACTGTATCTGAGGTCTGTGTGTGAGGAAAGCTGCTGCCAAGCTGAGGGAAGGGAGAGCTGCACTGAGAACACAAGGGGAGGAATGAGAGTATTTGTAGGGAGAAAATGATTACTTCTAGGTGGGAATAATATGGGGGAGGGGGTGTATTTGTGCTGTTGTGTTAGGAAGGGAGTTCTGGGGGGGTTCTGCTGGGATGGGGAATTTGAGGGGTGCCAGGATAAGATTTTTTTTCTAGTAGGGGTATTCGGGGGGAGGGGGTTGTGCTAGAAGAGGTGGGGGGGGGGGGTTTTGTGCTAGGATAGGAAATATTTGGGCTGTTAGAAATGGGGATTGGGGGGGGAGAATTTATGCTAGGGATAATTGGGGGTATTTGTTTTAGAGGGGAAATTTAGGGGTAAGATTTCTGCTGGGAGGGGGATTTTCGGGGGCGACAGGGGTAAGATTTGTGCTGGGAGGGGGATTTTCGGGGGTGACAGGGGTAAGATTTGTGCTGGGAGGGGGATTTTGGGGGGTGAAAGGGGTAAGATTTGTGCTGGGAGGGGGATTTTGGGGGGTGACAGGGGTAAGATTTGTGCTGGGAGGGGGATTTTTGGGGGCAACAGGGGTAAGATTTGTGCTGGGAGGGGGATTTTGGGGGGCGACAGGGGTAAGATTTGTGCTGGGAGGGGGATTTTGGGGGGTGAAAGGGGTAAGATTTGTGCTGGGAGGGGGATTTTGGGGGGTGACAGGGGTACGATTTGTGCTGGGAGGGGGATTTTCGGGGGTGACAGGGGTAAGGTTTGTGCTGGGAGGGGGATTTTCGGGGGGGGCCAGGGGTAAGATTTGTGCTGGGAGGGGGATTTTGGGGGGTGACAGGGGTAAGATTTGTGCTGGGAGGGGGATTTTGGAGGGTGAAAGGGGTAAGATTTGTGCTGGGAGGGGGATTTTGGGGGGTGAAAGGGGTAAGATTTGTGCTGGGAGGGAGGATTTGTTCTGTGGGGGAAAGAGAATTTGTGCCAGGAGAGAGGATTTGTGCCGTGGAGATGGGGGGGGGGGCGGGGATTTGTGCTAGGAGGGGGATTTTGGGGGGGGGGTGCTAGAAGAAGTGATGGGGGGGAGATTTGTGCTAGGAAAGGAAATATTGGGGCTGTTAGAAATGGGGATTGGGGGGGGAGAATTTATGCTAGTAAGGATGATAGGGGGTATTATTTGTGTTCGGGGCTAAGTATGCCGATTAGTGCTCAATTTTTAAAAATTTTTTTTTGGAAGGGGAGGGGGGCGCAGTTTGGTGTCTTTGCCCTGGGCGCTAAATTACCTTGTCCCAGCACTGTGTGCCGCTCAGGCTCAGTAGAGAGGGGGTATGTGAACGGTACATCCAAAGCTGCTGTTAGAGTGCCTGTCCTGGCTCCTGCAAGGGTTCAAGAAAAAAAGGGGTAGCCCCTGGGAGTTGTACATCTAAGGTGTCCTAGAGAGGTGAATGTAGTGGCAACCTCAGCTGGGACTTCAACCAGGCCATGACCCCAACGCTCTTACATTGAAATATACACTATAATACCAAAAGTATTGGGACATTGTTTTGTGCACTGGTGCGCAGTCATGTTGGAACAGGAAGGGGCCATCCCCAAACTGTTCCCACAAAGTTGGGAGTATGTAATTGTCCAAAATGTCTTGGTATGCTGACATCTTAAGATTCCCTTCACTGGAACTAAGGGGCCGAGCCCAACCCCTAAAAAACAACCCCACTCCATAATCCCCCCTCCACCAAATGATTTGGACCAGTGAACAAAGCAAGGTCCATAAAGACATGAGGATGAGCGAGTTTGGGGTGGAGGAACTTGACTGGCCTGCACAGAGTCCTGACCTGAACCTGATAGGACACCTTTGGGATGAATTAAAATGGATTAAAGGTGAACTTAGCCTTTAAGTGTTTTGGAGAATTTTTTGCTGTGTGTTGTATTGAACTGGTCCACATAATGAGTTCAAACAAAAAAACTTTAAGAATTACTATATTCTACCTAATTCCTGTTCTATTCAAAACAAAAAAATAAGTTTTGGCTGGAGTTTCAGAACCTAAAGATAGTTAAAACAGATCATGTATAAGAAAAAATAAAGTTTAGATGGAAAAATGTTTTCTTGCAACACTTAGCAAACAGCTAAGACTCTGGATTATTCACAAAGGACCAACTCAACTGGGGAGCTAAGAATAAAACATCAGAGCCGAGGGACCAAATGTGTGTTATATAAGGCTGCATCTTACTTGTTTCTAATTGCCTTCTAGTTGACTATTCTCCAATAGTCATGGAAATAAGGATCTAAAGAAGCTAGAAATTCAATGATTAGTATTCTCAAGCATATTATCTTTACCATTCTAGAAAGCTGAGATAAAATACAGATACTGAGTTGAAATAACTTTTCTAATTTCTATAACAACATTCTGTGTCTTTTCTGTGTGATAACAACATTCTAACTGTGTTGCTTTTTTGATACGAAATTATAAGGTATTATTTTTATAGTATTATTTTCAAAGAATTATATTTAATATGGATTTTAAAGAGAAACTTATGAATTTTACAAGTGTATATATAGTCCTAATGTTTTCATTTAGTTAGGGTGAATTTATCTTCACTTAATGTTCTGGAGACAAAAAAAGAAATGCGAAAAGGAAATAAAAGAAAATTTCTGGAACGTTAATGGAATTCTTTACTTAGAAAGTTGTCCCTGTAACAGGGGTGGAATTGGAAAAATGGTCCTCTTTTCCCATTCAAAGGTGAAATTCTGGTAGAAGCTCGATCTGGGTCTAAAGTTAGTGTTAATAATCTCACCCTCAAAAGTCAGGGGGGGGAATCTCATTGGTACACTCTTGGCCTCCTTCTATATATAGTTCCTCCAAAATCTCTAATATTCCTTCGTCTAGGGGCTCCATAGAGGGAGAAGGAACCATAGTCTCAGGATGCTCGATCCATTGAGTTTCTTAAGCCTAAAATGGCGCTTCACAGTAAGATTGTGTATAAACTTGATCGATGAAGAGTTCAAATAAGTTTGGAGGGCTCTCTGGAGCATAGTTTAGCCCTCTTTTAAGCAACTGAGTTCTGTTTCTGAAAATTCACATTTAGACAAATTAAATATTTTAATCGTGGAATGACTCTCTAATGCTTTAGATTCCTTTTTTGTTGTTGTTTTCCACCCTCCTCTACACCCTCTCCTCGTTGTCTTAGTTGCCTCCTGGTGTTTAAGGGTGATGGTAGTCGAGAAACACTGCTTTTCTTCGCTGTGGGTACCATTTTTCCCGCAGCTCCTTCCACAAAAAAAGAAATCTCATCCTTAGATTTCGGTACTTCAGTATTAGTAGCATTCCCTCCTTCTCTTGCGGGGGATTCCTGTTTTTTCTTTGCTAATGCATCTATGTGTAGATGCATCCCCATAGTTCCCTCATATGATGTAGCTTATTTTGTTGTAAGGGAATTGGCTATATTCTCAGTGTCCTGTCTAGAGCAGTCCCCCACTCTCTGATCTCCTCGGTTATTGGTAGCATTGAAATCAGGATCTACAGGTGGGGTTCTTGATGTGAGGAGGGGGGGGGGGGAATCATCATGCACACAACCACTATAGGAACCATTAACCAAACTGATCGTTATGTATCTTGTTTCTATTTGAATGGGTGATGCCATTGGATTGATTGCTATATTTATAGATTCTATTTTTATTCTATTGTATGTTTTTATTGTTATTCTTATTCCGATTTTTCTTTTTATTACTATTTTTGTTTTTGTTATTACTATTATTCCTATTCAGATTCCCCCTATTTGCACTATTTGATGGAGCAATGGTCACAGGATGTTTTCTTTGCTCCATATTCCCCTCCTGTTCATAAGTAGGAAGTGTAGACATCTTGTCTTTCTTCCAATTGAACTCGCGCCCTGTCATGTAATCCTGTCTATCCCTTTCAAACTTCCCTGATTTTCTAACTATCAAGTCAGCCTCGAACTCTATTGTTTGTTCATTAATTTTCTTATCTCATTCAGCAAATGATTCTAGTCTGTAAATACCGCTAGCTGTTCCTGAATACTAATGACTTCTAGCTTGATGCCATCTGGATTCCTCTCCCTTTGTTTAATAATCAGGTTCAACCAAGATTTATTAAAAGACCGCATATCCCTAATCCATTCTTCGTCAATATCATCATCCAGAAAACTGCACAACTTGTTAAGTCTCAGTCCTCTGGGAATCCTATTGACTTCCAAGTATTTTTGCAACAAATACTGCTTTATGAATATTTTATTTAATTAATTTGTTTTAGATTGGAGGACACTCCGGGGATCGCTACTGGGTGGGGTGTCGCATTTTGACTTCCCATCGTTTAGTGGTTGATCTCTGGTCTTTTCTCCATAACTTTTTAGATGTTTGTATGCGAACACGTGCACGTGGTTCGATTTGCATGTATACGCGTGCACATGTGTTTTGTTTACTTTTTCACATGGTTTAACATATTTAGTTTTATACTTTTCATATATATGTATATGATTATATGTATATATATGGAGATACATATGTGTATATATATTTGGTTTTATGTATATGTTTTTTCTAATATATATATTTTTATATACATTCTCCCTATGGGGATTGTTTTAAGGTAAACTGTTTATCTATTTAATCCAATTCACATGTATGCCTACATCTTTTACATCTTTTACAATTTTTATATACATAATATTCTACATCTGGGGACACTCAAATGGCCAATATCGATCATGTTAAGCTCCTCTGTTTCATTTCCTGTGTGGTTCTGTGTGCCTTGGCCACCTCACAGCATCAGCACATTCAGCTTCGGTCCTCCTTTTCTTTTTTCCCCCACTCTAGTTATCCTATTCAGGTTCATTTCCATTCCATTTTTCAACTGGGCCTTTAGGGGGAGTGATTCGTGAGAAAAATCTAGTGTGGGCATGCTTATCTACTCCGTGAGTGCTCACGTTACAGCGGTCGGAAGTAGCGGATGGAACGCATACACACCCGCACTTCCGAGCCGGGTCCTCTGCGCACGCGCAAGCGGAAGTGAGGTTTGGGTTAGCCGGAACTCGCCGGTGGAGCGCAATTACATTTCATGGATATCGGAGCAGCATGCGTTCCACTGGCGAAGGATAGCGGCTGAAGGCGCCACTGCATCTGGTATGTTTCACCCATAATATGCGGTAGATATGGGGGTGGTACAGGTAGATTTTATGCCTGACCACCTCTGAATGTTAGGCCAATCAGCCTCCCCATGTACTCTTCACCAGTCCATTAGGATTATGACTATCTATCAATCCAATTATTTAGCCATGCATGTGTGGGGTCACTGGCCATAATTCCTATGGTACTATACTATGGCGACTGGGTGCAGCTAGGGAGGGCCCCACAATTAAGGTGGGTGTGATCTCTGTGTGGGTGGGCGTGCTTTGTGTGGGTGGTGCTGGTGGTGATTAAGATGCACAGACACACATATATAGAGGAGACCATACATGTGAGCAGCCATTACCCACTTAGGCTCTGAGGAAGGGGGTTCTCCCCCGAAACGCGTTAGCCATCGCTATATCCACTTGATGTCAGGTCCTGATTTGTCGATGTTCAGAACTGCGTACCTGTAGAATTGTCAATGCCTGTCATTCATGCTCGTTTGTGAGTATACATTTTACTGTTTTACACTTCAATAAAACTTACCAGTGGTAATGCACTAAGTCGGTGCACCCTCCTTTTCTCTTTTTCCTGTCATTATCGTTGCCATTGGTTACTAGGACCACTGATTGCAGTGCTCCTGCATTCACAGAAAGATGGAACTTCCTCTGTTTTACGTACCTGGTTGGAGGCCGGAGAGCTGAGAGGGCTTCCCTTGCAGCGGAAAGGTTTTGATAGGAGGTGCTGTGGCCAAAGAAGCACAGGTTGCCAGCTGTGCTAGCCTGAAGAGCTGAGATGATGATCACCTGATGAGGGCAGGACAGAGCAGGAATAACTTCAGGGCAAGTGTCTCTCAGAAGTAGCAGGTCTTGACAGCAGGGCAAGACGGAAAGCAGACTCAGGATCAAGGCTAAGGGTCATGCATGGTAGGTCAGTCAGGAACAGAGACAGGTTGCAGAGTCAGGAACAAGCCGAGGTCATACACAGGTAATCAGGTAGTAGCGAAGTCAGTATACCAAGTTGGGTCAGAGCCAGGAGTGGAGACAAGACAGGTCCAAGGCAAGCCAGGTCAGTAACAGGAAATCCAATAACAGCATACACAAGAGCACAGGAGGGCTGACGATCATCCAGCAACCAGTGAGCAGGGTTACCATACTTATAAAGGCCAATAGGCGTTGGAACTTATCACGCCCTGCATGTGCCACCTCGCAGGGGAGCGCGAATAGTGCGGTGTAAATTCCAGTTCTTCTCTAGTTAGTCCCCTGATACTCAGTCCAAACCTTCCCCGCATCTTGGCTTCCACCCTGCTGCCACAGCCATGCTGTAAGGTAAGGACAGACTCTGATGGAGACTTTGGTGTAAGAGGGAATCTGATGGGGACCCTGATGAAAAGGCAAACTCTGATGAGGGCTCTGATGTAAAGGGGACTCTGATGGGGATTCCAGTGTAATGCCCTGTACACACAGTCGGACTTTCCGACGGAAAATGTGCGATCGGAGCCTGTTGTCGGAAATTCCGACTGTGTGTGGGCTCCATCTGACTTTTTCCATCGGAATTTCCGACACACAAAGTTTGAGAGCAGGCTATAAAATTTTCCGACAAGAAAATCCGTTCGCGTAAATTCCGACCGCGTGTGGACAATTCTGATGCACAAAGTGCCATGCATGCTCAGAATAAATTCCGAGACGGAACTGCTTGGTCTGGTAAAATTAGCGTTCATAATGGATATAGCACTTTCGTCACGCTGCAATGTTTTATATTGTTTAATGCAGCGCACTCTCTTCTTCTTTATAATGCTAGAAGAATGAAGTTGTTTTGCTGCTCATATTCACACAGACTTCTCACAAACTTCTCTCTTTATTATTGTTGTGATTTCATAAATATAATATTTGTATTCATCAGATCTAACAAATTTTTGGGGGGGTTTATGTTTTTATATTTTTGATAATTTGGTGTTTGTTTTTTTAAACAAGATCTCCTGTTTTTGTGAGAGATTTTTTTTTTTGGTGATCTCCATAATTATTTTTGTCGGTTGTGTGTGTCAAGTTACCACAACACCATTATTATATTGTATTTTAGAATCTCAAGGAGATGTGTTGGTGTCCCTTATTAATTTTACATTGTATTTTGGAAATGTACCTGCCTCCTCATAAACAAACTGTCCTTTTTGAAGGAAAACACACAGGCAAGTATTTGTGAAAAATAAATAGCCATTTATTCTGGGTCATAACAAAATAAGGAGGAAGGCAACGCTGGATAAACTGGTGAAGTTTGCAAAGCCTTTGTACCCCGGGGCACACATCAATAATTTTACATTCAAAATTGGTGGCCTGAGTAGTACTTATAATAGTGAGCACAATCCGGTCCAGGACTACAAGAGATCAGGAACAGCAGCAGATGACATATATGTCCCCAGGCTGTGGTCATACAAGAGCCTGTGTCTTTTGCCAGACCAGACTGAACCCAGGGCCATCACTCTCTGGTCTTCCTTAGACGCTTTCTTCCAGGCTGTGGCTCTGGTGTTGGAGGTGTGGCAGGAGGTGGAGGAGGAGGAGGACCTGGAGGAGGAGGACCATGGTTGAACTCACAAACATGGCTTTGGCTTGTGTGTTCGTCCCTCAACCCCTTATTTAGGGCTTGTAAGATGAGATACTCACATATTAGGTGTTGGCCCTCCTCCATTTCCAGCATTTTGCATGCTGCAATATAGGCAAAGTCCTATTGAACACTGTGGGGCAAATAGGCCAATTGCTGCCTCCTCCACATTACTCCTCTTCCTGTCACTTTTTTGTGGAAGGCGGAGGGGAGGGACCTGGGTATCGGGCAGGCTACTGGGCCCGGCCACCTCCTGGCTGCTACTTACCCCCGCCACCTCCTGGCTGCCACTTATCTCCGCCACCTCCTGACAGACTTTCCTGTGTATGAAAAAGGGACATCGTTTTAGTTTTTGGTTCATCAATCACACACAATTTTAATCTCATGACTGTTGCAAATAGAATGTTAATAAATAGAAAAGACTATCATTCTTAGCCCAGCATTTTTCATTATTGTCACAATCATTTGTGGCCACTACTGTCTATTGATATGTAAAACACTTTGTGAAATCAGAAATTAATTATCAAAACTAACATAAATTTAACATCATTAATTTGACAACCAGAAATATTTAGAAGAATGCTATACCTGGCTCAAGCTGGGCTCCTCCACATGTTGCTGCCTGGAAGGCCCAGGTTGGGCTTCTGAAGCCTCAGCTGGGGGGGAAGGAAGTGTGGAAGGAAGACTGGAGAGTGCTGGCCTGGGTTCTCTCTGGTCTGCCAGAAAATGCAGTCTGTCATAGTACCACAGCCTGGGGACATAAATGTCATCTGCTGCAGCTGCTGATCTCTGGGAATCCTGGACCTTCTTGTGCTCCCTTAGATAAGTGCTCCTCAGGCCACCAATTAGGGCCTTCAAATAGGGGATGTCTGCCGTGGGGATCACTGGCTTCACAAATTCCACCAATTGATCCAACGCTGCCTTCCTCTTTGTTTTATTGTTATAATAGGGGTGGTTTACCTGCCACAGACAGGGCAGCTCCCTGAACATATCAATGAATGTTGGCATAAAGTCATGGTCATTGACTAGATCCATTTTCTCTGCAAGACACAACACAAGACAAACCCTAATGTCAGGCTAAACTCTCCTAATCTTGTCCCAATATAGGCCTCAATCTATAAGTAGTATAGGCCCAAGTTCAAATGGTACCTTCGTTATCACGATCAGCGCTTCCGATACTCCTTCCTCCGTTCACAGATCGTACGTATGACGCACGCAGGTTACACTTTATATACACTGTGCATGCGCGAAACTCCGCCTGCCCCTGACGTTCTTTCTAGTCTATTCCCCGCCCCTTCTCTTTCGGCGCAGTGGGGGAGAGCACATGGCGGAGAGACAACAGGTGCATGATAATAGCAGCAACGAGGAGGAGGAGGAAAGCCCAGAGCCAGAAACGTCTGGATCCCGGAGGAGAAGATTTAAGGCCTCAAATATGGCCTTTGTTGAGATGGTGGAGATGGTGGACATCTTGAAGAGGGACGACTATGACGGGAAGTATGGACCTTACCCCAACCCAAATGTCAGAAAGGCCAAGATCATGGCTAAAGTTGTGAAGAGTCTGCACAGAAATTTTGGGGTACGGCGATCCAAGGATCAACTGAGGAAACGGTGGTCGGACCTCAAATTAAGGGAGCAAGATCAGTATAGAAGGATCAGGAGAGTGCTGCAAAAAAGTAAGTAGTTGTCCTGTGTTACTATTCTTTCTTTGTATTACGTTCGTGCTGCTCCATGTGCTTTTCTTTACTGTTGTACATTTTAAAATGGCAACTTTAATGTTCATGGACACATTAATCGTTCGTAGGAAACATTGTTCGTTCGGCCACTAAAATACGATGTTTTGGGCAGATGCAGTTCTATACGGTTTTTCTGGCCTACTTCTATTAATAAAAGTTTGTTGTCCAGATCAGTTTGTAACTAGAATGAAATGCTAACTGTAAAGAACATAGCACATATCATGAGGGACTCCATTTTAGTTCTAAGACACCATCTCATGTTTTACAGGAAAATTGAGAAAACTCATATTTGAAGTTTTAACTGAAACCCACATTATCTTTAAGCTGTTATCTATAGAAAACCTTCTCAAGGTTACCTATACATTTTAGCTAGAATATGGAGTTTGGCCTAGCTCATGTTTGTTCTTGATAAGATTAGTGTGTCCTTCACCTGTTAAAGAATATTCTAATAAGTAGAAATGATGCAAGATTTTGTCTTATAACACCAGCTAATAGTTAAATATTAACTGAACCTATTTTCATTTCAATGACATGTATAAGGTTAGTAAAACTCCTCCCATCCCTCAAATTACATAAATGCTGTATTTCTGAAACTCAAATTAGATGTCATTAAGTGGCTAAGCAAACCTGTCTCCTGTGTCACTTTATTGATATCTCCAGGCCTGGGGGTCAACGGAGGTCTTCCTGCATTACCTGAACCTATCTGGGTGGTCTTAGAAGCTGAAATCTCCTAACAGATCTGGGGGCTCGCCGGGAAAAAAAGCCAAATAAAATCATATCTGAAGGTAAGTCTTCATTTTGTCTTTATTGACAAAATATTTCTTGCCTCAGCTCTGATTAAAGCTTTTTAGACCCGTAAATTAGTAGGGGATAAGAACCACGCCAGAGGTTAATATTGGAGGGTTTTTGGGAAACCCACAAAGATAAGCAGTACTGCATACACATATATAGAGACATTCCTTTTGGGAAGGGATATGAAGTGGTTAATGAGGAAATAGACTCCGGTGACCCCAAAATCCTTTGCTTTTTCTTATCTATCGCATTAGAAGTTATAAGATAATCTGTTGTGTGTGTGTGGGTCAGAAGACTGGGTGGTAAGAACAGTCGACTCCCACTGTCAATATGGGTCAGAAACAAGATAAAGAAGATCCTCCCCCTCTTCCCAATCCAGGAGAAACGTGTAAGGATTTTGTAGCCAGAATTTGTGGTACTAATTATGAATTCATAGTCCCATGGGTTTCAAATTTAGCGGGATGGACCGAAGCCATACACAGTGTAGACCCCTTTCCCCGGGATGGCGCTAATGATGAATTTCACATAGATATGATAAAAGGATTGTGTTTAGGAGATAAGAGAGCTTTCCCTTGGTACCCCGGGGATCCTCAATGGGATATGGATTATATGGAAAAGGGAGGAGAGAACTGGTTAAAATACGCCCCATATTGGTTTCAGAGGGATAATAAGAAACAGAAAAAGCCCACCAAATGTTTAAGTAAGGAAGATTATGACCAGAAACATAGAGAAGAAGCCGATAAAAAGAGATTTGTCCCTGACCCAATAGCCCCACCCCTGCCAATAGTCAGTCATCCTCCACCCGCATATGTACATGTCTATCCAAGTTTAAGAAAGGAAGATATTGATCTTCTGGCTGGACATTATGCAACCAGACAACGGCAGGTCCCCCCCGCTCCACAACCACAACAGCAGATCCCTCCCGCTCCACAACAAGATAGACAGCACCCACAGAGGGCCCGAGTCGAGGTAGGGGAACCAGAAGATGATCAGGGAGCTATAGGAGGGGTAGTTTCACCACCTGGCCAAGAGCAGGAGGAAGAAGACGTTAAAGGGGATAGAATACTTAGTCCCCCTAAAACAAAGAGTGGAACTGTATATAGTAACACTAACCTTCAAGCACCTTTCATGACCATTGGAAATGAATTATTAAAAAAGGTAATAGACA
Organism: Lithobates septentrionalis; assembly: GCA_037952835.1. Lineage (NCBI taxonomy): Eukaryota > Metazoa > Chordata > Amphibia > Anura > Ranidae > Lithobates > Lithobates septentrionalis. The sequence continues at coordinate 1,047,101 of JBBDGP010002273.1, forward strand.
TTGAGGACATTGATAGGATAGTAAAACATTGCCCCAAACCCACCGCCTCTGCAGGTGGCACTTTAATTTACTTAAAAAAGGCCTGTAAGGGTAGAAATTACACACAGGAAGACATGCGTCTTATCATTGATGGTATCATAGGACACACCAGTTCCTGGAGCTGGGCAAATGTTCCAAGTATAAACACTATTGACACTGGAAACGCGGGAGCATATGGGTTAAACACAGTACTAGGTAGGAACACCATGTGGACAGAATTAGAGACTGAAATGATGAGAGTATTTAAAAATAAAAAGTTCCCTCCCTACTGCTATAGCATGCAAACAAAAGTCAGGAGAAAATGTAGTTGAATTCTGGAAAAGGTTTCATGAAAATTGGACAACAGAAGCTGGATTAGCTACAACTACTGATGTGGGAGCTTTGTTTATTCAAACTTATATGAATAATCTAAAACCCCAGTTCGCCTTGGTGGTAAAACAGATGATATCTGAATGGACCACACAGACGATTGACCAATTTCAGGAAACTTTAATACAGAAAGAAGCAGCAGGGTGTTTTGATGTAATAAAAGAGAAAGCAGTGAGTAGCCTTTATCAGGGTGGAGTGCAAGCTCAGCCTCCCCCAGATAATGGTGGACAATGGGGCAGTGGAAACAGAGGCAGAGGAAGAGGAAGAACAAAAGGAAGAGGGCATGGTTTTTCCAGACCACCCCAGCAGTCCCGCACATGTTGTTTTAACTGTGGACAACAGGGTCACTGGAGAAATCAATGTCCTTATGAATGGAATAACCCAAATACTCAAGATCAAGATCAAATGCATACACAGGGACCCCAATCTAGCCAACCGAATCAAGTTGCCCCAAAGCAACAGGGTCCCCGATTCCCTATACAGTGGAATCAACAGCAACTAAAATGAAGCTGCCCGGAAGGTAGTATCCCAGCATTTCCTTTGATCTCACACTCTTACAATGAACAACCAATTGTGACCCTATATGTCAAAAATAGGCCTGTTCCGTTTTTAACCGATTCAGGGGCAACTCGGAGCACCCTCAGTGAGGACTACTACAGAGGTGAGACTAAAATTGCTGAACCTTCTATGGGAATTAATGGGATACTTACCAAAACATACAAAACACCACCTTTACCAGTAAGTGATGTTGAAAGGGGAGGTGCAACAGTCTTGCATCATTGTTTCAGGATTATACCAAATTGTCCTGTGAATCTCTTGGGTAGAGATTTGATGGGAAAATTGGGTATAACACTGAAAATGACTACTGAAGGAGGGGTCTTCGTACACTCCAAGGTAATACCAATATATTACACTGAGGATAGTGATCTCCTTCCACCAGATGATCCGGTCTGGTCAAAAAGCTCCTTGGATGTAGGTCTTATTTCTTGTACCCCATACAAGGCAGCTTTAAAATCATGGGCACAGCCGGTTTATCACAAACAATACCCCATTTCAAAAGAAAAAGAGGAAGGAGTGGCCCCAATGGTGGAAAGGTTCCTGCAGCAAGGAATTCTTAAAGAGACACTGTCACCCTACAACACCCCCATTAACCCAGTAATGAAGCCGGACGGCTCTTACAGGTTTGTACAAGACCTCAGAGCTATAAACAACCTAGTGATACCCATTGCTCCTATAGTGCCTGATGTGCCATCACTCTTAACCTCCATACCATCCGATGCAGAGTATTTTTCGGTCATTGACCTTTGTAATGCATTTTTTTCAGTTTCTGTTGACGAAGAGACACAGCCTATCTTTGCATTCAATTTCAGAAACCGCCAGATGACGTGGTGTAGATTACCCCAGGGCTATGTAGACTCCCCTGTAGTGTACACAGTGGCCCTCCAGGCAACCCTGCGGTCTTGGACACCCTGCCATGGTTCCGTCCTACTTCAATATGTTAATGATTTGTTGTTGTGTAGTCCAAGCCAGAAAGCATGTAAAAATGATGGTTTAGATCTGTTACATTGGTTAGCAGACAATGGTCACAAGGTTTCTAAGAAAAAGCTACAATGGTGTCAGGAAACTGTTGAATACCTTGGTTTTGTACTCTCCAAAGGAGAAAGGAAAATCAGTCACAAGAGAGCTGCGGCTCTCGTGGGTCTGCCCCGCCCACTTACTAAGAAGGACATGCTATCCTTTCTTGGAATGATTGGTTACTGCCGCCAATGGATACCTGATTGTTCCTACTATGATAATCTCCTGAGGCAAGCCACAGGTACTGACATGCCAGATTGTGTGAAATGGAATGATGAAATGTACAATGCTTTTGTGTATCTTAAAACTGCAATGGTCACATCTCCTGGACTTGGACTACCTGAATATGGTAAAATGTTTCACTTGTTTGCAAGGGACAACTGTAAAACAATGGCAGGGGTCCTGGCTCAGGAGCATGGGGGGAAACTCCGCCCAATTGCGTTTTTTTCAAAAGTTGTGCCGATGCCAGTACAGGGCATGCCGGCGTGTCTCAGAGCTCTGGCATCCTGTGCAATGGTGGTGGAAATGGCTACATCATTCACTCTAGGACATGCCACCACACTACACACCACTCACAATGTATCCATTCTACTAAAGAACATCCATACCCAGCACATGTCAGCCCAGAGGCTGAGCGGTTATGAAGTAATTTTACTTTCTAACCCAAAACTTGAGATCAAATATGCCTCTCCCACTTCTGGCCCAGCTCCAATCCTGAATGCCTTGCTAGGCTTGAAAGGTGAAGAAGATGAGGTAGTGCCTCAACATGAATGCATGGACCTCATCCACCAAGACACATCCCCGAGACCAGACATGTCTTCAACTGCTCTCCCTGGAGCACAGAATGTCTTTGTGGATGGGTCTTGTTCAAGACCAAATGATAACACATACCATGCAGGGTATGCTGTTGTTCAGCTGCCTGATAAAATACTGGAAGCAAACCCTGTCCCATTCCAATCAGCACAAGCTGCAGAACTTATAGCCCTTACTCGAGCTTGTCAGCTTTTTGAAGGGCAGGATGTAAACATTTACACAGACTCCAAGTACGCGTACGGTGCCGCGCATGATTTTGGAGTCATATGGAAAAGGCGGGGCTATATAGCAGCAGACGGTAAATCCATCTCACATTCCACGCTTGTCACAAGTCTGTTAGAAGCTATACAATTACCAAGGTCCATAGCTATACTACACTGTAGGGCACATACAGGGCAACAGGATGACATAGCCAAAGGCAACGCCTTAGCTGACAAAGCAGCAAAAGAAGCAGCATCCACACAGCCTGCAAACATACAAATGCCATTACTCTCACCAGAAATTCCTCTTTTGGATCAAACATTGCGTGATCTCCAAGCATATGCCACAGAACAAGACATCCAGCAATGGAACTCAATAGGTGTGCAGACAAACCCAGAAACTGACCTTGTCTGCCAAGAGGGGAGACCATGTATCCCTGTAGCCAGTGCACCCATTTTTATTTCACAATACCATGGGATAGGTCACAGAGGGTGGAAAGTCACATGTGAACTTTTGGATAAGGATTTTTACATTCCAGGTCTTCCCTCTCTCGTTAAGGCATATGTTTCCAGATGCATCACATGCATTCGGAATAACCCTAGCAACCCTCACAAAGCAAAACACGAACATCTGATATATCCATCTACACCATTCACTCATCTGCAGATAGATTTTACACACATGCCCAAACTAGGTAAAAGACAGGAATATTTGCTAATAATAGTGGACATGTTCTCAAGATGGATAGAATTGTTTGTAACTACAAAGGAAGATGCACAAACAGTAGTGAGGATTCTGATACAAGAAATTATCCCAAGGTGGGGTTGCCCACTACAGATCAACTCTGACAATGGTCCTGCATTTGTGGCCAAAGTTTGTCAAGACCTGGTAAAAACATTGAAAATAGAATGGAAGTTTCATATTCCTTACCACCCCCAGAGTTCAGGTATAGTGGAAAGGATGAACAGAACCATTAAAGATAAGATCAGGAAGGCCACTGGAGGTACGTATGCAAATTGGAAGAAGGTCCTACCAGCTGTACTAGCCGAGGTAAGAATGACACCCTCTAAAAAGACAGGATACTCTCCTTTTGAAGTCTTAATGGGTAGGCCATTCCCCACCCCATGGGCCAGACAGCCACTTATGTTAGAAAGAGGGGACCTAGATCTTATTCAGAAAGAATATGTAAAAAAACTTATTGAAACTTTGGATAAAGTTGAAAGGAATGTTGCTCGCACCTCTCCTTCTTCTTCACAGGAACCTACACACCCTTTCCAGGTGGGTGACACCGTGGTGGTCCAGAGATTGAACCGCACCAAGAAACAAGAGTTTCCCTTCGGACCCCCAACCACAGTGATCGCAGTCACCCGCACAGCTATTTTGGTAGAAGGACAACAGGCCTGGATTCATGCAAGTCGCGTAAAGAAGGTCAACCAGGACCCTAAGAAGCAAGGCAAAGATAAAGCACAGAGAGGTGAAGCAGGTGATATAAATCCTCGAAAACAGAGTGAAGCAGGTGGTCAAGACTCTGAACAAGATGACGTCGCTTATTTCACCACGGACTTCTGGGAAGGCCTTGTGCCTCCTATGCTGGGCTGCCCTGATTGTGTTCCTGCCAACTTGGCTGATAACTAACTGTATTTATTATTCTGAAGATTTGGGACTCATAAAGGGTATTTGTGGGGCCTCTAACACTCTACAACAGAATAATACACATGACAGACACAAGAGAAATGAAAACTCAGAATGTTTTACAGATAAAATGTTATTGTTGAAGTTTAAATATAGCTACGCCCAGAAATCTGGATTTGAAAAATGTTGGATATGTAGTAAACTCCATCCTAGCACTGCTAGAATCCCCTTAATGGCAGTACCTCTAAACTTCACCCCACTCCTTAATGGCACACCTCCTGTCGTCCTTACAGAAGTCATAAGAACACTTTCAAATAATACCCTTACTTTCCAAATTACTGGTAGAAGTCATTCCCCAGACTGGTGTTTTAGGCTGGGAAACTCCACAAATGGAGCTGAAGTTTGCCAACAAGCTAATATTAACTTTTCAATGACTTCAATTGAAAGCCCTTTCTTTCATACTTCAGAACCTGCCCTAAACACCACTCTAATAAACTTTCTTAACTCCAGTTCCACTTCCACAGTAGGACAATTATTGTCGAGTTTAACTTTTTCCAGTTTTTCTGATGAAATGATGACAATATTCAACAAACGATCCTTAGCTCTAGGAAACAGTATTTATATTTGTTGTGGAAAAATCTGTCACCCTTGGATCCCCACCGAACCCCAAGGATGGTGTTATCTTGCATCCCTAGTCCCCATCATGGGCGTAGTAGGAGATAGCAAGGGAGGACACCTCCTTGAAGCTAGCATGCATCCTAGGTACCCCCTCAAACACCGCAATAAAAGGGAGTTATTTCTTACAAAGGATAAGGCATGGGCTTGGTTCCCCTCATGGACTGGGTGGGGAATAGACTTAATGAAAAGGTTGAATAATTACACTGGAATCATTGATGAAATAATGGAAAAGAATTCTGATGATATTACTAAATTAAATATAGAAACTAGGGCAATTAGAAAACAATTAGAACTACACGAGTTAGCCATAGAAAGCATGAGTGCTGCCTTAACTGGGTTATGTGAAAACACAGAAGATTATGAGTGTTGTACCTGGTTTCATAACACAAGTATGGAGGTACCAGATTATTATGATATAATTGCACAACACCGGAAAGAAGTAAGCAAATTACAAGATGAAGCTAGAAACATTGCTAAGACATGGGATCCTTTTGCAAACCTAAGTTCTGGGATAGGAATTTTGGCATGGATAAAGAGTGCTGCCATAACTATAATTATGATTGCTCTTTTTGTTTTGTTCCTATATGCTTGTTATAAGCTTATAATGTGCATAATTGTTAAGGCATCCCGAACCCCTGATCCTGCTGCTGCGAATAGAATTTATCTGAGTATGTATTATGATAGAAGAAAATTTACATAACTGTGAAAGATAGTGAGCCATATAAATAATGTCTCAAAGAGGGGATTGTAAAGAACATAGCACATATCATGAGGGACTCCATTTTAGTTCTAAGACACCATCTCATGTTTTACAGGAAAATTGAGAAAACTCATATTTGAAGTTTTAACTGAAACCCACATTATCTTTAAGCTGTTATCTATAGAAAACCTTCTCAAGGTTACCTATACATTTTAGCTAGAATATGGAGTTTGGCCTAGCTCATGTTTGTTCTTGATAAGATTAGTGTGTCCTTCACCTGTTAAAGAATATTCTAATAAGTAGAAATGATGCAAGATTTTGTCTTAGAACACCAGCTAATAGTTAAATATTAACTGAACCTATTTTCATTTCAATGACATGTATAAGGTTAGTAAAACTCCTCCCATCCCTCAAATTACATAAATGCTGTATTTCTGAAACTCAAATTAGATGTCATTAAGTGGCTAAGCAAACCTGTCTCCTGTGTCACTTTATTGATATCTCCAGGCCTGGGGGTCAACGGAGGTCTTCCTGCATTACCTGAACCTATCTGGGTGGTCTTAGAAGCTGAAATCTCCTAACACTAACTAGATTCTGTGTAAGGAGAGGACACTCAGCAGCTGTTTACACATCTGGACGCTGGAGCACTAGTGTGGGACAAAAGAACACCCTTTTTATTAGGGGGCCCACACAGGTGCTCCAGTAAATAATATAGGGGTGTCTCCATCTGTGAAGCTTGCACAAAACAGGTAAGTATTCAAGCTTTACAAAGGACAAAAAAATTTCTTCAGCTTGGAACTCTGACAAAACAGACAATTGTACAACACTTCCAAGCAATGTTTCATATTCCTATTTCTGCCATCAAATATCTGTGTGCTAAATATACCTAATTTTGTTCACATAGGGGAGAAAGACTCGGAGGACACCACTCATCAGAGGAGACCACGGACCCCCCACCTCAGGAAGAAGGGGAAATCCCCCAAACCCAACCAGTGGAGGAGGAGGGAGACGTTGTAGAAATTGTCACCACAACAGGTGAGTGTCTGCGACCACAGCTTCAGGTAAGAGATGGATGCCTGCATATTTATAATACATGGTGTGTTTTTTTGTTTTTTTTGTAGGTGATCGGGATGTTGTGGAAGATGAATGTCATTTCACCAGTGAAAATGCCCAGATCCTCATCGGGGAGATAATAGGGTGTAATAGAGATTTATAAAACCTAAAGTAAAACATCAATGATGTTTAAAACAAAATGAAGAACATCATTGATGTTTTTTAGGGAGAATCTAAAACACCCAGAAATCTCTAAATTTCTTCTCTTTTTTGTGACAAAATTTTTTTACGTATGTTAAAAGCCAAATTTAGAAGATGCACACAGTGTGCTATCTGCCATCACAGGGGATCAATGTACGCATTTTGTGGGTGCAACCCCTTCCTCAATAATAAAGTAGCTGAGAGGAAGGGGTTGCACCCAAAACACGTCCATTGATCCCCCATGATGGCAGCTAGCACATGTTGACATTAGGCAATTTGTGTGCATCTTCTAAATTCGGCTTTTACAGGGGTGACATCACCCCATCTGCTGAACACATTATCAAACACAGTTTGTACATACTCATGTCTGATATTGCCTTCACTTTATAAAAGTGGAACTTTGTAAGTTCCAGAGTTGTGTATTGTTTTATGGTTTTAAACATGCCTGTTTTACCTTAAAAGGCCATTTATCATTAATGTGACCTAAAAAAATGTTATACAACAAACATGTTGGTTTGTTCTAAAAACCCTTTTATAAACGCACATGTGATTGTGCTTTGATTAAAAAGATTGATAATCAACAATGTGTGGCTTCTTCTTTCAATGCTCAAAAGCATTTTTTGGAGTAAAGTTTTCAGTGGCAATGGGGGTTATTTACTAAAGGCAAATCCACTTTGCACTACAAGTGCAGTTTCAGTGCAGTCTCAAGTGCACTTGTAGTGCAAAGTGTAGTTTCCTTTAGTAAATAAAAACCAACAGTGCTTTCTAATTTTACACAATCATGCCATTTTCATGACTCCCCAAATTTCGGTCATGGTGTTGAAAATTATTAATATTTTTGTCAGTAATGCATTACATACATTAACAAAAAAAACAAGGTGTGTGTGTAGCAGACCCACAACATAATAATAATAATAGTTAGCCGAAGAAGAGATTGTCACCTCATGTGTCAACGAAATTTCGTTTTCACGGTTAAAGAAAAAGGCCAAAAAATTAGAACATTAATAAAAAATAACCGAGGAGACAGCTAAAAGAAAGCCAAGCAGTAAATCAAAGCAAATATTTTTTCCATTTCAAATATATTTTTATTTTAAAAATGTCTCAGACATTGTCTGGCATATCGATGGCCCCCCTACCCGCAAAGTATTCCATGTATCTTATACGGACATCGCGGGCACTCTGGGGGGACAAGCCAGGACGGCCAGTTTCAAGCGCCGTCAGGGTTGGTTCATTAATATGAATTACGGCCTCAGGCCCAACTGAGACAGCATAGTTTAAAGAATTTCTCCTTAAAAAGTTGTGGAGAACACAGCAACACAGGATGATGTGATTGAGTTTATATTCCGCCATGTGTATGGGTGTAAGAAATAGGCGGAACTGGCTGGCCATTATTCCAAACGTATTCTCCACCACTCTTCTGGCTCTGGCCAGCCAGTAATTAAAAACCCTCTGGTCCGGGGTGAGAGTCCTCATAGGGAATGGCCGCATAAGATGGTCCCCCAGCGCAAACGCTTCATCCGCAATGAAGACGAATGGGAGTCCTTCCGCATTGTCTTCTGGAGGTGGCAAGCCCAAGCTGCCATTCTGGAGACGCCTGTAAAACTCGGTCTGGGCGATGACTCCACCATCCGACATCCGGCCATTCTTCCCCATGTCCACATACAGGAACTCGTAAGTAGTCGAAACCACCACCAACATCACAATACTATTGAACCCCTTGTAATTGTAATAGTATGACCCCGAGTTGGGGGGTGGGACTATGTGGACGTGTTTCCCATGAATTGCCCCTACGCAGTTGGGAAAGTCCCACCGCTGGGCAAAGTGGGAGGCCACAGTCTGCCATTCCTGTGGGTTAGAAGGAAACTGTGGAGTCAAACAAGAATAAAAAAAATTAGTCATTTTGCACATAAACATTGAAAGCAGATTAGACACAAACATTCTTGGCCAACATTAGTATAACATTTATTTTAGGGAGTATTTAAAGACAAAAGTATAAGGTCCACCTTTCAGGTTCCTCACCCCCTCTGATGGCCCATTGTTAACATTTTAGGGGGGGGGGGGATGTTTTGGACAAGTAACCCTCTCCACTTCATTGAGAGATGAATGCCTAAATAATGCGTATTACTTTAACCAGCCCCTCCTTACTTACACTATTGGCAGCCCACTGGACAGGTAAGAAGTGTCATATTACAAAAATATAAATACACACTGTCCAAATTGGAGCACAATTTTAACATTCTGCAATTGCCTATCAAGATAATAATAGGATACAAAAACTTTAAACAGTACCATTTGAAAATATTCAGTCAGGCCCTTGCACTACATGCTTTGGGGAATTCATCTATAAATCTGACCACAAAAGAGGTAGGTATAGTGTGTATGGGTTTGGCAAAGTCAGCAGATATAGGATTGTTATGGGTTGACTTAGCGGTTGGGGGGGAGGGTTCCAAATGAGTTTGGGACCCAAAAAAAAGCCTCTGGCACTCTGCCAGAATTTAAGGACACAAATAACATTTGTACACATTTTAGGGGGTGTTTAGGGTAAAGAACTACTATGGAGCTGACAAAATACATTGTTAAGTGAGTAGGCGAGGTGGATATAGGCCCAGGAGAGCATGCTGGGGAGGTAAGTGAAGGCAAATATGTATGAAGGACAAAAAAAATGTTAAACAATTCCAGCATGCATGAGGACAAAGGGTACATTCACAGCATATTACAATCATGGTAATTAGGGAATGATGAAAGAAATACAATATATTATCAAACATTAAATACAATAAAATGTGATGTTAAAGGATAAAAATCTTACCTTAATATAGTCCTTCTGCAGGTCCTGCAGACTTCTCCCTGTCGCCAAGTACAGCAACGTGGCGACTAGCCTCTGCTCTGGAGTGATGGCTTGCCTTATGCAGGTATCCTGCCTGCTGATATAAGGGGTCAGCAAAGCCAACAAACGGTGAAAAACGGGGTCCGTCATCCTGAGAAAGTTCCTGAAATCGTCAGGATTATTCTCATGGATCTCACGGAGCAAAGGCATGTGACAGAATTGGTCACGCTGGAGTAACCAATTCTTGGTCCATGAACTCCCCTCCACCCTGTTCATGGACTGAGCTTGTGTCAAAGTAAGAATCCCAACACCAAGCCCCCGCACAGCACAAACTCTATGATGAGTACGTACACACAACATGGCTTCAAAACGGTCGGCTGGTCAGAACGATGTGACAGAACGCACTGAAAAACAGCAAGGCCTGTGAAGAGCGACCTGAAAATCAGCAACGAGCAGACAAGAACACAATGATAAATCAATGCGAATGTTGAATACAGGGTGCCGTGACGAGGCCTTGCAGCTTTCACATGTGTTTGCAAATGTGTGCTAACTAAACCCCTGCTTTTAACAGATGGTTAGACAGCAGACTGCGTTCCTGTGAGGAAACTCTGCAAGACCCTAAAAGATCCACAGAAGGGGTTCCCAGTCTTATCCGGGCCAAGAGCGGCCCAAGAACAGGGACTGCGCACGGGAGAGGCTGAACCCGGCGGATGCTGCCGACTGCGGAGGTACGGACATACTGCTACTCTTCACCAGTTCCAGAGCCGTGTTGTCCGTGTCCAGAAGCCATCCATCTGCTTTGGGCCATCTTTACATCTGCCCGTGGTGGCACACTGCTCGATTGACTCTATGCTGCCGGCACTAGAGTTTACCGGTTCTGGTAAGCGTACCCACATCCACCCACTGTTTTGATGACCTCAGATTGGACATTTAGAATGTTGAAGGAGTTCTATTCCTGACCCACTTCACCTCATCACCATTTTCATAGACTTTTTGAATTTTTGAGTATGCCCTTTTAGTGGGGTACTCCCACATATCTGGAGAGACATTTACACATTATTTCACATGGTGTTTATGCTGTTTTATATACAGGTACAGGGTTCCTTTAGGAGCTGCTAGAGGGCGCGTGCGTGCCCGCTGTACAGCGGGGGACCCAATGCGCGTGGCTGGCGGTCGCCGCCGGCCACACGCGATCGCGCGCACGGGCGCCAGCATGGGGATTTGTGTGTGTAAACACACAAATCCCTGTGCTGTCAGAGGACAGAGGAGAGGAGACATGTCCTTTGTTCCTACTATGTAGGAACAGAGAAATGTCTCCTCTCCTACTCAATCCTATCCCCATACAGTTAGAACACGCTGAGGGAACACACAATTAACCCCTTGATCGCCCCCTAGTGTTATCCCCTTCCCTATCAGTGTCATTTACACAGTAATCAGTGCATTTTTATAGCACTGATCGCTGTTTAAATGTCAATGGTCCCAAAAATGTGTCAAAAGTGTCCAATGTATCCGTCGCAATGTCGCAATACTGCAAAAATTTGCAGATCACCTTCATTACTAGTAAAAAAAAAATAATAATAAAAATGCCTTAAAAATGCCATAAATCTTTCCTATAGATTGTAGATATATATATTCGCATATCTTTTGCGCAAACCAATCAATATATGCTTATTGCGATTTTTTTACCAAAAATATGTAGAAGAATATATATTGGCCTAAGCTGGTGAAGAAATATTTTTTTTTTTTGGGGGGGGGGGGATATTTACTATAGTAAATAGTAAAAAATAGTTTTTTTTTTTCAAAATTGTCGCTTTTTTTGTTTATAGCGCAAAAAATAAAAACCGCAGAGGTTATCAAATACCACCAAAGAAAGCTCTATTTGTGGGGAAAAAAGGGCACAAATTTTGTTTGGGTACAGCGAAGAACGACCACCCAATTGTCAGTTAAAGCGGTCCCCTGATGAAGTCAGGTGCTGTGACGTAACGCATAGGGAGTGGTCGGATGTTGAAGTAAACCAGAAGTGACGTAAATATCGTGTTTGCACTGCATAAGCCTGTTTTATTTGCTTTTATGTAAGGATCCACTTGGCGTTTTAATAAACTGAAACTGTTTATACATATTACACTATGGGAGGCAATTCTTTATTCTCTCTTTAATAGTTGGAACCGGAAAATAATTACCTTTGCGAGGCCTGAAGGAGCAATGGATTATCAGTGGAGGTAGACTAGAGCCAGGTCGAGCATCATCAGCACTCTGGAAACCCCCCATATGGTCACCAACTGGAGATCCGCTGCTGTGCACCCACTCCCACTATAGGATATCTTCAAGGCTAACCATACTCCATATAGAGGTAAGCGCTCTGTGAGCATTGAGCTTTTGTGAAAATCAGTATTAAGAAGAACCTGTTTTCATTTCTCAGAAGAGTTACTTCACTTTCACATTATTTAGTTCGTTTGTTATTGTTCACGTAGTAGCATGAGGGACCACACTTTACATAAAGCGACGCAGTGCCAAATTGTAAAAAGTGCTCTGGTCAGGAAGGGGGTAAAATCTTTCTGGGCTGAAGCGGTTAAGGACTCATTATCTGTAAAATATTACAGTAAAATGTTATTTTTTGGTTTAGATACTCTTCAAAAGAATTTGGTAGATACGGGAAATTGTTGAGCAAGTCATGAATATTATTCCATAAAGTTCAGTATTCTCAGTATATATGACAAATAATGGATTTTAAGGTGCATCCTCACAGGGTGACACTGTGGATGTACTGATAACAATATTGGAAAAGACTAAGAAATTACAAAAATGGACTTTGTAGGCACACAAATAAGATAAAATGTACTGAAATGCTATACTTTTTATCTTATATGTGTGCCTACTAAGTCCATTTTTGTAATTTCTTAGTCTTTTCCAATTCTCAGTATGTAGCTGAGATCAAGAACACAGGAAAACTCAAAACAAACCTAAAAAAGTATTTTCCTGAAAGAGTAGAAGATGCTTGGAACAGACTTCCATCAGAGGTAGTGAGTCAATAAGTAATAAATTACCTTAAACACTGGAATAAACATACAGTAGGCCTATACTCAAACAAATAGGTTATCAAGTAAAAACATGCAAAAATTAAAAAAGGGCAAACTTAATTAACTAATCGATATTTGGTGGGCAGGAATAATTTAAACTAACAAGGTGTACAAAAACAGAGTTGAAGTTTTAAAGACATACAGTACATGGGCGTCCGCAGAACTTTTTTCAGGAGGGGGGCATCATTTTAAGGTCACCCATTCTCTGCCCCTTTTTGACAATGTAATGAAGGGGGGGGGGCTTACTCATTCATTATCACATAAAGTGCAGGCCAGGGTTCCCCATATAGATCCCCCTTTAGAGCAGGGCAGGTCCCCCATAGAATAAACCCCTCTTTACTTAGTCTTCTTACTCTTACCTTTTTTCACCACTCAGCATTACATGGTGGGCATAGGACATTACACAGTGGGCACTGTACATTACATATGGGTACACCACTCCACATGACATGGGGGACACAGCACATTACACAGAGGGCACACTACTCTGCATTACATGGTGGGCACTTTACAGCACAGCACATGACATAGTGGGCACAGCACATTACACAGAGGGCACACTACTCCGCATTACATGGTGGGCACTGTACAGCACAGCAGATGACATGGTGGGCACAGCACATTACACAGAGGGCACACTACTTCGCATTACATGGACATGGTGGGCACTGTACAGCACAGCAGATGACATGGTGGGCACAGCACATTACACAGAGGGCACATTACTCTGCATTACATGGTAGTTCATTTTTGTAATTTCTTAGTCTTTTCCAATTCTCAGCATGTAGCTGAGATCAAGAACACAGAAAAACTCAAAACAAACCTAAAAAAGTATTTTTCTGAAAGAGTAGATGATGCTTGAAACAGACTTCCATCAGAGGTAGTGAGTCAATAAGTAATAAATTAACTTAAACACTAGAACTAACATACAGTAGGCCTCTACTCAGGGCGTCCGCAGAACTTTTTTCAGGAGGGGGGCATCATTTTAAGGTCACCCATTCTCTGCCCCTTTTTGACAATGTAATGAAGGGGGGGCTTACTCATTCATTTGCACATAAAGCGCAGGCCAGGGTTCCCCATATAGCTCCCTCTTTAAAGCAGGGCAGGTCCTCCATAGAATAGACCCCTCTTTACTTATTCTTCTTACTCTTACTTTTTTTTTCACCACTCCGCATTACATGGTGGGCATAGGACATTACACAGTGGGCACACCACACCTCATGTGGGCACAGCACACCACATTACATATGGGTACACCAATCCACATTACATGGTGGGCACAGCACATTACACAGAGGGCACACTACTCCGCATTACATGGTGGGCACTTTTCAGCACAGCACATGACATAGTGGGCACAGCGCATTACACAGAAGGCACACTACTCCGTATTAAATGGTAGGCATGATATGGTGGGCACAATACATCACATGGTGGTCACTGCACTGCATATGACATAGGGGGAAGTAGCAACCTGACCCCCAGTACAATCATTTCACCCCCAAAGGCCAGTTTCTACACACCCCCCCCTGTTTACTGAACTCATTTTAGCAGCATGGTAGATCTTCTTCCTCCCGGGGTCCTGCAGAAGGGGGTGACATCAGTGCCCCTTCCCCACACAGCTGCCTTAAGCCCCCGGAGACTGAGAGGATCTGTGTGTGCAGATCCTGTGATAGGAGTCGGGCAGCACTGACAGCTTTAGCTCCCCTCCTCTGCCTCAGATTGTGGTGCCTGGGTGCAGTGCACACGCTTCCAGGGGGGGGGGCACTTGACCCCCCATGCCAACTCCTGCCTCCAACTCCTGCCAACTCCTGCCCTATATCCAATTTAGAGAAATAATTACCCCTGCTACTCATTATTAAGGAATACTATCCTGCTTCTTGTATACTACTGGTGCCTTCTTCTTCCACTGTGTCCTACACTCTCCCATTGCATTTTGCCACAGGGAGCTACACTCTAAGTCTAAACACTAAAATTGAAATCCCCATTTGGGTGGAAAGCCACCAACACAATTTGACTGATTGATATCACCGTAAGGCCAAAGTGGCAAACTGCAATATGCCCTGACCGGGTAGCAATAAATGTTTTCTTAATGTATTGTTTGTCAAGTCTGTCTTGTCTGGTTTTCTAGGCCTAATTGCAGTACCCATTTCTAGCAATTAATGAGCTTTTTTTGTGTACCATTTTTTAAGCGCAAGACCAATAAAATTGATTTTATCACTATACCATTTTGGAATCTATTGTTGCATAAAGTAACCCCTTTTCTTGAACCCACTCTATTGGGTTCCTCCTTTCCCTTGCCCCCTATGTGATACAACTCCTGCAGATGCCCATGATACAGTACAAGACGCCAGTGGTTGATGTACTCCATTGGTAACCAAAATATCACTATTGAGTGGATTGGCCTTTTAAAGAATACCAATATAGATGCATTTGAATTCTTAATCTCTTTCTTCTCTTAGAATGTTATGGAAGAAGTCAACCAAACCTCTACAGGAAACTTCATCCTCCTTCGCTTATCTAACATCCCATCTCTGCAGGCAATTTATGTCCTTTTGTTTTCGGTGATGTACATAATCACATTGTCAGGAAACTTTCTACTGATCATTGTGGTGAGGATCAACCCAAAGCTACAGACCCCCATGTACTTTTTCCTAAGCAACCTCTCCATTATTGACATTGGTTTCTCGTCCACTATTGTTCCCCTAATTATCATAAACACTTTGGTCAAGGACAGAAGCATCTCCTTGTTGGAATGTGCAGTGCAAATGTTCTTTCATTTGGGTTTAGGAGCAACAGAGTGTATAATTCTAGCTGTCATGGCGTATGACAGGTTTGCTGCCATCTGTAGACCATTGCACTACAGCACCATAATGAATAAGATGTTGTGTGTTAGATTAGCAGCAATGTCATGGAGTATTTGCTTTCTGAACTCTGCCATCCATGTTGTCCTCACCTTCCAACTCCCCTACTGCAAGTCCCACCATGTCAACCACTTCTTCTGTGAGGTACCACCTTTTCTTCGAATGTCCTGCAGAGACACTTCACTTAATGAGATGGGCATGTACATCTCTGCAGTAATTCTTGCCGTGTTTTCCCTCTGCCTGACTCTTTTCTCATATGTCCAAATAATTTCCACCATCTTGAAGATCCGTTCCTCACAAGGAAGACGTAAAGCTTTCTCCACATGTGGTTCCCACCTAACTGTGGTGGTTCTCTACTATGGGACCATTCTTTTTATATATCTGAGACCCCGTTCTATAAACTCTCCTGAAATGGACAAAACTCTGTCCATTGTATATACGGTAGTAACGCCAATGCTGAACCCCATGGTCTACAGTATAAGGAATAAGGATGTCAAAAACACAGTTAAAAGAACACACATAAGAATTGAAAAAAATATGTAAAATAAAATGTTGATTTGCATTACAAGACATCATTGCATAAACGATGATTAAATATTTCTGGAATCTGTATCATCCTTAACAACTTCAGCCCTGCAAGGTTTACCCCTCCCCCCCCCCCTTTCTGACCAGGCCATTTTTTGGGATACAGCACTGCGTTGCTTTAACTGACAATTAAAGCTGTACCCAAATAAAGTTGATGTCCTTTTTTCCCACAAATAGAGCTTTCTTTTGGTGGTATTTGATCACCTCTGCGGTTTTAATTTTTTGTGCTAGGAACAAAGAACGACTGACAAGTTTGAAAAAAAAACTATATTTTTTACTTTCTGCTCTAAAACACATCCAATAATTTTTTTTTTTTTAAATCGAATTTCTTCATCAATTTAGACCAATAGGTATTCTACTACATATTTTTGGTAAAATAAATCTCAATATGCCTATATTGATTGGTTTTTGCAAAAGTTATAGTGTCTACAAACTATGGGATATTTCTAGTTTTTTCTTTTTATAAAAATTCCTAGTAATGGCGGCGGACCGGTGACACTAATACTAGTGATCAGTGCTAAAAAATATACACTGTCACTGTACTAATGACACTGTCAGGTTAGAGGCGATGAAAGAGTTAAATGTGTACCTAGGGAGTGTTGACTAACTGTGGGGGAGGTGCTTTTACTACTGGAAGACATAGATTGTTGTTTCTGCTTCTCAGGAACACAGGATCCTTGTCTTCTGTACTCACGGAATGACAGTCTGCCTTGTTTAAATAGACAGACTGTCATTCTGTCAGAGTACTGAACAGTCCGCGGGTCCCGGCATACATGGGGTCCATGGCTCCCGCTGTGTAAAATCACAGTGGGAGTGAGCGGCCGGCAGCGCACGCTCGCGCCCAAAACCCAGAAATGCAGAATCATGTATATATAGGTGATTCTGCACAGAGAGGCCGTCTTGTAGCAGTAAATCTGCTATGGGGTGGTCGTAAAGAGGTTAAAGGATTAGCTCACTTTTTTTTTTTAAATTATAAATGCACATGCGGTAGAAACTTCTTTTCATTCGGAATTAGTTTTTTTAACAAATTTCGACAAATTTAATGAATTTTTCCAAATAATCGTAAATTCGAATATACGAAAATTCATACGTTCGTAAATTCGTAAATTTGAAAATTCGGAAATTCGAAAATTCGAAAATCTGAAATAATAACTAACTAATAATAACTTAACTATTACTAACTATTAAATTATAGGTATTGGAATTTCCTTTCAAATTTGGCTGTTAGTAAATGTAACGAATACAAATTTATCCGAAGTTACAAAATATCCAAAATAACAAATGCCACATCTAAACAAATGGAACATAACAAATTAATAATAATAAACAACAATAATAATAATAAAAACTTTTTATCATTATTAATATTATTATTAATTTGTAACTTCGCATACATTTGTATTTGTTACGTTTACTATCAGCCAAATTTGAAAGGAAATTCCAATACCTATAATTTAATAGTTAGTTCTTATTAGTTAGTTAGTTAGTTATTCTTTATAATTTTCGTATTTTCTTTCTTATTTTCAGATCTTCGAATTTACGAATTAACGAATTTACGAATTGCGATCATAACGAATGACCCGAAAAACGAAAAGAAAAAAAAGAATGAAATTAGATCAATTATGTATTAATTAAAGCGTATGTAAAAAAATAAATGTTTTTTTCTATGTTTTGGATAGTGTGGGGAAGGTTTAGAACCCCATTCAGGTTTTTATTGCTATTCCCCTCTTATGGATGTCATATGATTTCCTCCCAGTCATGTGCCTCGTGCATGCCCTAGGGACCGTGCTATGGCACAATCTGTCACTACGGGACACAGCGGATGACAGATCAGTTTACCTGGTCGGTTTACCTATTTGGTTAAATATGGTGTTGCGCCAGGTAAATACTGTAGATACCAAACTTATCACACTTATGAGCACGCTTGTGAAATGGCGACACTTTATAAGCCTTTAATGGTTACCAGTTTAGAGTTACACATCAAGTCTGTGCTAGAATTATTGCTCTCGCTCTGACGTTTGTGGCGATACCTCATGTGTGGTGCTATCGCTGTTTACGTATACGTACGGGATCAATGTGTGCGCTCGCCTTTGCACGCGAACATGAGGGGGACGGGAGTGTTTTACATGTTTTATTTATTGGTGGGACACTGACAGATGTTTTTGTGCACTTGTACACTGACAGATGTTGATTGGCCACCGGCGGACACTGACAGATGTTGATGTCACAATGGTACACTATTACAGATGTTTTGTGCACTGGTACAGATGGGATGGAGACACTGACATATGTTTGGCGCACTGGTACAGATGGGATGGAGACACTGACAGATGTTTTGTGCACTGGTACAGATGTGATAGGGACACTGACAGATGTTTTGTGCACTGGTACAGATGTGATAGGGACACTGACAGATGTTTTGTGCACTGGTACAGATATGATGGGGACACTGACAGATGTTTTGTGCACTGGTACAGATATGATGGGGACACTGACAGATATTTTGTGCACTGGTACAGATGTGATAGGGACACTGACAGATGTTTTGTGCACTGGTACAGATGTGATAGGGACACTGACAGATGTTTTGTGCACTGGTACAGATATGATGGGGACACTGACAGATGTTTTGTGCACTGGTACAGATGTAATGGGACACTGACAGATGTTTTGTGCACTGGTACAGATGTGATGGGGACACTGACAGATGTTTTGTGCACTGGTACAGATATGATGGGGACACTGACAGATATTTTGTGCACTGGTACAGATGTAATGGGACACTGACAGATATTTTGTGCACTGGTACAGATGTGATAGGGACACTGACAGATGTTTTGTGCACTGGTACAGATGTGATAGGGACACTGACAGATGTTTTGTGCACTGGTACAGATATGATGGGGACACTGACAGATGTTTTGTGCACTGGTACAGATGTGATAGGGACACTGACAGATGTTTTGTGCACTGGTACAGATGTGATGGGGACTGACAGATGTTTTGTGCACTGGTACAGATGTTTATGGGGGCACTGTGACAGATGTGTATGAGGACAGGGACAGTGGTGCTTGGTGTATTGTGTGTGTGGGGGGGAATTTGTGACAGCTTTGTGTGTAAAATCATCCTTACACACAGAGCTATCACATACCTTGCTGATTCCCCCGCTCCCCCCTCCCCCTCCCCTCGCTCTGAGCTCTCACTGAGTTCAGCAGGGAGAACTGACACATAGACACGTGTCTCTGTTTACACTGTGAAGGCTGTAATTGGACACAGCCACCACGTGATCGGGAGGGCCAATCACAGCGTTCATATCCCGATCCTGTCTTGGCTGTGTCCTGTGATCATAGCCAAGACAGGATCACGCCGCAGCGTGAGGTCCTTGATGACGCCCTGAGGGAGGGCAAAATGCATTGACATAATTTCCTGGTTTGATGTCACTTCCGGTCTGTGGAACGCATGCTATGAACGGCTGCTTCCTGTATCTACAGCTCTATATCCATGCCTGTTTTTAACCGTCTTCTTGTAAGTACCGATCTCCGAGGGGCATTAAATCAACTTTTATAACAGTACTTCACTATTAGTCTATCCTCTTTTCATTTCTGGGTGCCTGTATATCCTGTTGAGAGCCTCCTATTGGAATCTATCATCTGATGTTTACATCGATCCACCATGTGATGTTTTGACACCAATCAACATGTGTGGGATACCATTTACAAGCCTGAAGTGACCCCTGAACTGCAAAGCTGGGGGTCGTCCTGTTCTGGTGAGTGAGGATGCAAAAGGGGATGTCACTGTACTCCTGCAAGTTCGTGAAGCATTTTTTGCACCTACTTCATTGTGGACTAACACTTCAGTTGCATTTATTTGGATTTTTATTTGGACTTTTTTGTTGATTTCACTTATATTGTGTGTTGCGAGCGCTGTATTTTTTTATCCACACGTCGCAGCGTGGCCTTGGAGAAGTTAACTGAGGAAGGGGCAAGCCCCCGAAACATGTTATCATAGTGATGGCATTATCTCTTTTGGTTTGACATGGTTCAAGTGCTCTCCAAGACCTTCAATTTGCCCTCACCAGCCAACGTTCTAGCGCTCTTCTGCCAGATGTTTGACATCACATACATGTATGACATCACATCCGGTTCCTGCACACGTGACTTTCCGGTGCGCGTGCCATCTCAGTGACCTCAGCGGCTTTAATGCACACACTTTCCCATTGTCCTGAGGCTCCTGGGTAGTGCAACCTATTCTTGGGTCCAGGATCATGTGTCATCCTTCAGCTTTTGGGATCACATGATTCTCCTCTCCACTGGTTTGGAGATGTATCAGTCTGGGCACTCCTGCATGTTATGCTTATTAACATTACATTAAATGGAATTTAGATTTTATCTATTCCTGGGCTTGTGGCTCTACTGACTGCCACAGGGCTGGGAGCGCTCTTTTATTTGTTGTTTTGTGCTCATAGCTTATTGCTGGTTGGATGAGTACATAGCTCCCAACTGTCCCTGATTTCAAGGGACTGTCCCTGATTTGGCACAATGTCCCTCTGTCCCTCATTCCTCCTCATTTGTCCCTCATTTTGGTCTGATCTATATAGTTATATATAAAATGCACTTTTT
The DNA here is from genome assembly GCA_037952835.1 of Lithobates septentrionalis. Lineage (NCBI taxonomy): Eukaryota > Metazoa > Chordata > Amphibia > Anura > Ranidae > Lithobates > Lithobates septentrionalis. Next base: position 1,068,334 of record JBBDGP010002273.1, read on the forward strand.
ATCTTTCAAAAAAGTGTTTCCCAGTGCTAAACCTTTCCTCCAATTTTTAAATTGCTGCATTTGTAAATTTTTAAAGCCAATATAAAGGAATAGTAGTGGTACAAAAAAGTCCCTTGTGGATTTCATTAAACTTTTTTGGTTAATTCTCCTTTAAAGGTGTGTATCAGGGGGGGGGGGGGTGTCCTAAGCCTACATACGTTTGCAAGTAGGTGTCCCTCATTCCCATCTCAAAATGTTGGGAGGTATGTGAGTAGTTGGAGCTGCCCTTACTGTGGTTACCTACATACATATGTAGCGCTGGTAGATTTTCAATCTACCGCTGATAGGTAAATTTTGTGGGTTGCTTGTTAGGTGAAGTTAGATTTGCCTCTGTTGCAGCTTGGCTGAGTTGCGTGTAGTTCCACACTGTGCCGGTGGGTTTCGTTGTCACCATGGGCTAGTGTTGGAAAGGCAACGTGTTGAAGCGTATGAGTGCTCCTCTGTCCCGGAGACAACTCGGTGGAGGTGGTCCTCCGAGTTGCATTCTGGGAGAGGGTATTTATGAGACAGACGCCATGTTTAGGGGTCCGTTTTCAGCCACCTGCTGGCCCTCCTGGCCGACAGGTATGCGTTAGGAGTACCACTTCGTGGTCCTCCGATCGGGAGGCCCACGCGGCTGCAGCGTGTGGGTGGGCCCAGAAGCCTGTCTGGGGCCTACCACAGCAGCAGAGGAATGGTCCTGAGCTGTCTATCCTGAGTAAAGAAGCTGGACAACCGAGGAGATCCCAGGGGTGGACCCGTCATGGAAGGATCATGCAGAGTGCTGGTCTGGAGAGGGGCCTGGTGACTCGGTTGGAGGACGTATCCTGAAGTAATCTTACTGCATAATACTGCCGGGTTGGCTTAAAGGTTCAAGTACTGTGTCTGACATTCATCGCAAACCAATACATTCTGTGGCAGAGGATTGTACGGGTTTTATTCCAAACAAGTCTGTGGCAGAGACTTTTGTTCGTGCTACGTACTGGTTGCTAGGCAAGTGAGAGAGGCCTATCCAGGCGGGCAAAGATTGAATCCCACGAGGGGAGTGCATCCAATTACAAGTGTTCAATTCCAAAGAAAGTTCTAAAGAATACTAAGGAAAGGTATTTGAGCTTCCCTGCAACTTTCCTTCTGCCTCTTTCCTGCTACTTCCTTTATTACTTGTTCATTAAAGCATTGGAAAATATACTCAAGTGTTTGGTGTCTACATCGTCTAGAGGTAAACTCGATGGAACCCTAGACCTGGTGAAACAGAGGTATCGAGAGTGAAGGTAACAGCCAGCTTTAAACCAGCAGCTCCACCGAGAGTTAGTGCTAGACATAGTTACATAGTTATAGTCAGGTTGAAAAAGTACATCTAGTTCAATCAAAAAAAAAAGAAAATACAATCCCATATACACAATCGTTCACTCACAGTTGGAGGAAGGCAAAAAATCCCAGCAAAACATGATCCAATTTGCTTCAGCAGGGAAAAACATTTCTCCCTGATCCCCATTGCACTTGGTACTTGCATTTTTTTCTGTAATATTCTTTACAGCAGAACACACCTTGAGGGAGAGTTGGCACTATGAGCCAATCAGACCTCTACTCCATCACAGCCCAACACTGTGAATAGAGTTGTGCAAACAGTTCAAGCCGAGCAAAAGTTCAGCCTGAACATCGTCTGTTCGCCTGTTTGGTGAACACCCACACTGCACAGTGAATTCTAAGCCCTGATTGGGCAAAGCTTTGACCAGTCGGGGCACAGCGAATAGCTAGTTGTAAAGAAGTGGGCTGGGAAGCTGGCCGCTGCATCCTTGAGTGATCAGCTGTCAACGGGCTGTAGCCAGAGTTACAATGGAATTGTTTAGATCAATGCATATTCATGTGTTAGAATGGTCCAGTCAAAGTCCAGACCTAAATCCAATTGAGAATCTGTTTCAAGACTTGAAAATTGCTGTTCACAGACGCTCTCCATCCAATCTGACAGATCTTGAGCTATTTTGCGAAGAAGAATGGGCAAAAATGTCCTTCTCTAGATGTGCAAAGCTGGTAGAGACACCCCCAAAAAGACTTGCAGCTGTAATTGCAGTGAAAGGTGGTTCTACAAAGTATTGACTCCGGGGGGCTGAATACAAATGTACACCACACTTTTAGTTTAGTTTATTTCTTTGGAAAAAATGTTGAAAACCATTTATCATTTTCCTTCCACTTGACAATTATGTGCGACTTTGTGTTGGTCTATCACATAAAATCCCAATAAAAGACATTTATGTTTTTGGTTGTAACATGACAAAAAAGTGGCCCCATGATTCACACCACAGGAGGAGGAATAAATCTGCCGGACACGCTGCCCACCCACTTCCTAGATGGGGAAAGTGCGGGGCTTTCATGTCCCAATTGTCCTCCGGGGGGGGGGGCCACCAACCAACCGGGGGGTGCCTGTTTGACCGAATGACGTCATTTCTGCGTATGCACAGTAGTCAGCCATCCCTGCACACGGGGACCGTGCTAGCAATGTAGGCTGAGCTGCACATGCGCAGCTCAGTTTGCATGCCATAGAACATTGCAAGCTTGCAAGTTAGGGGCATTTTATTGGAGAAGTCTCTTCTGCAATAAGGAGTCTGCCTGCTTGCAGTTTGTGACAGCGGAACTTCAATTCCACTTTAAGCCTTTCTCTTTCGGGTATCAAAAAAAAAAAATGCAAGCCAGCTTGAAATGTTTTATTTTCCACAAAATTGTCATATTAACAGGTTATTTTTCTCACATGGCATATGCATACTTGCAACTACAACCCAAAATACATTCTGCTACTCCTCCTGAGTATGGCGATACCACATGTGTGAGACTTTTTCACAGCCTGGCCACATACAGAGGCTCAACATGCAGGGAGTACCTTCAGGTGTTCTGGGGACATAAATTACTCATCTAACTTCTTGACAACATTTTACACTTTTGAAGGCACTGGAGCACCAGGACAATGGAAACACCCACAAAATTACCCCATTTTGGAAAGCAAACACCCCAACGTACAGTGGCTTGCGAAAGTATTCGGCCCCCTTGAACTTTTCAACCTTTTGCCACATTTCAGGCTTCAAACATAAAGATATAAAATTTTAATTTTTTGTGAAGAATCTCCAACAAGTGGGACACAATTGTGAAGTGGAACGAAATCTATTGGATATTTTAAACTTTTTTAGCAATTAAAAAACTAAAAAGTGGTGCGTGCAAAATTATTCGGCCCCTTTACTTTCAGTGCAGCAAACTCACTCCAAAAGTTCAGCGAGGATCTCTGAATGATCCAATGTTGTCCTAAATGACTGATGGTGATAAATAGAATCCACTTGTGTGTAATCAAGTGTCTGTATAAATGCACCTGCTCTGTGATAGTCTCAGGGTTCTGTTGAAAGCGCAGAGAGCATCATGAAGACCAAGGAACACACCAGGCAGGTCCGTAATACTGTTGTGGAGAAGTTTAAAGCCGGATTTGGATACAAAAAGATTTCCCAAGCTTTAAACATCCCAAGGAGCACTGTGCAAGCGATCATTTTGAAATGGAAGGAGTATCAGACCACTGCAAATCTACCAAGACCTGGTTGTCCCTCTAAACTTTCAGCTCAGACAAGGAGAAGACTGATCAGAGATGCAGCCAAGAGGCCCATGATCACTCTGGATGAACTGCAGAGAACTACAGCTGAGGTGGGAGAGTCTGTCCATAGGACAACAATCAGTCGTACACTGCACAAATCTGCCCTTTATGGAAGAGTGGCAAGAAGAAAGCCATTTCTCAAAGATATCCATAAAAAGTCTCGTCTAAAGTTTGCCACAAGCCACCTGGGAGACACACCAAACATGTGGAAGAAGGTGCAATGAAATGAAACCAAAATTGAACTTTTTGGCCACAATGCAAAACGATATGTTTGGCGTAAAAGCAACACAGCTCATCACACTCAACACACCATCCCCACTGTCAAACATGGTGGTGGCAGCATCATGGTTTGGGCCTGCTTTTCTTCAGCAGGGACAGGGAAGATGGTTAAAATTGAGGGGAAGATGGATGCAGCCAAATACAGGACCATTCTGGATGAAAACCTGTTGGAGTCTGCAAAAGACCTGAAACTGGGACGGAGATTTATCTTCCAACAAGACAATGATCCCAAACTTACAGCAAAATCTACAAAGGAATGGTTCACAAATAAACGTATCCAGGTGTTAGAATGGCCAAGTCAAAGTCCAGACCTGAATCCAATCGAGAATATGTGGAAAGAGCTGAAAACTGCTGTTCACAAACGCTCTCCATCCAACCTCACTGAGCTCGAGCTGTTTTGCAAGGAAGAATGGGCAAGAATTTCAGTCTCTCGATGTGCAAAACTGATAGAGACATACCCCAAGCGACTTGCAGCTGTAATCGCAGCAAAAGGTGGCTCTACAAAGTATTAATGCAAGGGGGCCGAATAATATTGCACGCCCCACTTTTCATTTTTTTATTAGTTAAAAAAGTTTCAAAAATCCAAAAGATTTCGTTCCACTTCACAATTGTGTCCCACTTGTTGGTGATTCTTCACAAAAAAATCAAATTTTATATCTTTATGTTTGAAGCCTGAAATGTGGCAAAAGGTTGAAAAGTTCAAGGGGGCCGAATACTTTCGCAAGCCACTGTATATTCTATGAAGCATAATGAGTCTTTTAAACATGTCATTTTTTTCCCACAAGTTTAAGGAAAATGTGGAAAGAAAATGAAAACACTTTTTTTACACATTTTTTACACATTTTTACAGCCTTGATGGGCGATGATGAGGATCCACTGATAGGGTGGCACTGATGAGCACTCACTGATGAGCACTAATAGGGCACTGTAGTGGCACTGATGAGCATTAATAGGGCACTGTAGTGGCACTGATTAACACTATAGTGGCACTGATGATCACTTTAGTAGCACTGATGAGCACTCAGTGATGGCACTGTAAGGCACTTATAAGCACTGATAAGTACCCACTGATGTGCACTATAGGGCACCGATGTGCACTGATGGCACTGATAAGCACTCACTGATGTGCACTGTAGGCAGGGCCATCGCTATCATGAGGCAAACTAGGCAGCCGTCTAGGGTGCACTGCCACCTAGTGCGCAGCCAGGGCTCTGCAACTGTGGTCACACACTGAGGAGGAGGGAGAGATTTGCAGTCACTCAATCGGCCTCCTCTCCTCTGTCTCTGGGATCTGAACGGTGTTGGTGTCCAGCAGCCCTGTCAGCTCTCTGCCTGCCTCCCTTCCTGGGCGATGTGCAGTCATTGGAGGAGCAGGGCTGGATCCACCCAGGCCTGGACTGGCCATAGGGCACAAGCCAGGCATCAGTCCAGTGGGCCGGGCCAGGGCCACCAGGCCACTTGTCCTGGTGGAGCCCAAAGCTAAGCACGCCCCACTCAACCAGCCTCTCTGCGGCTGGCTGCCTATTTAGTTCATGGCTGGTGTTCCGTCAGAATTGGCAACCCGTCAGATTAGGTAACGGAAGTGACGTTGCGCCAGCTGCGCATGCATTCCACCGCTTCCAGGTTTGCTAATCTAAAAGAACACCTGCAGTCAGAAGAACACAGCGAACATCTTACTACACCCAGCTACGTCTTGAATTTCACAGTAATTTTAGCAGTAAAGTGAGCGTATATACTAAATCTATTTATATACACTCCCTTTATTGATAAAATTACTGTGAAATTCAAGACGTAGCTGAGTAGCGCAAACCTGGTAGTGGTGGACGCATGCGCAGCTGACGGAATGTCACTTTACCTAATCAGTTTCGGACGGAACACCGGCCATTGGGAATCAGGGGGGCAGAACCCAGAGATCAGCTGACCTGTCATGGGGGAGAAGCTGGAGGAGGTCTCCCCTGCGTGAGCTGTGACTCACAGCCTGTAGGAGACCCCATCCCTTGATCTTGGAACAGGTGACACAGACTGCCGCTGCCTAACACGTGGAGGGAGTCATGATATCCCCCAAGGTAAGAGCCCCCCTCTCCTGTCCACCTGGCTCTGTCCCCCCCACCTGTCTGCATACCCCCCCCTCTCCTGTCCACCTGGCTGCACAGGACAGGAGAGGGGTGTGCAGCCAAGTGGGGGGAGGACAGAGTCAGGTGGACAGGAAAGGGGGGGTGCAGCCAGGTGGACAGGAGAGGGGGGGTGCAGCCAGGTGGACAGGAGAGGGGGATATGCAGACAGGTGAGGGGGACAGAGCCAGATGGACAGAAAACGTGGGCCCCTACCTTGGGGGATATCATCACTCCCTCCACGTGTTAGGCAGTGGCAGTCTGTGTCACCTGTTCCAAGATCAAGAGATGGGGTCTCATACAGGCTGTGAGTCACAGCTCACGCATGGGGAGACCTCCTCCAGCTTCTCCCCCATGACAGGTCAGCTGATCTCTGAGTTTCTCCCCCCCCCGGGTCCCGATGGCCGGTGTTCCATCAGAATCGGTGACCCGCCAGATTAGGTAACGGAAGTGACATTCCGTCAGCTGCGCATGTGTCCACCGCTACCAAGTTTTCTCATCTGACAGAACACCTGCAGTCAGAAGAAGGCAGCGGACATCTTACTACAGTCAGCTATGTCTTGAATTTCACAGTAATTTTAGCAATAAAGGGAGCGTATATAAATAAATATAGTATATTGACATCCAGTGTTGGGACAAGGCCATTTGGTGCCCAGGGCGAAGATGGCAAACTGCGCACACCCCCCCCCCCCCGTTTTTAAGAAAGAATCAATGTCGTTTTAAAACAATACAGATTCAATTAGGTTTAATGCGATAGAAACAGAGTTCACTCACACTCGATTTGTAAAATGCAGCATGAGGGGGTTAATGTATTGCCACTGGTTTCTGATACATTAGCAACCAGTGCCAGTTAACCACCTCAATACTGGGCACTTTCACCCCCTTCCTGCCCAAGCCATTTTTCAGTTTTCAGCACTGTCGCACTTTGAATGACAATTGCGCGGTCATGTTACACTGTACCCTAATGAAATTGTTATCATTTTTTTCCCACAAATAGAGCTTTCTTTTGGTGGTATTTGATCACCTCTGCGGTTTTTATTTATTGCGCTATAAACAAAAGAAGAGGGACAATTTTGAAAAAACACAATATTGTTTACTTTTTGCTATAATAAAAATCCCAAATTTTTTTTTTCTAAACAAATTTTTTTCCTCAATTTAGGCCGATATGTATTCTTCTACATATTTTTGGTAAAAAAAAAATCGCAATAAGCGTATATTGATTGGTTTGCGCAAAAGTTATAGCGTCTACAAAATAGGGGATAGATTTATTGCATTTTTATTTATTTTTTACTAGTAATGGCAGCAATATGCAATGTTTATTGTGACTGCGATATTGCAGCGGACATATCGGACACTTTTGACACATTTTTGGGACCATTCACATTTATACAGCGATCCGTGCTGTAAAAATGCATTGATTACTGTGTAAATGTGATTGGCAGGGGAGGGGTTAACACTAGGGGGCGATCGAGGGGTTAATGTGTGTCCTAGGGAGGTGATTCTAACTTTGAGGGGGAGGGGACTCACTAGGGGAGGAGACCGATCGGTGTCCCTATGTACAAGGGACACACCATCAGTCTCCTCTCCTCTGACAGGACGTGGATCTGTGTGTTTACATACACAGATCCACAGTCCTGCTCTGTTACCCGGAAATCGCGGGTGCCCGGCGGAAATCGCGGCTGCCGGGCATGCACACCGGGTCCCGAGCGACGCAGCGGGCACGCGCGACCCCTAGTGGCTCGGGAGGGCGATCACGTCATATGACGTCCGCCCAGAACAAGAGCTGCCTCGTCCCGCCCTCATATGACGGTGGACGGTAGCTTACTGGTTAATTAACCCCTTTGTGCTGCATTAGTGGCACCAGTGTAACACTGACACTGGTGCCATTTATGCAGCATAAAGGGGTTCATTTACTGGCACTGGTCTGATGGGTATATTTTATTTTAGGAGCAACACTGATGGACATACCGTATATACTCGAGTATAAGTCGTTCCGAGTATAAGTCGAGGCCCTAATTTACCACAAAAAAATGGGAAAAACTTATTGACCCGAGTATAAGACGAGGGTGAGAAATGCACAGCTACTGTAAGTGGAAAAGAGGGTCAACAATGCCCATTTGCAGCATCACTGTGCCCATTTGCAGCCATAGGTCCCCTGAACTTCAAACTTGGTAGTTAAGGGTTCCTAGATGCCCCCTAGCTGCAGCCAAAATTTGGGGTCTCTGAACCCAAAGGGTCCCGAAATGACATTGCTGCAGATGGACACAGTTGACCGAATTTGGGGCCCCGTATCTCAGGGCCACTTAGTGCTAAGAACCCCAAATTTGGTGTGCAAACCCAGTGGAACTGGCACCATAAAATTTTCAAAGCTGGGGTTTCTAGAACCAAGTGGCCCAGAGATACAGGGCCCCAAAAATCAGTTCAGAAAATGTCAAGCACTTTTCTGCAGCAGAGAATGACATTTTCCAAACCGGTTTTGGGGCCCCGTATCTCAGGGCCACTTGGTGCTAGGAACCCCAGCTTTGGATATATTATGGTACCAGTTCCACTGGGTTTGCATACCAAATTTAGGGTTCCTAGCACCAAGTGGCCCTGAAATATGGGGCCCCAAATTCGGTTGAGAAAATGTCAAGCACTTTTCTGCAGGAGAGAATGACATTTTCCAAACCGATTTTGGGGCCCTGTATCTCAGGGCCACTTGGTGCTAGGAACCCTAAATTTAGATATATTATAGTGTTAGTCCAACTGTGTTAGCACACCAAACTTGGGGCTCCTAGCACCAAGTGGCCCAGAGATATGGGGCCCCAAATTCGGGTCGCAAAATGTCAAGCACTTTTCTGCAGCAGAGAATGACATTTTCCGAACCGAATTTGGGGCCCCGTATCTCTGGGCCACTTGGTGCTAGGAACTTCAGCTTTGTATATGTTATAGTACCAGTTCCACTGGGTTTGCATACCAAATATGGGGTTCCTAGCACCAAGTAGCCCTGAGATATGGGGCCCCAAAGTCGGTTCAGAAAATGTCAAGCACTTTTCTGCAGCAGAGAATGACATTTTCCGAACCGATTTTGGGGCCCCGTATCTCTGGGACAATTGGTGCTAGGAACTTCAGCTTTGGATATGTTGTGGTACCACTTCCACTGGGTTTGCACACCAAATTTGGGGTTCCTAGCACTAAGTGGCCCTGAGATACGGGGCCCCACAGTTGGTTCGGAAAATGAAATTTTTTGCTGCAGAAAAGTGCTTGACTCAGGTATAAGTCGAGGGGGGCACTTTCAGCACAAAAAAATGTGCTGAAAAATTAGACTTATACTCGAGTATATACGGTATTTTGTTGTGCCCATCGGAGTGCCCCTTAACATAAAATATGCCCATCAGCCTGATCCTTAACATAAAATAAGCTTGCATGCTGATGGGTACATTTTATGTTAAGGGGCACTCTGATGGGCACAACAAAATATGCCCATCTGCATGCCCCATTACATAAAATGCGCCCATCAGTGTTGCTCTTAAAATAAAATATGGCCATCAGAGTGCCCTTTACATAAAATGTGCCCATCAGCATGTTACTTATTTTATGTTAAGGATCAGGCTGATGGGCATATTTTATGTTAAGGGGCACTCTGATGGGCATAACAAAATGTGCCCATCCGTGTGCCCCTTATCATAAAATTTGCCCATTAGTGTTGCTCTTAAAATAAAATATGCCCATCAGAGCAAATAAGTAGAATGCTGATGGGCACATTTTATTACACTCTGATGGGCACATTTTATGTTAAGGGGCACTCTGGTGGGTACAACAAAGTATGCCCATCAGTGTGCCCCTTAACAAAATATGGCCATCAGAGTGGCCCTTAACAAATTATGCCCATCAGTGTGCAGTTTAGGAAATATGTGCCCCACATACCTTGAGCTCAGGAGTAGTCAGCACAAGCTGCAGTGGGGCGGAAAGCTGCGAGATTTATCTCGCAAGTAAGAGTCAGGACAGGAGCCAGGAGCCGGGAGCCACGAGTAGCAGGGGGATGGGGCAGAGCATGCACGTGATGTCACACCCGGCCGGGCACTCTTGTGACAGAAAACCTGGAGCCGCGAGTAGCAGGGGGCGGGGCGGAGCATGCACGTGACGTCTCACCCGGCTAGGCGTTCTTGTGACAGAAGACTGGGAGTGAGAGCCGTGGTCAGGAGGCGGGGAGCACACACGCAATGTCACTGGTTGCTGGGAGATCCGCAGTCCCAGCAAGCCAGTGACTGCTAATACACTGGCGGCCTGGCGGTCCGGGCAAGAGCGTCGCTCGGTCTGTGCAAGGGCCACCATTTAATGGCTGCTGTTTTGGAAGGACACATTGCGCCCCCCACCCCCAATAAATTTTACCGCCCAGGGCATCCGCCCCTTCCGCCCCCCCTTGTACCGGCTCTGTTGACATCCTCAGACATCTCAAGTCTCCCGTGAGGTGTGTGAGACTCCTGCACACCCGCAAGCGCCTCTTGCTCTCCCGGGAATGATCAGTGCGGCGGAGAACAGCTGTGAAGACCGACTCTGTCCCTGCAGACCTCTCTGCAAACAGCTTCCGCTCCTAGCATCCCCATCAACACTAAGCAATCTGTCCTTGTAATTAGGGCTCCGGCTGGCGGCCATTTTGTGGTGGATCAAATTGATTTGATTTTAATGGGAGAATTTTCAAACGCTAGAGAACAAACGCTCTTCTTGTGTTGAGTCTCCAACTATTTTCCTAAGAAAAACACCTCCTTACAGCATAGGAAAATAAATAAATATATATATATATATATATATATATATATATATATATATATATATATATATATATATATATATATATACACACATACACACTGTTTGTTTATTTGTCATGTTTTTTACTTTTTTTTTAGAGCAGATTATATATATATATATATATATATATATATATATATATATACACAGTGGGGCAAAAAAGTATTTAGTCAGCCATCAATTGTGCAAGTTCTCCCACTTAAAAACATGAGAGAGGCCTGTAATTGTCACCATAGGTATACATCAACTATGAGAGACAAAATGTGGAAACAAATCCAGACAATCACATTGTCTGATTTTTGAAAGAATTTATTTGCAAATTATGGTGGAAAATAAGTATTTTGTCAATATCAAAAGTTCATCTCATTACTTTGTTATATATCCTTTGTTGGCAATGACAGAGGTCAAACGTTTTCTGTAAGTCTTCACAAGGTTGTCACACACTGTTGCTGGTATGTTGGCCCATTCCTCCATGCAGATCTCCTCTAGAGCTGTGATGTTTTGGGGCTGTCACTGGGCAACACAGACTTTCAACTCCCTCCAAAGGTTTTCTATGGGGTTGAGATCTGAAGACTGGCTAAGCCACTCCAGGACCTTGAAATGCTTCATATGAAGCCACTCCTTCATTGCCCGGGCGGTGTGTTTGAAATCATTGTCCGGGCGGTGTGTTTGGGATCATTGTCATGCTGAAAGACCCAGCCACGTTTCATCTGCAATGCCCTTTCTGATGGGAGGAGGTTTGCACTCGAAATCTCATGATACATGGCCCCATTAATTCTTTCATGTACACGGATCAGTCGTCCTGTTCCCTTTGCAGAGAAACAGCCCCAAAGCATGATGTTGCCACCCCCATGCTTCACAGTAGGTATGGTGTTCTTTGGTTGCAACTCAGCATTCTCTCTCCTCCAAACACGACGAGTTGTGTTTCTACCAAACAGCTCTACTTTGGTTTCATCTGACCATATGACATTCTCCCAATCCTCTTTTGGGTCATCCAAATGCTCTCTAGCAAACCTCAGACGAGCCTGGACATGTACTGGCTTAAGCAGGGGGACATGTCTGGCACTGCAGGATCTGAGTCCCTGGCGGTGTAGTGTGTTACTGATGATAGCCTTTGTTACGTTGCCAGCTCTCTGCAGGTCATTCACTAGGTCCCCCCCGTGTGGTTCTGGGATTTTTGCTCACCGTTACTGTGATCATTTTGACCCCAGGGGGTGAGATCTTGCGTGGAGCCCCAGATCGGGGGAGATTATCAGTGGTCTTGTATGTCTTCCATTTTCTAATTATTGCTCCCACAATTGATTTCTTCACACCAAGCCGGTTGCCTATTGCAGAATCAGTCTTCCCAGCCTGGTGCAGGTCTACAATTTTATTTCTGGTGTCCTTCGACAGCTCTTTGGTCTTCACCATAGTGGAGTTTGGAGTGTGACTGTTTGATGTTGTGGACAGGTGTCTTTTATACTGATAACAAGTTCAAACAGGTGCCATTAATACAGCTAATGAGTGGACGATAGAGGAGCCTCTTAAAGAAGAAGATACAGGTCTGTGAGAGCCAGAAATCTTGCTTGTTTATAGGTGACCAAATACTTATTTTCCATCATCATTTGCAAATAAATTCTTTCAAAAATCAGACAATGTGATTGTCTGGATTTGTTTCCACATTTTGTCTCTCATAGTTGAGGTATACCTATGATGACATTTACAGGCCTCTCTCATCATTTTGAGTGGGAGAACTTGCACAATTGGTGGCTGACTAAATACTTTTTTGCCCCACTGTATATATAAATATATATATATATACACATACATATACACACACACACCCTGCCCTACCAACACTGTCCACTGCCCCAACCCCCTCCCCCCAAAAAGCATTGTGGTAAAAAAAAATTAGGAAACAAATTAAATTGTAGAAAAATTAATTATTAAAAATAAAAAACTACTGACACCGTCCACTGCCACATACCACCCACCCCTTTCCCCAGAAGCACTGTGGAAAAATATTAAAAAGGTGATTTAAAAAATATTTTGCGGGGGGGGGGGTTGGGTTGCGGGCGCGAAACGCCACCTCCCTGAAATGAGTTTTTGCAGGTTGGGATGTCTGCATCCTTGATACTGTTTTGATGTTACATTTTGAAAGAAGATGGACGCCAGCAGTAGGAAGGTGGCGGAGGCCATGTTGGTACACCCCAAACTGCTCAGCACTAAACCTTTAGCCTTTTGGTAGTGAAAATTAACCCAGAGCCACAATCTGGATTACCGCCAGGGAGGTTAAAGCCTATGATGACGGACTTTTTGACATCCAAATACCTAATTACCAAAACATCAGATTAGGGAAGGTTTTCACAACAGGAGAGATGTGTAATTAACCATCTCTGGTTTTCAATACTCTGGCTAAGTGCTGATATGCCTTGTTTATTTTACTGCTAAAAATCCAATGTTTTGATGTCCTTTGAAGCTCATTTGAAAGTCTCTGCTGATTTGGTATTCACTATTATTTAGTTCATTATAAACTGTGGGGTTAGAGAAAGAATGTCTGGCACAAGTAATGGAATTAAATCCAGATGGTTTATCGCAGATTGGCAAATTTTAGAGGAATGAGGGTGGCACCGCATGCAACCTGACTTCCGTCCTCTATTTGGAGCCTTCAGACCTCATTATGTTAACATGTTTCCTTGCCTTAGGTCCTGGTACCGAGCCTGTTATTTATTGATAATATGAACATTTTTTATAAGAATCAGCAACTCTAGCAGGAAGAATTCCCCGCCGGAGAGATATAAAAATGCAGTATGGAATAATTTCCGCTGTTACTGAGTTGGCTAAAACTATTTTCTTGGGAAGTCTATTCCACATTTTTGCAGCTCTTACTGTAAAGAAGTCTTTTTGTGTGTGGAGGTTAAACCTTTTTCTGCAGATACAAACTTTACTGCCACTGACTACCAATGCAAGGAAGGTGGTGAACGGGTTAAATTTCACTGCCACTGACTGCACTGACCTTTCACTGCGGCTGAGTGTACTGACCACCTAGGGAAGGGGGGTTACATTTCTGTGCCACTGCCCTGAACACAAATGGTTGGGGGGTAGAGTTAAAAATTACTGACCACCAATAGGGAGGTTAAATAGCATTCTTACTAAGCACCAGTGCAGGGGGGTGGGGTGGTTAACAGCACTGCCACTAATACTGGAGGTTATTTTTGCAGACACTGACACCAATCCTGAGGATAATAATTGTGGTCTCTGACACCAATACTGGGGGTATTATTGCAGACATTGACATCAATGCTGAGGATTATTATTGCAGTCTCTGGCACCAGTAATGGAAGTTATTATTACAGCCACACTATTGATTGCGTTGATTGGACTCATGCTGGGGGCAGTAGCAGCTGGTGCTCAAAATTTTTGGGGGGGCGCAAACAAACTGAAAAAAAAAACAATCAATTGCAGCCACTGTGCCATAAATTGCAGCCACTGTGCCCCCCCACCCGCCTGCTCGCTGTCTGACCGGCACTTACTCCATCTTGGTGGCGAGTCAGGCAGCGGTTGATGGCGGCAAGCTGTGGGACAGGCAGTGGGTCAGGCAGTGGCGAGCTGTGTCCTCCATGCATCTCTTCTTTCTTCCTGCTAGGCATCCAATAGGAGCACCTGTCCTTTCAGCCAATCAGGTGGCGGGTATTAGACCCACGCTTCCTGATTGACGGAGAGGCGCTTCAGTGTTAGAAAAGCAAATATTAATTTGCTTTTCTAACACACCTGGGTGGGCTCCGAGTCCACCCTATTTTGATTATGGCCTATGACCTATAGCTCTAATCAGGTGCTTCAAAAAAACACCCCCGCCGCTGTAATTCAGGTGTCCGGCGTCCTAAAAGGGGCCAGATGCCTGAATAGGGGTTGGCCGCGGCGGCCATGGATAGATTCATGCTATGCATGAGTCTATCCATGATACATATAGGGGGGTGGTGTGATAGAGGGGTCGGCGCTCACGCGCCCTTAATGGAGCCCACTGCTCTCACTCTGTGCCAGTAATCCAATGCAACCAGTAGCATCTGTACCGGGCTCCCCAATGAGACGAATCTTCCGCCATCCGCAAAAGTGATCGAGCAGCTGTATAGGCACTCAGATCACTTTTACCTTGTGGGAAATTGCAGGACCCTAAAAAAGATACCTTGATTATTGCTGCAGGGATGACCAAGATATCATTCTTCACATCCAAGGACGTATAAATAAGTACAGCGGATGGGAAGAAGTTAAAGAAGAATTCCAAACAGACGTAAAAACACCATTTCGAATAAATATGTATTACTTAAAGTGTTACAGATTTTCTCTCACTTCCTATATAGTAAAACAGTTGACAGCAGCACAGAAAGTGAGGCTAAATCTAACAAAGCCCCAGATAACAGGTAAAAGAGAAGTATACTTACCTAGGTGGATGCTGCATCTGTCTCCCGCCAGCTCTGTAGGAAGAACTGAGCGCTCAAACACCCTTTATCGCTCAGTTTTCCCCCTTCGCTTTAACCAGAGACCTGGAAAGGGTGTGTGTGCCGCTCAGGCTCAGTAGAGAGGGGGTATGTGAACGGTACATCCACAGCTCCTGCTAGAGTGCCAGTCCTGGCTCCTGCAAGGCTTCAAGAAAAAAAAGGGTAGCCCCTGGAAGTTGCACATCAAAGGTGTCCTAGAGAGGTGAATGGAGTGGCAACCTCAGCCGGGACTTCAACCAGGCCATGTCCCCAACACTCTTACATTGAAATATACACTATAATACCAAAAGTATTGGGACATTGTTTTGTGCACTGATGCGCTGTCATGTTAGAACAGGAAGGGGCCATCCCCAAACTGTTCCCACAAAGTTGGGAGTATGAAATTGTCCAAAATGTCTTGGTATGCTGACATCTTAAGATTTCCCTTCACTGAAACCAAGGGGCCGAGCCCAACCCCTGAAAAACATCCCTACACCATAATCCCCCCTCCATCAAATGATTTGGATGAGTGCACAAAGCAATGTCAATAAATACATGAGGATGAGCGAGTTTGGGGTGGAGGAACTTGACTGGCCTGCACAAAGTCCTGACCTCAACCCGATAGAACACCTTTGGGATGAATTAGAGTGGAGAAAAGGTCAACTTAGCCTTTAAGTGTTTTGGGGAATTTTTTGTTGTGTATTGTATTGAACTGGTCCAAATAATGAGTTCAAACAAAAAAAACTTTAAGATTTACTATATTCTACCTAATTCCTGTTCTATTTCAAACAAAAAAAATAAGTGTTGGATGGAGTTTCAGAACCCAAAGATAGTTAAAACAGATCATGTATAAGAAAAAATAAAGGTTAGATGGAAAAAAGTTTTCTTGCAACACTTAGCAAACAGCTAATGCTGCGTACACACGGTCAGACTTTTCGTCTATAAAAGTCCGACGGACGCCGACGGACCAAATCCGGCGGACAATCCGATCGTGTGTGGGCTTCCCCGGACTTTCAGCTGACTTTTCCAGCCGCAAATCTGACGGACTTTAGATTTGAATCATGCTTCAAATCTTTACGTCGTAACTCCGCCGGACCCAGAAATCCGCTCGTCTGTATGCTAGTCCGACGGACAAAAACCCACGCTTGGGCAGCTATTGGCTACTAGCTATCAACTTCCTTATTTTAGTCCGGTGTACGTCATCACGAACGAATTCGTCTGACTTTTGTGTAATCGTATGTAGGCAAGTCCGTTCCTTAGAAAGTCCGTCGCAAGTCCGCCAAAAGTCCGTCGAAAGTCCGTCGAAAGTCTGTCGGACGGGCTGTCGGACTTTTGTAGCCGAAAAGTCCGACCGTGTGTACGCGGCATAAGACTCTGGATATTCACAAAGGACCAACTCAACTGGGGAGTAGGGATGAGCTTCGTGTTCGAGTCGAACCCATGTTCGACTCGAACATTGGCTGTTCGGTCCTTCGCCGAATTCCGAACGTTATGAGCTGTTCGCGCCAAATTCGTGTGGCGCTTCACGGCCCATAATTCACTGCGGCATCGCAGTGCATTGCTGGCTGATGATTGGCCAAGCATGCACTATGACCCGCATGCTTGGCCAATCACAGCGCCGTCGGTAGAGAGAGCTGTAATTGGCCAAAGCCAGAGTGGCTTTGGCCAATTATGGCTCAGGGGGTTTAGAACACGCCCCACACTATATAAGGCCGCCTGCACGGCGGCCCTGTGTAGTGTGTTCCGGCGTTGAGATACATAGATAGACAGAGAGACAGTGTCATTTCATTTGAGTTAGCTAGATTAGGCAGGACAATCAGTGAGTTAGCTGCACTTACAGTGTATTGTGTATATATATGCATCCCAGGTGTTGCATATATATATATACAATGTATTCAGTTTAGCTAGATCCGTTCCTGTTATCTTCCTACTGACAGGCAGGCTTGTCTTGTTACAGTATTTACAGCTACCTGAAGAAAATCACTGGTGTTCTTTTGATCCTATTAGTACCACAGTCAGGCAGCTAGACTATTTACAGTTAGTGTAGTGCGTCCTGCTCACAGTGTTCAGCTAAAACTACAAGTTAGTGTAGTGAGACCTCTGCACAGTGTTCATCTAAAGCTACAAGTTAGTGTAGTGGTCATGCTCACAGTGTTCAGCTAAAACTACAAGTTAGTGTAGTGAGACCTCTGCACAGTGTTCATCTCAAACTACAAGATAGTGTAGTGCGTCCTGCTCACAGTGTTCAGCTAAAACTACAAGTTAGTGTAGTGAGACCTCTGCACAGTGTTCATCTAAAGCTACAAGTTAGTGCAGTGCGTCCTGCTCACAGTGTTCAGCTAAACCTACAAGTTATTTTTTTGCGAGCTCTGCACAGTGTTCATCTAAAGCTACAAGTTAGTGTAGTGCGTCCTCCTCACAGTGTTCAGCTAAAACTACAAGTTAGTGTGGTGCGTCCTCACAGTGTTCAGCTAAACCTACAAGTTATTTTTTACTACTTTTTACTACTTTTTGTTTTTATTACTTTTTTACAAGTTAGTGTGTTGCGTCCTCCTCACAGTGTTCAGCTAAAGTTATTTTTTTGCGAGCTCTGCACAGTGTTCAGCTTAGGCTACCTGTAGAAGGTTGGTGGTGTTTTCCTGATCCTATCACTACCACAGGCAGCTAAATAAGCTGCAAGTTATTTTTTTGCGAGCTCTGCACAGTATTCAGCTAAAGCTACCTGTAGAAGGTTGGTGGTGTTTTCCTGATCCTATCACTACCGCAGGCAGCTAAATAAGCTGCAAGTTATTTTTTGGCGAGCTCTGCACAGTGTTCGCCTAAAGCTACCTGTAGAAGGTTGATGGTGTTTTCCTGATCCTATCACTACCGCAGGCAGCTAAAAAAGCTACAAGTTCGTTTTTTGCGAGCTCTGCACAGTGTTCAGCTAAATCTACCTGTAGAAGGTTGGTGGTGTTTTCCTGATCCTATCACTACCGCAGGCAGCTAAATAAGCTGCAAGTTATTTTTTGGCGAGCTCTGCACAGTGTTCACCTAAAGCTACCTGTAGAAGGTTGGTGGTGTTTTCCTGATCCTATCACTACCGCAGGCAGCTAAAAAAGCTACAAGTTAGTTTTTTGCGAGCTCTACACAGTGTTCAGCTAAAGCCACCTGTAGAAGGTTGGTGGTGTTCTCATACTACAGGCAGGCAGTTGATTTTGCTAGCTGCAGTATCAGTACATACATATATATATATATATATATATATATATATATATATATATATCCCAGCTTGGTGCAGCTACAGGCCATTAGTATGTCTGGAAGGCCAAGAAAGAGAGGCAGACAGTCACAAGCCAATAACAGAGGGCAAGCAGGCTCTGTGTCTAGTGCTGGTCGTGGAGACGGTGGATCCTCATCAGCACGTGGCCGTGGGACACACTTGGCCTTTTTTTCGGCAGCTGGCCGTGTTGAGCCGAAACATGCGGAAGACTTGGTCGAGTAGATGACCAAGCCGTCCTCATCCCCCTCATCCTCTCTCACCCATGCTCAGGGTACTTTGTCTGGCAAAGCAGCAGCCTCTTCCCTCGGCTCAATGTCATCAGTGACTCCTTCCCTAGCCCCACCATGTCCTCCTGAGGAGTCCCTCGAACTGTTTGACCACAGTGTTGGGTACATGCTCCAGGGGGATGCCCAGCGTTTGGAAGGCTCTGATGATAATACTGAGCTCGATGAAGGCAGTAACATAAGCACGGACAGAGGGGGTGCCCAAGAAGGACAGCAATCTGGCAGTCATGCTCCCCCTGCTGCAGCATACTGCCAGGTTTGCTCCAGTGATGAGGAGGGAGGGGATGATGAGGTCACTGACTCAACGTGGGTGCCTGATAGGAGAGAGGAGGAGGAGGAGGCGGCACATCACCAATGAGGCAGGATGCCCTCCAGGGGCCAGCCTAAGGGCAGCACACTGACTGCATCACACCCCAAAGCTCCACATGTGCAGGGCACTGCAGTCTTTGCGCATTATTCAAAAAGTTCTTTGGTGTGGGCCTTTTTTGAGACGAGTGCATCAGATCGCACCGCTGCTATTTGCAACATATGTCTCAAGCGTATCTCGCGTGGCCAAAACATCTCCCGCTTGAGTACCACATGCTTGACCAGGCATATGTTGACCTGCCATGCAGTTCGTTGGCAAGCATATCTAAAAGACCCACAGGACCTCTCCTTGCTCCTCATCAGCTGAGATCTCCAACCCCACTATACCTTCAGTCCTCTCTGAGACCTGCACTGAGAGGAATGAAGGTGTAGAATTAGGTGTGTCACAGCCAAGTACTTGTGGGCAATCTGCTTTCGGTACACCGACGTCAGATTGTACCAGGCAAATTTCCCTGCCCCAGCTGGTGCACAGCCAAAAGAAGTTTGCACCCAGCCATCCACATGCCCAGCGGTTGAATGCTAGCTTTCCAAAATTGCTAGCACTTCAACTGCTGCCTTTTCAGTTGGTAGACTCTGCCCCCTTCCGTGAGTTTGTGGAATGTGCGGTTCCTCAGTGGCAGGCAATTCTGGCTCTCTACCGGCATGTGGAAGGCAATGTCCATGCCTCGCTGGACAGGGCGGTCAGTGGTAAGGTGCATATTACCGCTGACTCATGGTCCAGCAGGCATGGACAGGGACGTTACCTAAGTTTCACGGCGCATTGGGTGACTCTGCTGGCAGCTGGGAAGGATGCAGGACAAGGTGCAGCAGTGTTGGAGGTTGTTCCGCCACCACGCCTCCAAAATGCCACTACTAATGATTGTGATGCACCTCTCTCCTCCACCCCCTCCTCTTCTTCTTCCTCTTTGGCCTCTTCCTGTGCTTTGTCCTCTGAGCCAGCGGTGCTCCGTAGCCGTTCAAGGGGCTACGCAAGTACGCAGGCCAAAAGGTGCCATGCGGTGCTTGAGCTGGTGTGCTTGGGGGACAGGAGTCACACTGGGGCAGAGGTTCTGTCAGCTCTGCAGGGGCAGGTTCAGAGGTGGTTGGCGCCACGCCAACTTAAGGCAGGAATGGTGGTTTGCGACAATGGCACCAACCTCCTCTCTGCCCTCCTACAGGGACAAATGACCCATGTGCCCTGTTTGGCTCACATCCTTAACTTGGTGGTGCAGCGGTTCTTGGGCAGGTACCCGGGCTTACAGGATGTCCTGAGGCAGGCCAGGAAAGTCTGTGTGCATTTCCGCCGGTCATATAATGCCAGTGCTCGGCTGGCGGACCTCCAAAAGGAGTTTAACCTGCCCAAGAACCGCCTAATCTGTGACATGCCCACCAGGTGGAACTCAACGTTGGCCATGCTGCAGCGGCTGCACACGCAGCAGAGGGCCATCAATGAGTACCTGTGCGACTATGGCACCAGGACAGGGTCAGGGGAGCTTGGGTTTTTTCCCCACGCCAGTGGGCCATGATCAGGGATGCATGCACTGTCCTGTCACCATTTGAGGAGGCCACGAGGATGGTGAGCAGTGACAGTGCATGCATCAGTGACACTGTCCCCCTTGTCCACCTGTTGGAGCACACGCTGCGTGGAATAATGGACAGGGCACTTGAGGCAGAACAGAGGCAGGAAGAGGAGGACTTCCTTAGCTCTCAAGGCCCCCTTTATCCAGACAGTGTTCCTGCGTGCCCGCCGATCACACAGGAAGAGGAGGAGGAGGAGGAGGAGGAGGAAGATTGTGTCAGTATGGAGGTGGAGCCTGGCACTCAGCATCAGCAGCAGTCTTTAAGGGATCAATCCCAAGAAACACATGGACTTGTACGTGGCTGGGAGGAGGTGGCTGCGGACCATGTCGTCTTTAGTGACCCAGAGGACTCCGGACCGAATGCCTCAGCAAACCTACGCTGCATGGCCTCCTTGATCCTGCAAAGCCTGCGTAAGGATCCTCGTATTCGTTTGTATCAAGGAGAAGGACCAATACTGGCTGGCAACCCTCCTTGATCCACGTTACAAAGCTAAGGTTGCGGACCTTATCTTGCCATTGCAGAGGGAGCAGAGGATGAAACATCTTCGGGAGGCCTTGCAGAAAGGTCTGTGCAATGCGTTCCCAGAGACTGGGAGGTTACAAACTCCTGTTCCTGGACAACGTGTTGCTGAGGCTTCGGTCAGTCAAAGAAGGAGCGGTGGAGAAGGTGGCCGTCTGACCGATGCGTTCAGACAATTTTTTGGTCCACAGCCCCAAGGTATGATCGTTTCCAGCAACCATCGCCAGCGTCTGTTTTACATGGTGCAGGAATACCTAGGGGCAAGATCTGACTTGGACACCTTTCCCACCGAAAATCCTCTGGGTTACTGGGTCTTGAGGATGGATCACTGGCCAAAGCTTGCACAGTATGCAATTGAGCTACTGGCCTGTCCTGCATCCAGCGTTCTTTTGGAACGCACATTCAGTGCTGCTGGAGGCTTTGTAACCGATCACAAGGTGCATCTGTCCACCGACTCGGCCGATCGACTGACCTTCATAAAAATGAATCAGTCTTGGATCACCACCAGCTACCAAGCACCTGATGCTGATGTAACCGAATATTTTTTTTGAAATCTCAGATCCCTTCAAAGACTGCCTATGCTGAGTGACTATCCCTGAGTAATTATCCTCTTCCTCCTCAATGATCACGCTGATAGCTTGTAAGAACATTTTTGGTTCTGGGCGCCACCACCAGTGCCTAAGGCCCAATTTTTCAGCCCTTGTTTAACAGGGGCGTGTAATTACAATTTTAGATGCAATACTTTGTAGCAGGGCTCGTTTCTGCATTACAACTAGAGTATCTGTGAGGGGTTGCAGTGTTGTGGCACCAGCACCAGTGCCTAAGGCCCAATTTTTCAGCCCCTGTTTAACAGGGGCGTGTAATTACAATTTTTGATGCAATACTTTGCAGCAGGGCTCGTTCCTGCGTTCCAACTAGAGTGTCTGTGAGGGGTTGCAGTGTTGTGGCACCAGCACCAGTGCCTAAGGCCCAATTTTTCAGCCCTTGTTTAACAGGGGCATGTAATTACAATTTTAGATGGAATATTTTGTAGCAGGGCTCGTTTCTGCGTTACAACTAGAGTATCTGTGAGGGGTTGCAGTGTTGTGGCACCAGCACCAGTGCCTAAGGCCCAATTTTTCAGCCTCTGTTTAACAGGGACGTGTAATTACAATTTTTGATGCAATACTTTGCAGCAGGGCTCGTTCCTGCGTTCCAACTAGAGTGTCTGTGAGGGGTTGCAGTGTTGTGGCACCAGCACCAGTGCCTAAGGCCTAATTTTTCAGCCCCTGTTCAACAGGGGCATGTAATTACAATTCTTGATCTAATATTTCACAGCAGGGCCCATTTCTGCACCCACCAAGAGCGAGTGAGGACTTACAGTGTTGTGGCACCAGCACCACCACCACCAAAGGCCCAATTTTTCTGCCCTTGTTCAACAGGGGCATGTAATTACAATTCTTGATCGAATATTTCAAAGCAGGGCCCATTTCTGCACCCACCAAGAGCGAGTGAGGACTTACAGTGTTGTGGCACCAGCACCACCACCACCAAAGGCCCAATTTTTCTACCCTTGTTCAACAGGGGCATGTAATTACAATTCTTGATCTAATATTTCACAGCAGGGCCCATTTCCGCACCCACCAAGAGCGAGTGAGGACTTACAGTTTTGTGGCACCAGCACCACCACCACCACCAAAGGCCCAATTTTTCTGCCCTTGTTCAACAGGGGCATCTAATTACAATTCTTGATCTAATATTTCACAGCAGGGCCAATTTCTGCACCCACCAAGAGCGAGTGAGGACTTACAGTGTTGTGGCACCAGCACCACCACCAAAGGCCCAATTTTTCTGCCCCTGTTCAACAGGGGCATGTAATTACAATTCTTGATCTAATATTTCACAGCAGGGCCCTGTGAGGGCTTACAGTGTTGTGGCCACAGCAACACCTAAGGCCCAAATTTCTGCTGAGTATATAGGGCAGGCCCATACTTTCAAACATCTAACTTACAAACGACTCCTACTTTCAAACGTAAGGAGACAACAGGAAGTGAGATGAAATCTACCCCTAGGAAGGGAAATTCTCTCCTGTAAGAGTTAATATGGGAAAAACATTTCTCCTTTCCAATGATGCTTTCCAATCCTTGTTCCACAAGAAAACCCAAATTTTTAAAAAACATTTGTCATTGGGACAAAAAGTGAGGTGAAATCTTCTGAAGAGGAGGAAAGACAGCAAAACAAATGTCACAGGGGTATTAACCCTTCCCTATGTTTTCCAAAAAGCTTAAAAAAGATTTTTTTGGCTGGAGCTAAACACGTTAAAAATGTACCCGTTCAAAATTACAAACAGATTCTACTTAACAACAAACCTACAGTCTCTGTCTTGTTTGCACCGTCTGTATACTGCTGTTCAGAGTATATAGGGCCTGGTTGCCCCACACCTTCCTTATTTTAATTTGGGTGCGGGGTTCCCCTTAATATCCATACAAGACCCAAAGGGCCTGGTAATGGACTGGGGGGTACCCATGCCGTTTGTCTCACTGATTTTCATCCATATTGCCAGGACCCGACATTACATTAAACCCGCAAGCAGTTTTAAATGAGATTTTTTCCTTTAAAAATGACATTTTGTGCAGGGACTGTTCTAAACACGGGAAACACGCATCACTTTACAGGCATACTATAGACACACCCCATGTACGATATTTAAAGGAATATTTCACTTTTTTTTTTTTACTTTAAGCATCATTAAAATCACTGCTCCCGAAAAAACGGACGTTTTTAAAAGTTTTTTTTTGCATTGATACATGTCCCCTGGGGCAGGACCCGGGTCCCCAAACCCTTTTTAGGACAATACCATGCAAATTAGCCTTTAAAATGAGCACTCTTGATTTCGAACGTTCGAGTCCCATAGACGTCAATGGGGTTCTAACGTTCGTGCGAATTTTCGGTCCGCTCGCAGGTTCTGGTGCGAACCGAACCGGGGGGTGTTCGGCTCATCCCTAGTCCTTAGCCAGGACCCAACAATAGCCCTTCTGAAGAAGATTCCCAATATCACGAAATACAAACAGAGGCTGATACACTTTATACTCCTTGGCGCTAAAATAACGATAGGGCGGCCTGGAAGTCCCCCTCAGTATCCTTTCATTTAGCCAAGCAAAAAATCACTTGGCTTATGATTCAGGAGAAAACCTCCAGCATTATTCTTGATGAATCCGAATCCTTTAAATGCATTTGGGAACCCTGGGCCCAACACATCGGCACCTCTTTATAAATTACGGCTTTACTACCCATTTTCATTTTCATTTTCCCTTCAGCATCTATCCATTAATGAAGTTGCACCTGGACTCCCTCTTCCTCCTTTCTGTCTGTATCTACCTTTCTCTCTTAACTGGTCTTTCCTTTCCCCTCTTGTCCTTTGTCTTCCTCATACACCCCATTGGACCTATCTAATGGGGAACTTTGAATGAGATAGTAACGTTCCTCCAACTTATCCTTCTATATACGCCCCTTTATTTACTGGGCGTTTTATATGCTAAAGTCCTACTAATAGGACACCTTGCCCTCCTATGTTTTCCTATTAGCACTTTTAATATTTACTCCTAATCAGTTTTAAGTAACTTGTGTTTTTACCCAGTGGGGCTGGGGGTTGGCCTCTAAGGGCCTATGTGGGGTTGGCCTATTGTCCAATGGAACAGATTGCTCCCAGTTGGGGTGTCAGGGGGCAGGAGCCGTGTGACTGTGTGACCCCCCGTGGTCTACGGTGTATACCTTATCCTTCATTATACTGATTGATCAAGCTCGATCGTTTTGGGCAAGAGTCTATATTCTGTCATCTTTTATTAGTTTTATTAATACACCTATTATTTGTATTCCTCCCTCACCCCTGCATGGGTGTATTTTTGCCCTAATGTTACTTTCTTTATTTACAATAAAGTTGTTTTGAAAACTCAAAAAAAAAAAAAATCATACATTTTATAGAGTACATTTTGTACAGAATAATGATAAACTGAAAAGAGATGCCTACCGAATGCTTGTATTCAGAAAACACTATTTAATAGATACATAGATGGTGGCCGAGGTTTTACGAGAACTGGAAGGATCTAATATAAATTTGATCATATTCACATAGAATTTGATAATGTTAAGTAATCCTATAGAGTATAGTTGTAATTAAGGAAAAAACATTTACCTCAATTCCTGACAAAAATAGAACCAATAGGGTCTGCCGTCCCAACAGGGAGGTATGATCTTTTACGCGGACCAAAAAATATAAAGGAACTGGAAATAGGAAATTCCACCCCTTGTTTAGCCCACAGCACCCAGAGACGCACCAAGGTTCACTCAAGGGGGTAAAACTATTTAGGAAAAACAGCCTGAAGTTGTCCTAAGAGATAACAAGAAGAAGAAAAAAAATATATATATATGTATATATATATATATATATATATATATATATATATATATATATATATATATATATATATATATATAAAATTGAGTATATTCCAAGCTTACAACCCATTAAAGGTGATTGACCTAGGATTCAGTGAAGAAAAAAGGGGTGAACTGGGGTTAAGAAAAAGGATGGAGAAAGGAGGGAAACAAAGGGAAGAGAAAAGAGGAGATTCAGAGTCCAAGGGGAACCAGATGGTATTAAATTCCCCAGAAACTCTATACAGGTCCCCCCTCTCCTACCTGCAAAAACAGGTCACTGAATAACCAAGGCAATCAACCAAAAACAGCAGTCCAGTTGGAGCAAGAAACAATCTTTTTCCAGTGCATATTTACTTACGTGACTCTTGTAAAAGTTCATTGTGATTTTAAAGAATTGTTTAAATAAAATGTATATTTTTTTCAAATTGATTGTTTATTCTACATTGTGGTACCTTTAAAAAGTCCCGCCTGCCCTTTCTCTTTTTACTTATAATTGATATTTAGTTCTCTAGAATTTTGGATATGACATACATTTTACTGGATATAACATGTCTCTTTAGGCTCGGCTCACACTGGGACGACTTGGGATCCGACTTGTAAGCCCTCAAGTCGCCCCAAGTCGCCCCAGAAAGAGATTCACATTACAGTGAATGGGAGCGTCTTAATAGACACTACTGAAGTCGCTCCGACTTCAGAGCGTACTCCCTGTACTACTTGGATCCGACTTGGTAGGCGACCTGTACCATAGAAATCAATGGAAGTCGTCTCCAAGTCGGATCTCTCTCTACAGTCAAGCGACTTTGCAGGGAAAAAATTTAGTTTGCCCAGGCAAACCCCTCCCTCCCAGAGAGCTGATTATCCTGTGATTGGCCACAGCCAAAGTCGCCTGTCCTGGAGGCGACTTGAAGTCGCGTTGTAATTTGCTTAAAGTCACGCTGAAGTCGCGCTGAAGTCGCGTTGAAGCCGCGTTGAAGTCGCCGTACAAAGTCGCGCTGAAATCGTGTTGCCCCTGTGTGAACCGAGCCTTAGGGTAGGGAACTAGATCAAACTGACAGCTGGGGCCTTGGAAATGTGACACACTGATATGTTGGGTCTCAGTATGAAGTTTGAAATGTTTTCTACTTTATGTTTGTAGATTTAAGAAAATGGTGTTTCAATGTAAAAGTAAAGTTATTAAAGGGTAATGGTTGGCATACAGGTTCAGCTCAAAGTGTTATTATTTACTATGTTTATGGACTGTAATCTAAGGTGACCAGATTTTTTAAATGAAATCCGGGGACATTTTTTTTATTGGCAAATGGTAAACTATTTTATAAGCATATTTCCCTTAAATGATATATATGCAGTGTATGTGCTATGTGTTTATGGAATGATTGTATCATATATACGTTATTTCTCACATTTCGTCCATAAATAAAGATTTTAAAAAAAGATACTGCTTAGAATTTTTTGAGATATGACTGCCAAATGAAGATAAGACAGATAAAAAACAGAGTGCAGAGTTCAGAAGTGCATTACATAAAGAATGCAGGGCTCAGCTGTGCCCATCTATGCAGCCTCATCAGTGCCCATCTCTGCAGCCCCACCAGTGCCCAGCAATACAGCCTCACCAGTGAGAAGCAATGCAGCCTCACCAGTGCCCAGCAATGCAGCCTCACCAGTGCCCAGGAATTCAGCCTCACCAGTGCCCATCTATGCAGCCTCATCAGTGCCCATCTCTGCAGCCTCACCAGTGCCCAGCAATGCAGCCTCACCAGTGAGAAGCAATTCAGCCTCACCAGTGCCCAGTAATGCAGCCTCACCAGTGCCCAGGAATGCAGCCTCACCAGTGCCCAGGAACGCAACCTCAACAGTGCTCAGGAATGCAGCCTCACCTGTGCTCAGGAATGCAGCCTCACCTGTGCCCGGGAAAGCAGCCTCACCAGTGCCCAGTAATGCAGCCTCACCAGTGCCCAGCAATGCAGCCTCACCAGTGCCCAGGAATGCAGCCTCACCTGTGCCCAGCAATGCAGCCTCACCTGCAGCCTCACCAGTGCCCAGCAATGCAGCCTCACCAGTGCCCAGGAATGCAGCCTCACCAGTGCCCAGGAATGCAGCCTCACCTGTGCCCAGGAATGCAGCCTCACCTGTGCCCATGAATGCAGACTCACCAGTGCCCCGGAATGCAGTCTCACCAGTGCCCAGCAATGCAGCTTTACTTGTACCCAGGAATGACGCCTCACCTGTGCCCAGCAATGCAGCATCACCAGTGCCCAGGAATGCAGCCTCATGTGTGCAGGGGATCAATAGGGAGAAAAGAGCCAGTGTTCTGCTTAAAATGGCCAGATCATTACACAGATCCTGGGCGAGTGCTGAGGCAGTGGGGGTGGGGGGCTGGTCCGCCCCGGGTGCCACACACTGGGGGGAGGGGGTGTTAGGCTGGTGTCTCCCGCTGTGCCAACTTAATTTTGATTTGCCAAACCACACAATTCTCCCGCCTCCTGGACGGCTCCTACCTATGATAGACATGCCCCAGCATTGGACAAATGTGCTGTCTGTCAAAGAAGAAAACCAGGAGGTGGACTTGTGTAATGGCAGGCGAATCAAATTAAAGTTGACACAGCGGAATCCGTTTGCTCAGTAGGGGATCTCTCCCCTGATTACCGCTGAGCAAACAGATGACATGTCTGTGTCCGGTCCACTGATGCAGAGCGGACATGGACACAGCACGCTGCTCTCTATGGGGCTTTTGGATGGAAACGGACCATTCAATCCGATCCGCCAGACGGATGGGGAATGGATCTCCCATCTGTCTGTTTTTAGTGGACCGGATCGGATGGTGACGGGTGTCAGCGGACACAGATCTGCTGACATCTACCGCTCCATAGGTGGCAATGGATGGTCTGATCGAGTCTGCCTGAAAAACTGACAGGGGGACCTGATCAGTTCGCCAGTGTGAAAGGGACCTAACACATCTGTGCTCTGTACCCACACCACCCCCAAACCCCAGCACATCTCTGTACCCCCCTTCCCCCCACACTTTCACCCCATGGTCGCTCACCAATCAATGATGATAGTCTGTGGTCAACATCTCCCCCTGCACCTCAGATCATTTCTGTTGCAGTTCACTATGCAGTGGGGGGGGGGGTAGAGGCAATTGGCAGCTCTGTGGTGTCCGTGGGATCTCCCTGGGGCTTGTAGTTCTCTTCCAGTCTATACAGTGGAGAGGGGAGCGGCCTCTGACCCGGGCATCTATCAGCAAGAGTGTACAGAGAGAGTGTGCAGAGCGACTCACTTGTACACTGAAGAGTGAAACTAATAGCTGCCCGGGTCAGAGGCCCCTCCCCTCTCCACTGTATAGACTCAGGAAGAGAACTACTAGCCCCAGGGAGAGCCCAGGGTCACCATAGAGCTGGCGATCGCCACCTCCTATTCGCTGCATACTAAACTGACAGGCAGAGGTGCCATGGGAGATGCCGGGTCTTGGGCCCCCTGC
Source organism: Lithobates septentrionalis (assembly GCA_037952835.1). Taxonomy (NCBI): domain Eukaryota; kingdom Metazoa; phylum Chordata; class Amphibia; order Anura; family Ranidae; genus Lithobates; species Lithobates septentrionalis. The sequence goes on from JBBDGP010002273.1 coordinate 1,097,497, forward strand.
CGCCCCTCCAATCCGGGGACAGATCTGGGGACAAACGATGTCCGGTGAAAGTGTTCTCAATCCGGGGACTGTCCCCGGAAATCGGGGACGTCTGGTCACCCTCTCGTAATCCAACTTTTAAATGTAGGAATTTTATATTTCATCAAATACCCTTCTGGTGTTTTTCTTGTGAACTGTAGAATACAGTGGGCTGTAGTCTGCCTGCCTCTATCTCTTCAGGATTGCCCTGTAAACACAATATTACTTTCTCAGTCAGATGCTGTTGTACAAGCTCTAGTAAGCTGTATGTGAGAGGTGGTAACCTTTGCTATAAATGTTTAATGACTTAGTCAATCAGCAGGTTTGGGTTAGAGACTGGTGATGTGTGCTGGAGAAGCACTAAATATTTGGGACACTTCCTGTTGTCTCTTTCCTCTGGGGCTTCTGCACTTTGAGAATGCTGCAGTAAGGATCTGTCTTTTCCCCATGCCTTAGGGGCCAGGGGTTGTAAGAAGCAGGCATCTTGGGAGGTATTCCTGAAGATGTTGTCTGCTGGAGGCTAAAGAGAGTCTGGCCTTAAGGAAGCAACTGTGGCTGTTCTCCTAAAACTGAGCTGGCATATGACTAGCTGAAAGAGAAGAACCAAATGAACCTTCTTATGTCTAGAAATACCAGCATTAAGATACTACTATAACCTTAATATTAATGGAACTAAAATCCTGTGGGTATCCAGCCAGCATAGTCTGTGACCAGGTGGAAGAGAGACCTTTGTAGAGAGGCCTTTAGGATTACAGCCTAGGTTTATGGGTGAGTCTTTTGGGCTCTAGATATTCTAATTCATTACTTACTCTTCTTCCCATGTGCTAAAAGTTAATAGCACATGGGAAGTGCCTCCTTACATCAGTTGTCCCCAGTGGAATGCCTCCTTAGATCAGGTGTCCCCAGTGGAATGCCTCCTTACATCAGGTGTCCCCAGTGGAGTGCCTCCTTACATAAGGTGTCCCCAGTGCAGTAGACTTCCTTGGCTCTGCCTCTCACAGACCGGCAGCAGGCCACAGAGCGGAGGGTTGGCGGCAGCTCCATGCAGCTAGCACGTCTCGTTTTCCCTGTGTTCAGTGGAGAGGGGAGGGGCCTCCCATCCGTGTAGCTAACCGACTTCAGTGTACAAGAGAATTGTCTACTTGTACACTGAAGAGAGAAGCCGATTGGCTGCATGGATCGGAGGCCCCTCCCCTCTCCTCTGAACACAAGAGGAAAGAACCTGCTAGCCGGAAAGAGATCTCACGGCGGCGGCCATATTTTTGGAGCCAGAAGCAGCTGTGGTGCCAAAATCGATTTCCCGAGACAAAAGAAAAATCCCAGAATTTTAATCGGGATGGTCTCAGATCGGGACGAGGGTCCAAAAATTGGGATTGTCCTGGGAAAATCGGGACTGTTGGCAAGTATGTCCTAAGTAGCCAGAAATGGACTGATAATTACAAGCAATGTTCTAAATTGCAAATATTGCTTGCTTTCATCTGCTCATCAAGTTAGTGGTTACCAGTGGCGGTCCATAAAGGCGCACGGGCGCTGCCCCCTCTCTCCAGCCACCCCCTCTATGACCAATAGATAGATTCATGCAAAGCACCCCCTATTCAGGCGCCCTGCCCCATTTCGGGCGCCGGGCACCTGAACTACAGCGACGGGGGTGTTTTTGAAGCACCTGATTAGAGCCATAGGCTCTAATCGGCGTCAAAAAGGGTGACCTGCAAGCACCATGCTGGGTACTCACAGTTCACTCAGGCATGTTAGAATATTCACTTTCCTAACACTGAAATGACAGGATGCCTATCAGGAGAAGAGGACGGGAAGAGATGCATGAAGGACACCGCTCGGGGGGGGGTCGGGTCACAGTGGTGGCATTCAATGGCACAGTGGCAGCATTTGATGGCACCGTGGCAGCATTCAATGGGCACAGTGGCAGCCTTCGATGGGCACAGTGGTAGCATTTGATGGGCACAGTGGATGCATTTGATGGACACAGTGGCAGAATTTGAAGGCACAGTGGCTGCATTTGATGGGCACAGTGGCAGCATTTGATGGCCCAGTTGCAGCGTTTGATGGGCACAGTGGCAGCGTTTGATGGGCACAGTGGCAGCGTTTGATGGCACAGTGTAAGCATTTGATGGGTACAGTGGTTGCGTATGATGGGCACAGTGGCGGCAATTGATTGGCACAGTGACTGAAATTGATGGGCACAGTGGCGGCAATTGATCGGCACAGTGACTGAAATTGATGGGCACAGTGGCTTCAATTGATGGGGACAGTGGCTGCATTTGATGGGCACAGTTGGGCTGCAATTGATGGGGGGGGGGTTTCTGAATTTTTCAGTTTGTTTGTGCACCCCCAAAAATTTTGAGCACCAGCTGCCACTTGTGCTTACATCAGAGTCACATTGCTACCTCCCAAATCAGAAATGTTTGATGGCACAGTGGAAGCATTTGATGGGTACAGTGGTTGCGTATGATGGGCACAGTGGCGGCAATTGATTGGCACAGTGACTGAAATTTATGGGCACAGTGGCGGCAATTGATCGGCACAGTGACTGAAATTGATGGTCACAGTGGCGGCAATTGATCGGCACAGTGACTGAAATTGATGGGCACAGTGGCGGCAATTGATCGGCACAGTGACTGAAATTGATGGGCACAGTGGCTTCAATTGATGGGGACAGTGGCTGCATTTGATGGGCACAGTTGGGCTGCAATTGATGGGGGGGGGTTTCTGAATTTTTCAGTTTGTTTGTGCACCCCCAAAAATTTTGAGTACCAGCTGCCACTTGTGATTACATCAGAGTCACATTGCTACCTCCCAAATCAGAAATGTTAGTGGGATCAGTAAGATGTAGATGCAGGAATAACTTAAAAAATAATATATTTGGCATGCCAAAATAATCTGACACCCAGATCGAATCATTTTACAACATTTTCCTGCTCTTTATGTCAAGTTTATTTTCAATACCAATCGTATGCGGCCATTGGGGCACTGTTCTCCACACTGATACGAGGCACTATTCCTCCCACAGACACCAATGATGGGGTTCATTCCTTCCATTGACACCAGTGATGAGGCACCATTCCTCCCACTAATAACAATGATGGAGCACTATTCCTCCTCCTACTCACCACAGGTACTATATATTTTTTTTATGCCCACTGACCACCAAGCCTGAAACGTTGTTACTCCCACTGAAACTGGGCCATTTTCTACTAAAACTAGCCAAAGTCCGCCCTCCTACAGTCTGATGGGCAGTAAACCGGCCCTTTGTTTAAAAAGCTTGGAGACCCCTGCTCTAGAAGATCCTTCATGTTCCATGGAACCCTATTTGAGAACAGCTGCTGTAGAGTAACAGAAACTTCAGGGTTAGCTATGGCATGGTGAAGAGACTGTGCACAGAAACTCATTGCTCTATGTTCTCTGACCACCAATGCCCATGCCAGCCAACCATGAGCATCTTAAGAATGGCTGATTATCCCTACTGAACACGACATTGAGAGACTTCATTTGGGCCAGGAAGAAATTACGCATTAGCATGCTAACCCTGGCTACCCCAAAAGCTGAGGGGGGGGGGGGGTAATAATCTACCACATTTCAAGCATTATTACTTTGCGACACATTTGATACGAATTCTGGATTGGAACTGCCATGCTTCTTCCAAAGACTGGGTGGGAATAGAAAGCCTACAGACTGAGATCCCACTGAGATTCTTACCATGGGTCACCAAAGAAGCATGCCCTGCTTACTTAGCATTACACCCTACAATCAGACCAGCACAAGAAATCTTCTACGTAGTGTCACAACAATATAACTTTGCCTCCACTTCTGGTCCTCTGACACCACTGATCCATAACACAAAGTTTGCATCAGGCCATACTACAGTGTCCTACCCACATGGAGAAGATAAGACTCCCACAACTGTCGCCCACTGCATGGACGATGGCAGACTTAAGACTTTTGATAAGCTAAAGACAGAACTGCAGGTGAGACACTTTACCCACTGGCAGTACAGGCAATTACATGATTATGTTTACTGCACTGCCAATAGACAACAATTTCTGAGAGAGCAGACTTGGTTTGAGCAACTGTGCATCACAGGAGAACCAGCAGTGAGTAAAGCAACTTCTCTGATGTACAACTGGCTACAAACCAATAAGAGTAGACAACCAGGTAGGCGATAAGGAAGAATGGGAAACAGCCCTTAAAAAGACCTTCACGGACGAACAATGGGTTAATGCATGTATCCTTGCACACAAGTGCTCCATCAGCACTAGCACCCAAGAAACTTCCTATAAAGTTCTGACGAATTGGTACTTTACCCCAAACAGATTGCATGCGTGGTACCCAGATACAACAGATGTCTGTTGGAGATGTGGCACTGACATGGGCACCATGCTGCAATCTGGTGGGATTGCCCACTTCTGCGTGGTTTCTGGGATGAGGTCTGCACATAGATCCACGCCATAACAGAAACTGAACTGAACTTCACACCTGGATGCTGTTTGCTACATATATCTAACTACTCACTGAGTAGGAACAAAAAAACGGTTGTTCGCCACATGCTAAACGCAGCGAAAACAATTATTCCAAGACACTGGAAATCAACACATTCACCCACAATAATGGAATGGCTATCTGAGGTGGACTCACTTTACAAGATGGAGGAGACTGTGACAATGGCCTCAGAAAGGACTGATAAATTCCACAAGCTATGGAAATCTTGGTTCACCTTCAAGTACTCGGACTCTTTTGCTAAGATGCAAAATGGCTGACTACACAAGATGAGTGTGTTGCCCAGTCACACTTAATTCAAACTCCCCTTTAGGAACTAATGTAAACCACTCTTGAATCTGTTTGTCTAACATAAAAATAATTTATATATAACAGAAGCAAATACTCTAAAAATCCCCTACCTCCCCCTCATCCACCTCCCACCCCTCTTTCTCCCACCCGCTTCCTTTTTCCTTTTTAATTTATATTTCCCCCCTCTTTTTATTATTTTATAGTTTCGTTAGTATCTATTCTCTTTAGGTTATAACTCTCAGGACACTCACAAAAATATAACCCTTGATCTTGAATTATAAGGATAAGCAAGACGCAAGGGATTTTCATAATATACACAGTTTTAATAGTTTGATCAACAGTTATAACAGTTTAATTGATAATATGGGCTGTATACTCAAACAGAAAAAGTATTAGTATCGGAACTCATATCAAGAAAAGAACAAAATGGCTGTAATGTAATGTATGATGCCCTACAAAAATGTAATGATTATTTTACTTATATTGTTATGACAAAATATTTGCTCAATAAAAACTTTTTTTGGAAAAAAAAAAAAAAAGAATGGCCGATTAGTCCCACAGAGATTACTGGAGACTGGTAAGTAAGTAGCTGAGATGGGAGAATATTAGTTGCTCTATAGTATAATCTATAGTGTTTTTACCATGGTAGTGGTGGCAAAGAGGTCCTTTATACCAACCTTCATCACAACCCCTACATCCCTCCTCCTTAACCCCACATTACCCACTGTTTACTAAAAACATTATTTGTCTGCTCTCTTCACTCTTCTTTTGTGCTTTCTCTTCTTCATGTCATTGTGCCTTTATTTAGTACATTTAATATTTTTTTAACTCAAGCACCCAAGCCCCTTAACATTGGTGTCTCTACACACATTCTTGACAAATCATCTCCCTTAATCCAAAATATATACTTATTTGAGATCTGTCATGCACCCTGAAAGATATAGTCATCCTTGGAATTTAACTCCTTTGTTCTCAATGTTAACATATGTTGCACTTGTAATGTACCTGATGTCCAAGTTCGCATTTCGCTACATTTTGCATCCCCTTTTCATCTTAAATTAGCCTTTCGTAAACCCTGATTTAAACAAAAAAAGATCATCTATAGTGGTTTAGTATATATTTAATTTCTGTAGGTGTTTAGCAAAGGGTCAGTGACCAATATTTAGAGATGAAGATCATTTTCGGATACCCCCTTTATTGAGGTCTGCTCAGTTTTTTTCCGGTTATTTGGAGATATTCAAACAGATAACAGGGTGAGTGAAGCCATTAGCATTCACATGTAAATTGTTTATTTATTTCCCCTGTGTTCTGTTTTTGACTTGCACAAATCTCATCAATGTGACTCTCCTTATGATAAATTTCAAAGACTTAAGAGCTCCACAATAATTTTGCTTTAATAAATAGCCAACTTACATTCAACAAGAGAAATGTTGAGAGATGGAGGTGTAGGGGATGTTAAGAGTCAGAAGGTGTTTTAAAAGGACATATAGTAAAACCTTGGATTAATGCCGCGTACACACGAGCGGACTTTACGGCAGACTTTGCCCGGCGGACTTTTCGACAGACTTTACGACAGACTTTCTGAATGAACGGACTTGCCTACACACAATCAACCAAAGTCCGACGAATTCGTACGTGATGACGTACAACCGGACTTAAATAAGGAAGTTCATAGCCAGTAGCCAATAGCTGCCCTAGCGTGGCTTTTTGTCCGTCAAACTAGCATACAGACGAGCGGACTTTTCGACCGGACTCGAGTCCGTCGGATAGATTTGAAACATGTTTCAAATCTAAGTCCGTCCAACTTTTGAGAAAACAAAGTCCGCTGGAGCCCACACACGATCGAATTGTCCGACAAAATCCGGTACGCCGGACCAAGTCTGCCGTAAAGTCCGCTCGTGTGTACGCGGCATAAGAGTAACTTGGTCTGAGAGCGTTTTGCAAGACAAGCAAATTTTTTAAATAAATTTTGACTTGATAAACGAGCGATGTCTTGATATATACATAGTGTCCCGTCACAACTGAGTATAAAAGGGAAGAGAGGCGCCTCTAAGTGTAACAATATGTTTACATTTAATGAAGGTACAACATTTAGCAACTAACATTTTTGATGATTAAAACAGGTCCAAACCTGTCCACATAGACCATCCTCTGCACCGCCATTGTCGTCGTCCCTTCCATGCTGCGCTCCACGAGCGCTTTAAGCATCGCTTTCAGATCGCTCTACTGCAGGGTAGTCTTCCTGGTCACGATTGCAGACTGACATCAGTGAGAGCCGGCGGTGTATAAGACAGTCTATGTGGATAGCTTTGCCCTGGATGCCTGCATACTTAGATAAGCCTCTTTTCGCTGCTAGAGCCGTTTTTGCGTTTTTTTTGCACACATGTTTAAACTATAATTTTAGGCCTGAAGATTACACAAAACCCACACATATTATATATTTTCTGAAAGCAGATACCCTAGAGAATAAAATAGTGGTAGTTCCAATTTTTTATGTCACGTGATATTACTGCAAAGGTCTAGGAAACGCACAATTTCAGTAAAAAACACACTAACGTGAATTTTAGGGCAAATGAACGCAATAAATTATGCAAATGTTCGTCTTTATAAAAGACAAGGTTGCACCGAGTAAATAGATACCCAACATGCAAAACCTTAAATTTTTGTGCTTCCGTGAAATGGCTCTATAGGTATCAGTTTAGTGTTACGGATGAGGTCTTGTGTTAGAATTGCTGCTCTCACTCCGGTGTGCGTGGCAATATGTAACATGTGTATCGCAATCGACATTTTCATGCGTCGGCACCCCGACACATGCGTGTATGTTCGTGTGTGTGTGTGGAGGTGGGGGGCCTCAACGGTTTTTTTGGGGGGGGGGGATTTTATGTGCTTGGGTGTAACTTAATTTTTTTGCAAAACAAAATAAAATTTTTTTTAACAGCTTTTTTTTTCCATCACATATGTGATGATTTTTAGGTGACAGGTTCTCTTTATTGAGATATGCAGGGTCTAAAACACCCCCAATGTCTCCCCTGTTTCTCCACTAAATGTAATGCAATGCAGATCGCATTGCAAAACATTATTTCCTGGCTAAGTGAGCCGGGGACACCGAGTGCTTGACCCGGAAGTGACATCACATATGTCACTTTCCGGGTCACAAGAAGAAGGGGAGGAGAGCAGACGTGTGTCCACTCTTCTCCTTCCCCTCCACCCGCCGACACCCGCCAAGTCAGCTAGCCAATCAGGGGAGAGAGGGGGCGGGGCCATGTCGGGGCTATTTTTGCTGAAATAATCACATGAAAATTCACACAACGTTTATGCACACTGTTGTCATGTGTTTTTAACCACTTCAGCCCCGGAAGATTTTACCCCCTTCCTGACCAGAGCACTTTTTACAATTCGGCACTGCGTCGCTTTAACTGCTAATTGCGCGGTCATGCAATGCTGTACCCAAATGAAATTTGCGTCCTTTTCTTCCCACAAATAGAGCTTTCTTTTGATGGTATTTGATCACCTCTGCCGTTTTTATTTTTTGCGCTATAAATGGAAAAAGACCGAAAATTTTGAAAAAAAATGATATTTTCTACTTTTTGTTATAAAAAAAATCCAATAAACTAAATTTTAGTCATACATTTAGGCCAAAATGTATTCGGCCACATGTCTTTGGTAAAAAAAATGTCAATAAGCGTATATTTATTGGTTTGCGCAAAAGTTATACCGTCTACAAACTAGGGTACATTTTCTGTAATTTACACAGCTTTTAGTTTATGACTGCCTATGTCATTTCTTGAGGTGCTAAAATGGCAGGGCAGTACAAAACCCCCCCAAATTACCCCATTTTGGAAAGTAGACACCCCAAGGAAATTGCTGAGAGGCATGTTGAACCCATTGAATATTTATTTTTTTTGTCCCAAGTGATTGAATAATGACAAAAAAAAAAAAAATTACAAAAAGTTGTCACTAAATGATATATTGCTCACACAGGCCATGGGCATATGTGGAATTGCACCCCAAAATACATTCAACTGCTTCTCCTGAGTATGGGGATACCACATGTGTGGGACTTTTTGGGAGCCTAGCCGCGTACGGGGCCCCGAAAACCAAGCACCGCCTTCAGGATTTCTAAGGGCATAAATTTTTGATTTCACGCCTCACTACCTATCACAGTTTTGAAGGCCATAAAATGCCCAGGTGGCACAAAACCCCCCCAAATGACCCCATTTTGGAAAGTAGACACCCCAAGCTATTTGCTGAGAGGCATGGTGAGTATTTTGCAGCTCTCATTTGTTTTTGAAAATGAAGAAAGACCAGAAAAAAAAAATTTTTTCTTTTTTCAATTTTCAAAACTTTGTGACAAAAAGTGAGGTCTGCAAAATACTCACTATACCTCTCAGCAAATAGCTTGGGGTGTCTACTTTCCAAAATGGGGTCATTTTGGGGGGTTTTGTGCCACCTGGGCATTCCATGGCCTCCGAAACTGTGATAGGCAGTGAAGAGTGAAATCAACAATTTACGCCCTTAGAAAGCCTGAAGGCGGTGCTTGGTTTTCGGGGTCCCGTGCGCAGCTAGGCTCCCAAAAAGTCCCACACATGTGGTATCCCCGTACTCAGGAGAAGCAGCTGAATGTATTTTGGGGTGTAATTTCACATATCCCCATGGCATGTTTGAGCAATATATCATTTAGTGACAACTTTGTGCAAAAAAAAAAATAAAAATTTGTCTCTTTCCCGCAACTTGTGTCGCAATATAAAATATTCCATGGACTCGACATGCCTTTCAGGAAATAGCTTGGGGTGTCTACTTTCCAAAATGGGGTCATTTGGGGGGGTTTTGAACTGTCCTGGCATTTTATGCACAACATTTAGAAGCTTATGTCACACATCACCCACTCTTCTAACCACTTGAAGGCAAAACCCTTTCTGACACTTTTTGATTACGTGAAAAAATTATTTTTTTTTGCAAGAAAATTACTTTGAACCCCCAAACATTATATATTTTTTTTAAAGCAAATGCCCTACAGATTAAAATGGTGAGTGTTTCATTTTTTTTTTTCACACGGTATTTGCGCAGCGATTTTTCAAACGCATTTTTTGTGGAAAAAACACACTTTTTTAAATTTTAATGCACTAAAACACACTATATTGCCCAAATGTTTGATGGAATAAAAAAGATGATCTTAAGCCGAGTACATGGATACCAAACATGACATGCTTTAAAATTGCGCACAAACGTGCAGTGGCAACAAAATTAATACATTTTTAAAAGCCTTTAAAAGCCTTTACAGGTTACCACTTTAGATTTACAGAGGAGGTCTACTGCTAAAAATACTGCCCTCGATCTGACCTTCGCAGTGATACCTCACATACATGGTACAATTGCTCTTTACATTTGACGGCAGACCGACGCTTGCGTTCGCCTTAGCGCGAGAGCAGGGGGGACAGGGGTGCTTTTTTTTTTTTTTTTTTTTTTTTCTTTATTATTTTTTTGCTTTTTTATCTTATTTTTAAACTGTTCCTTTCATTTTTTTTTTTTTAAAATCATTTTTATTGTTATCTCAGGGAATGTAAATATCCCCTATGATAGCAATAGGTAGTGACAGGTACTCTTTTTTGAAAAAATTGGGGTCTATTAGACCCTAGATCTCTCCTCTGCCCTCAAAGCATCTGACCACACCAAGATCGGTGTGATAAAATGCTTCCCCAATTTCCCAATGGCGCTGTTTACATCCGGCAAAATCTAAGTCATAAAATGCTCGTAGCTTCCGGTTTCTTAGGCCATAGAGATGTTTGGAGCCACTCTGGTCTCTGATCAGCTCTATGGTCAGCTGGCTGAATCACCGGCTGCATTCTCAGGTTCCCTGTTGAGACAGGAGAGCCAGAGAAAAACACTGAAGACGGTGGGGGGGGGCATTCCCTCCCACTGCTTGTAAAAGCAGTCTAGAGGCTAATTAGCCGCTAGGATTGCTTTTACATGAAAGCCGACCGCTGGCTGAAAAGAATGATACCAAGATGATACCTAAACCTGCAGGCATCATTCTGGTATAACCACTCAAAATCGTGAATGGTGTACCTGAAGACCAAAAAATGGTTAACAATAAAGCACAGTAAACGGTAAAGTATAAAAAATTGCATACCTGAAAAGCAAACATGATAAAACATAATAACAATAAAACATTGCAGAATAGAATACAGTAAAAAAGAGCAGAACAATAGAGAGAGAATAGAGAGAGAGAATAAAACAACAACTATTTTTTTTTATTTTTGTTTGTGTTTTTTTTGCAAACTTGTAACTTTTATAACTGTAACCGGTTCCAGGTTCGGGTCTGTCAAAATGCGATGGCATCTTGGGAGACCCTGTGAAAGTGTGCCTAGTCTGTGGAATGCTGTATCCTACGCTAATACTCAACTAGTGCATGGTAGCGTTCAAAACATTCACCAATGCAAAGACCAGGATTGTCAGGACAGGAGGGACAATAATAGCGTGTGTCACACCTATATTCGCGCTAGCTGCAGACACAACATCTTTCTGGGGGGGTTCGCTGGGTAGGGGTACTCGGGAGGACATAAAAATGCCTCTCATGCAGCCGACTGCATTTGGTTGGGGATGTGAATGGGGGAAGTACGGGCGCTGCAGAAGCGGTGGGTTCCCAATTAGGATTGGCGAATGCAGTAGGAAGGGCACTATGGGCACGACGGGCCTGTGTTTGTCTTTTTGGTGGCAGCGGGACACTACTTGTGCTTGCCACCTCACCAGCTTGAACTGCACTTATGGGACTCGCCACGTCACCACGTGTTACTGCAGTGCTGGTTTGACTACGACCGGGGTGTACTAGGCCGCTGGCGCTTGCCAGTTCACCAAAACGCTACCAAAAAAACTGTTAGCGATCACAGGGATCAGGCCTGACTCTGCGAACGCTGCAGTCATGCGTTTAGTGTTTTGTAAGTGACAGTGATCGATCGATACTGCACTTGGGTGGGCTGGCCTGGGCCGGGCGGAGGGGCAAAACGCAGGTGCTAGCAGGTATCTGGGCTGATCCCGCTAACACTGCGTTTGTGGGAACCCTAAACTGCTGGGGACGCCAGTATAGATCTGATCGGATCAGATATTGATCCGATCAGATACTATACCACTAAGGGAGGTGTACGGTGCGTGCGTGGGTGTTAGCGGTACTGGCGCTAACCTGACGCTGCCTGGGGCTGGTGCTTGCCAGTTCACCAAAACGCTACCAAAAAAACTGTTAGCGATCGCAGGGATCAGGCCTGACTCTGTGAACGCTGCAGTTATGCGTTTAGTGTTCTGTAAGTGACAGTGATCGATCGATCGATACTGCACTTGGGTGGGCTGGGCTAGGCTGGGCGGAGGGGCAAAACGCAGGTGCTAGCAGGTATCTGGGCTGATCCCGCTAACACTGCGTTTTTGGGAACCCTAAACTGCTGGGGACGCTAGTATAGATCTGATCGGATCAGATATTGATGCGTTCAGATACTATACCACTAAGGGAGGCGTATGCAGCGTGCGTGGGTGTTAGCGGTACTGGCGCTAATCTGACGCTGCCTGGGGCGACGCATATCACCGCCGGGCGATCAGGGGGCTAAACCTTTATTCGGTAATAAACGGCGGGTGCCCTGACACTATAAAAAATAAACGAACTAACCAGCGTCACCCGTAACAGTTATACGGTGATCAGTGGTGAAAAGGTTAACTAGGGGGCAATCAAGGGGTTAAAACATTTATTAGATAGTATATGGGGGTCCCTGTCGCTATAAAACGCTGACGGCGAACCTAAATATTTACCTCCCTAACTAGCGTCACCAGCGACACTAATACAGCGATCAGAAAAATGATCGCTTAGTGACACTGGTGACGGGGGGTGATCAAGGGGTTAAAACTTTATTAGGGGGGGTTAGGGGGGTACCCTAGACCTACAGGGGGCTAACCCTAATTGTCCTAACACTGTAACTGTCACAAACTGACACTATGCAGCAATCAGAAAAAAAAAAAAAAAAAAAAAAACCTGCTTGGTGTCAGTTTGTGACAGGGGGGGGGGGGTGATTGGGGGGGGATCGGGGGGCGATCGGGGTGGGGATCTGGGTGTTTAGTGTGCCTGGCATGTTCTACTGTGTTGTGTGTGTGTTGTGCACTTACTTACATGTCGTCTCTCCTCGGGCCGGAACGGAAACTCCCGAGCCGAGGAGAGATGACATCACATCCTCTGCCTCTGTGTACTATACAGAGGCAGAGGATGTTTCTCATTGGCTGGGAGCGATCGCGAGGGGGGGGCCACGATCGGATGGCCTCCCCCTTGTCTCTCACTTCTCCCAGCCAAATGCCGACCGCAGCTGGCACCGGGGGGGGGGGTCCGATCGGACCCCCCGCCCGCGGGAAGGCAATCACGTACCAGGTACGTGATTTTGCCTGCCCGTGCCATTCTGCTCACGTATATAGGCGTGAGGCGGTCGGCAAGTGGTTAAGTCAACATGATGTCAAAATATGGCCCTGATTATGTATGTAGTATAACTGACTGACCATTTCTGCTTGTGGCATTTAGTTGCAGCCCCTTCCTTCTATATATTCTTTCAAATTATTTCATATTTATAGTTTTATACTGAACATTATATCATTTTTTTTCTCAATTTAACATTTTAGGGAATTTTATTTCTTGTGTGCTCTTTTAACTGTGTTTTTGACGTCCTTGTTCCTCATACTGTAGATGATGGGGTTCAGCATTGGTGTCACAGCTGTATAGAGAATGGACACAGTTTTGTCTGTTTCAGCAGAATAAATAGAACGGGGTCTCAGGTACACAAACATGATGGTGCCATAGTAGAGAGCTACCACCGTCAAGTGGGAGGCACATGTGGAGAAAGCTTTGTGTCTTCCTTGCGTGGAACGTATCTTCAGGATGGTGGAAATAATGCGGATGTATGAGATCAGAGTCAACCAGAAAGAACACATAGCAATGATCCCTGCTGAGATGTACATGGCTATCTCATTACGCAAAGTGTCTCGGCAAGACAGTCTAAAGAAAGGCGGCATCTCACAGAAGAAGTGATTGACATGGTGGGACTTGCAGAAGGGGAGTTGGAAGGTGAGGACGACATGTACTGCAGAGTTCATGAAGCACATACTCCATGCACCAGCTGCTAAACCAGCACAGAACGTCTTGTTCATGATGGTGTAGTAGTGCAATGGTCTACAAATGGCAGCAAACCTGTCATAGGCCATTACAGCTAGAATAACACACTCTGTTGCTCCCAAAGCCAAATGAAAATACATTTGCATTGCACATCCCAACAAGGAGATATTTCTATCTATGACCACAGTGTTTATGAGAATTTTGGGAACAATGGTGGATGAGAAACTGATGTCAATAATGGAGAGGTTACTCAGGAAGAAGTACATGGGGGTCTGAAGCTTTGGGTTGATCCTCACCACAATAATCAGTAGAAGGTTTCCTGACAGCGTGATTATATACATAACAAGGAACACAATGAAACAGATTGCCTGGAGATGTGGAACATTAGATAGACCAAGGAGGATAAAAATTTCTGGTGATGTTTGGTTCACTTCTTCCATAACATTTAGTTCAGGTCTGGCAGAAGAAAAACGTTTAACATTTCTAACAAGATGTATTAGTATTTTTATGTTTTAAAATGTCATTCTATCCAAAGGTGATACTTTAATAAACAATGGTGAGATGAGTCAACCCCTGACTTCTTACATGTCTCGCATTCTCCAATAGTGAGATCTTCCTGCCATAATTCCCGACTCCTGGAACCTGTCTACGTGGAAGTTATGATTGTTCCTACCAACTTTTTATTGTATTTATTTATGTCAGGTACTTATATAACGTCAATTTCTGCAGCCCTTTATAGATTTATATAATACATTCACATCAGTCCCTGCCCTCAAGGAGCTTAAGGTCCCTAATTCACATGCATACATACTAGGGTCAATTTAGATAGGAGCCAATTAACCTACAAGCATGTTTTTGGGGTGTGGGAGGAAACTGGAGCACCAGGGGGAAACCCACACAGGCAGAACAGGCAAACTCCATGCAGACAGTGCCTTGGTTGGGATTTGAGCCAATGACCCTAGGGCTGCTAGATGGAAGAGATAACCACTTAGCCACTGTGCTATATTCCAACACTTTCAATGCATTTTTTCATAATATGTAATTACCAATAGTTGGTGTACAGACCATAGAACTCAAGTGTAGATACGGTATATTACCAATATCATTTTAAAGAGATATAAAATTGATCAGGTGGTTTAATTCTCCAGCAACAACACAGTCTGAGTAGCAGTGGAATTGCACTCAAGTCAACTCTAAAATGTCAAGTCAAAATGCTGCTCTTGTTCACCGAGTAAGCAATGACAAGGCAAGAACTGTTATACAGTAATAATGCACATGTTTAATGTCTAACCTCTCAGAGCAATCAATTGTCTATGGTGCATCCAGGAATTTTTGTTCCCAGAGAAAACTTTCTTTCATAAAAATTCATAGTCTGTAGAGCCTGAAATGAAAATGGGCACCCAAAATTAAAGGTCGAGTCCCTAGATTGATACAAACACCTGAACTTAAACCTTAACCTTCACTTAAGGGAACATTTTCTTTATGTTTACATACAAATATGTACTATTTTTTGTATTGCAGTTAGTGAGTGTGAGCCTGGAACACCATCAATTCAGTTAAGTGGGAGTAACAGATTTGTGGAGTACACAAAATACTCCTAAGGCAGTCAGCTCAGTGACATAGATGAGGGATGCACCCACTCCTCTTCTTTTCCTAAGATCTATTAGATTGTTAGTCATCAAAAGCAGGGCCCCTGTAACCCTCGTGTATTGTAACTGTACTGTCTTCTTATATGTTGTAAAGTGCTGTGCAAACTGTTGCCGCTATATAAAACCTAAATATTAATAATAATCTTCAGCTTGCAGGAGCAGCCAATGGGAGCAGAGTTAGTGCTGGTCTTTCTTCGTATTTTATTCTTATATAAATAAATAATAAGAATAAATAATTTAAAAAATGCCATAAAATATTAACTGATATAGTATAAACTGTAAACCATTTAAATAAAATTGGACAAAAATCAGATTGGCTAAAAACTTAGATTGTAAGCTCTACCGAGCAGGGCCCTCTGATTCCTCCTGTATTGAATTGCATTTTAACTGTACTGTCTGCCCTAACATTGTAAAGTGCTGTGCAAACTGTTGGCACTATATACATCCTGTATAATAACAATAACAATTTATTTAAAAGTCAAGTTTTAAAAAGAAATCTGTTATCATTAATTTAACAAATTTGGTCATTAGTACTACGGTGCCTTGAAAAAGTATTCACATCCCTTGAAATTTTCCACATTTTGTTATGTTGCAACCAAAAACGTAAATGTATTTTATCTGATAGACCAACACAAAGTGGCATATAATTGTGAAGTGGAAGGAAATTGCTAAATGATTTTCAATTCTGTTTTTACAAATAAATATCTAAAAAGTGTGGTGTGCATTTGTACTCAGCCCCCTTTACTCTGATACCCCTAGCTAAAATCTAGTGGAACCAATTGCCTTCACAAGTCACCTAACTAGTAAATAGAGTTCACCTGTGTGTAATTTAATCTCAGTATAAATACAGCTGCTCTGTGAAGCCCTCAGAGGTTTTTTAAAGAACCTTAGAGAACAAACAGCATTGTGAAGGCCAAGGAACACACCAGACAGATCAGGGATAAAGTTGTGGAGAAGTTTAAAGCAGGGTTAGGTTATAAAAAAATATCCCAAACTTTGAACATCTCACGGAGCACTGTTCAATCCATCATCCGAAAATGGCCTACAAAGCAAAATGCTTTGTATGGCAGAAAACTAACACTGCACATCACCCTGAACACACCATCCCCACCGTGAAACATGGTGGTGGCAGCATCATGTTGTGGGGATGCTTTTCTTCAGCAGGGACAGTGGGGCTGGTCAGAGTTGATGAGAAAATGGATGGAGCCAAATACAGGGCAATCTTAGAAGAAAACCTGTTAGAGTCTGCAAAAGACCTGAGACTGGGGCGGAGGTTCACCTTCCAGCAGGACAACAACCCTAAACATACAGCCAGAGCTACAATGGAATGGTTTAGATCAAAGCATATTCATGTGTTAGAATGACCCAGTCAAAGCCCAGACCTAAATCCAATTGAGAATCTGTGGCAAGACTTGAAAATTGCTGTTCACAGATGGTCTCTATCCAATATGACAGAGCTTGAGCTATTTTGCAAAGAAGAATGGGCAAAAATGTCACTCTCTAGATGTGCAGCTGTAATTGCAGTGAAAGGTGGTTCTACAAAGTATTGACTCAGGGGGGCTGAATACAAATGTACACCACACTTTTCACATATTTATTTGTAAAACATTTTGAAAAACATTTATCATTTTCCTTTCACTTCACAATTATGTGTCACTTTGTGTTGGTCTATCACATAAAATCCCAATAAAATACATTTACATTTTTGGTTGTAACATGACAAAATGTGGAAAATTTCAAGGGGTATGAATACTTTTTCAAGGCCATCTATGTGAAAAAATATACAAAAAAGCATTTTTCACTTGCAAATAACTTCACCATGTATACTAAGATGTAATGGTCCAAATTATTTAAAAACTTTCATTTGTAAAAAGTGGAAGAATTTTTTTTTTCAAATCCTTCTCCTTTATTATTATTATTATTATTATTATTTTTTTATATATACAGGGTTTATATAGTGCCAACAGTTTGCGCAGCGCTTTATAACATGGGGGAAACAGTACAATTACAATACAATTCAATACAGGAGGGATCAGAGGGCCCTGCTCATTAGAGCTTACAATATAAAAGGGAGGGTCAAGTGGAACAAAAGGTAACAGCTGTGGGGGGTGAAAGCATCTTTAAAATTAAGTAATTCTTGGAAGAAAATACTACTTACTTCCTCTCTGATAAAAAACTATTTGGTATTATAAATAATGAAAACATTATTTCAAATCAATATAATATATACGTTTACTTTTTTCCCACCTTGCACAGGGGATACAGTTTTAGTGAAGTGTTTCAGTTTAAGAAAAAAAATCTAATAAGCAACTTTGATTATTTTGCTTCTCTTAAATATCTTTATCCTCCTGTCTTTTTCCATATGCTATAGCAGTCGCCCATCTCTTTGAAGATCATTGTGGGGAGGGGAAGAATGGGAGAAGAGACAGCATTCGTCCGACACGGAGCACCGAAAAACATGGAAGGTGCTTCCTTATATAAGGAAGACGCTGTGGTCCCTCAGCTTGGGAATATTTCCTTCGTTTCCCAGCTGATTGGTCTCTGCTCCTCTGTGAATAGGCATATCTTGTTTTCACTTGCTAACTTTTGCAAATAGAACAAAAGTTTACATTTTATTTTACATCTTTATAAACTCTTATGATTGACATATTTCCCATTTAACATCAAATATGGTGGGTGGCATAAATCCCAGTAATAACCAAAAACTTAAGGAAAGTACATTAATTAATTTGGAAATGATAAAAAATGTTGATTTTCAAAATTCCACCTACTTTTTGTCCAAAATTAAGGGAAATATTAAAGGGGTTGTAAACCCTCGTGTTTTTTTCACCTTAACCACTTCAATAACAGGCACTTACACCCCTTCTTGCCCAGGCCAATTTTCATCTTTCAGCGCTGTCACTTTTTAAATGACAATTGCGCAGTCATGCTACACTGTACCCAAACTAAATTTTTATCATTTTGTTCCCACAAATAGAGCTTTTTTTTGGTGGTATTTGATCACCTCTGCGGTTTTTATTTTTTGCTAAACGAATAAAAAAAGGCCAAATTTTTCTTAAAAAATAAGTTTACTTTGTTTCTGTTATAAAATTTTGAAATTAAGTAAGTTTCCTCCTTCACTGATTGGGACTGATAAGCTGCACTGACGTCAGCACATCGCTCCTTCCCACGCGTTTCGGCACTAATCTGCCGTCATCCTGGTGCTTTCTTCGTAGCCATCTTCAATAGCTTTGATTTTATTCGCTTTGCTGAGCCAGATGCTTATTGGTGGGGGGAGTCATTTGTTTCCAATATAATGATATACAGTCTTTAGTTGCTTTAAAATGATCAGGAGTGATAGTTTGGTGATAAGGGTGTGAGATGGAAGAGGAAGACTGCTGGGTCATGTCCCAGATGAACGTCTTTAAGTTTTGCAAAAAAATTCCTGCACCCGATTCCAAAAGGTGGGTAGTATCAGACAACTTCAGAACACATACAACATGAACTTTCTTGCTGTTGGCATCTCCAACAAAGGGGTGAATACTGTGGTGAAAGTTTGTGCAGGGTACCTATAGTGCCTATAGTATCCATTTTTTTTTTTGTGGTCAAAAAAAATTTGTCTCAAATTTTTCTTCCATTTTGAAAGGCGTGGAGGGGTAAATTGGTCGAGGGGCGGGGCGGGGGGGGGGGGGGGGTAAGTATCCTATAGGATTTGGAAAATCTGTGTTGGACAGGGAAGGAAACCACTCATAGGTCTTTCAACTCGGTCATGCAAAGTCCTATGAGTGCCTATTCCTAATTATTTGATTAGGTAAACCTGGTTGACTTATCAGGCATTAGCATTTTACAATTCCCTCTGCTGTGTATATATATATATATATATATATATATATATATATATATATATATACTGTATATATATATATATATATATATATACAGGTAAAACGTATGTCAAGTGCGCTCAGAATGTCAGGACCAGACAGTAAGTGTCTTTATTAGATGGATGAAGTGGTCTTCAATCACTTAGGACTGCACTCAAAGAGGGAAGCAATCTCTAATAGAAAACAAAGGGAGGCATAATATGGATGTAGGGGACAACAACCAGCATGGACCGCAAACAGGAAATATGTCATCAAATGGGACGCGTTTCGGATCTACTGATTGGTTCCTTCTTCAAGCCAATGATGGTTCATAATCTTACATATTCTGAAAAGAAAGCTCTCGATGCCCTTGCCAAAATTTTCATTTAGTTATTAAATCTGCGGATAAAGGTGGGGGAATAGTTGTACAAAATAGAGCTGATTATGTCGCAGAGGCTACTAGAGTCCATTCTGGTTGTTGTCACCTCCTGCTGACGTTATTTCCGGGATTCATGCTCCATGCTGACTCAGACGATGCGATTGCTTCACCAGTGTTCCCAGAGCCTGGGGTGTTCACCTGCTGGTTATTCTGGAACCTTCTGCTGCTGCATATCGTTATCCCTGGAAAGCTGTGATACACTGGGACCTCCTGATGATCATCTGCTTCATACATCCATGTTATGCCTCCTCTTATCCTTGATTCTGTAAGTGTTTTTAATCTTGCTTGGGGATATTAAAGTTTTAATTCTGCACTTAGAGGCGCCTTTTTTATATATATATATATATATATATATATATATATATATATATATATATATATGTATATATAATTGTCAAAAGTATTGGGACACCTGCCTTTACACGCACATGAATTTTAATGGCATCCCAGTCTTAGTCTCTAGGGTTCAATATTAAGTTGGCCCACCCTTTGCAGGCATAACAGCTTCAACTCTTCTGGGAAGGCTGTCCACAAGGTCTAGGGGTGTGTCTATGGGAATGTTTGACCATTCTTCCAGAAGTGGATTTGTGAGGTCTAGAACTGATGTTGGATGAGAAGGCCTGGCTCTAATTCTCTGCTCTAATTCATCCCAAAGGTGTTCTATCGGGTTGAGGTCAGGACTCTGTGTAGACCAATAAAGTTCCTCCACCCCAGACTCGCTCATCCATGTCTTTATGGACCTTGCTTTTGTGCCATGTTTCAAATCATGTGGTGGAGGGGGAATTTTTGGTGTGGGGTTGTTTTTAAGGGGTTGGGCTTGGCCCCTTAGTTCCAATGAAGGTAATTGTTAAGGCGTCAGCATACTAAGACATTTTGGACAATTTTATGCTCCCAACTTTGTGGGAACAACTTGGAGATGGCCTCTTCCTGTTCCAATATGACTGCACACCAGATCACAAAGCAAGCAATCCATATGTCCATTGGATCTGTGTCCACAAGCTCTCCATACTCGGAGGCTTGACACAGTTGAAGTGGCCCTCTTTGCTCTATCTCAGGGTTGGGTAGTACTATAGGTCAAACTTGTATGGTTTAGGGTGTTGCTTTTTTTTTTTTTTTTTAGATTATTTTAATCCATTTTGTAATAAACTTTATAATTTTATGAGTATCGCCTCTTGGTGTGCTGATAAAGTCTGCCCTGTTGTTGGTATCAGTGTTGTTCCAATTTGTTTTGATATTTTGAGGATGTGGCACAGTGAGGGTCTCCCTACTGGTATCTATTTCTTAGAGCATTCTTTTCCTATGAATTTTTATTTGTAATTCTACCCCTCTATGGCAAGCTTTAAATTTAAAATTTGATGGCTCCATAATAAAGAGCCACCATGCTCGGGTACAAAGCACATGTGGAAAAGGCCTTATGTCCTCCTTGCAGCAAACTCATGATCCCTGCTGAGGTTTACATGGTTAACTAATTATCCAAAGTGTCTCAGCAAGAGAGATGAAAGAAAGACAGCTTTCAAACTGGAAGTGGTTAATACGGTTGGACTTGGAATGTGAAGATGATATGAATGACATAGTTCATTCATAAAGGATATTCTCTATGACTCTACGACTTATTCATAATTGTGTTGTAATGCAATGTCTGGCAGAAAAACTGTTATATGCCATGGTGACTAGAATGAACACTCTGTTGATCCTAAAGACAAATGAAAGAACACTTGCACTGTACTTGCTAACAAGGAGATACTTCTTGTCCACAGTGTCTGTGAATATTTCGGCAATAATGGTGGACGAGAAAAATTAAATAAGGGTCTGTGGTTTTGGGTTTTCTCTGCTCCACAGTGATCAATAGAAGGTTTCCTGACAATGTGATTGTATACTTGACAAAGAACAAGAGAAAATAGGTGGTGTGATGATATGGCATACTAGATAGACCAAGGAGTATGAATCTTCCTGGAGACATTTTGTTTACAGAGGAAATGAGTAAATACTTTAGCTTAAAAACGGCTTAACATTGGACAAGTCCACCAAGTATGGAGAACATCACCCATCACCTGGCAACCTCTAAAACAAAATCCCGTATGTCCAGGGAAGAGGTGGGCTAATCTGGCAGGCACCAATTACCATCTGGTCAGAACTTTATATGCTGACTCAAAGTGGTGATGTTAATAGTGCAATTGGCAGCAGTGGACCACATGTTATACCATTTTTTTTTCAGGTTTATTGGCCTTTAAGTCTGCCTTCCCATCTGGTAATGTAGGTGTGCATGTTAGGAGGTGGCAGGCGGTTAAGTTGGGCGTAAATGATGGAAATCAGTTTAAGAGCCAGGGGAGTACGGTGGCACATATGCTCAAAAATGGTCAAGGAGGAAGAGAGTTCTTCCCCTCGGTCAAGAGACATGACCCAACGTCTAAGCTGAGTGTACCGAGTTAGTTTGGAAGCAGAGCTTTAAAACATCCCTCGAGAGTTGCAAAGGATAAGATGGAAGACCTCTCTAAAAGTAAGCGAAGATGACGCCATGTGAAGTCCACCAGGAAAATGTGGATGGGGAGTCAAGTCCTGGTAGGAAAAGAGGAAAAGTATTTGTATTTGTATTGCTTTAAAAGGGTCAGCCTATGCAAAAGTAATGTTTTAGTTGGAGCCTGGTAGTCTCAGCTGGTTTCTTAAATTCTCCAATAATGAGATTTCTCTGCTATTTTTCCCGCATTGACTCCATCGTCTTCTGTTAAATTGTCCATAACATTAAATAAATGAAAAATCTTGCAGGGATTGTGGACTCCCCATAATGCTCATAGTAGGTGTGCAGATCTGAAAATTCAGAACAGAGAGTCTGTTGGGGACTTTTTTAAGTGCCCACAAGAAATTATTCCTTCTAAGGTCCACAATCTGTAGGTCAGAATCACAAACAATAACTTATAATTGATATTTATTATTTGGGAACTGAGTGACAAGGAATCAAAATTTGGTACCACATCCCATTCATATAAGTAAAAAGAGAAAGGGCAGGCGGGACTTTTTAAAGGTACCACAATGTAGAATAAACAATCAATTTGAAAAAATATAAATTTTATTTAAACAATTCTTTAAAATCACAATGCACATTTACAAGAGTCACATAATATTTCTTTGGACATGTAACAACCACTTCTTACTCTACATGTTTCGCTCAGAAGAACTTCTTCAGGAGTTTTTGTCGCATGAAGTAATATATACTATAAAGAAAACAACAGTTGTAAATGAATATGGTTAAAAATTGCCATAGATAAAATCACATGGCATGTCAATACCTATATATATATAAGAGTAAGAAAAAAATCATACATTTTATAGAGTACATTTTGTAGAGAATAATGATAAACTGAAAAGGGATGCCTATCGAATGCTTGTATTCATAAAACACTATTTAAAAAAAACATAAATGAAAG
Source organism: Lithobates septentrionalis (assembly GCA_037952835.1). Lineage (NCBI taxonomy): Eukaryota > Metazoa > Chordata > Amphibia > Anura > Ranidae > Lithobates > Lithobates septentrionalis. The sequence continues at coordinate 1,120,800 of JBBDGP010002273.1, forward strand.
CCAAGGTTTTACAAGAACTGGAAGGACCTTATTGTAACCAAAGAGAAAAATATAAATTAGATCATATTCACATATAATTTGATAATGTTGAGTAATCCTATAGAGTATAGTTGTAATTAAGGAAAAAATATTTACCTCAATTCTTGACAAATATAGAACCAATAGGGTCTGCCGCCCCAACAGGGAGGGATGATCTTTTATGCAGACCAAAAAATACAAAGGAACTGAAAATAGGAAATCCCCCCCCCCCCCTTGTTTAGCTCACATTACGCAGAGACGCACCAAGGTTATCAAGGTTCACCCAATGGGGTAAAACTATTTAGGAAAAACAGCCTGAAGTTGTCCTAAGAGATAAGGACAGGAAGAAAAAAAATGTATATATATATATATATATATTTATGATCATTTAATACAGTACTGTTTCTATATGGGGAATTGAGTATATTCCAAGCTTACAACATATTAAAGGTGATTGACCTAGGATTCAGTGAAGAAAAAAGAGGGGTGAACTGGGGTTAAGAAAATGGATGGAGAAAGGAGGGAAACAAAGGTAAGAGAAAAGAGGAGATTCAGAGTTCAAGGGGAACCAGATGGTATTAAATTCCCCAGAAACTCTATACAGGTCCCCCCTCTCCTACCTGCATAAACAGTCACTAAATAACCAAGGCAATCAACCCAAAACAGCAGGCCAGTTGGAAGAAAGAACAATCTTTTTTCAGTGCATACTTACTCAGAAGAGGGTCATAATAAGGCTAAGCTGGAGGGTGAGGAGGAGAGATAAGAGAACATTTTCTCTCTTACAGCTCTTGTTGCCCTGTCAGGATAAGGTGCTCAATGGTACCATTTATATCCTCCTCCGTCCCGCCAGCGTCTGACATAGCTGGTGGGGCATGCATGCATCAGACGGCGCCATGGCGCATGTCCAGAACCGAGTGGCGGAAGTGACTTCACACGCAACCCAGCCACCCTCCGCCATCTTGGAACCCCCACATCCATAAATCCAGTCGGGGAAGTGACCTCACACCATCAGCGCTTCCGGTCACCCTCCGCCATCTTGGAACCTCCAAATCCACCCAAATCACCGCCAGACATAGGAAAAAACTGTCCAAGCGCTGCATTGCTCAAATGGACTCTCATTAGGCATGACATTGAAGCTGACACGCAGCCCATAGTCACACAATAAGAATGGAAGAGAGGGCAAGCTTAAAAGAGGCGCCTATAAGCCTGAGTAAAAAACACAATGATTGGTTGGACATTGTGTTTACAAGTGCCTGAGGCGTCCATTTGGTTACTAGGTCCTTCTTTGATCTAAAAAATTCAATTATAAATAATAGAAAAATAGTTAAATTGATCTTTTAAATAACATCCAAACAAGGGGCATTCATAATCAGTTACACGTGTACATATAATAACAGGAAAATAAATAAACTTCACAGTGCATTTTTATCAAGCAAAGAAAAAATAAAGAAAAACAAAAATAGGTATAATACACATCTTTTCTTTTGAGGATAATAGATCGCAAAACAATTGCATCAAACAAATAAGGCTAAATTACCATTATTGTGGTTAAAGCCCATGCAGAAAAATGTGAAATGGAGGGCAGGAAAAAGGGAAGAAAAGGGGGAATGGAGGAAAAGGGGAAAATAAGTGAAGGGAAAATGGTGGGATTTAGGAATTTAGGGAGTATTTTTGTTAAACAGCAGGAGCTATGAAGATCACCTTACAGAACTGATTATTATTTATAGAAAAGGCTTGAAACTAAAAGCATTGTTTAATCCTGGTGGCTTGAGGGCTGATAGATTGTGAATCCACCGAGCTTCTTGCTGAAGCAACAATTTTTCATTGTCACCTCCTCTCTCATTTTTGGGTAGATATTCCAATGCAAAAAAATCGCATTTTAGATAAATCAAATGCATGAAAGAGACCCATATGGCGGCTAATTGGAGTTTCCATTGTGGATTTGGAAACCAGCCTAACATGATCTTAAATTAGATGAAAAAATTGTCTTTTCGTTTTCCCCACGTAATATGCCCCACACTCACAAGACATAATATAGACCACCCCCCCACCGATTGACAACTGGCGAGAAATTGTGGTCTATAAATATGTCCATCAGGCAACTGGATCTCACTAACTCCTCAAATAAATCTGCAAAAATTGCATTTCCCACAGGGATAAGTACCTGTGCATGCAGATAAATCTTTTTGTTTTGGATGATGGTGACTATGGACCAGATTGTCTTTTAAAGATTTTGATCTTCTAAATGTTATCTCTGGATAGGTTTTAACATATTTTGATATAGTTGAATCGGCGAGTAAAAGGTACCAGTATTTCTGCAGCGCCGGGTAATTAATCTTACTCCACTCTCTGCTTTGGTTACTTTACTAACATGGATGAGTTGTTCTCTATCCTGAGTCCTAGCTCAATTATAAGCCTTCTTGAGGCATTTGTTGCTATAGCCTCTTTTACGAAGGCGAGATTGTAATTCTCAAGCTTCCGTTTCAAAGTCAATCTCTCTACTGCAATTTCGTCTTAGCCGTAGGTGTTGGCTATACGGAATGCTTGTGATTAAAGATAAAGGATGGGAACTATCCGCTCGTAAGATCGATGTGATTTTATCTATGGTCATTTTTAAGCATATTCATTTACAACTGTTGTTTTCTTTATAGTATGTATTACTTCATGCAACACTTCCAAAAACTCCTGAAGAAACTCTTCTGAGCGAAATATGTAGAGTAAGAAGTGGTTGTTACATGTCCAAAGAAATATTACCTGACTCTTGTAAATGTTCATTACGATTTTAAAGAATCGTTTAAATAAAATTTATATTTCTTCAAATTGATTGTTTATTCTACATTGTGGTACCGCTAAAAAGTCCTGCCCTTTCTCTTTTTACTTATATGAATGGGATGTTGTACCAAATTTTGATTCCTTGTCACCCAGTTCCCAAATAGTTATTGTCTTTAAGGTGTATCCAGTGTTGCCAACCTATCAGATTGAAATTTACTGACACAACACCCAAAATTTACTGGCACGTTTTTACTGCCATTTCCAAAAGTTTAAAAATTACTGTTTTAAATGCAAATTTAAGTATTTAGGCTACAAACAAGTACAATATGCATTTAACAATGTGATTTAAGGTAGATAATAAGGCAAAAAAAATATTTATTTTATTTTCGATATAGTAAGTAAGTAAGTAGCATGGGACCCTCCCCAAATTTAAGTTGATTTACAAGAGCAGAGCATGCCCTAGGAAGTTCACCAAGATCTGGCAGCCTTGGCTGGATGTTTCAAAGGACTTCTGGGGGGAGGTCCTCTCCTCACAGTTGTCTCAGTGAAGAGGCGAGGAGATGTGTTCTTAGCAAACATTACTTGACATATATCTTAATGTGGATGGAAATCTGTATGCGTTCTGATGAGGGGTTGTTCCACAAGAAGTGCCATAATTATACTGTAATATTGGTGGTCGCGGGTGACAGATGTGTGTATGAGTGTGTGTATGAATGGTGGGATGTTACTGTTTCTGGTTGGGATGTTACTGTTCTGTACAGCTGTACTACTTCATGATTTTTGCTATATTCTCAATGATCAAAATACCTATGACATACATGTATGTAGAACAGTTTATATTACTGGTCTTCTTATTATTTTATCGTTTTTTGTATTATTTTTATTGCAAAAATCCAAAATAAACACCTTTAAAAAAAAAAAAGTAAGTAAGTAGCTCAAGGATGGGAGGGCAAGAAATTAGAATGAGTCAGGCGCACACATGAAATTTTACCCTCAAAGTGACACTGACAGCAGTGTGCAGCAGCACAGATGATGATGACACCTCCCCAACACGACACATCCCCTCCTGAGTCACAGTGACAGTCTCTCTCCACACCAGGTGGTCCCTTCAGTCCACTCCAGTCTAAACAGCACTGATGGTCCCACTCCCGCCCTGCCTTGCTCCTGTCCCGCTGACCTGCACACAAGGCTCTGGCTGCTCTGCTTGGCTCCCTTGCACTATGACATCACACGACATGCTCAGGCACCGCCTCCGTCAGAGCTACCTGAACACACTGTAACAGGCACTCGGATGGTCTCATTACGGATCGGGCCCAATCAAATGTACGCCCAGCACATGGTAAATCACTTGGGGCACAGGCCCCATCAAATTCTTTGGATCAGGCAGGAGGAGCGGCACCTTCTGGAACGCCCCTAATGCCACCAACACCTTCACCCAATCAGGTAAGCTACCCAAACGGGAACTTGCAACAGCCGGACCTACATCCAGCTCCAATTTTTTCTCAACAGACACCGGACTCAAAGAGTCAGAGGTTGACGATAATCAAACCAAATTTGAAGTAATAAACTTGTCTTCCTATCCTTTGTCAAAACAACAGATTCACGTATTCTAGTCTAGGTCTAACCTTCTGTCCTACTCAAAAATAGACAACTTTGAACTCATAAATATATAAATTTGTTTTCTAGAAAGTTAATATTTAAGGTCTTCTTTGATAAAAATCAAAAACATTAACTTTCTAGAATTTTGCCTATCAAAGTAACCTAATCACGAAGAAAATGTGGACATTCTTGAATATACAGTCACCAAAACTCCAACACTTTACGCGCTACCTAAAATCCATAAAAATCAAACTCATCTCCCTGGTCGGCCTATTGTTTCAGGAAATAGATGCCCGACTGAAATGGCTAGCAAATTGGTGGATGATAATCTTTGTCCCCATGTGGGATCTCTAGCCTTGTATATTAGAGACACTGTGGACCTCCTGGGTGCTCTTGATGGGATTCACGTCCCGGAGGGAGCACTCTTGGTGGCTATCGATGTAGAGGCCCTCTACAACTCCATCCCCATTATTTGGAGGTTGGAGTTGTGGGAGGCTTCATTTGTGAGCGGGATCGAACAACTAACCCCTATAATCAATGTATTCTTGACTTATTGAGATTCATACTTTCCAACAATGTCTTTCTCTTTGGTTGCTCCCACTACCTCCAGGTTCAAGGGGTAGCGATGGGGACAGAATGTGCCCCATCATATGCCAACCTGTACCTGGGGGGGTGGGAGCGAGATCTGTTTTACAGAGAGGAAATGTTGTTTCATCAACAACATTTTTTTGAACTGGACAGGCACCAGGGATGAGCTACTTGCCTTTTTTAAGTCCTTGCAACTTAACAACTTTAATTTAAAGTTCACTATTAATTTTGATGAACATACATTAAGTTTCTTGGATGTCCAGCTGTTCGTCAATTCCGATGGCAGCGTGGGGTCCACTTTGTTTCGTAAATCATCTGCAGGCAATTCGATCTTACGAACGGATAGTTCCCATCCCTTATCTTTAATCACAAGCATTCCGTATAGCCAATACTTTTGGCTAAGACGAAATTGCAGTAGAGAGATTGACTTTAAAAAGAAAGCTTGAGAATTACAATCTCACCTTTGTAAAAGGGGCTATAACAACAAATGCCTCAAGAAGGCTTATAATTGAGCTAGGACTCAGGATAGAGAACAACTCATCCATGGGAGTAAAGTAACCAAAGCAGAGAGTGGAGTAAGATTAATTAACCAGTACTGCAGAAATACTGGTACCTTTTACTCGCCGATTCAACTATATCAAAATATGTTAAAACCTATCCAGAGATAACATTTAGAAGATCAAAATCTTTAAAAGACAATCTGGTCCATAGTCACCATCATCCAAAACAAAAAGATTTATCTGCATGCACAGGTACTTATCCCTGTGGGAAATGCAATTTTTGCAGATTTATTTGAGGAGTTAGTGAGATCCAGTTGCCTGATGGACATATTTATAGACCACAATTTCTCGCCAATTGTCAATTGGTGGGGGTCTATATTATGTCTTGTGAGTGTGGGACATATTACGTGGGGAAGACGAAAAGACAATTTTTTAATTAAATTCGAGATCATGTTAGGCTGGTTTCCAAATTCAAAATGGAAACTCCATATAGCCGCCATATGGGTCTCTTTCATGCATTTGATCTATCTAAAATGTGATTTTTTTACATTGGAATATCTACCCAAAAACGACAGAGGAGGTGACAATGACAAATTGTTGCTTCAGTGAGAAGCTAGGTGGATTCACAATCTATCAGCCCTCAAGCCACCAGGATTAAACAACGCTTTTAGTTTCAAGCCTTTTCTATAAATAATAATCAGTTCTGTAAGGTGATCTTCATAACTCCTGCTGTTTAACAAAAATACTCCCTAAATTCCTAAATCCCCCCTTTTTCCCTTCCCTTATTTTCCCCTTTTCCTCCATTCCACCTTTTTTTCCCTTTTTCCTGCCCTCCATTTTGCATTTTTCTGCATGGGCTTTAACCACAATAATGGTAATTTAACCTTATTTGTTTGATGCGATTGTTTTGCGATCTATTATCCCAAAAAGAAAAGATGTGTATTATACATATTTTTGTTTTTCTTTATTTTTTCTTTGCTTGATAAAAATGCACTGTGAAGTTTATTTATTTTTCTGTTATTATATGTACATGTGTAAATGATTATGAATGCCCCCTGTTTGGATGTTATTTAAAAGTTTAACTATTTTTCTATTATTTATAATTTTTTAGATCAAAGAAGGACCTAGTAACCAAATGGACGCCTCGGGCACTTGTAAACACAGTGTCTAACCAATCATTGTGTTTTTTACTCGGGCCCATAGGCGCCTCTTTTTAGCCTGCCCTCTCTTTCATTTCTACTGTGTGACTATGGGCTGTGTGTCAGCTTCAATGTCATGCCTAATGAGAGTCCATTTGAGCCCTGCAGCGCTTGGACAGTTTTTTCCTATGTACGTCAGACGCTGGCGGGATGGAGGAGGATATAAACAGGGCCATTGAGCACCTTATCTTGACAGGGCAACAAGAGCTGTAAGAGAGAGATTGTTCACTTATCTCTCCTCCTCACCTTCCAGCCTGGCCTTATTATGACCCTCTTCTGAGTAAGTATGCACTGGAAAAAGATTGTTCCTTGCTCCAACTGGCCTGCTGTTTTGGGTTGATTGCCTTGGTTATTCAGTGACCTGTTTTTGCAGGTAGGAGAGGGGGGACCTGTATAGAGTTTCTGGGGAAATTAATACCATCTGGTACCATGGGCGTCTGCAGGTAGGGGCAAGGGGGGTCAAGTCCCCCCCCTGGAATCAGGAATCTGATCTTAAATTCAGTACAGTTGTGTCGCTATCAGGGTGCGGCCAGCCTGCACCCGGGTGCCACCTGCCAGTGGGGTGACACCATCAAGTTGCTGTCAAGCCCACCCATCAGTGTAATCTGACTTCAGGCTTTTTTTCCTGCTCAGTCCAGCAGAGAACTCGGCAGTGCTGTGACAGGAGAAAGGCAAGCTGCGGGCTATCAGAGGTTTCCCCCGCTTGCCCCCCATTTCTCCTATCAGGGAGAAGAGACGGCAGCTCTCATCAGGTTCCCTGCCCAGCTTCCTGCCCGCTCCGTTCCTTCCCTATTGGCCATAACTGAGAGCCAATCAAAGGAGACTGGGAGAGGAGAGCATCATGGGACATGTAGTCCCAAAGATTGGCGGCCCCATTTTTCACAGGGAGGAGGCTACAGCTCGATCAAGAGAGAGATTGAGAGACTGCAGCCTGGAAAAAAGCTGAGGGAGAGAGTGCTACAGGGCAAAGAACGAGGAGTGTGCTGGGCGGAAGCCAGAGAGAGAGCCACGCTGTCCAGCGCCACCAGAGAGAGCCACGCTGCCCAGCGCCACCAGAGAGAGCCACGCTGCCCAGCACCACCAGAGAGAACCACGCTGCCCAGCACCACCAGAGAAAGAAACAGTCGCCCCCGGGGAACCCAGGGTGAGCGATCGTCCAGCTGGAGGAATCACTGCTGTCGTTTCGCTGGGTCTAGTAAAAGGGCCTGTTGGCCATTATCCATTGCCCATCCTAGGGACTGTACTACGTCTGCAGTCTCTGACCATGATAATGTGATATGACATTGTCGAAAAGGGGCAGTGCATGGGTGACCCTAAAATTATGCCCCCCCTGAAAAAAGTTCTGCGGCTGTTTTCCCTAAATAGTTTTACCCTATTGGGCGAACCTTGGTGCGTCTCTGGGTGCTGTGGGCTAAACAAGGGGTGGAATTTCCTATTTCCAGTTCCTTTGTATTTTTTGGTCCGCGTAAATGATCATCCCTCCCTGTTGGGACGGCAGACCCTATTGGTTCTATTTTTGTCAGGAATTGAGGTAAATGTTTTTTCCTTAATTACAACTATACTCTATAGGACCTTAGAAGCAATAATTTCTTGTGGGCACTTAAAAAAGTCCCCAACAGACTCTCTGTTCTGAATTTCCAGATCTGCACACCTACTATGAGCATTATGGGGAGTCCACAATCCCTGAAAGATTTTTCATCTATTTAATGTTATGGACAATTTAACAGAAGACGATGGAGTAAATGAGGGAAAAATAGCAGAGAAATCTCATTATTGGAGAATTTAAGAAACTAGCTGAGACTACCAGGCTCCAATTACTCCAACTCCAACTTACTTGTCTACATTTTAAACCACCGGGCCTCTCCAAACCACAGTTTAGGCTAGCACACTATGTCCTCCTAGCTTCGAAACTGACAATTGCTTGAGTCTGGAAGAAACACTTTGTCTATTTTCCTGACATTGAAGCCAGACTGGATGCCTTCTTTATAAATGAACAACTACCTAGCTCCCTACTCAGTAGCCATGCCAAATTTCTTAATATGTGGGATCCATGGATTTCATATCTCCACCCTGCCTTTTCTACATGGTATCTTTAACTATTGGTAATCACTACTATGGTTGGAAACCCCTGTGTCCGGCTGTGTGTCCCTGCCCCCCCCCCCCTTCCTCTGCCTCTCTCACCTTTTTGTGCAACTTTGGGCTCCATGGTCCCTTCCTGTATGTCTATTTGTCATTTTGACAAAGTTAAAATCTATAAAATATAATCAAATGAAAACATATAAATATCTTTTACTTTAATTGTCAAACTCGTTTCGTCTGTAAACAAAATGTCTCCAGGAAGATTCATACTCCTTGGTCTATCTATTATGCCATATCATCACACCACCTGTTTTCTCTTGTTCCTTGTCAAGTATACAATCACATTGTCAGGAAACCTTCTATTGATCGCTGTGGTGAAGAGAAAACCCAAAACCACAGACCCTTATTTAATTTTTCTCATCCACCATTATTGCCAAACTATTTATAGACACTGTAGAGAAGGACAGAAGTATCTCCTTGTTAGCAAGTACAGTGCAAGTGTTCTTTCATTGGTCTTTAGGATCAACAGAGTGTTCATTCTAGTCACCATGGCATATAACAGTTTTTCTGCCAGACATTGCATTACAACACAATTATGAATAAGCCATAGAGTCATAGAGAATATCCTTTATGAACTCTGTCATTCATATCATCCTCACATTCCAAGTCCCACCATATTAACCACTTCCTTTTTGAGAAGCTGTCTTTCTTTCATCTCTTATGCTGAGACACTTTGGATAATGAATTAACCATGTAAACCTCAGCAGGGAACATGAGTTCGCTGCAAGGAGGACATAAGGCTTTTTCCACGTGTGCTTTGTACCTGAGCATGGTGGCTCTTTATTATGGAGCCATCAAAATTTTAGTTTAAAGCTCGCCATAGAGGGGTAGAATTTCAAATAAAAATTCATAGGAAAAGAATGCTCTAAGAAATAGATACCAGTAGGGAGACCCTCACTGTGCCACATTCTCAAAATATCAAAACAAATTGGAACAACACTGTTACCAACAAAAGGGTAGACTTTATCAACACACCAAGAGGCGATACTCATAAAATTATACAGTTTATTACAAAACTGATTAAAATCATTAAAAAAAAAAGAAAAACCAACACCTTAAACCGTACAAGTTTGACCTATAGTACCACCCAACCCTGAGATTGAGCAAAGAGGGCCACTTCAACTGTGTCAAGCCTCAGAGTATGGAGAGCTTGTGGACACAGATCCAATGGACATATGGATTGCTTGCTTTGTGCTCTGGTGTACAGTCATATTGGAACAGGAAGGAGCCACCCTCAAGCTGTTCCCAAGCTGAGCATGAAATTATCCAAAATGTCTTGGTATGCTGATGCCTTAACAATTACCTTCATTGGAACTAAGGGACCAAGTCCAACCCATGAAAAACAGCCCCACACCAAAAATACCCCCTCCACCACATGATTTGGAACAGTGCACAAAAGCAAGGTCCATAAAGACATGGATGAGCGAGTTTGGGGTGGAGGAACACAGCAGAGAGAATTGTAAAAAGCTAATGCCTGATAAGTCAAACAGGTTTACCTAATCAAATAATTAGGATTAGGCGCTCACAGGACTTTGCATGACTGAGTTTAAAGACCTACGAGTGGTTTCCTCCCCTGTCCAACATAGATTTTCCAAATTCTATATGATACTTACCCCCCCCCCCCCCCCGACCAATGTACCCCTCCATGCCTTTCAAAATGGAAGAAAGACTTGGGACAATTTTTTTTTACCTCAAAAAAACGGATACTATAGGCGCTATAGGAACCCTGCACAAACTTTCACCACAGTGTTCACCCCTTTGTTGGAGATGCCAACAGCAAGAAAGTTCATGTTGTATGTGTTTTGGAGTTGCTTGATACTACCCAGATTTTAGAATCAGGTGCAGGAATTTTTTTTGCAAAACTTACTTATTGACGTTCATCTGGGACATGACCCAGCAGTCTTCCTCTTCCATCTCACACCCTTATTGGCAAACGATCACTCCTGAAACGTCATTTTAAAGCAACTAAAGACTGCATGTCATTATATTGGAAACAGATGACTCCCCCCACCAATAAGTGTCTGGCTTAGCAAAGCGAATAAAATCAAAGCTATCGAAGATGGCTATGAATAAAGCACCAGGACGATGGCAGATTAGTGACAAAACGCATCAGACGGAGCGATGTGCTGACGACACCGCACTGTTTTTAAGTCCCGCTGGTACGGGTGTGTTGTACTAGTGTTTGCCGGCTGGCTTTTTTATGGACTTTTTAAACATGTGCATTCTATACTCGTAAGCACAAATTTTTTAATTCAATGAAATACCACCCGGTTTTACCGATGGTGATTCCTCTTTATCCTGTTTATGGATTGGTATGTGTATTTACACTGAGCTGATTCTAGTGGTTGGCTGCTGATCATTGGACACACCCATATTCTCCAGGAACACTTGGTTCATCGGCTATCGGAGGTGCTGGGAGGATTAAAGGCACAGGCTGGGTATTAGCCACAAACTCAAAGAGGTTACACTTCTACGTGGTGGTGGATTCACGTCGTCTTACAAAAGTCATGGAAGATTTCATTACACTGTGTTTCTACAATCACTTATCCACTTACTATTGGAGGATTTAAGGACTGTTGATATATTTTACAGATTTATATTCTCTTTTTATTTTTTATTTTTATTTTTATTTTAAGATTCACTCCCATCGGTTTCATCATAAACATGGGACACTCACCATGTATACAATTTTTCCATATATGCATTTACCAATTCCTTTTTTTCCTCTTTTTGCATTTTTATCTTTATTTTTATTTTTGATGTAATATATATTCTTTTGGATCCACTTGTCAGACTGTTCCATTCGCTTGCACATTATTTGTTTACTTATCAATTTTACGAGCGCAGCTCCTTATGTTTTGTATTTGTATTTGTGTGTATTTCACTTTGAGTTGCAGCCTGTGTGGTGTGTTCAAACAGCGCAGTTTTTTTCTTTACATGGCTATGAGTAAGCACTCAAATTAGAGTGCAAAACGCGTCAGCTGTGTCTGTACCATCTGCCTGATTGTTCTGTATCTTTGATGATCCTGATTTTATAATAAAGAAGAATTTTCAACTTTATCCAGTGTGCGGCATCCAGATTCTCTTGTTTCAAATCTTGCCTCAATTTGCATTTAGCCAGCACCTGGGACTCCCCTCCTCTGAAGGATATACTAAACACACACCTGGGAGCAAGTCTACCTGAGCGGTGAATCACCTTCCCCACCACACTGGACTACCAGGTATGCCACCCTAGACCACCAGGTAAATGCCAATCAGTGCCCAGGCAGCTGCCAATCTGTGGCAATTAAAAATGCCTGCCAATGCCAGTGCCACCAGTGATGCCTATCAGTGCAGTCTATCAGTGCCAGCCATCAGTGCCCATCAGTGCCGTCTATCAGTGCCCATCAGTGTCGTATATCAGTGCCACCCATAAGTACCCATCAGTGCAGCCTTTCAGTGCCCATCAGTGCCACCTATGAGTGCCCATCAGTGCCGCCTATCAATGCCCATCAGTGCTGCATATCAGTGTCACCCACCAGTGCCATCTATCAATGCCCATCAGTGCCACCTCATCGGTGCCATCTTATTGGTGCCACCTCATCAATGTCACCATATCAGTGCCCATCAATGAAGGAGAAAACTTACTTATTCACAAAATTTTATAACAGAAACAAAGAAAAACTTTTTTTTTCAAAATTTTCGGTCCTTTTTTATTCGTTTAGCAAAAAATAAAAACCACAGAGGTGATCAAATACCACCAAAAAAAGGAACAAAATGACAAAAATTTAGTTTGGGTCCAGTGTAGCATGACAATGTAGCATTGTCATTTAAAAAGTGACAGTGCTGAAAGCTTAAAAAACATGAGGATTTACACCCCCTTTAATATTTCGCTTAATTTTGGACAAAAAGTTGGTGGAATTTTGAAAATCAACATTTTTTATCATTTCCAAATTAATAAATGTACTTTCCTAAAGTTTTTTGTTATTACTGGGATTTATGCCACCCACCATATTTGATCTTAAATGGGAAATATGTCAACTATAAGAGTTTATAAAGATGTAAAATAAAATGTAAACTTTTGTTCTATTTGCAAAAGTTAGCAAGTGAAAACAAGATATGCCTATTCACAGAAGAGCAGAGACCAATCAGCTGGGAAACGAAGGAAATATTCCCAAGCTGAGGGACCACAGTGTGTTCCTTATATAAGGAAGCACCTTGCATGTATTTCGGTGCTCTGTGTCGGACGAATGCTGTCTCTTCTCCCATTCTTCCCCTCCCCACAATGATCTTCAAAGAGATGGGCGACTGCTATAGCATATGGAAAAAAACAGGAGGATAAAGATATTTAAGAGAAGCAAAATAATCAAAGTTGCTTATTAGATTTTTTTTTCTTAAACTGAAAAACTTCACTAAAATTGTATCCCCTGTGCAAGGTGAGAAAAAAAAAAAAACATATATGTTTATATTGATTTGAAATAATGTTTTCATTATTTATAATACCAAATTGTTTTTTATCAGAGAGGAAGTAAGTAGTATTTTCTTCCAAGAATGACTTAATTTTAAAGATGCTTTCACCCCCCACAGCTGTTACCTTTTGTTCCACTTGACCCTCCCTTCTAGATTGTAAGCTCTAATGAGCAGGGCCCTCTGATCCCTCCTGTATTGAATTGTATTGTAATTGTAATGTCTGCCCTCATGTTGTAAAGCGCTGTGCACACTGTTGGCGCTATATAAACCCTGTATAATAATAATAATAATAATAAAGGAGAAGAATTTGAAAAAAAAAATACTTCCACTTTTTACAAATGAAAGTTTTTAAATAATTTGGACCATTACATCTTAGTATACATGGTGAAGTTATTTGCAAGTGAAAAATGCTTTTTTTAATATTTTTTCACATAGATGGCCTTGAAAAAGTATTCATATCCCTTGACATTTTCTACATTTTGTCATGTTACAACCAAAATTTTTTTTTTTTTTTTTTTTATTGGGATTTTATGTGATAGACCAACACAAAATGGCACATAATTGTGAAAGTGAAAGGAAAATGATAAATGTTTTTCAAAATGTTTTACAAATAAATATGTGAAAAGTGTGGTGTACATTTGTATTCAGCCCCCCTGAGCCAATACTCTGTAGAACCACCTTTCACTGCAATTACAGCTGTAAGCCTTTTTGGGGATGTCTCTACCAGCTTTGCACATCTAGAGAGTGACATTTTTGCCCATTCTTCTTTGCAAAATAGTTTAAGCTCTGTCAGATTGGATGGAGAGCATCAGTCAACAGCAATTTTCAAGTCTTGTCACAGATTCTCAATTGGACTTAGGTCTGGACTTTGACTGGGTCATTCTAACACATGAATATGCTTTGATCTAAACCATTCCATTGTAGCTCTGGCTGTATGTTTAGGGTCGTTGTCCTGCTGGAAGGTGAACCTCTGCCCCAGTCTCAAGTCTTTTGCAGACTCTAACAGGTTTTCTTCTAAGATTTCCCTGTATTTGGCTCCATCCATCTTCCCATCAACTCTGACCAGCTTCCCTGTCCCCGCTATTGAAAAGCATCCCCACAACACGATGCTGCCATCACCATGTTTCACGGTGGGGATGGTATATTCAGGGTGATGTGCAGTGTTAGCTTTCCTCCACACATAGGGTTTTGCTTTTAAGCTTTTAAAAGTTTAATTTTGGTCTCATCTGACCAGAGCACCTTCTTCCACATGTTTGCTGTGTCTCCCACATGGCTTCTCGCAAACTTCAAATGGGACTTCTTATATCTTTCTTTCAACAATGGCTTTCTTCTTGCCACTCTTCCATAAAAGCCAGATTTGTGGAGTGCACGACTAATAGTTGTCCTGTGGACAGATTCTTCCACCTGAGCTGTGGATCTCTGCAGCTCCTCCAGAGTTACCATGGGCCTCTTGGCTGCTTCTCTGATTAATGCTCTCCTTGCCCGGCCTGTCAGTTTAGGTGGACGGCCATGTCTTGGTAGGTTTGCAGTTGTGCCATACTCTTTCCATTTTCAGATGATGGATTGAACAGTGCTCCGTGAGATGTTCAAAGCTTGGGATATTTTTTTATAACCTAACCCTGCTTTAAACTTCTCCACAACTTTATCCCTGACCTGTCTGGTGTGTTCCTTGGCCTTCACAATGCTGTTTGTTCACTAAGGATCTATAACACACCTCTGAGGGCTTCACAGAACAGCTGTATTTAAACTGAGATTAAATTACACACAGGTGGATGCTATTTACTAATTAGGTGACTTCTGAAGGCAATTGGTTCCACTAGATTTTAGCCTGGGGTATCAGAGTAAAGGGGGTTGAATACAAATGCATGCCACAATTTTTAGATATTTATTTGTAAAAAAAAATTGAAAACCATTTATCATTTTCCTTCCACTTCACAATTAAATGCCATTTTGTGTTGGTCTATCAGATAAAATCCCAATAAAATACATTTACGTTTTTGGTTGTAACATAACAAAATGTGGAAAATTTCAAGGGGTGTGATTACTTTTCCAAGGCACCGCAGTACTAATGACCAATTTGTTAAATGAATGATAACAGATTTCGTTTTAAAACTTGACCTTTAAATAAATTGTTATTGTTAATATACAGGATTTATATAGTGCCAACAGTTTGCACAGCGCTTTACAATGTTAGGGCAGACAGTACAGTTACAATGCAATTCAATACAGGAGGAATCAGAGGGCCCTGCTTGGTAGAGCTTACAATCTAAGTTTTTAGCCAATCTGATTTTTGTTCAATTTTATTTAAATGGTTTACAGTTTATACTACATCAAGTAATATTTTTTGGCATTTTTTAATTATTTATTCTTATTATTTATTTATATAAGAATACAATATGAAGAAAGCCCAGCACTAACTCTGCTCCCATTGGCTGCTCCTGCAAGCTAAATATTATTATTAATATTTAGGATTTATATAGCACCAGCAGTTTGCACAGCACTTTACAACATATAAGAAGACAGTACAGTTACAATACACGAGGGTTAGGGGGGACCTGCTTTTAATGACTAATAATCTAGTAGATCTTAGGAAAAGAAGAGGAGTGGGTGCATCCCTCATCTATGTCACTGAGCTGACTGCCTTAGGAGTTTTTTGTGTACTCCACAAATCTGTTACTCCCACTTAACTGAATTGATGGTGTTCCAGGCTCACACTCACTAACTGCTAGCTGCAATACAATAAATAGTATATAATTGTATGTATGCATAAAGAAAATGTTCCCTTAGGTAAAGGTTAAGGTTTAAGTTCAGGTGTTTGTTTCAATCTAGGGACTCGACCTTTAATTTTGGGCACCCATTTTCATTTCGGGCCCTAAAAACTATCATTTTTGTATGATAGATAGTTTTCTCTGGCAACAGCAAAAATTCCTGGATGCACCCTAGACAATTGATTGCTCTGAGAGGTTAGACATTAAACATGTGCATTATTACTGTATAAGAGTAACTTGCCTTGTCATTGCTTACTCGGTGAACAAAAGCAGCATTTTAGAGTTGACTTGAGTGCAATTCCACTGCTACTCAGACTTTGTTGTTGCACGTTATTGTTGTTGCATGTTATTGGTAGTTACATATTAAGAAAAATGCATTGAAAGTGCTGGAATATAGCACAGTGGCTAAGTAGTTAGCACTTCCCCCTAGCAGCCCTAGGATCGTGGGTTCGAATCCCTACTAACGCACGTTCTGCAAAGAGTTTGCCTGTTCTGCCTGTGTGGGTTTCCTCCAGGTTCCTCCCACACTCCAAAAACATGCTTTTAGGTTAATTGGCTCCTGTCTAAATTGACCCTAGTATGTATGCATGTGAATTAGGAACCTTAGACTGTAAGCTCCTTGAAGGCAGGGACTGATGTGAATGTTTTATATAAATCTATAAAGGGCTGCAGAAATTGACGTTATATAAGTACCTGAAATAAATAAATACAATAAAAAGTCGTTAGGAACAATCATAACTTCCACATAGACAAGTTCCAAGAGTCGGGAATTATGGCAGGAAGATCTCACTATTGGAGAATGTGAGACATGTAAGAAGTCAGGGGTTGATTCAGCTCCATCGTTTATTAAAGTATCACCTTTGGATAGAATGACATTTTAACACATAAAAATACCAATTCATCTTGTTAGAAATGTTAAACATTTTTCTTCTGCCAGACCTGAACTAAATGTTATGGAAGAAGTGAACCAAACATCACCAGAAATTTTTATCCTCCTTGGTCTATCTAATGTTCCACATCTCCAGGCAATCTGTTTCATTGTGTTCCTTGTTATGTATATAATCACGCTGTCAGGAAACCTTCTACTGATTATTGTGGTGAGGATCAACCCAAAGCTTCAGACCCCCATGTACTTCTTCCTGAGTAACCTCTCCATTATTGACATCAATTTCTCATCCGCCATCGTTCCCAAAATTCTCATAAATACTGTTGTCATAGATAGAAGTATCTCCTTGTTGGGATGTGCAATGCAAATGTATTTTCATTTGGCTTTAGGAGGAACAGAGTGTGTTATTCTAGCTGTAATGGCCTATGACAGGTTTGCTGCCATTTGTAGACCATTGCACTACTACACCATCATGAACAAGACGTTCTGTGCTGGTTTAGCAGCTGGTGCATGGAGTATTTGCTTCATAAACGCTGCAGTATTTGTTGTCCTCACCTTCCAACTCCCCTTCTGCAAGTCCCACCATGTCAATCACTTCTTCTGTGAGATGCCGCCTTTCTTTAGACTGTCTTGCCGAGACACTTTGCGTAATGAGATAGCTATGTACATCTCAGCAGGGATCATTGCTATATGTTCTTTCTCGTTGACTCTGATCTCATACATCCGCATTATTTCCACCATCCTGAAGATACGTTCCACGCAAGGAAGACACAAAGCTTTCTCTACATGTGCCTCCCACTTGACGGTGGTAACTCTCTACTATGGCACCATCATGTTTGTGTACCTGAGACCCCGTACCATTTATTCTGCTGAAACAGACAAAACTTTGTCCATTCTCTATACAGCTGTGACACCAATGCTGAACCCCATCATCTACAGTATGAGGAACAAGGAAGTCAAAAACACAGTTAAAAGAGCACACAAGAAATAGAATTCCCTAAAATGTTAAATTGAGAAAACAAACGATATAATGTTCAGTATTGATATGAAAGAAATTGAAAGAATGTATAGAAGGAAGGGGCTGCAACTAAATGCCACAAGCAGAAATGGTCACTCAGTTATTCTACATATATAATCAGGGCCATATTTTGACATCATGTTGACTTAAAAACTCATGACAACAGTGTGTATAAATGTTGTGTGAATTTTCATGTGATTATTTCAGCAAAAATATAATGTCAAATTAAGCTATTTGAGGAAGTGTGCTGTCTGTGGTATACAGTACAGTCCACCAAATAATGAAACTGCAAGATGATTTCATGCTTCCAGAACTTTAAATGATCCTGCTGCTTAAGTAAAGTTTTAAACAAAGGCATTCCTGCAAAGAAGAAAGCTTTGAGTTGATTTCCTGGTCCCCTGTAGCGCTCAGTGGTTCTTCCTGTGAAACTCTGTCCCATAGTCATGTAGTCAATGGGAAAAAGCATGGAGCCCTGCAGGAGACCAGAAGAGTAATGCCCCGTACACACGGTCGGATTTTCCGATGGATTCGTTCCGATCGGAGCGTGTTGTCGGAAATTCCGACCGTGTGTGGGCTCCATCGGACATTTTCCATCGGATTTTCCGACACACAAAGTTGGAGAGCAGGAGATAAAATTTTCCGACAACAAAATCCGTTGTCGGAAATTCCGATCGTGTGTACACAAATCCGACGGACAAAGTGCCACGCATGCTCAGAATAAATAAAGAGATGAAAGCTATTGGCCACTGCCCCGTTTATAGTCCCGACGTACGTGTTTTACGTCACCGCGTTTAGAACGATCGGATTTTCCGACAACTTTGTGCGACCGTGTGTAGACAAAACAAGTTTGAGCCAACATCCATCTGAAAAAATCCTAGGATTTTGTTGTCGGAATGTCCGAACAATGTCCGACCGTGTGTACGCCCTATAACACTCAAAGAAGTGTTGTTTTCTGAGAAGGACTTTTGGGGATAATTTCTCTTGATCAGAAATTAAATTCAGCGGAAATGATAAGTACAGTAAAACCTTGGATTGCGAGCATAATTCGTTCCAGAAACATGCTTGTAATCCAAAGCACCCGTATTCCAAATTTCCCTATAAGAAATAATGGAAACTCAGATGATTCGTTCCACAACCGTTTATTCATAAGTCCTTCGGTTTATATAAAAAGATTATAGCAATGTGATAGGTTGTGTAACCACATAATGTCCATCCACAAATGGAAGCCAAGGGGATTAGAAGCAAAATCCAGCAGGAGCTACAGAGTATAAAAGAGAAGAGAGGCGACTCTAAATGTAGCAATAAGGTTACATTTAATGAAGGTACAACATTTAGCAACTCACATGGTTGATCATTAAAGTGATTGTAAAGTCTCGTTTTTTTTCCTATAAAAATAACAAACATGTTACACTTACCTGCTCTGTTGCAGTGGATTTCCACAGAGCAGCCCAGATCCTCTCCTTCCCGGATCCCTCTTCTGCGATCCTGGCCCCTTCCTCCTGTTCAGTGCCCCCACAGCAAGCAGCTTGCTATGGAGCACCCAAGATGAGTCACAGCACTGGTAGGCCGCAGTTCTGCCTATTTCTAGGTGGCACTGGCAGAGGGCACAGGTGGGCACTGATGATCTGGTGGCGCTCGCCGTGATCTGGACTGATATCCCTCTCACGGCCGCCGGTGATTGTCTTTTTTTTCCTCCTCACTCTGTCAGCGCGAGGAGAAAAAATAGCCGATTACCAGCTCTGTTGATGTCACATGATCAGCTGTCATTGGCTGACAGCTGATCATGTGGTAAGGGGTCGGGATCGACCCCTTACTCCTATCTGTGATCAGGCGAGTCTCATAGACTCGCTGATCACAGAGCGCGCTGCACGCGCCCTGCAGGGGGCGCGCAGGCCGCTCGTGCACGGGACGACGTCAATGGACGTCGTCCCAGCAAAGCAGGCCCGCGCTGTAGCCATCATTCTGCTATAGCGCGGATCTCTAGTGGTTAAACATACATAGGAAAATATTAAACCTATTTCTGATAAGAATATGCATATAATTATTTTTCTACATGGGGATGATGGATGGAATATTGTATTAAAAATACATAGGAACATATTCAACCCATTTCTGATAAGAATATTCATATCATTTTTTTTCTACGTGGGGATTATGGGTGGAATATGGTAGTTAAGCAACCATAGAAATATATTAAACCCATTTCTGATAAGAATATGCATATAATTATTTTTCTACATGGGGATTATGGGTGGAATATTGTAGTTATTTTTAATATATTCCTATGTATGTTTAACTACATGGGTTAAATATATTCCATTTTCCACTGCGGCGCGCATTTTCCTTTCCCTCTACACCACGCCTTTAAACGAATGCCCCGCCCCCTAATTATAATAAGACTTTGCCTACAGTCAAAAAAGTTTCCCTGTACATTTTTTTACAATGTTGGCAACTATGTTAGGAGGCAGCAACATGCACCACTGCCATTGTTGTGGATCAGTGGAAAGAGTCAAGGTACTTACTGTAACTAATGGGTGAGCATTGTTTTTTATCCTGGTGCTCAGGGGTTTAATTTGTGGACAAACAGAATTCATGTTGTCTACAACCAACTTTATGGCCTTTTGTTTATTGGGCATTTGTTGACATTAAAACTGCATTTCTATCCATACAAGTCCTGGGAATAAAAAGCAGCTTGATGCAGCTTAATAGGAGGAAACTACAGGTCAGAGGGAGGCCAGTTGCAGGTCAGATGTGTGTGGGTGGGGCCTACTCTCATGAACACGCCTATCAATGCCAGGGACGAGTTAGGGCCACTGTCATGTGAAAGTCAACATTAAGGCGGAGACCCAGCTTAGAGATGAGCTGTATACTATGTACAGCTGTATAATATACAGAGATCCTCTGTGAAGCATTCTGTCCCATGTCACTATACACATTCACCTGATGGATGTTTCAATTAGGAGGAAAATTGCTGAGCCTATGCCCTCTCCACCACTCCAGCATACCTCTGCCATTATACTTACAGTGCCAGAATGGGGTCCGCGATGCACCTAGTGAGGACCCTTATGCTTGCTCCTAATTAACTCCTTCTCTCTCCTGTACCATGTGGCTGGATACATGGTGTTTCCATACCACAGGTTCGCTCCCAGTTACTTTTTGAGGAACCGGCCGCTAGGGAGGGAGCCAGAACACCGACCCCCTCGCTACCAGTGGACCTATCAACCAAGTATGGTACCGCTCCTCACTGTCTGGATGCTGTTCATCCTCACCAGTTCATGGTTACCTGTGGCAGCTATTCTCCTCCTCCAACTCTCCTGCCAAGTTAACCTCTTGTGGTGGCCTTACTATCATACCCCAAGTGTGCTTTACAGGGCCTGTTTTTCTAGATAAGCCATGTACCTTCATGCACCCTTTTCAATGACTTCAGATATGGGCATGAAAGAGTTAATTCAATTTTACTTAGAAGTTGCAGCAATACAG
Organism: Lithobates septentrionalis; assembly: GCA_037952835.1. Taxonomy (NCBI): domain Eukaryota; kingdom Metazoa; phylum Chordata; class Amphibia; order Anura; family Ranidae; genus Lithobates; species Lithobates septentrionalis. The sequence goes on from JBBDGP010002273.1 coordinate 1,142,216, forward strand.
TCCATAAACTCTCAAGTCCCAACTGACTATTTCTCAGCTGCCCAGGTGTAACTTTACAGGTAAAAGTCCATGATGGTAAATCCTTAACAGGTGTAGATCGAAGGTTGCTCTGGGTTACATCCTCAACTTGTCTGGGCCTTCTTCCTTTTTTCCTGCTCTCGCTGAGCCCAACCTTCCCCCCTTTTTATAGGCTGCCAGGGTGGAGGGAAAAAAAACAAAAAGCCTTCCCGCGCCTGGGCAGCTCATGCTCTCCAGCTACAGTAATCCTACATGTAGGCACCTGCCTATACGTGACTTTGTTAACACCTGGAAAAATAAAGTTTTGAACTAATGCTGGAAAAATTGCAGCATGCCCACTTTCTTTTCCTTTGTAGAATGAGCTCCGATGCCTAATGCCGCGTACACACGACCGGTTTTTCCGTCGGAATGAACTCTGACGGTCTTTCCTACAGAGTTCCAATGGAGTTTCGCTGAAACTTGCCTACACACGATCACACCAAAGTCTGATCGTTTAGAACGCGATGACGTACGACGGGACTAGAAAAGGGAAGTTCAATAGCCAGGAACCAATAGCTGCCCTTGTGTTGTTTTTGGTCCATCGGAATAGCATACAGACGAGCGGTTTTCCCAATAGGAACTGATTCCGTCGGAAAGATTTAAACATTTTCTATTTCTAGGTCCGTCAGAATTTTCAAAATGTAAAGTCTAATGAGGCATACACACGATCGGAATAGACGATGAAAAGCGTCGGAAAGTCCAACCGTGTGTACGCGGCATTACAGCACCAGGGGCGTATAGGGCTTCAGATCGGCATCAAACCTCTTGCTTCTGTTGCAGGTCAAATTCACTCATGAGGAACTCAGATGGAACACAAGATTATCCCCTAATGACCTCAAATGCATGCTAAATTAACTCTACTGTAATCATCAAGTGACTATCCACTTCAGCCCCGAAAGGATTTACCCCCTTCCTGACCAGAGCACTTTTTGCTATAAGGCACTGCGTCGCTTTAACTGACAATTGCGCGGTCGTGCGACGTTGCACCCAAACAAAATTGACTTTTTAACACAAATAGAGCTTTCTTTTGGTGGTATTTGATCACCTCTGTGGTTTTTATTTTTTGCACTATAAACAAAAAAACAATTTAGAAAAAAAAGCAAAATTTTTTACTTTTTGCTATAATAAATATCCCCAAAAAATATATAAAAAAACAAATTTCTTTCTCAGTTTAGGTCAATATGTATTCTTCTACATATTTTTGGTAAAAAATTATTGCAATAAGCGTATATTGATTAGGGATGAGCTTGATGTTTGGGTTGAACATGAGCTCGACTTGAACATCGGGTGTTCACCCCTTCGCCGAAGAACGAACATTGTGAGGCATTCACGGGAAACTCGAGCGCCCGTGGAACACCCCATAATGCACTGCGAGATCGCAGTGCATTGCTGTATAATGATTGGCCAAAGCATGCACCTGACCTGCATGCTTGGGCCAATCCCAGCGCTCTCTCCTAAGAGAGCCATAATTGGCCAAAGGCAGGGTGCCTTTGGCCAATCACGGCTCAAGGGGAATAAGTCCACGCCCCACACTATATAAGGCTGCCTACACGGCGGCCCTGTGTAGTGTTGTTGGCGTGGATGGAGAGATAGCTTGATTTAGATTAAGCAGGCAGGTTATTCAGTTAGTGGCAGTGTATTTGATATATATATATATATATATATATATATATATATATATATATATATATATATATATATATATATATATATGTATATATATATATATATATACACTACCGTTCAAAAGTTTGGGGTCACATTGAAATGTCCTTATTTTTGAAGGAAAAGCACTGTACTTTTAAATGAAGCTAACTTTAAACTAGTCCTAACTTTAAACAAATATACTCTATACATTGCTAATGTGGTAAATGACTATTCTAACTGCAAATGTCTAGTTTTTGGTGCAATATCTACATAGGTGTATAGAGGCCCATTTCCAGCAACTATCACTCCAGTGTTCTAATGGTACAATGTGTTTGCTCATTGGCTCAGAAGGCTAATTGATGATTAGCAAACCCTTGTGCAATCATGTTCACACATCTAAAAACAGTCTAGCTCCTTCCAGAAGCTACAAAACTGACCTTCCTGTGAGCAGATTGAGTTTCTGGAGCATCACATTTGTGGGGTCAATTAAACGCTCAAAATGGCCAGAAAAAGAGAACTTTCATCTGAAACTCGACAGTCTATTCTTGTTCTTAGAAATGAAGGCTATTCCATGCGAGAAATTGCAAAGAAATTGAAGATTTCCTACAACGGTGTGTACTACTCCCTTCAGAGGACAGCACAAACAGGCTCTAACCAGAGTAGAAAAAGAAGTGGGAGGCCGCGTTGCACAACTAAGCAAGAAGATAAGCACATTAGAGTCTCTAGTTTGAGAAACAGACGCCTCACAGGTCCCCAACTGGCATCTTCATTAAATAGTACCCGCAAAACACCAGTGTCAACATCTACAGTGAAGAGGCGGCTGCGGGATTTTGGGCTTCAGGGCAGAGTGGCAAAGAAAAAGCCATATCTGAGACTGGCCAATAAAAGAAAAAGATTAAGATGGGCAAAAGAACACAGACATTGGACAGAGGAAGACTGGAAAAAAGTGTTGTGGACGGATGAATCCAAGTTTGAGGTGTTTGGATCACAAAGAAGAACGTTTGTGAGACGCAGAACAAATGAAAAGATGCTGGAAGAATGCCTGACGCCATCTGTTAAGCATGGTGGAGGTAATGTGATGGTCTGGGGTTGCTTTGGTGCTGGTAAGGTGGGAGCTTTGTACAGGGTAAAAGGGATTCTGAATAAGGAAGGCTATAGCTCCATTTTGCAATGCCATGCCATACCCAGTGGACAGCGCTTGATTGGAGCCAATTTCATCCTACAACAGGACAATGACCCTAAACACACCTCCAAATTGTGCAAGAACTATTTACAGCAGAAGCAGGCAGCTGGTATTCTATCGGTAATGGAGTGGCCAGCACAGTCACCAGATCTGAACCCCATTGAGCTGTTGTGGGAGCAGCTTGACCGTATGGTACGCCAGAAGTGCCCATCCAACCAATCCAACTTGTGGGAGCTGCTTCTAGAAGCGTGGGGTGCAATTTCTCCAGCTCACCTCAATAAATTAACAGCTAGAATGCCAAAGGTGTGCAATGCTGTAATTGCTGCAAAAGGAGGATTCTTTGATGAAAGCAAAGTTTGATGTAAAAACAATGTTATTTCAAGTACAAATCATTATTTCTAACCTTGTCAATGTCTTGACTCTATTTTCTATTCATTTCACAACGTATGGTGGTGAATAAGTGTGACTTTTCATGGAAAACACAAAATTGTTTGGGTGACCCCAAACTTTTGAACGGTAGTGTATATATATATATATATATATATATATATATATATATATATATATATATATATATATATATATACACAGTCAGTCCAGTATATATACAGTGGAGACGGAAAGTATTCAGACCTTTACATTTTTCACTCTTTGTTATATTGCAGCCATTTGCTAAAATCATTTAAGTTCATTTTTTTTCCTTATTAACCACTTGACCACTGGGCACTTAAACCCTCTTTCTAACCAGACCAATTTTCAGCTTTCAGTGCTCTCACACTTTGAATGACAATTACTCAGTCATGCAACACTGTACCCATATGAAATGTTTGTCCTTTTTTTCACACAAATAGAGCTTTCTTTTGATGGTATTTAATCACCGCTGGGATTTTTATTTTTTGCGCTATAAATCATAAAAGACTGAAAATTCGGTAAAAAAAAAAAATATTTGTTTCTGTTAAAATTTATTGCAGAGTATTGGCAGAGTATTGGCGAGTATTGGCAGAGTAATGGCGAGTATTGGCAGAGTATTGGCGAGTATTGGCAGAGTATTAGCAGAGTATTGGCAGAGTATTGCAGGTTATTGCAGAGTATTGGCAGAGTATTGCAGATTATTGCAGAGTATTGGCAGGTTATTGCACATTATTGCGAAGTATTTGCAGAGTATTGCAGAGTATTGTCAGATTACTGCAGATTATTGGCAGAGTATTGCAGAGTATGGGCAGAGTACTGCAGAGTATTGGCATAGTACTACAGAGTATTGCAGAGTATGGGCACTGAGCAGCACTGTGGGCACTACAGATCCAGCCCACAGCGCTGCTGCAAACGATCTCTCCCCCTCTCCCCTTGCACTGTACAGATCGGTACAGAGAGGGGAGGGAGGAACTGGCGTCATGATATGGAGGGCGTCATGATATGGAGGGCGTCATGAACCGGCGTCATTTGACGGAACGATCACGTGGTAAACGGCCACTATCAGCGGCTGTTTACCGCGATCCGTGATGCGCCTGGTCTTCCGGACCCGGCGGTCACGGATGTTCCTGGGGGCACGCCCCAGGGGGCATGCAGGAGCAAGATTCTGGGAGGACGTCACACCCAGAATATGCCGAGCACGCTGTAGCCCTCTTTCGGCTATGGCCCGGTCGGCAAGTGGTTAATGTGCACACAGCACCCCATATTGACAGAAAAACAGTTTTTCACACCTGGATTTGGGGATCCTCTGCCATTCCTCCTTGCAGATCCTCTCCAGTTCTGTCAGGTTGGATGCTAAACGTTGGTGGACAGCCATTTTTAGGTCTCTCCAGAGATGCTCAATTGGGTTTAAGTCAGGGCTCTGGCTGGGCCATTCAAGAACAGTCACGGAGTTGTTGTGAAGCCACGCCTTTGTTATTTTTAGCTGTGTGCTTAGGGTAATTGTCTTGTTGGAAGGTAAACCTTCAGCCCAGTCTGAGGTCCTGAGCACTCTGGAGAAGGTTTTCGTTCAGGTTATCCCTGTACTTGGCCGCATTCATCTTTCCCCTGATTGAAACCAGTCGTCCTGTCCCTGCAGCTGAAAAACAACCCCACAGCATGATGCTGCCACCACCATGCTTCACTGTTGGGACTGTATTGGACAGGTGATGAGCAGTGCCTGGTTTTCTCCACACATACCGCTTATAATTAAGACCAAAAACTTCTATCTTGGTCTCATCAGACCAGAGAATCATATTTCTCACCATCTTGGAGTCCTTCAGGTGTTTTTTAGCAAACTCTATGCAGGCTTTCATGTGTCTTGCACTGAGGAGAGGCTTCTGTTGGGCCACTCTGCCATAAAGCCCCGACTGGTGGAGGGCTGCAGTGATGGTTGACTTTCTACAACTTTCTCCCATCACCCGACTGCATCTCTTGAGCTCAGCCACAGTGATCTTTGGGTTCTTCTTTACCTCTTTCACCAAGGCTCTTCTCCCCCGATAGCTCAGTTTGGCCGGACGGCCAGCTCTAGGAAGGGTTCTGGTCGTCCCAAACGTCTTCCATTTAAGGATTATGGAGACCACTGTGCTCTTAGGAACCTTAAGTGCAGCAGAATTTTTTTTGGAACCTTGGCCAGATCTGTGCCTTGCCACAATTCTGTCTCTGAGCTCTTCAGGCAGTTCCTTTGACCTCATGATTCTCATTTGCTCTGACATGCACTGTGAGCAGTAAGGTCTTATATAAACAGGTGTGTGGCTTTCCTAATCAAGTCCAATCAGTATAATCAAACACAGCTGGACTCAAATGAAGGTGTAGAACCATATCAAGGATGATCAGAAGAAATGGACAGCACCTGAGTTAAATATATGAGTGTCACAGCAAAGGGTGTGAATACTTAGGACCATGTGATATTTCAGTTTTTCTTTTTTAATAAATCTGCAAAAATGTCAACAATTCTGTGTTTTTCTGTCAATCTGGGGTCCTGTGTATACATTTATGAGGAAAAAAATGAACTTAACTGATTTTAGCAAATGGCTGCAATATAACAAAGAGTGAAAAATTTAAGGGGGTCTGAATACTTTCCGTCCCCACTGTATCTACAGTGCATTCCGTGGTGTACTGTTTCTACTACTTTTCTAGTGGTGTACACAGTACACAATACAGTGCAGCCATAGTGCAGTTGCTACTACGTTTCTGGTGGTGTACACATTACACAACACAGTGCAGCCATAGTGCAGTTTATACTACTTTTCTGGTGGTGTACACATTACACAATACAGTGCAACCGTAGAGCAGTTGCTTCTACTTCTCTGGTAGTGTACACAGTACACAATACAGTGCAACCGTAGTGCAGTTGCTACTACTTTTCTGGTGGCGTACACATTACACAATACAGTGCAGCTGTAGTGCAGTTGCTACTACACTTCTGGTGGTGTACACATTACACAATACAGAGCATACATACTGCAGTTGCTACTACTTTTCTGGTGGTGTACACAATAAAAAATACAGTGCAGTGTGGTGTTGCAAAACAAAATATACATCATGTCCAGAAGGCCACTAAGCAGAGGCAGACGCTTGCAGGCCACTAAAAGAGGGCAAGCAGGCTCTGTGTCTACAGTCAACAGTGCTGGTCATGGTGCATCCTCTGCAGGTGGCCATGGGGCACGCTTGTCCTTTTTTTCTGCTGCTGGCCGTATTATTGAGCCAGAACATGCAGAAGAGTTGGTGGAGTGGATAACAAAGCCGTCCTCATCCTCCTCATCCTCTGTCACCCAGGCTCAGAGTAGTTTGCCTTCCAATGCAGCTGCCAAAATAGCCTATTCCCCTGGCTCCTTGTCCACAGTCACTCCTTCCGTAGCCCCACCATAATGCATGGAGTCCCCCGAACTATTCGACCACAGTGTCGGGTACATGCTGATGGAGGATGCACAGCGATTAGAAGGCTCCAATGTTGGTTCCCAGGTTGAGGAAGAGAGTAACGTGTGCCTAGAGAGAGGGGGTGCCCAAGAAGGACAAGAAACTGGCAGTCATGTTCCCAAAGCCGCAGCATACTGCCAAGTTTGCTCCAGTGTCAAGGAGGGAGGGGATGATGAGGTCACTGACTCTACTTGGGTGCCTGATAGAAGAGAGGAGAAGGAGGAGGCACAACTCCAGGCAGGATGTCTTCTAGGGGACAGCTTAAGGGCAGCCACCCTACTGCATCACACCGCAGATCTCCGCAAGTGCAGTGTGCTGCTGACTCCCTGCTGATTTTTAAAAGTTCCTTGGTGTGGGCCTTTTTTGACACATGTGCAGCAGATCGCACCATTGCTGTTTTCAATCTATGTCTGAAGCAGATCAAGCGTGGCCAGAACAGCAGCCGCTTGGGCACCACATGCTTGACCAGACATATGACGACCTCCCATGCAGTCCGTTGGCAACAGCACTTAAAAGACCCACATCAAAGAAAAAGGCGGACTTCTCCTTGCTCCTCATCTGGGATCTCCAACCCCACTATACCTCCAGTCCTCTCAAAAACCTGCACTGAGAGAAATGAAGGTATAGCAATAGGTGTCCCAAGTACTTGCAGCCAATCTGCTATCAGTACACCTCCATCTGATTTTAGCAGGCAAATTTCCCTACCCCAGTTGCTAAACTGTAAAAAGAAATTTGGTCCCAGCCATCCACCTGCTCAGCATCTGAATGCTAGCTTGGCCAAATTGCTAGCATTGCAACTGCTGCCTTTTCAGCTGGTAGACTCTGCCCCCTTTCGTGAATTTGTGGAATGTGCTGTACCTCAGTGGCAGGTTCGAAAACGCCATTTCTTTTCACGGAAGGCTATTCCGGCTCTCTACCGGCATGTGGAAGGCAATGTTTTGGCCTCGTTGGACAGGGCAGTCAGCAGTAAGGTGCATATTACCGCTGACTCATGGTCTAGCAGGCATGGGCAGGGACATAGTTAGTCAGGTTGAAAAAAGACACAAGTCCATCCAGTTCAACCTTAAAAACAATAAATAAATAAAATAAAAAATATCGTACAATCCAATATACCCAATTTTATACCCTCAGTTGATCCAGAGGAAGGCAAAAAAACCCCAGCAGAGCATGCTCCAATTTGCTACAGCAGGGGAAAAAATTCCTTCCTGATCCCCCAAGAGTCAATCGGATTTTCCCTGGATCAACTTTACCTATAAATGTTAGTACCCAGTTATATTATGTACATTTAGGAAAGCATCCAGGCCTTTCTTAAAGCAATCTACTGAGCTGGCCAGAACCACCTCTGGTGGGAGTCTATTCCATATTTTCACAGCTCTTACTGTGAAGAAACCTTTGCGTATTTGGAGATGAAATCTCTTTTCCTCTAGACATAAAGAGTGCCCCCGTGTCCTCTGGGTTGACCGTAAAGAGAATAACTCAACACCAAGTTCACTATATGGACCTCTTATATATTTGAACATGTTGATCATATCCCCCCTTATTGTCCTCTTCTCAAGAGTAGAATAAATTCAGTTCCTCTAATCTTTCCTCATAGCTGAGCTCCTCCATGCCTCTTATCAGTTTGGTTGCCCTTCTCTGCACTTTCTCCAGTTCCCCGATATCCTTTTTGAGAACTGGTGCCCAAAACTGAACTGCATATTCCAGATGAGGTCTTACTAATGATTTGAACAGGGGAAATATTATATCTCTCTCTCTAGAGTCCATACCTCTCTTAATACAAGAAAGGACTTTGCTTGCTTTGGAAACCGCAACTTGGCATTGCATGCTATTATTGAGCTTACGATCTACCAAAATTCCCAGATCCTTCTCCACCACAGATTCCCCCAGTTGTACTCCCCTTAGCATGTATGATGCATGCGTATTCTTACCCCCCAAGGGACGTTACCTTTCCTTCACGGCGCACTGGGTAACTCTGCTGGCAGCTGGGAAGGATGCAGGACAGGGTTCAGTATTGTTGGAGCTTGTTCCGCCACCATGCCTCCAAAATGCTAGTGGTGATTCTGCTACAGCTCTCTCCTCCACCCCCTTCTCTTCTTCTTCCTTTATGGCCTGTTCTGCAGATTTCTCCTCTGAACCAGCGGTGCTTTGTAAGCGTTCAAGGGCCTAGGCAAAAAGATGCCATGCGGTGCTTGAGTTGGTCTGCTTAGGGGACAGGAGCCACACTGGGGCAGAGATTCTGTCAGCTCTGCAGGGGCAGCCTCAGAGGTGGTTGACGCCACGCCAGCTTCAGCCAGGAATGGTTGTATGTGACAATGACACCAACCTTCTCTCCGCCCTCCGACAGGGACACTTGACACTTGGCACACATGCTGAATTTGGTGGTACAGCGGTTCTTGAGCAGGTACCCAGGCTTACAGGATCTCCTTAGGCAGGCCATAAAAGTCTGTGGTCATTTCCGCTGGACATACAATGCCAGTGCTTGGCTGGCAAACATTCGAAGGGAATGCAACCTGCCCACCAACCGCCTCATTTGTGACTTGCCCACCAGGTGGAACTCAATGTTGGTAATGCTGCAGTAGCTGCACTCGTAGCAGCCGTAGGGCTATCAATGAGTACATGTGAGAGTATGGCACAAGGACAGGGTCAGGGGAGCTTGGCTTTTCTTTGCCACGCCAGTGGCTACTGATCAAGGATGCATGCACTGTCCTGTCATCATTTGAGGAGGTCACGAGGATGGTTAGCAACGACAATGCATGCTGCAGTGATACTGTCCCTCTTGTCTTCCTGTTGGAGCACATGCTTTGTGGAAGAATGGACAGGGCACTTGAGGCAGAACAGTGGGAGGAAGAGGAGGACTTCCTTACCTCTCAAGGCCCCCTTTATCCAGATAGCATTCCTGTGGGCCCGTCAAACACACAGGAAGAAGAGAATGAGGACGAGGAGGATTGTGTCAGCATGGATGTAGAGGATAACACTCAGCAGCAGTCTTCAAGAGATGGTTTTCAGTCCCCAGAAACCCAAGGAGTTGTACGTGGTTGGGAGGAGGTAGTTCCTGACAACGTCATCCTCAGTGACCCAGAGGACTCACAATTGAATGCATCTGCAAACTTATGCTGCATGGCCTCCCTGATTCTGCAAAGCCTGTGAAAGGACTCTAGGATTCGTGGTATCAAGGAGAGGGATCATTACTGGCTGGCAACCCTTCTTGATTCACGTTACAAGGGTAAGGTTGCAGAACTCATCCTGCCTTCGCAGAGGGGGCAGAGGATGAAACATCTTCAGGAGGCTATGAAGAAAGGTTTGTGCAATGCGTTTCCAGACCCTGGGAGGTTACAATTTCCTGGTGCTGGACAACATGTTGCTGAGGCTTCGTTTAGTCAGAGGAAGAGCGGTGGAGAAGGTGGCCATCTGACCGATGCCTTTAGACAATTTTTCAGTCCTCAGTGCCAAGTAGGAATGAGCCGAACACCCCCCTGTTCGGTTCGCACCAGAACATGCGAACAGGAAAAAAGTTCGCTCGAACACGCGAACACCGTTAAAGTCTATGGGACACAAACATGAATAATCAAAAGTGCTAATTTTAAAGGCTTATATGCAAGTTATTGTCATAAAAAGTGTTTGGGGACCTGGGTCCTGCCCCAGGGGACATGGATCAATGCAAAAAAAAGTTTTAAAAACGGCCGTTTTTTCAGGAGCAGTGATTTTAATAATGCTTAAAGTCAAACAATAAAAGTGTAATATCCCTTTAAATTTCGTACCTGGGGGGTGTCTATAGTATGCCTGTAAAGGGGCGCATGTTTCCCGTGTTTAGAACAGCCTGACAGCAAAATGACATTTGGAAGGAAAAAACTCATTTAAAACTACCCGCGGCTATTGCATTGCCGTCAATACACATAGAAGTTCAATGATAAAAACGGCATGGGAATTCCCCACAGGGAAACCCCGAACCAAAATTAAAAAAAAAAAAAATGAAGTGGGAGTCCCCCTAAATTCCATACCAGGCCCTTCAGATCTGGTATGGATATTAAGGGGAACCCCGGCCAAAATTAAAAAAAAAATGACGTGGGGTTCCCCTTAAATTCCATACCAGACCCTTCAGGTCTGGTATGGATTTTAAGGGGAACCCCGCGCCAAAAAAAAAAAAAAAACGGCGTGGGGTTCCCCCAAAAATCCATACCAGACCCTTATCCGAGCACGCAACCTGACAGGCCGCAGGAAAAGAGGGGGGGACGAGAGTGCGCCCCCCCCTCCTGAACCGTACCAGGCCACATGCCCTCAACATTGGGAGGGTGCTTTGGGGTAGCCCCCCAAAACACCTTGTCCCCATGTTGATGAGGACAAGGGCCTCATCCCCACAACCGTGGCCGGTGGTTGTGGGGGTCTGCGGGCGGGGGGCTTATCGGAATCTGGAAGCCCCCTTTAACAAGGGGACCCCCAGATCCCGGCCCCCCCCCTGTGTGAAATGGTAAGGGGGTACTTACCCCTACCATTTCACTAAAAAAGTGTCAAAATATTTAAAAATGACAAGAGACAGTTTTTGACAATTCCTTTATTTAAATGCTTCTTCTTTCTTCCTTCATCTTCTTCTTCTTCTGGTTCTTCTGGCTCTTCTGGTTCTTCCTCCGGCGTTCTCGTCCAGCATCTCCTCCGCGGCGTCTTCTATCTTCTTCTCCTCGGGCCGCTCCGCACCCATGGCATTGGGGGGGAGGCTCCCGCTCTTCTCTTCATCTTCTTCTTCATCCTCTTCTCTTCTTCCTTCTTCTCTTCTTCTCTGTTTCTCTTCTTAATTTTCTTCTCCGGGCCGCTCCGCATCCATGCATGGAGGGAGGCTCCCGCTGTGTGACGGCGTCTCCTCATCTGACGGTTCTTAAATAACGGGGGGCGGGGCCACCCGGTGACCCCGCCCCTATTGACGCACGGGACATGACGGGACTTCCCTGTGGCATTCCCCGTGACGTCACAGGGAAGTCCCGTCAAGTCACCGTGCGTCAGAGGGGGGCGGGGTCACCGGGTGGCCCCGCCCCCCGTTATTTAAGAACCGTCAGATGAGGAGACGCCGTCACACAGCGGGAGCCTCCCTCCATGCATGGATGCAGAGCGGCCCGGAGAAGAAAATTAAGAAGAGAAACAGAGAAGAAGAGAAGAAGGAAGAAGAGAAGAGGATGAAGAAGAAGATGAAGAGAAGAGCGGGAGCCTCCCCCCCAAAGCCATGGGTGCGGAGCGGGCCGAGGAGAAGAAGATAGAAGACGCCGCGGAGGAGATGCTGGACGAGAATGCCGGAGGAAGAACCAGAAGAGCCAGAAGAACCAGAAGAAGAAGAAGATGAAGGAAGAAAGAAGAAGCATTTAAATAAAGGAATTGTCAAAAACTGTCTCTTGTCATTTTTAACTATTTTGACACTTTTTTAGTGAAATGGTAGGGGTAAGTACCCCCTTACCATTTCACACAGGGGGGGGCCGGGATCTGGGGGTCCCCTTGTTAAAGGGGGCTTCCAGATTCCGATAAGCCCCCCGCCCGCAGACCCCCACAACCACCGGCCACGGTTGTGGGGATGAGGCCCTTGTCCTCATCAACATGGGGACAAGGTGTTTTGGGGGGCTACCCCAAAGCACCCTCCCAATGTTGAGGGCATGTGGCCTGGTACGGTTCAGGAGGGGGGGGGCGCACTCTCGTCCCCCCTCTTTTCCTGCGGCCTGCCAGGTTGCGTGCTCGGATAAGGGTCTGGTATGTATTTTTGGGGGAACCCCACGCCGTTTTTTTTTTTTTTTTTTGGCGCGGGGTTCCCCTTAAAATCCATACCAGACCTGAAGGGCCTGGTATGGAATTTAGGGGGACTCCCACTTCATTTTTTTTTTTTTTAATTTTGGTTCGGGGTTTCCCTGTGGGGAATTCCCATGCCGTTTTTATCAATGAACTTCTATGTGTATTGACGGCAATGCAATAGCCGCGGGTAGTTTTAAATGAGTTTTTTCCTTCCAAATGTCATTTTGCTGTCAGGCTGTTCTAAACACGGGAAACATGCGCCCCTTTACAGGCATACTATAGACACCCCCCAGGTACGAAATTTAAAGGGATATTACACTTTTATTGTTTGAATTTAAGCATTATTAAAATCACTGCTCCTGAAAAAACGGCCGTTTTTAAAACTTTTTTTTGCATTGATCCATGTCCCCTGGGGCAGGACCCAGGTCCCCAAACACTTTTTATGACAATAACTTGCATATAAGCCTTTAAAATTAGCACTTTTGATTTCTCCCATAGACTTTTAAAGGGTGTTCCGCGGCATTCGAATTTGCCGCGAACACCCCAAATTGTTCGGTGTTCGGCGAACTTGCGAACAGCCAATGTTCGAGTCGAACATGAGTTCGACTCGAACTCGAAGCTCATCCCTAGTGCCAAGGTGTGATCGGTTCAAGCACTCATCGCCAGCGTCTGCATTACATGGTGCACGAATATCTTGGGGCAAGAGCAGACTTGGAGACCTTTCCAACAGACCATCCACTGAGGTACTGAGTCTTGAGGATGGACCACTGGCCAGAACTTGCTCAATATGCAATTGAGCTACTGGCCTGTCCTGCATCGAGCATTTTTTCTGAACACACATTCAGTGCTGCTGGAGAGTTTGTAACAGATCATAGCATGTGCCTGTCCACAGACTCCCTTGATAGGCTCACATTCATAAAAATGAATCAGTCTTGGATAAGCAGCAGTTATCAAGCACCTGATGCTGATGTGATTGATTGATTTTTCTATGGATGTGGGATCCCTTGAAGACTGCCTATGCTGAGTGACTATCTCATTCCTCCTCAATCTTGATGATGCTAGCTTCCAACAATATTTTTGGTTTAGGGCACCACCACCACTGCCTAAGGCCCAATTTTTCTGCCCCTGTTTAACATGGGCATGTAATTACAATTTTTGATCAAATATTTCACAGCAGGACTCGTTCCTGCACCCAACAAGAGTATCTGTGAGGGGTTACAAAGTTGTGGCACCACCACTACCTAAGACCCAATTTTTCTGCCCCTGTTTAACAGGGGCATGTAATTACAATTTTTGATCAAATATTTCACAGCAGGGCCCGTTCCTGCGCCCAACAAGAGTATCTGTGAGGGGTTACAGTGTTGTGGCACCACCACAGCCTAAGGCCCAATTTTTTTGTCCCTGTTTAACAAGGGCATGTAATTACAATTTTTGATCAAATATTTCACAGCTGGGCCCGTTCCTGCGCCCAACAAGAGTATTTGTGAGGGGATACAGTGTTGTGGCACCACCACCACTACTGCTTAAGGTTCAGTTTTTCTGCCCCTGTTTAACAGGGGCATGTAATTACAATTTTTGATCTAATATTTAACAGCAGGGCCCATTCCTGTGCCCACCAAGAGTAACTGTGAGGGCTTACAGTGTTGTGGCACCACCACCACCACTGCCCAAGGCCCAATTTTTCTGCCCCTGTTTAACAGGGGCATGTAATTACAATTTTTGATCTAATATTGCATAGCAGGGCCCATTCTTGTGCCCACCAAGAGTAACTGTGGCACCACCACCACCTAAGGCCCAATTTTCTGCAGACTATATAGGGCAGGCCGTATAGTATATATACTTCTGTTCAGAGTATATAGTGCCTGGGGGCTCCCCAACACCATTTTTTCTTAAATTTGGGTGCGGGGTTCCCCTTAATATCCATACCAGACCAAAGAGCCTGGTAATGGGCTGGGGGGGGGCATGCCATTTTTCTCAATGATTTTCATCTATATTGCCGGGACCCGACAATACATTACAGCCGCAAGCAGTTTTAAATGACTTTTTTCCTTTAGAAATGTCATTTTGCTGTGGTACTTTTGTAAACACTGGAAAACTGTGCCACTTTACAGGCATTCTATAGACACCCCCCAGGCACGATATTTAAAGGAATATTTCATTCTTATTGTTTCACTTTAAGCATCCTTAAAATCACTGCTCCCGAAAAAACGTCCCTTTTTAAAACTTTTCTTTGTATTGATACATGACCCCTGGGGCAGGATCTGGCTCCGCAAACACTTTTTAGGGCAAAAACTTTCATGCAAGCCTTTAAAATTAGCACTTTTGATTTTTCACGTGTTCGAACAAACTTTTTTGCATGTTCGAATGTTCTGGTGCGAACCGGGGGGTGTTCAGCTCATCCCTAATATTGATTGGTTTGTGCAAAAGTTATAGCATCTACAAAATAGGGGATAGATTTATGGAATTTTTATTATTCTTTTTTTTTTATTTGTAATGCCGGCGATCTGCAATTTTTATTGTGACTGCGACATTATGGCAGACACATCAGACACGTTTGACACTATTTTGGGACCATTGTCATTTATACAGCGATCAGTGCCATAAAAATGCACTGATTACTGTGAAAATGACATTGGCAGGGAAGGGGTTAAACACTAGGGAGCGATCAAGGGGTTAAGTGTGTCCTAGGGAGTGATTCTAACTGTGGGGGGGATTGTCTCACTAAAACATGACAGAAGTCACTGCTCCCGATGACAGGGAGCAGCAGATCTCTGTCATGTTGCTAGGCAGAACAGGACAATGCCTTATTTGCATCTCCCCGTTCTGCCACTCTATGTCATGGTTGCATGCCCCCGGCAGACATCGAGTCTGCGGGACCCGCTGGCATGGTCAAGGAGTATGCGGCGGGCGAACGCGTACTCCGCTGGCGGGGCAAGCACGCGCCCACAATGTCGCGATTTAAAGAGGACGTACCTGTACGCCCATTTGCCCAGCTGTGCCATTGTGCTGACGTACATCGTCATGCGCTGGTCAGCAAGGGGTTAAGGTGAAAAAACACGAGGGTTTACAACCCCTTTAATATTACCCTTAATTTTGAACAAAAAGTAGGTGGAATTTTGAAAATCAACAATTTTTATAATTTCCAAATTAATAAATGTACTTTCCTAAAAATTTTTGTTATTACTGGGAATTATGCCACCCACCATATTTGATGTTAAATGGGAAATATGTCAACTATAAGAGTTTATAAAGATGTAAAATAAAATTTAAACTTTTGTTCTATTTGCAACAGTTAGCAAGTGAAAACAAAATATGCCTATTCACAGAGGAGCAGAGACCAATCAGCTGGGAAACGAAATATTCCCAAGCTGAGGGACCACAGCGTCTTCCTTATATAAGGAAGCACCTTCCATGTTTTTTGGTGCTCTTTGCCGGGCGAATGCTGTCTCTTCTCCCATTCTTCCCCTCCCCACGATGATCTTCAAAGAGATGGGCGACTGCTATAGCATATGGAAAAAGACAGGAGGATAAAGATATTTAAAAGAAGCAAAATAATCAAAGTTGCTTATTAGATTTTTTTTCTTAAACTGAAACACTTCACTAAAATTGTATCCCCTGTGCAATGTGAGAAAAAAAATAAACATATATATTTATATTGATTTGAAATAATGTTTTCATTATTTATAATACCAAATTGTTTTTTATCAGAGAGGAAGTAAGTAGTATTTTCTTCCAAGAATGACTTAATTTTAAAGATGCTTTCACCCCCCACAGCTGTTACCTTTTGTTCCACTTGACCCTCCCTTTTATATTGTAAGCTCTAACAAGCAGGGCCCTCTGATCCCTCCTGTATTGAATTGTATTGTAATGCCGCGTACACACGGTCGGACTTTTCGTCTACAAAAGTCCAACGGACGCTGACGGACTAAAGCTGGCTGGTAATCCGATCGTGTGTGGGCTTCTCCGGACTTTCAACATACTTTTTTAGCCTCAAATCCGACGTACTTTAGATTTGAAACATGCTTCAAATCTTTACTTCGTAACTACGACGGACCCCGAAATCCGCTCGTCTGTGTGCTAGTCCGACGGACAAAAAGCCACGCTAGGGCACCTATTGGCTACTGGCTATGAACTTCCTTATTTTAGTCCGGTGTACGTCATCACGTAAGAATTCGACGGACTTTTGTGTGATCGTGTGTAGGCAAGTCTGTTCGTTAGAAAGTCCGCCGCAAGTCCGTCGAAAGTCCGCCGAAAGTCTGCCGGAAGTCTGTCGGACAGGCTGTCTGACTTTTGTAGACGAAAAGTCCGACCGTGTGTACGCGGCATAACTGTACTGTTTGTCCCATGTTGTAAAGTGCTACGCAAATCCTGTATAATAATAATAATAAAGGAGGAGGATTTGAAAAAAAAATTTCTTCCACTTTTTGCAAATGAAAGTTTTAAAATAATTTGGAGCATTACATCTTAGTACCGGTGTTGCCAACCTACCAGACTAAAATCCACTGACATGAAACTCAAAATTTACTGGCACAGCCAAGTTTTTTTCACGATCAAAATCTCAGTTTATTGTTAAACAAACAGCATGGTACAAAACCAAAAAAGAAAAGAAACCAGAAATACATAAATGATGCGTCTTACATGTTATATATGTAAAATATAATAGTGAGAATACAACCGATAGCCTCAAACTACATTCAAATCATGTCATTAAATCAATGTGAATCTGCGATAGTACATGCTTATTAATAAAGTTAGAGGGAATCACCAGTAGATTACATCACAATCCAAAATGAGGAATGACCAAGGGGGAGGGGGGGGGAAAGGGGGAAAGGAATGGGGGGGGGGGAGAAAAGAGGTAATGGGAGGGAGGGGGGGGGGGAGGGAAGCCCAGAGCAACCCAGACAACAAGTGAATACATGTACCATTATACTATCAAGGTATGAGCATTATAAATCCTAAGCCGTCCAAGGTGACCAAATACCCTCAAACTTCTTGGGGCATTTCCTATTTAAGTACGTCATTTTATACAGTGGGAGAGCTTTATTAATGGTATCTTCCCAAAGCGTCATGGTGAGGGGGGATGCAGACGTCCACCTAAGAAGAATCGTCTTTTTTGCGTAATATAGTAAAAAACCGATGAGAAGTTTAGTATACCTTGGCATCTGGTCATCTCCCAGTACCCCCAGTAATGCCAACTCCGGTGCTTGTATCAATGATAACCCAAGTCGCTCATTAATGGCCTCAAACACTGCAGCCCAGAAATTAGCCACTACCGGACAAGTCCAAAACATATGAAAATATGTCCCTACAACTCTCTTACATTTACCACATAGGGGGTCCCTCGAGGGGACAGCCAAGTTTTTACTGGCATTTTCTAAAAGTTACAAAATTATGGTTTTCAGTGCAAATTTCAGTACTTAAGCTACAAACAAGTACAATATGCGGTTAGCAATGTGGTTTAAGATAGATATTAAGGTAAAAAAAAAACCATATTTCTTATGCTTTTTTTGATATAGTAAGGGTGGGTTATTATAACCCATCAGATTTTGTCACGTATGTCCAACTGGAGAGATTTCCACCAAATTTCTGTTCCATGGCCACCACAGAAAGTGAGCAGAAATCCCAGGTAGCCACCAGAATCACCAGAATTTATGCCCCCAATTTTAAAGACTTCCTGTCTCCATACCTCCATCCCTCCTTCACCTACCGTCTCCATCCCTCCTTCATCTCCCGTCTCCATCCATCCTTCACCTCCCGTCTCCATCCCCCTTCACCTCCTGTCTCCATCCCTCTTTCACTTCCTCTCCTGTCTACATCCCTCCTTCACCTCGCGTTTCCATCCCTCCTTCACCTCCTGTCTCCATCCCTCATTCACCTCCCGTCTCCATCCCTCCTTCACCTCCCGTCTCCATCCATCCTTCACCTCCCGTCTCCATCCCCTTCACCTCCCGTCTCCATCCCCCTTCACCTCCTGTCTCCATCCCTCTTTCACTTCCTCTCCTGTCTACATCCCTCCTTCACCTCGCGTCTCTATCCCTCCTTCACCTCCTGTCTTCATCCCTCCTTCCCCTTCCGTCTCCATCCCTCCTTCACCTCCCGTCTCCATCCCCCTTCACCTCCTGTCTCCATCCCTCTTTCACTTCCTCTCCTGTCTACATCCCTCCTTCACCTCGCGTTTCCATCCCTCCTTCACCTCCTGTCTCCATCCCTCCTTCACCTCCCGTCTCCATCCCTCCTTCACCTCCCGTCTCCATCCATCCTTCACCTCCCGTCTCCATCCCCCTTCACCTCCCGTCTCCATCCCCCTTCACCTCCTGTCTCCATCCCTCTTTCACTTCCCCTTCTGTCTACATCCCTCCTTCACCTCCCGTCTCCCCCCCTCCTTCACCTCCTGTCTCCATCCCTCCTTTACCTCCCGTCTCCATCCCTCCTTCACCTCCCGTCTCCATCCATCCTTCACCTCCCGTCTCCATCCCCCTTCACCTCCCATCTCCATCCCCCTTCACCTCCTGTCTCCATCCCTCTTTCACTTCCTCTTCTGTCTACATCCCTCCTTCACCTCCCGTCTCCCCCCCCTCCTTCACCTCCTGTCTCCATCCCTCCTTCACCCCCCCTCTCCATCCCTCCTTTACCTCCTCTCCCGTCTCCATCCCTCCTTGACCACCCATCTCCATTCCTCCTTCACCTCCTGTCTCCATCCTCCCTTCACCTCCCGGCTCCATCCCTCCTTCACCTCCTGTCTCCATCCCTCCTTCACCTCCCGTCTCCATCCCTCCTTCACCTCCTCTCCCGTCTCCATCCCTCCTTCACCACCCGTCTCCATTCCTCCTTCACCTCCTGACTGAGAAATTACAGAACCCCTATTGAAAACTAACACAGTGAATATTTGAACAGTATAAACATGATATGGAGACACCGAGCCTCTTTCTGAGATTTGTTGTTTACAAGTTAAAAACAGTTTTTTTTGCTACAAAATTACTTAAAAATCCCAAACAGTATACATTTTTTTTCTAACAACCTAGAGAATAAAATGGCGGTCGTTGCAATAGTTTTTGTCACACTGTATTTGCGCAGCGGTCTTACAAGCGCACTTTTTTCAGACAAAATACACAATTTTTTTTATATTGTGAAAGATAATGTTATGCTGAGTTAATTGATACCCAACATGTCACGCTTCAAAATTGTGCCTGCTCGTGGAATGGCGACAAACACTTACCTTTAAAAATCTCCATAGGCGACGTTTAAAAAATTCTACAGGTTGCATGTTTTGAGTTACAGAGGAGGTCTAGGGCTAAAATTATTCCTCTCGCTCAACCGATCGCAGTGATACCTCACATGTGTGGTTTGAACACCGTTTTCATATGCGGGCGCTACTCACGTATGCGTTTGCTTCTGCACGCGAGCTCGTCGGAACGGGCGCGTTTTAAAAAAAACAATTTTTTAAATTTATTTTACCTTTTATTTTTATTTTTTACACTGTTTTTTTTTTTTTTTAAATGTTGTCACTTTCATTCCTATTACAAGGAATGTAAACATCCCTTGTAATAGAAAAAAAGTATGACAGGGCCTCTTAAATATGAGATCTGGGGTCAAATAGACCTCAGATCTCATATTTACACTAAAATGTAAAAAAAAAAAAAAAAAAAATTGTGTAGCACCAACACTTGAATACGTTTTCAATGCTTTATTAAATGATTTACTAAGGAAGTAGCAGGAAAGAAGCAGAAGGGAAACCACAGAAGAAACTCAAATATCTTCTTCTAAGGTTCTTGACAAATGTCCTGGTAGAATTTGGATATTACAATAGAATGCACTCCCTTGGTGGAATACACTCCTTGTACGCCTGGATAGGCCTCTCTCACTAGCCTAGCAGCCAGTACGTAGCATGAAGAAAAGTCTCTGCCACAGACTTGTTTGGGATAAACCTGTACGATCCTCTGCCACAGGATGTATTGGTTTTCTGCAATGAATGTCAGTCACAGTGCTTGAACCTTTAAGCCAACCCGGCAACACTATGCTGTAAAGTTACTTTTTAGTATACGTCCTCCAACCGAGTCACCAGGCCCCTCTCCAGACCAGCACTCTGCATGATCCTTCCATGGCGGGTCCTCCCCTGGGATCTCCTCGGTTGTCCAGCTTCCTCCCTTCTGGATAGACAGCTCAGGACCATTCCTCGGCTGCTGTGGTAGGCCCCAGACTAGCTTCTGGACCCACCCCTGCGCCGCAGCGGTGTGGGCCTCCGGAACGGAGGACCACGAGATTGATCTCTAACGCATACCTGTGGGCCAGCAGGTGGCTGTAAAACGAACCCCAAAACATGGCGTCTGTCCCAAAAATACCCTCGCCCAGAATGCAACTCGTAGGACTACCTCCACCGAATTGTCTCCGGGACAGAAGAGCATCCATACCCTTCAACACCTTGCCTTTCCAACACTGGCCAGTGATAACAGCGACACCCACCGGTCAGTATAGAAACACACACAACGTCAGCCAAGCTGAAACAGAGGCAAACCTAACCTATTTAACAAACAAGTTACTAAATTTACCTAACATATGGTAGATCGCAAATCTACCAGCGCTACATTGTCATTTAAAAAAATCATTTTAAAAAAATGGCCCTTTAAGATCTGTGGGCGGAAGTGACGTTTTGACGTTGCTTACGCCCTGCATTGTTATGGCGATGGGTGAGGGCCATCTTCCCCTCACTCGTCTCCATACCTAACAGGAGACAGGACGCGATTGCCTCCGCCGCTGCCAATGGCTCCGGTAAGCGGCGGAGGGCACCTGATCGCGGCGGAAGGGGGGGAGCCCCTCTCCCACCCCTGATAAAAGTGATCTTGCAGCAAAAGATCCACATTTTGTCATGTTACAACCAAAAATGTAAATGTAATTTATTGGGATTTTATGTGATAGACCAACACAAAGTGGCACATAATTGTGAAGTGGAAGTAAAATGATAAATGGTTTTCAAAATGTTTCACAAATAAATATGTGAACAGTGTGGGGTACATTTGTATTCAGCCCCCCTGAGTCAATACTTTGTAGAACCTCCTTTCACTGCAATTACAGCTGCAAGTCTTTTTGGGGATGTCTCTACCAGCTTTGCACATCTAGAGAGGGACATTTTTGCACATTCTTTTTTGCAAAATAGCTCTGTCAGATTGGATAGAGAGCGTCTGTGAACAGCAATTTTCAAGTCTTGCCACAGATTCTCAATTGGATTTAGGTCTGGGCTTTGACTGGGTCATTCTAACACATGAATATGCTTTAATCTAAACCATTCCATTGTAGCTCTGGCTGTATGTTTAGGGTTGTTGTGCTGCTGGAAGGTGAACTCCCACCCCAGTCTCAAGTCTTTTGCAGACTCTAATGCCGCGTACACACGGTTTGACTTTTCGACCGGACTTGTCTGACGGACGCCGACGGACCAAATCCGGCGAACAATCCGATCGTGTGTGGGCTTCACCAGACCTTCAGCGGGCTTTTCCAGTCGCAAATCTGACAGACTTTAGATTTGGAACATGCTTCAAATCTTTACGTCGTAACTCCATTTGTAAAATAATTTTTACAAAATATATAAATCTGTTTTCTTTTTTAGGGTTGGAAACTCCCCTTTTTTCTATCTGTAGCCTAAATCTTTTCCTTTTTCGGCTCTTGAAGGCATACAAACTCGCATTATTGATGCAAGGTAGGTTCATTCCCTTTTTTTTTTTTTTTTTTCATGCTTGCCACGGGTGATGTGTCTCCTTCACAGATGATGTATCTTTTTCACAGATTCTACATTCCCGTCCCCTTAAGCGGTTGTTTCCGCTCGGTGTAATTTGGTGCCTCTTCTTTGGATTTAAATATCTGGGGGCTATTTTGCACGATAAAAGACTTTTACAGATCAGGTGGAGGTCTTGGAGTTATTCGCTGAAAACCCGTTATGTCGATCATGACTTTTGTAAGTTGTCTTTTCTGTAAATTTTCTATTTTGTACTCTTATATATATATGATTTGAGGTATATAAGATTTATGTATACTTATACTACATTTGTACCTTTCAGATAATGGCAAAAATTTGTCCCTGAAGAAGATTGTAAAAATTAATTATTTCGAAAAGCGTCGGATTCATTATCTTTTTGCCATTTCTACATTGTATCACACAATTTTTTCACTTTTTGTATAATTGTTCTTATAATATTGCTTTTTAATGTTTGTATAAATAAAATTTAAAATTTATTTTAATTTTCTTTTTTGTTGCCTGAAAAATCCCATTTATATGAGGTTCTTGTCTAAGATCAATTCCATAAGAGAGCTGGTGCAGATGGTCAGGTCGAAAGGAGATCCCTCCATTCGCCTTTGCATGAGGTTGTTAGGAAAGATGGTGGCTTCCTTCGAAGTGGTTCCCTATGCCCAGTTCCATTCGAGACTGTTGCAAAACAGTATCCTGTCTGCTTGGAACAAATCAATTCAAGCTTTAGACTTGCCAATGCGGTTGTCCTCAAATGTGTTCCAGAGCCTCAATTGGTGCTCGGTATCCGGGAATCTGCAGAAGAAAAAAACCTTCATACCAGTTACCTGGAAAGTCGTAACGACAAATACCAACCTTTCAGGTTGGGGAGCAGTACTGGAAAAGCTAACTGTCCAGGGACACTGGTCCAGAACCGAAAAAGCCTTGCCCATCAACATCCTACAGATTCGGGCTGTGTGTCTGGCTCTGAAGCCCTGAATTTTCAGGTTACAGGATTGTCCTGTCAGGATTCAATCCGACAATGCCACAGCTGTGGCCTATATCAATCGCCAAGGGGGCACTAAGGGTCATGCAGCTCAGAGAGTGGTGGACCATATTCTAGCTTGGACGGAAAAGGATGCTCCTTGCCTATCGGCAGTCTTCATTCCAGGAATAGAGAATTGTCAGGCGGACTAGGTGAGTCGTCAGTAGTTGTTCCCGGGGGAGTGGTCCCTTTACCCTGAAATCTTTCTAGCTATATGCCAAGGATGGTGGATCCCGGACATAGATCTTTTGGTGTCCAGTTTCAACATGTACTTGGTCAACTTTATGTCAAGGACAAGGGATCCACTCGCATGCGAGACAGATGCATGGTGACCCCATGGGGTCAGTTTTCACTGAGTTAGGCTTTATTCTCTATTCATTTGCTGCCACGGCTTCTTTGCAGGATCAAGCTGGAAAGAAAGCCGGTAATAATTGTAGACCCAGCATGGCCCAGAAGGTCCTGGTATGCAGAAATCGTAAAGATGGCGGTGGAGGATCCATGGTCCCTTCTACTATGGCCAGACCTACTCTTACAAGGGCCGATATTCCATCCTACCTTACCAACTCTAAGTTTGACGGTTTGGCTATTGAAGCCCACATTCTGAAGAGACGTAGTCTCTCTGGATCAATGATTTCTACCTTCATTAACGAAGCTGGCTTCCAGAGTTATATATTATAGACTCTGGAGGGCGTATGTTTCCTTGTGTGAATCCAAGGGTTTCCACCCTCGGAAAAATAACATTGGTAGAATTCTTGTTTTTTCTACAAGTACCAATGAACCTGGCCTTGAGTACTATTAAAGGCCAAGTCTCGGCTTTATCGGTCTTATTTCAAAGACCGTTTGCTTCGCATTCTTTGGTCCGGGTTTTTTTATACAAGGGGTAATGTGACTTATTCCGCCAGTTAGATCACCCTTGAACTCTTGGGACTTGAACTTAGTTTTTTGTCGGTATTGCAAAAACAGCCCTTTGAACCGTTACAGCATACTCCCTTGGTCCTTCTGACAAGGGAAATAGTGTTTCAGGTTGCTATACCCTCTGCAAAAGGGTATCGAAGTTGGCCACTCTTTCCTGTCAAGAAACCATATTTAATTATTAAGGTGGTTTCAGGTTTTCACCTAAACCAAGATATTGTCCTACCGTCGTTTTTTTCCAAAACCAGGTTCCAGGGTAGAGAACTCACTATATTGTCTTGATGTAGTGAGAGCAGTCAAGGAATTTAAAGACGACTGCTCAGAAAGACTGATGTTTTATTATTCTGCCAGAGGGTCCTAGGAAGGGACGGGCAGCGTCGAAATCCACTATTGCTAAGTGGATTTGGCAAGTTATAATTCAGGCCTAATGGTTAAAAGGTAAGATTTCACCTTTTCATGTCAAAGTGCACTCTACTAGAGCGGTTAGTGCTTCTGGGGCAGTGTGCATCACAAGCCTCCATGGCTCAAGTCTGCAGTCCATACATTCACCAGATTTTATCAAGTGGATGTAATAAAGTGTATGAGGATAGCGCCTTTGGGCGCAATGTGCTGCAGGCAGCAGTATAGGTCCTCAAGTCTGTTGGCGACCTACGGGGTTGTGTCTCCCTCCCCTCAAATAGCATTGCTATGGGACATCCCACATAGTAATTACTATGGTGCTCTGTGTCCCTTGATGTACGATAAAGAAAATAGGATTTTTATAACAGCTTACCTGTAAAATCCTTTTCTTGGAGTACATCACGGGACACAGAGGTCCCTCCCCTCTTCTTCTGGGTTATATGTATATGTATATTGCTTTGCTACAAAAACTGAGGTGTTCCCGGTATGGGAGGGGTTATATAGGGAGGCAACTTCCTGTTTAGGGTGTGCCAGTGTCCATCACCTGAAGGTGGCTATAACCCACATAGTAATTACTATGGTGCTCTGTGTCCCGTGATGTACTCCAAGAAAAGGATTTTACAGGTAGGCTCTTAAAAAAATCCTATTTTTAGAGTTGACTTGAGTGTAATTCCACTGCTACTCAGACTGTGTTGTTGCTGGAGACTTAAACCACCTGATCAATTTTATATCTCTTTAAAACTCTATTGGTAATATACCGTATCTACACTTGAGTTCTATGGTCTGTACATTGACTATTGTTAGTTACATATTAAGAAAAATGCATTGAAAGTGCTGGAATATACCACAGTGGCAAAGTGGTTAGCACTTCCACCTAGCAGCCCTAGGGTTGTTGGTTCAAATCCCAACCAAGGAACTGTCTGCATGGAGTTTCCATGTTCTGCCTGTGTGGGTTTCCCCCAGGTGCTCCAGTTTCCTCCAACACTCCAAAAACATGCTTGTAGGTTAATTGGCTCCTGTCTAAATTGACCCTAGTATGTATGCATGTGAATTAGGGACCTTAGACTGTAAGCTTCTTGAGGGCAGGGACTAATGTGAATGTTTTATGTAAATCTATAAAGGGCTGCAGAAATTGACACTATATAAGTACCTGAAATAAATAAATACAATAAAAAGTTGTTAGGAACAATCATAACTTCCACGTAGACAGGTTTCAGGAGTCGGGAATTTCGGCAGGAAGATCTCACTATTGGAGAATGTGAGACATGTAAGAAGTCAGGGGTTGACTCAGCTCACCAAGCCCCATCGTTTCTTAAAGTATCACCTTTGGATAGAATGACATTTTAAAACATAAAAATACTAATACATCTTGTTAGAAATGTTAAACTTTTTTCTTCTGCCAGACCTGAACTAAATGGTATGGATGAAGTAAACCAAACATCACCAGAAATTTTTATCCTCCTTGGTCTATCTAATGTTCCACATCTCAAGGCAATCTGTTTCATTGTGTTCCTTGTTATGTATGTAATCACGCTGTCAGGAAACCTTCTACTGATTATTGTGGTGAGGATCAACCCAAAGCTTCAGACCCCCATGTACTTCTTCCTGAGTAACCTCTCCATTATTGACATCAGTTTCTCATCCGCCATCGTTCCCAAAATTCTCATAAACACTGTGGTCATAGATAGAAATATCTCCTTGTTGGGATGTGCAATGCAAATGTATTTCAATTTGGCTTTGGGAGCAACAGAGTGTGTTATTCTAGCTGTAATGGCCTATGACAGGTTTGCTGCCATTTGTAGACCATTGCACTACTACACCATCATGAACAAGACGTTCTGTGCTGGTTTAGCAGCTGGTGCATGGAGTATTTGCTTCATGAACTCTGCAGTATTTGTTGTCCTCACCTTCCAACTCCCCTACTGCAAGTCCCACCATGTCAATCACTTCTTCTGTGAGATGCCGCCTTTCTTTAGACTGTCTTGCCAAGACACTTTGCGTAATGAGATAGCCATGTACATCTCAGCAGGGATCATTGCTATATGTTCTTTCTCGTTGACTCTGATCTCATACATCCACATTATTTCCACCATCCTGAAGATACATTCCACGCAAGGAAGACACAAAGCTTTCTCCACATGTGCCTCCCACTTGACGGTGGTAACTCTCTACTATGGCACCATCATGTTTGTGTACCTGAGACCCTGTTCCATTTATTCTGCTGAAACAGACAAAACTTTGTCCATTCTCTATACAGCTGTGACACCAATGCTGAACCCCATCATCTACAGTATGAGGAACAAGGACGTCAAAAACACATTTAAAAGAGCACACAAGAAATAGAAATCTCTACATACATTCTCTACATATGCAGGGCCATATTTTGACATCATGTTGACTTAAAAACACATGACAACAGTGTTGTGTGAATTTTCATGTGATTATTTCAGCAAAAATATACTGTCAAATTAAGCTATTTGAGCAAGTGTGCTGTCTGTGGTATACATTACATTGCACCAAATAATGAAACTGCAAGATGATTTCATGTTTCCTGAACTTTAAATGATCCTGCTGCTTAAATAAAGTTTTAAATAAAGGCATTCCTGCAAAAAAGAAAGCTTTGAGTTGATTTCCTGGTCCCCTGTAGCGCTCAGTGGTTCTTCCTGTGAAACTCTGTCCCGTAGTGATGTAGTCAATGGGAAAAAGCATGGAGCCCTGCAGAGGACTAGAAGAGCAACACTCAAATATGTGTTGTTTTCTGAGAAGGACTTTTGGGGATAAATTCTCTTGATCAGAAATTAAATTCAGTGGAAATGATAAGTACAGTAAAACCTTGGATTGCAAGCATAATTCGTTCCGGAAACATGCTTGTAATCCAAAGCACCCGTATACCAAAGCGAATATCCCCATAAGAAGTCATGGAAACTCAGATGATTCGTTCCACAACCATTTATTCATAAGTCCTTCAGTTTATATAAAAAGATTATAGCAATGTGATAGGTTGTGTAACCACATAATGTCCATCCAAAAATGGAAGCCTTCACAAGGGGATTAGAAGCAAAATCCAGCAGGAGCTACAGAGTATAAAAGAGAAGAGAGGCGACTCTAATTCCCCGTACACACAATCGGGCTTTCCGACAACAAAACTGTGGATTTTTGTTCACAGGATTTTGGCTCCAACTTGTCATGCATACACACGGTCACACAAATGTTGGCCAACAATTACGAACGTAGTGACGTACAAGACGTACGTGATAGCTCCATTATGAACGCTAGTTTTACAAGACCGAGCGCTTACTTGATTCCGAGCATGCGTGGACTTTTTTCCGAAGGACTTTGTTGGCGGAAAATTTGAGAACCTGCTAGCCAACAGTTGTTGGCGGAAAGTCCGACAACAAATGTTCGATGGAGCATACACACGGTCGGACTTTCCGCAAACAAGCTCACATCCAACATTTGTTGTCGGAAAATGCGATCGTGTGTACGCGGCATAAGTGTAGCAATATGGTTACATTTAATTTAATGAAGGTACAATATTTAGCAACTCACATGGTTGATCATTAAAGTGATTGTAAAGTCTCGGTTTTTTTCCCTATAAAAATAACAAACATGTTACACTTACCTGCTCTGTTGCAGTGGATTTGCACAGAGCAGCACAGATCCTCTCCTTCTCGGATCCCTCTTCTGTGATCCTGGCCCCTTCCTCCTGTTCACTGCCCCCACAGCAAGCAGCTTGTTATGGGGGCACCCAAGCCCAGTTACAGCTCTTTGTGTCCATTCAGACACGGAGCCCCGACCCGGCCCCCTCTCTCCCCTGATTGGCTAGATGACTTGGCAGGTGTCGGCGGGTGGAGGGGAAGGAGAAGAGTGGACACACATCTGCTCTTCTCCCCTTCTTCTTGTGACCCGGAAAGTGACAACTCTGATGTCACTTCCGGGTCAAGCTCCCGGTGTCCCCGGCTCGCTTAGGCAGGAAATAATGTTTTGCAATGCGATCTGCATTGCATCACATTTAGTGGAGCACAGGGGAGACATTGGGGGTCTTTTGGACCCTGCATATCTCAATAAAGAGAACCTGTCACCTAAAAATCATCACATATGTGATGAAAAAAAAAGTTAAGTAAAAATCGGAATGAGAGCAGTAATTCTAACACAAGACCTCATCCGTAACACTAAACTGATACCTATAGGGGCTTTTGAAGCATCGCCTATTGAAAATATAGGATACTGAAGCTTGAGGCCATTTCAAGGGCGCACAAAAGCAGATCTGCTGAGGAAGTCCCCGCCCACTGGGATGCAACGACGTCGTGACGTCATCCGCGGCTACTGCGCATGCTCCACCGCTTGCACTCACTCTGCTGTGTGTTCCATGTCAGCGTTCTGGCACTTGTGAAGTGCCTGTTATGTAAGTGAGTTTTTTTATATTCTTCCAATAAAGTATACTATACGGAGAGCACTACGTCTGTCCCCTTTCTGTTTATATGAATCACGCTGACCACCTGCTACGTGGTTATCTGGAGGAGTCTCTTGCCATTGGACCTTTACCTTCACTTTGTTGATCCCTATGGGAATGCTCGTTTGACCCTTCTGTGAAGGGTCCCTGTTACCAGGTGAGAGGCCATTTGGTTTATGGTGAAGGGTTCTTCTATCAGCTACACACCTTTGCTGTGATTATCACGTTTGCCTGGTGGATTCATGTTTTAATATCCGGACATTCTATATCTGGACATTTTTTGTGCTCTTTATAATTTATAGGACAATACCCTATTGTTATTCTCTTCATCCCTGGATTATTGTATTTTATATACACTCTTTTTGGTTTGTTTTTTTGTTTTTAGCGCTGCACCTATTTTATTTATTTGTCTAGAGGGATTTGATCGTTTGACCCTGGTGTTCAGCTGCTTTCAGTTTTTTGGCATACATGCGCTGATATATTATCACATTTAGTGTGAGTACCTGAGTGTTGTCTGAGTAGTGTGTGGATAGTTAGTACCTGTGTACTTGTGTATGGTGTGTAATTGTGTATTGCAAGTGCATGTAGGCTGCGAGTGCAAGTGGTCTCTGAGTGCACGTGGGCTGCGAGTGCACGTGGGCTGCAAGTACCTGTGTATTGTCTTGTTGAGTACCTGTGTAATGTCTTGTTGAGTACCTGTGTATTGTATTGTTGAGTAGTAGTGTCAGGAAGCAGTGGCGGAATTATAGGGGTCGCTGAGGTTGCCATGGCGACCGGGCCCCTTGCTGCAGGGGGCCCTTGAGGGCCCCCTGTATACACTACTTTGATAGGGGAGCGGAGACAAGCTGCCCGATCCTAAGCCGAACTGTATTCGGCACTGTGCAGGGAGCTGCTCACATTGATTACAAAGTGAAAGCACAGTGCTGTGCTCTTTGTCTCCCCCTACAGTGCAGTACCCGACAGGAAGAGCTAAGGTAAAGTTCTGCCGTTTTTTTATCTACTGTATGTGTGTTTATGTGTATGTGCATGTATGTATGTGTGTGTGTGTGTATGTGCATGTATGTGTGTGTGTGTGTGTGTGTGTATGTGCATGTATGTGTGTGTGTGTGTGTGTATGTGCATGTGTGTGTGTATGTGCATGTGTGTGTGTATGTGCATGTGTGTGTGTATGTGCATGTGTGTGTGCATGTATGTATGTGTGTGAGTGTGTGTGCATCTATGTATATATGCATGTGTGTGTATGTATGTAGTAGCGGTGCATCCATAGGGGCCCATGGGCGCCGCCCCCTCTCTCCAGGCACCCCTCTATCACAAATAGATAGATTCATGCATAGTGTGAATCTATCTATGGCCGCCATTGCCCCCCCTATTCAGACGCCTGGCCCCTTTTTGGACGCCGGGCGCCTCAATTACATCGGCAGGGGTGTTTTAAAGCTTCAAAATAGGTGAACTGCGAGTGCCATGCTTGGCACTCACAGTCCACCCAGGTGTGTTAGAAAAGCGAATAAATATTCGCTTTCCTAACACTGAACCGCCTCTCCATCAATCAGGTGCTCGGGTCTGTTACACGTCACCTGATTAGCTGAAACGACAGGCGCCGCTATTGGATGCCTATCAGGAGGAGAGGATGGGAGGAGACGCATGGAGGACCCCGCTCGTCGACGTCACCCGCTGCCCCACCGAGACAGGGTAAGTGCCGGGCAGACTGCGAGCGGGCAGGGGGCTCACAGTGGCAGCATTTGATGGCACAGTGGCTGCGTTTCATAGGCACAGTGGTGGCAATTGATAGGCACAGTGGCTGCGTTTGATGGGCACAGAGACTGCGTTTGATGGGCACAGTGGCTGCGTTTGATGGGCACAGTGACGGCAATTGATGGGCACAGTGGCTGCGTTTCATAGGCACAGTGGTGGCAATTGATAGGCACAGTGGCTGCGTTTCATAGGCACAGTGGTGGCAATTGATAGGCACAGTGGCTGCGTTTGATGGGCACAGAGACTGCGTTTGATGGGCACAGTGGCTGCGTTTGATGGGCACAGTGGCGGCAATTGATGGGCACAGTGGCTGCATTTGATGGGCACAGTGGCTGCGTTTGATGGGCACAGTGGCTGCGTTTGATGGGCACAGTGGCGGCAATTGATGGGCACAGTGGCTGCGTTTGATGGGCACAGTGGCGGCAATTGATGGGCACAGTGGCTGCGTTTGATGGGCACAGTGGCTGCGTTTGATGTGCACAGTGGCTGCGTTTGATGGGCACAGTGGCTGCATATGATGGGCACAGTGGTGGCAATTGATGTGCACAGTGAGGCTGCAATTGATGCGTTTTTTAAAGAATTTTTCAGTTTGCTTGCGCCCCCCAAAAAATTTTGAGCACCATCTGCCACTGGTTTATATGTGTGTGTATTTATGTATGTATGTGTATGTGTGTGTGTGTGTGTATGTATGTGTGTTTACATGTATATATGCACATTTTATGTATGCGCTTTTAATCCTGACCCCCTATATGTGTCCCATTAGAACCAATTTTTTTTTTTTTTTTGCTTGTTCATAGTACCAGCAAAAAAAAATGTTGTTCCTCTGAAAAGTGATCCATGCTCAGATCGCTTTTCAGAGGCATTTGACAGCCGGTAAAGAGGCAATATGTTGCCTCCTGACCGCCTGTTTTAACCCCTTAAATGCATCATCACTATGCTGCAACTGCATGCAATGCACACAGTTGCAGGGTGGTTGCAGTGCAGCCACTTCAAGGGTGCCCTGACTGGAAAAAGATTGAGAAACACCGACATAGAGGAACCCATCTCTCCATTTTCCTCCTGCAGCCGCTGAATGTATGTGGGAGGGAGAGGAGGAGAAGCGGGGGGGGGAGAAATCTATTCCTTTACATGCAGCCACCCACTTGCGACCGGACCCTGGTGTTCCGCCATCTGGCTCGGAGAAAAGAGCCCTATCCGGGGGTCAGGGGGGGCCCTTAATGGTTTCTTGCATCGGGGCCCTGAAGATTCTAGTTACGCCTCTGTCAGGAAGCTGGTTGTTAGGTCATTTGGATAGGGTATAATCCCCAATCCTCATTAAATTGGTAGGTACGATGCCCGGGGGTTGTGGAGATGCGACTCTGTGTACATCTACGCATTAAGGTTAAAAAACTTCTTCTAGTGACCGGCCCCCCAGCTCCCCCGTTTTACTTACCCGAGCCCTGTAATTTCCTATGGCAGAGATTGGATAGATTGATAGCAGCGCAGCCATTGGCTCCCGCTGCTGTCAATCAAATCCAAGGATGCATGCACCGCGGGGCAGGGACAAGTCCTACATTTGGCGGCTATTGACGCCGAATGCTAGACTCAGGAGTGCGCCCGCAAGGTAACCCCCCGGGAGATCGCTTCTCTTAGGGGGTTATACGATGCGGGGAGGAGCCACGAGAGCCGCTGGGGGACCCCAGAAGTCGAGGTTTGGAGCCACTCTGTGCAAAACAAACTGCACAGTGTAGGTAAGTATGACATGTTTGTTATTTTAAAAAAATAAAACAAGTAGCTTTACAATCACTTTAAACTACGTAGAGGGTTCTTTACTGTAAGAGCGGTAAGGATGTAGAATTCCCTTCCACAGGCGGTGGTCTCAGCGGGGAGCATCGATACTTTCAAAAAACTATTGGATAAGCACCTGAATGACTGCAACATACAGGGATATACAATGTAATACTGACATATAATCACACACATAGGTTGGACTTGATGGACTTGTGTCTTTTTTCAACCTCACCTACTATGTAACTATGTAACCAAAAATATGCTAAAAAATGTGAAGCTGCCCCTGTAACCACTTGCTTACTGGGCACTTAAACCGCCCTCCTGCCCAGGCCAATTTTCAACTTTCAGGGCTGACGCACTTTGTATGAAAAATGCGCGGTCATGCTACACTGTTCCCAAATGAAATTTTTTTAATTTTTTTCACACAAATAGAGCTTTATTTTGGTGTGGTGGTCTGATTTAATCACAGCTGGGGTTTTTATTTTTTGCTAAACAAACAAAAAAAGATGGAAAACTTTGAAAAAAAAAATCATGTTTCATAGTTTGTTAAAAAATTTTGCAAACAGGTCATTTTTCTCCTTCATTGATATGCGCTGATGAGGCGGCACTGGTGGGCACTGATATGCTGCACTGGTGGGCACTGATAGGCTTCACTGATGGGCACTGATAAGGCGGCACTGATAGCACAGATAAGGTGGCACTGATGGGGACAGAAAAGGCGGTACTGATGGGCACAGATAAGGCGGCACTGATGGCCACTGATAAAATGGGCCCTGGTGGGTGGCAGTGATGGGCACTGAAGGGCACAGATAGGTATTACTGATAGGTACCACTGATAGATGGCACTGATGGGCACTGATAGGTGGCACTGATAGGTGGCACTGGTAGGTGACACTGATGGGCACTGGTAGTTGACACTGATGGGCAGCACTGTTGATGAGGCACTGATTGGTGACACTGATAGGTGGCACTGTGGGCACTGAAGGGCACAGATAGGTATTACTGATAGGTACCACTGATAGATGACACTGATGGGCACTGATAGGTGGCACTGATAGGTGGCACTGGTAGGTGACACTGATGGGCACTGGTAGGTGACACTGATGGGCAGCACTGTTGAAGAGGCACTGATTGGTGACACTGATAGGTGGCACTGTGGGCACTGAAGGGCACAGATAGGTATTACTGATAGGTACCACTGATAGATGGCACTGATGGGCACTGATAGGTGGCACTGATAGGTGGCACTGGTAGGTGACACTGATGGGCACTGGTAGGTGACACTGATGGGCAGCACTGTTGATGAGGCACTGATTGGTGACACTGATAGGTGGCACTGTGGGCACTGGTAGGTGGCACTAGCAGTTGGCACAGGTGGGCACAGATGAGCTGGCGAGAGCTCTCCTTGATGTCCCCCTGAGAGCAGCCGGTGATCGGCTTTTTCTTTTCTCCTCACACTATCAGCGCGAGGAGGAAAAATAGCCGATTACATCACATGATCAGCTGTCATTGGCTGACAGCTGATCATGTGGTAAGGAGTCGGGATCGACCCCTTACTCCGATCTGTGATCAGCCAAGTCTCATAGACTCGCTGATCACAGAGAGCGCCGCGCCCGCGCCCTACAGGAGGCGAACAGGCCGCTTGGGCACGAGAGGACATCTATTGACGTCTCCCATCAAAGTAGGTCCGCGCTGTAGCTGTCATTTGGCTATAGCATGGATCTGAAGAAGTTAAGTGAATATACCACCTCTGAAAAGGGAACCAATGAAAAGCAAAGCACTAACACATATGTGATAATTGCATGTGAACAAAGGATTAAAAAACAATCCAAATACTTGAGAATCCAAGGGTGAAAAAATAATTATTTTTAAGAATTGTGAATAAATATTGCACAGTCCAAAAAATGTTTCCTAAATCTTGGTGAAGAAAGCTCCAATCACCGTGCTCCTGGTCTTAAAGGTGCCTCAGATACTCCTCATATAAGTGCTCAACCACAAAGTGTACAAAAGGCACGCTTACCAACAGCATCTAAGATATGCGCCTTTGTGGCTATAGGGTACCACCCTTTTTGCACATTGTTGTCCCACCTTGAGAATGGTATATGGGGAACCACCACCAGCTGATCTCCACAAACATCAATAACTGAGACCCAGGGAGATATAATAATCCAGGATAGTGTGATATTGTTTTATTAAAAGTCAAAACACGGATTAAAAATATAAATTTGCCACTCACATTTCAAGGTGCTATAGTTAGCACCAACACAACCAGCCTGTTCGATTGTCCTGCACACCGTACGGTCCGAGCCGGCGTGCATTTCAAACGGCCCGAATGTGCAAACCAGATCAAAAACCAGAAATTACGTCACATATGACATATTTTGCTTGTCAGCATTGTCAGCTTCAGTAGCGGCTCGTGTTTTTTTTGGGGGGGGGTGGAATTCAAACAACAACCCCCTCCCCACCAGTGGACTCATCCAGCGACACCTCCCCATGCGCAGCTAGTGGTACAGATGCACACAGCCACCCCAACCCCCCCTCATCCAGCACCCCCCGCGTGCTGTCCGCCCGGCACTTACCCCATCTTAGTGGCGGGACAGGCAGCGGGTGAATGGCACCAATATGTGTCGCAGGAGTGGCTCTGTTTCTTCTTTTAGAGACGCCGTACATCTCTTCTCTCCTCCTTGCAAGGCATCCATCTGTACTGTCAGCCAATCGGTTGACGGGTACCAGACCCACTTCCCGATTGGCCGGGAGGTGGATCAGTGTTGCAACAGCGAATATTCATTCACTGTTACAACACACCTTAGTGGGCTCAGGACGCATGCTCTGCGAAGTGAGCCCACGCTATTTTGAACCTTATTAGAGCCTATCTAATCAGGTGCTTAAAAAAAATTCTGTAATTCATGTACACGGTGGACCGAAAGGGGCCGGACACATAAATAGGGGGTGGCCACGGAGGCCGTGGATAGATTCAACCGCAGAAGGGGGGTGGAGAGGAAAGAGGGGGCGGCGTCCGGGCGCGCCTAATGGATGGGCCATCGCTGTTTAGCTTCCTGAAAGTGTGAATCCATGCCCCTTTTGGGGGGATTGTCCTGTGCTGTATAAAAATATTTTACAATTATTACCAGTCTGTTGTTTTCCATCTTCTTTTTGTTGATTATGTGAAATAAAGCTTTGTTTTACTTTTAACAGTAATACCTTGGATTGCGAGCATAATTCCTACCAGAAGAATTCTTTTAATCCAAAGCACTTGTATATCAAGCGATTTTCCCCAGAGGAAATAATGGAAACTCAGATAATCCGTTTCACAGCCACTTCTTGTCTATGCAGTACCACACATGCCCAGAGCTGCGGGGGGCGCCGGAGACACTCGGGAATGGAGTGTTTCCGAGTGTCTCAGAGCATCATCTGTGCCCCCGCACCTCTGGCCAAATGCGGTACTGCACACCCCAGCAGCTTGAATTCTGCTTGTCTTGCGAGACAACGCTCGCAAAGCGAGTCAAGATTTAAAAATAAAAAATAGCTCGTATTGCAAAACGCTCGTAAACCGCGTTACTCGCAATCCGAGGTTTCACTGTATATAATTATTACATTAGAACATCTGGCCATCATCAGAATTTCACAAACATGTAAAAGTTCCCAGGTATGTACAGTAGATTATTATACAATATACAGTACATATATATATATATATATATATATATATATATATATATATATATATATATATATATATATATATATATACAGTATCTCACAAAAGTGAGTACACCCCACACATTTTTGTAAATATTTTATTATATCTTTTCATGTGACAACACTGAAGAAATGACACTTTGCTACAATGTAAAGTAGTGAGTGTACAGCTTGTATAACAGTGTAAATTTGCTGTCCCCTCAAAATAACTCAACACACAGCCATTAATGTCTAAACCGCTGGCAACAAAAGTGAGTACACCCCTAAGTGAAAATGTCCAAATTGGGCCCAATTAGCCATTTTCCCTCCCCGGTGTCATGTGACTTGTTAGTGTTAAGGTCTCTGGTATGAATGGGGAGCAGGTGTGTTAAATTTGGTGTTATCGCTCTCACTCTCTACTGGTCACTGGAAGTTCAACAAAGAACTCTCAGGATCTAAAAAAAATAATTGTTGCTCTACATAAAGATGGCCTAGGCTATAAGAAGATTGCTAAGACTCTGAAACTGAGCTGCAGCACGGTGGCCAAGACCATACAGCAGTTTAACAGGACAGCTTCCACTCAGAACAGGCCTCGCCATGGTCGACCAAAAGAGTTGATTGCACATGCTCAGCGTCATATCCAGAGGTTGTCTTTGGGAAATAGACATATGAGTGCAGAAGTTGAAGGGGTGGGGGGTCAGCCTGTCAGTGCTCAGATCATACTCCGCACACTGCATCAAATTGGTCTGCATGGCTGTCGTCCCAGAAGGAAGCCTCTTCTAAAGATGATGCACAAAAAAGCCCGCAAACAGTCAGGGCTGGTGCAAGGATTTTTGACACCCTAGGCGAAACCTCATTTTGCCGCCCCCCCTCACAGCCTCACCAGCGCCCATCAAATACAGCCTCGCCAGCACCTATCAATGCCGCTTCACCAGCGACCATCAAATGCAGCCTCGCCAGCGACCATCAAATGCAGCCTCTCCAGCGACCATCAAATGCAGCCTCGCCAGCGACCATCAATGCCGCTTCACCAGCGACCATCAAATGCAGCCTCACCAGTGACCATCAAATGCAGCCTCGCCAGTGACCATCAAATGCAGCCTCGCCAGCGACCATCAATGCCGCTTCACCAGCGACCATCAAATGCAGCCTCGCCAGCGACCATCAATGCCGCTTCACCAGCGACCATCAAATGCAGCCTCGCCAGTGACCATCAAATGCAGCCTCGCCAGCGACCATCAAATGCAGCCTCGCCAGCGACCATCAAATGCAGCCTCGCCAGCGACCATCAAATGCAGCCTCACCAGCGACCTTCAAATGCAGCCTCGGCAGCGACCATCAATGCCGCTTCACCAGCGACCATCAAATGCAGCCTCACCAGCGACCATCAAATGCAGCCTCGCCAGCGACCATCAAATGCAGCCTCGCCAGCGACCATCAAATGCAGCCTCGCCAGCAACCATCAAATGCAGCCTCGCCAGCGACCATCAAATGCAGCCTCGCCAGCGACCATCAATGCTGCTTCACCAGCGACCATAAAATGCAGCCTCACCAGCGACCATCAAATGCAGCCTCGCCAGCGACCATCAAATGCAGCCTCGCCAGCGACCATCAAATGCAGCCTCGCCAGCGACCATCAAATGCAGCCTCACCAGCGACCATCAAATGCAGCCTCACCAGCGACCATCAATGCCGCTTCACCAGCGACCATCAAATACAGCCTCGGGGGGGGGCATTTGAAGAGCAGATCAGTCAATATAATACATATACACACATTTTAAAACTACATTTCATTGTCATCACATATACAATCTCTTTAACTCAACAGTTTTTACTTAACACCTGTTCCTCGCTTGCACCAAATCTGCTGTACTGCCTGTGTACCTGCCTGCTGCTTCTGTTCTGTGTCGGTGCAGTGCCTGGTGCCTCTTCCAGTTCCAGCCAGCCCAGGCTCCATCTGTCCCCAAGCCCAGAGAGCCACTGCCACGCCATGCTATATCCCATTCCCACGATGCATCATGCATCCTCCATCCATGTACTCCGCTCCAGTAGTGACGGCCAGGAGAACGTGGGGGGGCGGGAGCCAAGCTGGGGGGCTGTGCTGCTGGCCTGGACACACACAGAAAATGGACAGTGTTGCTGTGCAGAGTGGTCTCGTGAGACATGACATATCACACTCACAGACTGTCTGACAGTGTCAGGAGGAGAGCGGAGAGGGAGGGGGAAAGGGGGGGCTGCTGCTGCTGCCTGACACTGTGACACTCATCGATCAGGGAGCGCCCTGGGCGTTGCTGGACAGACATGTGACACTCGCTGGTTGCTCATATCATGATAGAAGAGCAGAGAGGAGGGATTACTGTCTGGAAACACTGTACACATTAGAGCGGCTAACGGGAGGGGTTGGGGGGGTGGCGGCAGTGCTGCTTGACATGGCTCTGTGGAGGACAGACAGTGCGGGAGTAAAATAGTCAGTGGCCGGGCGCCCCAGGCGGCAGTGCGCCCTAGGCGGTTGCCTAATCCGCCTAGTGGTAGCACCGACCCTGCAAACAGTTTGCTGAAGACAAGCAGACTAAGGACTAAGAATATGGATTACTGGAACCATGACCTGTGGTCTGATGAGACCAAGATAAACTTATTTGGTTCAGATGATGTCAAGCGTGTGTAGCGGCAACAGTGTTGCCAACCTATCAGATTGAAATTTACTGACACAACACCCAAAAATTACTGGCACTGCCAAGTTTTTACTGACATTTCCAAAAGTTTAAAAATTACTGTTCTAAATGCACATTTAAGTATTTAGGTTACAAACAAGTACAATATGCAATTAGCAATGTGATTTAAGGTAGATAATAAGGTGAAAAAAATATTTATTTTATTTTCGATATAGTAAGTAAGTAAGTAGCTCAAGGATGGGAGGGCAAGAAATTAGAATGGGTCAGGCGCACACATGAAATTTTACTCTCAAAGTGACACTGACAGCAGTGTGCAGCAGCACAGATGATGATGACACCTCACCAACACGACACGTCCCCTCCTGAGTCACAGTGACAGTCTCTCTCCACACCAGGTGGTCCCTTCAGTCCACTCCAATCTAAACAGCACTGATGGTCCCGCTTCCGGCCTGCCTTGCTCCCGTCCCGCTGACCTGCACACGAGGCTCTGGTTGCTCTGCTTGCACTATGACATCACACGACATGCTCAGGCACCGCCTCTGTCAGAGCCACCTGAACGCACTGTAACAGGCACTCGGATGGCCTTGACCGAGCCGAGTGTCAGTTATATTTTTTACTGGCAACCTTTTCCATTTACTGGCAGGAGAAATTTGCCTCTTTTTTACTGGCTGCCAGTAAAAATACTGACAGTTGGCAACACTGGGTGGCAACCAGGTGAGGAGTACAAAGACAAGTGTGTGTTGCCTATAGTCAAGCATGGTGGTGGGAGTGTCATGATCTGGGGCTGCATGATTGCTGCCGGCACTGGGGAGCTACAGATCATTGAGGGAACCATGAATGGCAACATGTACTGTGACATACTGAAGCAGAGCATGATCCCCTCCCTTTGGAGACTGGGCCGCAGGGCAGTATTCTAACACGATAACCCTAAACATACCACCAAGATGGCCACTGTCTTGCTAAAGAAGCTGAGGGTAAAGGTGATGGACTGGCCAAGCATGTCTCCAGACCTAAACCCTATTGAGCATGTGTGGGGTATCCTCAAACGGAACCTGGAGGAGCGCAAGGTCTCTAACATTCACCAGCTCCGTGATGTCGTCATGGAGGAGTGGAAGAGGACTTCCAGTGGCAACCTGTGAAGCTCTGGTGAACTCCATGTCCAAGATGGTTAAGGCAGTGCTGGAAAATAACGGTGGCCACACAAAATATTGACACTTTGGGCTCAATTTAGACATTTTCACTTAGGGGTGTACTCACTTTTGTTGCCAGCAGTTTAGACATTAATGGCTGTGTGTTGAGTTATTTTGAGGGGACAGCAAATTTACACTGTTATACAAGCTGTACACTCACTACTTTACATTGTAGCAAAGTGTCATTTCTTCATTTCTTCAGTGTTGTCACATGAAAAAATGTGATGGGTGTACTGACTTTTGTGAGATACTGTAAATATATATATATTAAACCACTTATTACATTATTATGCATATCTAAAAAGAAACATTTCATATACTCTACTTTCCCTTTAACACACAGTAGAAAACAGGAAGAAATGTGGTATTTGTAATGGTTACACCATGGGACTTTGTTTCTGCCCTCTCCTCCCTGTAGAAAAGAGAAATTATTTCCAAAGGTTATTATTTCATCATATTTTGACTGAAGTGATAGTGCTGAATCTTAGGGGATTTTTTTAAACTGCTTAAAAAGTGGAATGTCTATTTTTACAGGAAGTCTTTTATCTTGTTAAAATGTTTAAGATTTTTTTATGTGAACAGGTCACATTATTGATTACAACAAGGAAAAGTTTTATGAATCCTGCTTCTGTTTATAGTGCTATAAATATGTGCCTGTATCTATATATACATACACTATATTTACAGATGTATTGGAACACCTGCCTTTACAAACACCTGAACTCTAATGGCATCCCAGTCTTACTCCGTAGGGTTCAATATTGAGTTGGCCCACCCTTTGCAGCTTTAACAGCTTCAACTCTTCTGGGAAGGCTGTCCACAAGGTTTAGGAGTGTGTCCATGGGAATGTTTGACCATTCTTCCAGAAATGCATTTGTGAGGTCAGGCACTGAAGTTGGACGAGAAGACCTGGCTCACAGTCTCTTCTCTAATTCATACCAAAAGGTGTTCTATCAGGTTGAGGTCAGGACTCTGTGAAGGCCAGTCAAGTTCTTCCACCCTAAACTCGCTCATCCATGTCTTTATGGACCTTACTTTGTGCACTGGTGCGCAGTCATGTTGGAACATGAAGGGGCCATCCCCAAACTGTTCCCACAAAGTTGGAAGCATTAAATTGTCCAAAATGTCTTGGTATGCTGACGCCTTAAGAGATCCCTTCACTGGAACTAAGGGGGAAAGCCCAACCCCTGAAAAACAACCCCACACCATAATCTCCCCTCCACCAAATGATTTGGACCAGTGCATTATCCCCTTCTCCTCTCCTGAAGACTCCTGGGTTATATGCAGTGGAGGCCTGTCCATTGGGGCATCGCCCCTCCCCCCCAATCCATGCACCCGGCCCCTAATCTACATGCAGGGCGCCGGACGCATGGATTCCAATGTTTTTATTTAGCTTTTTCGAAACACGTGATTAGAGCCTGAGGTTCCAATTGGCTACAAAAAAGGGTGGGCTCGGGGCGCAGAGAACTGCACCCCGAGCCCACCAAGTTGTGTGACAATAGCGAATATTCACTATTTTTTTTTGCTTCTCCTCCCGGCCAATCACAAAGCGGGTCCTGAGACCTGGTTGGCCGAGAGGAGAAGCGACCGCATTGGCCGGGCAGGGGGGAGGATGTACAGGGAGATCCGGGAGATGGCTGCCGTCATCAGCGTGATCCATCAGTGCTCTGCATTGGCGCCAACACAGAGCCCGACTGCGTGTGTACCACGGGGGGGTGCGGGGTAGGGTAGGGCGGTTCGGGTGGTTTGTTTAGAAGTAATAAGCCCTTAGGAAGTATCTCACCAAAATGTAATTCCTTTTGCAGATGATGCCTAATATTTTACTTAGTACACACGTCTGTGAAAATCAATAAGCCAATCACAACAGCAAGAAAATCACATTTTGGAGGGGGGGGGGGGTGCATTCTGTACAGCATATTGCATTTATTTTTTTACAGTTTTGAAACATTTTAGCAGCTTCAAAATTAAATAAAAGGGTAATTTAATAACTAGAACCTAAAAAAAATTCTACAAACGAAATATAGGGGTGCACCGAATGGAAATGTTGGTGCCGAAACCAAAAATAAAGGATGCACTAGGCCGAAAACCGAAACCGAAAATGACAGTAAAAAAATGTTTTAATTTTTTAAATAATTGTATTATATTCCACTTTTAATTAATATAATCAATTTAAATTAATATGCATTTATTGTTGGCCATTATTGGCACCTTTAGTGCAATAAAAGCTCAAGTCTGTAGTCTCTGACCATCTCTTGTATCATGTCCTCTGTCTCTAACCTTCTCTTGTATCATGTCCTCAGTCTCTGACCATTTCTTGTATCATGTCTGCAATCTCTTACTTAAACTTAAACACATTGCTAATAGTATTGGCAAAATTTCCATTCGGTGCACCTCTAGCAGACATGGTACAATAGATGGTCAGAGATTGCAGACATGATACAAGATATCAATGCAGCCTCACCAGTGCCTATCAAATGCAGCCTTATCAGTGCTCATGAGATTCAGCCAGCCAGTGCCCATCCGGTACAGCCTGCCAGTGCCCATGAGATGCAGCCCACCAGTGCCCATGAGATGCAGCCTGCCAGTGCCCATCAAGTACAGCCCACCAGTGCCCATCAAGTACAGCCCACCAGTGCACATCAGGTACAGCCTGCCAGTGCCCATGAGGTACAGCCTGCCAGTGCCCATGAGATGCAGCCTGCCAGTGCCCATCAGGTACAGCCCACCAGTGCCCATCATGTACAGCCAGTCAGTGTCCATGATATGCAGCCTCCCAGTTCCCATGAGATGCAGCCTGCCACCAGTCCCCATTAAATGCAGCCCGCCAGTGCCCATGAGATGCAGCCCCGCCAGCGCCCATCAGGTACAGCCTGCCAGTTACCATCAGGTACAGCCTGCCAGTGCCCGTGAGATGCAGCCTACCAGTGCCCATCAGGTATAGCCTACCAGTGCTCATGAGATTCAGCCAGCCAGTGCCCATCAGGTACAGCCTGCCAGTGCCCATGAGATGCAGCCCACCAGTGCCCATGAGATGCAGCCTGCCAGTGCCCATCAGGTACAGCCCACCAGTGCCCATCAAGTACAGCCCACCAGTGCCCATCAGGTACAGCCTGCCAGTGCCCATGAGGTACAGCCTGCCAGTGCCCATGGCTGGGAAGGGGTTACCATCAGGGGTGATCAAAGGGTTAAATGTGTTCCTAGCCAGTGCTTGTGTACTGTGGGGGAGGTGATTTTACTAAGGGAAGGCTTAGGTCCATGTCCCTGCTTTGCAGGAATACAGGATCAATGCCTTCCCTATTGACAAAGGGACAATCTGCCTTGTTTACAGATCGCCAGTCTGCCTGTGTACTATCACAGCGGGAGCAAGCCGTCGGCGGCGCATATGTGCACACCCTACCCGGAAGATCCGCCGCACAGCTGCCGATCTGTAGCATTAAAGCTGCTATAGGGCAGTCAGCAAGCAGTAATACACTGTTCTCATTCACCTCGGCCTCTATGTGTTCTCTGCCCGCTGACACGCTGCACCCTGCTCACATGTTTATACAAAATTAACCACTTAAGGACCGAACCTCTTTTTGAGATTTGTTGTTTACAAGTTAAAACCTATTTTTTTTGCTAGAAAATTACTTAGAACCGCCAAATATTATACTTTTTTTTCTAACACCCTAGAGAATAAAATGGCAGTCGTTGCAATACTTTCTGTCACACCATATTTGCGCAGCAGTCTTACAAGCGCACTTTTTTTGGAGAAAATACACTTTTTTAAATGAAAAAATAAGACAATAGTAAAGTTAACCCATTTTTATATTGTGAAAGATAATGTTACGCCGAGTAAATTGATGCCCAACAAAATTGCGCCCGCTCGTGGAATGGCGACAAACCTCCTACAGAAGAGGTCTAGGGCTAGAATTATTGCTCTCACTCTACCGATCACGGCGATACCTCACAAGTGTGGTTTGAACACCTGGAGGGCATATACATGTAAGACAAAGACAATTCCATAGCTCAACTCACCAACCAGTCTGCTGACCAACCAAATTAGCCTGTCTAACCGTCTGTTAAAAGCAGGGGTTTAGTTAGCACACATTTGCAAACGCATGTGAAAGCTGCAAGGCCTCGTCAAGGCACCCTGTATACTTGCAGTCCTAACACAAATTTGGGTCGGGGACACACTGGACACCTTTGCTGCCATTGTGCTCGTGCTGGGTGTCCAGTGTGCTCCTGTCCCTTTAAGGGGGCTTGGGCCGCCTCCAGGCTCACCTGCCTACACCTATCCATTCAATGCATGTGCTTCCACTGTGGAGACACTTATAAATTTAGTAGTGTTAGGACTGCAAGTATACAGGGTGCCTTGACGAGGCCTTGCAGCTTTCACATGCGTTTGCAAATGTGTGCTAACTAAACCCCTGCTTTTAACAGACGGTTAGACAGGCTAATTTGGTTGGTCAGCAGACTGGTTGGTGAGTTGAGCTATGGAATTGTCTTTGTCTTACATGTATATGCCCTCCATGTGCTCCTTACTGTGAAGGCCAGTTATGGGTGTGGGCGGTGGCCAGTGTTTTGTTACTGTACGTAAATTTGGGTCGGGGACACACTGGACACCTTTGCT
The DNA here is from genome assembly GCA_037952835.1 of Lithobates septentrionalis. Taxonomy (NCBI): domain Eukaryota; kingdom Metazoa; phylum Chordata; class Amphibia; order Anura; family Ranidae; genus Lithobates; species Lithobates septentrionalis. The sequence goes on from JBBDGP010002273.1 coordinate 1,186,925, forward strand.
GCCATTGTGCTCTTGCTGGGTGTCCAGTGTGCTCCTGTCCCTTTAAGGGGGCTTGGGCCGCCTCCAGGCTCACCTGCCTACACCTATCCATTCAATGCATGTGCTTCCACTGTGGAGACACTTATAAATTTAGTAGTGTTAGGACTGCAAGTATACAGGGTGCCTTGACGAGGCCTTGCAGCTTTCACATGCGTTTGCAAATGTGTGCTAACTAAACCCCTGCTTTTAACAGACGGTTAGACAGGCTAATTTGGTTGGTCAGCAGACTGGTTGGTGAGTTGAGCTATGGAATTGTCTTTGTCTTACATGTATATGCCCTCCATGTGCTCCTTACTGTGAAGGCCAGTTATGGGTGTGGGCGGTGGCCAGTGTTTTGTTACTGTTCGTAAATTTGGGTCGGGGACACACTGGACACCTTTGCTGCCATTGTGCTCTTGCTGGGTGTCCAGTGTGCTCCTGTCCCTTTAAGGGGGCTTGGGTCGCCTCCAGGCTCACCTGCTTACACCTATCCATTCAATGCATGTGCTTCCACTGTGGAGACACTTATAAATTTAGAAGTGTTAGGACTGCAAGTATACAGGGTGCCTTGACGAGGCCTTGCAGCTTTCACATGCGTTTGCAAATGTGTGCTAACTAAACCCCTGCTTTTAACAGACAGTTAGACAGGCTAATTTGGTTGGTCAGCAGACTGGTTGGTGAGTTGAGCTATGGAATTGTCTTTGTCTTACATGTATATGCCCTCCATGTGCTCCTTACTGTGAAGGCCAGTTATGGGTGTGGGCGGTGGCCAGTGTTTTGTTACTGTACGTAAATTTGGGTCGGGGACACACTGGACACCTTTGCTGCCATTGTGCTCTTGCTGGGTGTCCAGTGTGCTCCTGTCCCTTTAAGGGGGCTTGGGCCACCTCCAGGCTCACCTGCCTACACCTATCCATTCAATGCATGTGCTTCCACTGTGGAGACACTTATAAATTTAGTAGTGTTAGGACTGCAAGTATACAGGGTGCCTTGACGAGGCCTTGCAGCTTTCACATGCGTTTGCAAATGTGTGCTAACTAAACCCCTGCTTTTAACAGACGGTTAGACAGGCTAATTTGGTTGGTCAGCAGACTGGTTGGTGAGTTGAGCTATGGAATTGTCTTTGTCTTACATGTATATGCCCTCCATGTGCTCCTTACTGTGAAGGCCAGTTATGGGTGTGGGCGGTGGCCAGTGTTTTGTTACTGTACGTAAATTTGGGTCGGGGACACACTGGACACCTTTGCTGCCATTGTGCTCTTGCTGGGTGTCCAGTGTGCTCCTGTCCCTTTAAGGGGGCTTGGGCCGCCTCCAGGCTCACCTGCCTACACCTATCCATTCAATGCATGTGCTTCCACTGTGGAGACACTTATAAATTTAGTAGTGTTAGGACTGCAAGTATACAGGGTGCCTTGACGAGGCCTTGCAGCTTTCACATGCGTTTGCAAATGTGTGCTAACTAAAACCCTGCTTTTAACAGACGGTTAGACAGGCTAATTTGGTTGGTCAGCAGACTGGTTGGTGAGTTGAGCTATGGAATTGTCTTTGTCTTACATGTATATGCCCTCCATGTGCTCCTTACTGTGAAGGCCAGTTATGGGTGTGGGCGGTGGCCAGTGTTTTGTTACTGTACGTAAATTTGGGTCGGGGACACACTGGACACCTTTGCTGCCATTGTGCTCTTGCTGGGTGTCCAGTGTGCTCCTGTCCCTTTAAGGGGGCTTGGGCCGCCTCCAGGCTCACCTGCCTACACCTATCCATTCAATGCATGTGCTTCCACTGTGGAGACACTTATAAATTTAGCAGTGTTAGGACTGCAAGTATACAGGGTGCCTTGACGAGGCCTTGCAGCTTTCACATGCGTTTGCAAATGTGTGCTAACTAAACCCCTGCTTTTAACAGACGGTTAGACAGGCTAATTTGGTTGGTCAGCAGACTGGTTGGTGAGTTGAGCTATGGAATTGTCTTTGTCTTACGTGGTTTGAACACCGTTGTCATATGCGGGTGCTACTCACGTATGCGTTTGCTTCTGCGCGTGAGCTTGGCGGGACGGGCGCGTTTAAAAAAAACATTTTTTTCTTATTTATTTTACCTTTTATGTTTTATTTTTACACTTTTTTTTGTGTCACTTTTATTCCTATTACAAGGAATGTAAACATCTCTCGTAATAGAAAAAAAGCATGACAGTACCTCCTAAATATGAGATCTGGGGTCAAAAAGACCTCACATCGCATATTTACACTGCAATTAAAATTAAATTTGTCATTTAAAAAAAAAAATGGCCCTTTAAGAGCGATGGGCGGAAGTGAGGTTTTGACGTCGTTTTTCCGCCCTGCATTGTTATGAAGACGTGTGGGGGCCATCTTCCCCTCACTTGTCTCCATGTCAAGCAAGGGGAAGCTTCCATTCGCTTACCGGAGCTGTCGGCAGTGGCGGAGGGCACAATGCGTGGCGGGAAGGGGTGGCCTCTCCTGCCGCCGATAAAAGTGATCTCGTGGCGAATCCACCACAGAGACCACTCCTATCGGAAACCAGACTGCCAGCTGAAGAAGAGGATACTGGGGTTATGGCAGCTAGCTGCTGCCATAACAATGATATCCCCTTTCAAAGTAAGGAAGTACATCGTCATGCGGCGGTCCGGAAGTGGTTAAAGCTAAACTCTGGGATAAACAAATATCATCTAAATACAAGAGTCATGTGTATTCTTACTTGGACCTAGGTGTGCTTTGTGTATTTTCTTCCAGATCTGTGATGTAATCCAGAATGAAAATTTGTCTCAGCAGCTTCCTGCAATAAAGACCACTCGCTGCCGCTCTCTCTCTCCTTGTGCAGGGTGACCGGTCTTGTCTCCACCCCCTCCTGTAGTTTTCTACAGGCAGCCTGTTAAAATGAAGAATATTATTAATATCTAATATTCTTGTATCTCAGAGGCGCTTCCGGATGAAATAGCATTGATAGCCAAACTGACTTAAAACAAAGTGTGAGTTTATTGTCACACAGTTGGCATCATAAATACAATGTAAAAAGTATAATAGTTCAGTTCAGTGTGGGTAAAAATATATGAGATAGAATAAAAAGTTATAAAGCTGTAATAAGCTTATGATAGCATGTGTGCTTCATGGCTGCTGTGCTGTCTTGTGTGTCGTCCAAGAAGAAACAGGAAATGACGTTCTCAGTCTTCTGGCAGAATTGACAGCTGTCACAACTTATCAAAGTGTCATGTGAACATGTCAGTATCTATCCTAGTAGCTGTGTGTGTGTGTCTGTGTGTGTGTGTGTGTGTCTGTGTGTCTGTGTGACCTTCAATATGGAAGCATTGGCTTTATATGTTACATGTGAACGTGTGAACGTCATAACCTCACACCAACTTAGAACCTTGTATGGCACATATTCATTTCTGCTAGCTTCAGTATGCACTCATAGTCATATATGGCATACGATTGACAAGCCCACATGTAACACTCCATACTTGAAGTAATATGCTGATCATGTAATGTCATATAACCAAACACCTATATAATATGAACACATATTATCAACTTTACATTAAGTAACTATATACTAGTACTTATTAATATGACTGGAACTACAAACTAACTTAACTTAACAGGATATAATCCACAATGTATATTCCTTTAGCTATGTGGACACGTGTCTATTTTCGTCTTCTCATGACATTCTACACCAAGATACCTTAAATGTCATACTCAAATTGGCTACACCAGAAAAATCCAGCAATGCTCAGCTTTAGATGAAGAATCATGTCAAATCAATTGATCAAGGTCATTCACACATACTCTATTTATCATGATTAATCATAAAACCAAATATGTTTTGCAAGCTTGCCATGAATATAATATAACACCTATAAGTGCCGAATTATGAATTTGGAATAATATTCTAACAATCCCCCCTGAATTATGATTAATCATATCAAAATATTCTAATACATTCAAAACATCATTCATGTCACATTTACACATCCTTGTATCAAATGATCGAACACAATATTCCTCAGAACTGAAGCAGCTAGAAATAACTCTCCTTCTAATCGCTTTTCTCTTTACTTTAACTTCTCTAAGATCTATCTATTCAAAATCTTAAAATAATGATATAGAATTTAAAAATGTATAACATAATAATGATGACTCATATCTATAATTACTAATATTAATAATAATAACAATAGTTATTATTATTATTATTATTATTATAATAAATTATGCAATAATATATTTCCATATTTGTGCTCAAATAATATTTAGCTCTTTGGAAATATACTTTACACTCTAAAACATGTCATAACTTTCCATATTTCTATTAAGAGTGATATGTTTCTTAAGTTATGAACAAAAGATGTTCTATAAACCAGAATGAGTGTGCAGTTGTTACCTACAAATATTCAATATATGAATAAGGAAAAATAAATAAAAATAATAATGATAATCCTAACTTAATATGAACATTAATATCAGAATAATCGGATTATCAAAAAATGTATATGTGGACAAATGTTTGAGTCCCAAATTGTTTATCTATAGTAGATAAAGTTTCTTCTGATTAATTTTTTCTTCATGAAATGTCTTTAAAGTTTCTTCTTCAAGTTCTGTTAGATTAGAAAAATCGTGTTGAATAAGATAAAACAGTCATAAATCTGAAGTATAAATCTTTCGTCCAATATTCTTCCGTAGAGGATTCCTTCTTTAACTTTGAATTTTCCTGATGATCTCTTTGCTCTTCATATGAGCTTGTTATCTTCCATATTTATGTGATTTTAGATGCCATTTCTGCAAAAGAAATGCAGTATCATTAATCAGGCATAAAATATTTTTTTTTTTTATAAATTCTTTATTTTCTGACAGTCATATGTCACATGCCACTTGAAACATTTCTTTTTAAACATCATATCAGCATATACATATTCTTTCTATCATAATATTCTATCATAATATAACTTTTTCACTCGTTTCCTTACCAATTGATTCTAAGTCTCTTCTATTCCAAGGGCAAAGCATATAATTCCCCCTTTTTCATTTCCCTTAACCCCATTACCCCCCCCCCCACCCCACCAGTACAACAGGAGAGAAAAAAAAAAAAAAAAAAAAATATATTAACCCCACCCCCCCAAAGTGGGGGGGGAGGGGGGAACCCCTCTCTTCAGATCCATTCGGTCTTATCTGTCCCCCTTCTCCTGTTCTCTAATTCTATACTCTACTAGGGGAGACCAAATCCTCCGATATTTCTCATCTTGTTCTTTCAGCATCATCGTCAAATTTTCCATTTGTTGAATTTCTGTGATTCTGGCCCACCACTGACATTTAGTCGGGGGGACGGTACTTTTCCACAGAGCCGGGATACACGCCCTTGCGGCGGTGAGAAGGTGTTTAAGCAGAGACTTCCTATATTTTTCCACCGATAGGGGGACATCATTTAATAAAAATGCAGCCGGGTTGCTCCCAAGGGACACACCTGTAATATCCTTAATCGTTTCCTCAACTGTTTCCCAGAAGCCTTTGATATCCTCGCATTCCCAGAATATATGTGTCATCGTACCCACCCCCCTCTTACAGCGCCAACATCTATCTGACACTTGAGGATAAATTTTTTGAAGGGCTGCTGGTGTTCTATACCATCTGGTAAGGATTTTGTATCCTCCCTCTTGGTATCTGCTGGCAATTGATGTTTTATGTACTGATTTTAATATTTTCGTCTTCTGCTTTTGAGTAAACGTTACTCCTAGCTCTCTCTCCCAGGCTTGCATAAAATTGAACTCCTGTGGCTCTTCCAGGTTTGTTAGTATTTCATAAAAATGTGATAAGGAATGCCTGATGTTTTCGCCATTTAGGCAAGTCCGTTCAAACCTAGTCAGCTCCCGTATTACTGAAAATTTTTTATTTTTTGAGCGGATATACGCTCCTAGCTGCATAGCCCTAAAGTAGTCCAGGTCTTCTGTCACCTCCCCCTCTATCTCGCCTCTTGTCATCAGGCGGCGGTCCCTAGAAAAGTCTATCAGCCTACTTTTCCCTTTATGTTTTATTGCTTCATACCTCCGATCGATTAAACCTGGTAAGAAGTCCGGGGCACCCAATACCGGGGACATTGGGCTCGGAGTTGGCGAGAGATTTGTTTTTTTAAAGATCATATAAATGGAGCAAATAGTTGCCCCTGTTAACGGGTGTTTTTTCACTATGGTAGGTAATTCTGATTTTTTAATCCATGCTAATCCTTCCAATGGAATTTTAGACGTCGCCTGCTCTAACTGTATGTGCGGTTTCCTTACCGAGGCGCACCATTCCACCACTCTCGCTAGTTGTAGGGCTTCCCAGTAGTGTACTGGGTCTGGGAACCCAATACCTCCTTTCTCTTTTGGGAGTACTAGGATATTTCTCCTTATCCTTGCTGGTTTACCTGACCATATAAACCTTAAAAACCCTGATCTAAGGTCCTTAAGAAAATTTGATGGGATCTTTATTGGTAGCGTTTGAAACAAGTAGAGAATTCTAGGCATCACGTTCATCTTTATAATGTTTGTCCTTCCAAACCAGGTAAAGATGTCCCTATCCCATTTCCTAAAGTCTTGTTTAATTTGTCTTGACAACAGGGCATAGTTTAATTCAAACATTCTACTAAGCTTCTTTGGAATTTTGGTGCCCAAATAGTTTATGTGGGAGTCTGTCCACCTAAAATTAAATTGTGCTTTTATCCGCTGTATTTCAGTTGTATCCATCTCCAACCCCATAGCTTCGGACTTAGTGTAGTTTACCTTATAGTTTGCTAACTCCCCATACTCATTGACCTTGCTTAGAAGGGCAGGGAGGGATATAATTGGAGAGGTTATGAAGAAGATCAGATCATCTGCATATGCTGCTAGTTTGTGTTCCTCTCTCTCCGTCTTAATACCCCTGATGTTACAATCCGCACGTATTTTCCTTAGGAAAGGTTCCAATGTAAGTATGAAAATGATTGGTGAAAGGGGACATCCCTGCCGCGTTCCATTTTGTATCTCAAAGGGATCCGATAGCCTATCATTAACCTTAACCCTTGCGCTTGGAATTGAGTAAAGGTTTGAGAACCAGCTCAACATTCCTTCACCCAGTCCGATATGTTGTAAGGTTGTTTTAAGAAAGATCCAGTCAACCCTATCGAAAGCTTTTTCTGCGTCCGCTGAGAACAATACGAGGGGTTCCTGTCTGCTCTGTGTTGTATATATTGCATTTATTACTCTTTGCGTGTTTTCCCTACCTTCCCTACCTGCCGTGAATCCCACCTGGTCTGGATGAATCAGTGCCGGGATGTGTTCTTCTAGTCTTAACGCCAGGATCTTAGAAAAAATTTTCAGGTCTACGTTCAGTAACGCAATAGGCCGATAGCTAGAGCATTGGGATGGATCCTTTCCTACCTTAGGAATTACTGCTATATGTGCCATCAAAGTTTCTTTAGGTATCCTCCGCCCTTCCCGTAGGGAATTAAAAGCCGCTGTAAACCTTGGAGCCAACTTCTCAGCAAAAAATTTATAGTACATCAGAGTATACCCATCTGGGCCCGGGGCTTTCCCTACTTTTAGAAGGTTTATTGCTTTTTTAAATTCTTCTATTGAAATTGGTGCGTCTAAATCTCTTGCTACCTCCTCCGTAAGCCTTGGCATTTCTGAATTGCTCAAATATTCTTTTGCCCTCTCTTGTTTATTTCTGCACCTGTGTGGGAGCTGATGGCCCTCCAGCTGGTACAGACCCTCATAGTACCCCTTAAAAATCTGTGCCATCTCCTGAGATGATTTCACCATCACCCCCTGCTGTGTTTTAACACCCGTCAAATGGGGTGGTGTTGTGGCATCCTTGAGGGCCTTTGCCAGCATCCTACTTGGTTTGTTCCCAAATTCATATAGTGTCCGCCTTCCCCGTTTCAATTTTGCTTTAGCCTGTTCAATGAGAAGCAAGTTCAGGTCTCCTCTGAGGCCACCTAGTTTCTCCTCTAATGCCTGTGTATGAGATTTTTTGTGTTTCAGTTCTACTACCCTAATTTTTTCGAGCAGGTCCTCAATCTGCGCGTTGAGCTTCTTCTTCCTATGCGCCCCGAGTGATATCAGAACTCCCCTCATCACACACTTGTGTGTCTCCCACACACAAAATGGGGTGACTTCGCTCGACTCATTTATCAGAAAAAAGGAATCCAACTCCTGATTAAGTTTTTGCTCATACTCCTTGTCTTTTAATAACGTTTCATTAATCTTCCAGTGCCATTCCCGGCGTTCATCCTCCCCCAGATCCAACATACAGTCTGTCGGGGCGTGGTCTGAAAGGGTAAATGAACCTATTTCCGCACTCACCAGTGATGATATGACTGTCTGTGATATCATAACATAATCAATGCGCATGTATGTTTTGTGTTTTGACGAGTAAAACGTGTAGTCCCTGTCCTGGGCATGGATTGACCTCCATGTGTCTATTACTTGCAGATCACTCAATAGTTTCTTAATTCTTCGTATTTTTGTCGAAGAGAGATGTGAGGCTCCCCTTGACGTGTCCAGGAACGGGTCTAATACTAAATTTAGGTCACCTCCTATCACTAAAATACCCTCCTTGTATTGGTATATCATTTGTAAACAAGTCTCCAGGTAACTAACCTGTTCTTCATTTGGGAGGTATAGGTTCACCAGTGTAATCCTCTGTGGTCCAATTTGTCCCTTTACAATTAGAAGGCGACCCTCCTCGTCTGTAACTACCTTCAGTTCCTTCCATGGAACCTGTTTTGAGACTATGATTGATACTCCATTGGTTTTGGAACTCGGGGATGTACTGTGATAGGCTGTTAAGAATTTATGATTTCCGAGTTTTGGTATTCTGTCCCTTCTAAAATGTGTCTCCTGGAGGAAGCCAATCTGCGTCCCCAACCTTCCCATCTCCGCAAGTAGCCTAATCCGTTTTTCCGGGATATTCAGTCCCTTGACATTATATGAAGTGAATTTTATTCTAGTCATATTTTCTTCCTTCTTTACCTTTCTTTTTACGGTCTATTGGAATTTACGAAGAGAGGAGTCCCCCACCAGGACCCCAGGAAGAGAGAGATGGAGAGAGAAAAAAAAAAAAAAAAAAAGAGGGAGACCCCCCTTGTACCAATTGGAGGTCACAATCCGAACGGCGCGAGACCTCGGTGCCGTTTGGCGGAGAAAAAAAAAAAAAAAAAAAAAAAAAAACCCCTTTTAAACGCCTCCGACTTTTCCTCCACTCGGAGGGGAGACGTCTATTGTGGGGGGATGCCCCTGAGCACAAAGAGTTTGAGTATCTAAATATCAGAAGACTACAGTGGCACGCCCGTTGGTAATAGCTACGAGTGAAATAGCCAAGAGGAATACACCTGTAATATTGTCAGTCAGTTACCCTTTTACATCTATTTTTCCATTTCCATACTTATGTTCCGCTTGTTAACATATAACCCCCTACGACCGCTCCCTCCCCCCCGCACCCCCGTCCATCCCTTTCCCTGCCCCTTACACCCAAATAACTCATACCTCACCCCCCTCCCCCCCTCCATCCCCATCCTCCCCCCCCCTCCAGCAACCCCCCCCCCGCCATCCCCGGTGAAACCGAGGTGTTTAGAGGGCAAGGGGGGGGGGCCCAGGGGAGAGGGGAGGAGGGGGAGGAGACGGAAAAAAAAAAAAAAAAAAAAAAAAAAAAAAAAAAACCCTGAACCCCATGAACCGTACAGAAAATACAAAATTCTTGTATCCATCACCTACTCAACTTCCTCTAATTCTAGAGGGGCCCTAGGGACCCCTATCCATTGGTGTAAAAATTTGTATGCAAACAAAAAAGATATTATTTAGTGTCATATGTCCCTCCCCCTTCTCCCTCCCCCCTCCCTGCCCCCATTTGTACCCTCCCCCTTACTTCCATATATACAACCAATGTAACATGTGTAACCACCAAAACCTCCGTGCTTGTGTGTCCATGATACAACCTAGCCTTATTACCTTTTAAAAAAAAAAAAAAAAAAAAAAAAAAAAAAAACCCCCAGAGGCCCTAGAAACAAAACAAAAAATAACAAAGTACTTGTGACCATCACCTTCTCCCCTCCCTCTGATTCTTGGGGGGCCTTAAGGACCCCTATCCATTGGTGTAAAAATTTGTATACAAGCAAAAAACGTGTTATTTGGTGTCGTATATCCCTCCCCCTTCTCCCTCCCCCCTCCCTCCCTTCTTGCCCTTCCCCCCCCCCATCTCCTCCCTCCCCCCGCTTATTACCTTCACCGAAAAAGAGAAGAAAAAGAAAAAGAAAAAAAAAAAAAAAAATACTTCCTATACATCCTGTGCTTCACAATTCCCATAACATATTCTCACCAAAACACCGCAATAAATCCACCCACTTACTATGCCCACCCCTGTGAGACACACACACAAAAAAAAAAAGGGGGAGCAGTAATGGGCCTTCCATTGGTATTGCCTGTCATGTATCACACTCAAAAACCTCTTCCATTATGCATATACAAACATAAAGAAACCCGCAGGGAAAGAAGAAAACGAGAGGGGGAGAAAAAAAGAACAGAAAAAACTTTCCCTCTTCCCTTCCCCCCTCTTCCCCCTTTAAGGGGGTGAAACACAATAAGCACTCCCAGGAGGGGAGAGAGTGTCCCCCGAACCTTCCATCAAGTCCGGGGCAACACACAATTGAAAGGAGTCCGTAATAAAATAACACAAAAAGAAGCAAAACAAAAAGCATGTCCATCATGAAATCCTAGCCGCATTTCCTTCTCCTCTATTCCTGCTCCCTCATAGCTATTTCTGATGGGTATACTCTCTGACAGTGTCCGTAGTCATATCAATCCAATCAGGAATCTCCACTATTTCTGAATCTAGGAACTTGAATAAGTCCGGTAATTGCTCTGGCGCCGCCAGGGCAAAGGTGTGGGCATCCTTTTTTATGATTAATGAGAATGGGTGACCCCATCTGTAAGTTGCACCTTTTGCCCGTATTTGATCCAACAATGGTCTCAGTAACCTTCTCCTTTTTTTCGTCTGCCGGCTAAGGTCTGGGAACACCTGTACCCCCTGACCTGCGACTTCCAGCACCCCTTTCTGCCATGCAGCTCTCATTATATCCTCCTTCACCCTAAAAAAATGCACACGGCAAAGCACATCTCTGGGGGGACCTGTATCTACCGTAGGCCCTGCTGGGCTCCTATGAACACGATCCAGCTCAATGTGATTGTCGGCTGGCTTTCCTAAGTATTTGTTAAAGACCTCGGTTACTGTTTTCCTCAGCTCGGGTGGTTTTATTGTTTCTGGGATCCCTTTAATGCGTACATTGTTTCTCCTGCTTCTGTTCTCAAATTCCTCTGCTTGTAACTGCAGCAGTAGCAGTTGTTGATGCTGTGTTTTAAACTTCCTTTCCAGTAGCTCTATACGGGCATCTGTCGAGGACTGTAGGGACTCACAGGTACCCATTCTTTTGTCCATCACCTCTAATTTGGCGGTTACTTCACTTAGTTCTTCCCTGACCGCAATTTTTATGTCACTCAATAGGGCTTGTAATTCTTCTTTAGTTGGTAGCGCCTGTATGAGCTTCCTAATGTCCTGTACACCATCAGCAGCCAGTACAATAGTTTCCCCCCTATTGACACAACGTACCTGAGTCTCTGTGACAGCCTCGGTCCGGGGCATAATTGGGGGACTAATTTCTGCTGTTTCTGCCACCTCCGTGCGGATGTTCCCAGCTGAAACACTTACTATGATCGGGGTAGGTGGTTCCTCCATGGCTGCTTGCTGTCTCAGGGCGGCCCGAGCAGCTCGCTGTGAGACGGCCCCGGCCTCCACTGACATAACTGGCTCCGTCCTTCCGGTGAGGTATTTAGTGATAGAAGGGTATCTGGGTGCCTCCGCCCGACCTGTGCCCTTCTCTTGTCTGTTTCCAGGCATACACTCCAAGCACAGGCTTCAGGCATACACTCGCCCCTGTAACTGCTCGTGGTTCTTCCTGGCGTATCTCACTCAGCCCGCCGAACCCGATCTCCTGCTCGAGCGCGCCACTGCGATGCTCCGCCTCTCACTCCGTCATGCTCAGACCGCACCTCCCTGCGTCAGTCAGTCACGGTCCGCCCAGATGTGATCCCAACATCACGTGTTTCAGGCATAAAATATTTTCATTAAATTCTTGTAACTTTTTTCCAACAAATGTTAAAACATTATGAGACAATAACTTTGTGAATTTGTTAAACTATATGTAAAATAACACTATCTTATATTTTCCTTCAAAGAGAACTTCTGTATGACAATGTACTGTCCTTATCCTGTCTAAGATGGCCTAAACTATAAATCATATGTACTGTGAAGTTTAGGTATGACAGGACGCAACACCTCCTTTGGTCATGATACAAATCTCTGTTTTCACAAACAAAAGAAAAGTTTTGTACCACCCAGAGATGACAATGGACTATGCCTTTGTTCTCATCTCTAAAAGATTAGAAATGTGCGTAACTGTATTCTGTGTTGAAGCTCTTACTCTAGTGTTAGACTGTTCTGCAGTAACAAATACTGGCTCTATGTCCTTCTCTGTTCTTATGCTGGAAACCTGAGATAAAGACTCCTCAGATACAGCTGTATAAACATGTGCTGGTGTACATTCCTGAAGATGTCTTCCTTTTACATCTATCTGAATGTGTTTGGATGATAAAGCTCTGAACCATAGAGGATATGTTTTACGACATTCTTTAAAACTATCTTCCTCAAAAATACCTTTTAGTGAGCAGTCAGATGTCTGTACAATGATTTTGTTTAATTTCACTATGCTCTCTGTAGCTTTAATTGCATAGTAAACACTTAGCAATTGCTTTACACCTGACTCAAAAGTTTTTTCCAAAAAAGATAAAACTCTGGAGAAATAGGCAATTATTTTCTCCTTACCTTCTTGTAATTGGGACAACGTTACTGAGATGGCATTCTCAGATACATGAGTTTTCAAAACAAAAGATGCTTCAGAACAAACCTCTATTGTATTTAATGTTGGAGCATTCTGCAAATCTTTTTTCAACATTTCAAAAGCATTTTTCTCATTTGGACCCCATTGGTCAACTATATTACCTTTATTTCTCAAAAGATTATATAGTGGATTAACTTTTTCTGCAAAACAGTGTACAAATTCTTTGCTATGATTTATTTTATGCAAAAATTGACGCAATGCCTTATGAGTTGTTGGAGTTGGAATTGCAGTGATATCTCTAACTGTTTCTTGCAACAATTGTCTCTTTCCTTGACTAATTTGCATGTGAAGGTATTTCACTTGACTTTTCATCAGCTGGACCTTTGTCGTGTTTAATTTTAAACCTTCAGCTTGTAACCTCATAAACAACTCAGACAAAAGAGCTATATGTTCATCGATATTCTGAGTACTCAGCAGAATTGTATCCACATGCTGACAAATGCAGTCTGGCCTAGAAAATTTTGAAAGTATTTTTGCTATAGTTTCATGAACTATACCATCACCAATACCTAGGCCAGGTATTAATCGAGTGAACGTATAAGTCTCTTTTCTGAATGTGAATGCGAATTTGTACTGGCTGCTATTCGCTAAAGAAAGGGAAAAATGGCTATTCATAATTTTTAATACAGAGAACACTTTGTCCTCAGCATTCAAATTTAACTTTAAGTTAGATTTATCAGGAAGAACTGGGTTATTTGTGATATGTTTATTCAATGTCCTTAAGTCAACTGATAAAGAATATGAATTATCAGTATTTTTTATAGGCCAAATACAGTTATTTACCACTGATTTAGCTTTCTTTACAATTCCAAGTTGTACAAACTCTTGAATAATGGCAGAAAGTGGACCAATTGATTCTAGTGGTAACTCATACTGATTAAGGGGTTCTGGATCTTTTCCCTCAATATTCAATTCAGTGTTTTTCAAAGTTCCAATGTCATTTTTGAACTTTGACCACAAACTTGGAAAACGTTGTACCACGTCCTTTAAAGCACAATTACCATCAACATCAGGCCATTTTTGTTCTGTAGACATATTGGTAATGGAACCAACTTTACTGTATACAGAGGGATCAATAAGCACTGATTTGGGCCTAGATGGATCTTTCCAAATACTTTTATTAGCCAAATCGATCACCCATTTTTGTTCATTGATTACATCAATGCCAAGTATATTCTCTGCTTTGTGACATACCCAAATGTTAATGTTAGTTTTTACTAATCCAGGTACTTCAAATGTTACATTAGATACCTGTCTAGCAGTGGAATTACCTGTATTATTAAAACCCACTATATTACACATAGGAGAATTTGGTTTCACAGGTATGTTTTCTTTGGTAAGGCTAATCTCAGATCCACTGTCAATGAGACAATTAATGTTTTTACCATTCAGCAAACATTGTATATATGGCCTACCATTCTCGTCCAAAATAATTGGTGCTACATACTGTAATGGCAGAGAAATTGAATCCCGATGTGATTCTATTTTTGGCAATGGCAATAAACCCTCTCTTTCAGTGACAGTGTTGTCTGAACTGCTGTTAACAGTCAAATTACTGATCTGTTTGACTTCTGTGGCATAAGGCAATTCAGTCAAAATGTTATCTTGACATGAAAAAACAGGTTGTACAAAAGCTGATTTTTCATTCTCCATATCTTTAGTTTTTATTTGTGAGTCTCTCTTAAATTTACAGCAATGTTTTCTCATATGACCAGATCTATGACAGTAAAGACACGTGATAGGCTCTCCTTGCCTCACTTGTCTGCAGCTGTCCTTGTCATTCCTACTAAGACCTGTCGTTTCTGACATGTCTGCAGCCTGACTATTTTTGTCACATTGAATTATAGCTATCTCGTGTGTGAGATTGCTTTGATTCAATTGTCTCCTAATTTTATCAATGAAGCTTACTACATCATTTAAATTTTGACGTTCCTGCGCTATGGCTACTGAAGTTGGGTCAAGGTATTTAAATTTTTTTATGAAAGCTATTTTTAAACCTGGGTCATTGTCATCATCTACTCCAAATATCATTTGATAAACCTTGCAAAATTTAATTCTAAAGTCAATTGGATTTTCTTCTGCAGTAGTCTGTAAAAGATCTAACACTTCTATGGTCGGTATTTGCTCACCGGTCATACATAGCAATAATTGTCGCAGTCTATCTGTCGCGTCATTTTGTTTTTCCTGACCTTCGTCGTCAATAACAGGTGTGTTAATTCGTTTAGCAAAATTAACAGGAACCCACAACTGAAATATGTAATTGCGTTGATCATTTGACAGATTAAAACGATCCGCAAACATTTCAAATAGATCCCAATTGGAAAATACAGTTGCCTCAGTGTCATAAATAGGAAAGTCTTTTAAAACTTTCATAAGTTGGTCATGTATTTGCAACTTTAGTTTTGCAGTTCTACATAATAAGTTTTTATGTTTCATTTCTTTTTCATCAGTAGCATCAACATTCTCCATATCCGAACTTTCCGGAATATAAGAGGATTGTTGCTTACATTTAGATTCAGTCTTTTTGTCATCTGTAGTTATTACAGCAATCTGTGTCAATCTACTGTCATTCGGAAGTTTTTCCAAAAGATTTGTTTTAGAGTCAATTTGTTCCTCAAGATTCTCTATATAATTACAAAAAATCTCACAGTTTGGACAATTAAGAGAATCTGGAGACACATTTTCATGTTTCCCTGTGTTCTGTACAGTGTTACATTCTGTCTGCTGTAATGTACACACATTTTTAGCAGGTAAATCAACATTAATAATCATTTTGTTAAAAATTCTCACTAAGCTTAAGATATTAGCTATCTTTTTACGTAATTTATGTACAGTGAACCTGGATTTATCAATCTGTGTATTGGCATTTAAGCATTCATTGTACATATATCTCCACAAGTGACTGTCATTTGGATATAAAGACACATCTTTAAACTCTAGCTTGCTGTCTCTAGCTATTTCATCAATAAATTCCATAACTTTTACTCACCGTATTTAGAAGAATTTCTCGTCTTCAACCGTCTGTTACTGGACTGTTGTCCACATCTGACGTAACACAAACTCCTCTTGGTTGATAGGTTCTGAACCGTATTTTTTCTCGAGACTTGAATATTTGCAAAACTGCGCTAATCTCTTCCCCCTCAGCAAGGATCGAGATTCCCGTAAAAATTGAGAAATGACGGCAGTTGCTGGCTCGCCAAAATGAAGAATATTATTAATATCTAATATTCTTGTATCTCAGAGGCGCTTCCGGATGAAATAGCATTGATAGCCAAACTGACTTAAAACAAAGTGTGAGTTTATTGTCACACAGTTGGCATCATAAATACAATGTAAAAAGTATAATAGTTCAGTTCAGTGTGGGTAAAAATATATGAAATAGAATAAAAAGTTATAAAGCTGTAATAAGCTTATGATAGCATGTGTGCTTCATGGCTGCTGTGCTGTCTTGTGTGTCGTCCAAGAAGAAACAGGAAATGACGTTCTCAGTCTTCTGGCAGAATTGACAGCTGTCCCAACTTATCAAAGTGTCATGTGAACATGTCAGTATCTATCCTAGTAGCTGTGTGTGTGTGTCTGTGTGTGTGTGTGTGTGTGTCTGTGTGTCTGTGTGACCTTCAATATGGAAGCATTGGCTTTATATGTTACATGTGAACGTGTGAACGTCATAACCTCACACCAACTTAGAACCTTGTATGGCACATATTCATTTCTGCTAGCTTCAGTATGCACTCATAGTCATATATGGCATACGATTGACAAGCCCACATGTAACACTCCATACTTGAAGTAATATGCTGATCATGTAATGTCATATAACCAAACATCTATATAATATGAACACATATTATCAACTTTACATTAAGTAACTATATACTAGTACTTATTAATATGACTGGAACTACAAACTAACTTAACTTAACAGGATATAATCCACAATGTATATTCCTTTAGCTATGTGGACACGTGTCTATTTTCGTCTTCTCATGACATTCTACACCAAGATACCTTAAATGTCATACTCAAATTGGCTACACCAGAAAAATCCAGCAATGCTCAGCTTTAGATGAAGAATCATGTCAAATCAATTGATCAAGGTCATTCACACATACTCTATTTATCATGATTAATCATAAAACCAAATATGTTTTGCAAGCTTGCCATGAATATAATATAACACCTATAAGTGCCGAATTATGAATTTGGAATAATATTCTAACACAGCCTGTAGTGGTTAGAGCCCATTGGACCACTCCCACGGCCCTTTGCTCTCTGCTCAGACTATGTAAAGCACAATGATGACGTCACTGCTACTTTTTACAAGGTAATATTTGGATTTGGGGCACACAAAGTAGATTTTATTTGGCTACTGAGGAAGATATTTCAATGATATTTTGCGTTCCCAACTTTCAACTTTAACCACTTCAGCCCCCGCAGGATTTACCCCCTTCCTGACCGGTCCATTTTTTGTGATATGGCACTGCATCGCTGTAACTGACAATTGCGCAGTCCTGCAGCGCTGTACCCAAACAAAATTGATGTCCTTTTTTTCCCCCCACAAATAGAGCTTTCTTTTTTTTTTTGATGTCCTTTTTTTCCCCCCACAAATAGAGCTTTCTTTTGGTGGTATTTGATCACCTCTGCGTCTTTTATTTTTTGCGCTATAAACAAAAAAAAGAGCGACAATTTAAAAAAAAAAAAAAATACATTTTTACTTTCTGCTATAAAACATATTCAATTAAAAAAACAAATTTATTCATCAGTTTAGGCCGATATGTATTCTTCTACATATTTTTTTTTAACTTTTAAATTTTTATTATTTTTGACACAATATATTCCAATATAGATGAATACAATTAATTGGTATTGCTTACGATATTGCATAGAACAGATAATAACAAAAATTGGGGAATGAATAACAAGAGGTAATAATAACTTTAGGGTACAATATCTGGAGTTTGATATCCCCCTACCGCCCACCCCAAGTGGGATCATACTGTAGGCAGGATTTGGTCACCAAATATTCAAATTTTTAGGAATGAAAAAGAAGAAGAAGAGGAGTCTATAAGAAATTCAATATCTTGGTGTATCATATATTGCTATTCTTTAAGTAATTGGAGGCTCTCGGGTTGTTTATCCAAACTTGCCTTTTTTTTTTTTTTGCAGATAGTGATAGAGAAATTTTTGAATGCTAACATCAACATCAATTCATATTGGGCCTGAGTGTTTAGTCTAAGGCCCCTTTCACACTGGGGCGGTTTGCAGGCGTTATTGCGCTAAAAATACCACCTGCAAACCGCCCCAAAACAGCCTCCGCTGTTTGTTCAGTGTGAAAGCCCGAGGGCTTTCACACTGAAGCGGTGCGCTGGCAGGAGAAGAAAAAATCTCCTGTCAGCCGCATCTTTGGAGCGGTGAAGGAGCGGTGTATTCATCGCTCCTTCACCGCTCCTGCCCATTGAAATCCGCGCTATACGAGGGGTTTTAACCCTTTTTCGGCCGCCAGCGGGGGGTTAAAACCGCACCGCTAGCGGCCGATTACCGCGGTAAAACAGCGCTAAAAACAGCGCTGTTTTACCGCCGACGTCCCCTACCGCCCCAGTGTGAAAGGGGCCTTATGATGACATTGGACAAATTAGGAGCTTCTGTGGATTTCCACATATTGGCAATGGTAAGTCTCGCTGCTATCAGGATATGTGATACTATTGTTCTATAGCAATGTGGGTATATATCTAGATCTAATCCTAATAATGCTGTTGCCGGTGTCAGTTCTGTCAAATTACCTGTGAGTTCTGCAATAAAGGAGGAAACTGAGTTCCAAAAACTTGAAAGATTCTTGCATGACCAAAGAACATGGTAAAGGTTTCCCACTAGTTCCTCACACCACCAGCAGATGGGAGAGGTGGAAGGGAATATTTTGGATAATCTATAAGGTGTCAGATACCATCTGTTAAGAATTGTTTGTGAATTATCCCAATGTTCTATACATGAGGATGCTGTACTAGTGATCAACAGGGCTTTATGCCATTGTTCCCATGTAAAGGTTTGTAAAAGATCCTTTTCCCATTTTAACATGTTGGGATTTTTTTCTTCTGGGGAAGAAGGGGAGAGAAGGTTGTAGAAAAGCCTAATTCCTCTTGCTTTTTGAAATTTGTGGTATGTGAAATATTGCCATATTTCTGTTGGGACATCAATTTTGTCAGAAAGGATTATATTTTTTAGATATGCGCATTTGCTGAATTTCCCTTCCACTATGTTCTTGAGGTGTGCTTGTATGCAATTAAAAGTTTGGAAGCCTTGTTTGATCCATTCTTTTGTTGATTGACGTATCTTACAGTTGTCTATTATACTTGTGGGCAAAGCTATTTTAGAGAACAAGTTTCTCTTTTTTAGTTTTAGATAGAATATGTTTCCAAGCTATAAAAGTTGATTTAATAGAAAGGAGGTTTGGAACAATTATTTTTTTGGTTATTACATGTTTCGCCATAGAAAGGGCGACTAGGTCATGACCTAGAGTAATTTCTTTTTCAATATTTAACCATAGTTTATCATTAGAGAGAGGTAAACCAATATTTCATTTGGTCTAATAAAGAAGCAAAATTATAGTTTTTAATGTCTGGCAGTCCCATTATTCCTAGGTCTTTGTTGGCAGTTAGTATTGAGAATGCTACTCTTGGTTTTTTTCCATTCCATATGTAATTTTTTAATTTAGTGTTCATTTGTTTAAAGAATTTGGAGGGTAACGGGATTGGAAGAGTGCGGAAATAATATAGTATTTTGGGTAATATTTGCATCTTAAATGCTGCTATTTTCCCGACCCATGAAAGTTGAGTTTTTTGTATTTGGTGCAGATCATTATTAGTTTTCTAGTTCTAGGAGGTTTGGAAAATTTACATCATATAGTTTGGAAGAAGGATATGCAAGTTTTATACCTAGATATGTTATAGTTGTCTCGTCCCAATTATATCTGTATTTCTCACTAAGTTTTTCCGTTTAGTCTTTGTGGAGGTTCATGGGTAGGATATAACATTGATTTTGATTAATTTTATAATAGGACACATTACTATATTTGTCTAATAATTTCTGAACATTATAAAGCGATAAGTCGGGGTTTGTTAAGGTTAAGATGATGTCATCTGCAAAAAGGCCCAGTTTGTGATCATGTTGTCCTATTTTTATGCCACTGATGTCCGGATTAGTGGGTATATATTCAGCTCATGACTCTATTGCTAGGGAAAATATTATCGGGGAAAGTGGGCATCCTTGTCTAGTGCCATTGGATAAATTGAAGCTTTTGGAGATTAATCCTGAGGAGCGCACTTTTGCTGTGGGTTGGGAATATAATGACATAATAGCTGAGTGTATGAAACCTTTCATACCAAATTTTTCTAATGCTTTGGAGATATATTGCCAATGCATTCTATCGAATGCTTTTTCAGCATCTAAAGCTAACAGAAGAGCGTATGTTTTGTTATTTTCAATATGGTTGATTACATTCACCATTCTTCTAGTGCCGTCAGGGGCTTGTCTGCCTTTAACAAATGCTACTTGATCTGGCCCAATGAGATAAGATGTTAGATTTATTAAACGATTGGCTATAATCTTAGCATACATTTTTATGTCTGCATTTAGTAGTGATATAGGTCTGTAATTTATGGGTGATGTTGGTTCTTTATCTGGTTTTGGCATGGTAATTATTAACGCTTCTAGCATCTGTTTTGGGAATTGGCTAGATATTTAATGCTGTTTGATTGAACATTTTGGTCAGATGAGGCGATAGTATTTCACTAAATGCTTGGAAATATTCTCCTGAGAGTCCATCTATGCCTGGGGTTTTGTTATTAGAGAGGGATTTTATAACTTTGAGAGTTTGTTGTAATGAAATTGGTTGTTGATTTGTTGTAGATCTTCCGGATCTATTTTTGGCAGGTTGATATTTTTTAGATAGTCAGCTATATTTTGGGGTGAAGGTTGTGGGGTTGATTGATCTACTTTAAGGTTATATAGAGATTCATAATATTCTGATAAGGAATCAGCTATTTCTTGGGGGTTGTAAATTGCTTTATTTGATTTGTGGTGAATTAACTTGTTAATTTTGTTTTTATTTTGATGTTGGTGTTGTTGGTTAGCCAAAAGTTTACCCTCTTTATTACCTTGAGAATAGTAATTCAGTTTCATTTGTTTCATGTATTTTTCCTGGTTATCTATCAGCCTATATCTCAGTTCCGTTCTTAGATTGTTGAGTTGTTGTGCTAATTTCATATCCCTTGGGGACTTTTTGTGTTGTTCTTGAGTTTCGGTAATGTCTTTTAGTAGTTTATTTAATTCAAAGGATTTTCTTCCCTAGCTGCTATTTTTATTAAAAGACCCCTAACAAATGCTTTATGAGCACACCATAGTGTGGTATTTGTTATCAAACCAGTATCATTAAATACAAAAAAATCTTGAAGATTTTCTTTTATCACGGACAAATGTTTCTCTTGGGAAAGTATGTAGGTATTGTCCCTCCATACTTGGTTGTTGATGCGGGGAAATCCTGTATTAATTTCTATTGTTATTGGAGCATGATCAGACCAAGAAATGTTGTGGATTTGAGCTTTAGATATGTTCTGAAGTAAAAATGTGTCCATGATAAAATAATCTATCCTTGAGTAGGGTTTATGGACATGGGAATAAAATGTATAGTCCCTTTCGGTGGAGTGCAGACACCTCCAGGGATCATACAAATCTTCATTAGAAAATATCTTATTTAGTCCCATTCTTTTGGTGTGTCCTTGATTGGAGGTGTCTATATCTGGATCCATCAGTGCGTTGAAATCTCCGCAAATTGTGAGTTGACCTTTTTGCATTTTACGTGCCTTCGTTATAATCTTCTTAATAAATTGATGAGGGTTTTTGTTCGAGGCATAAATATTGACAATAGTAAAGTCTGTGTTTTCAATGGTTGCTGCCAGAATATTGTACCGACCTTGAGAATCAGTCTTAACGTTTAGAGGTTGGAAGGAAACAGAATCTTTTATTGCCAAAATTACTCCTTTTGTTTTCTTGGTGTTGTTGGATACATACATAAGAGGGTATTTGTGGTGGGAGAATTTTGGCGCTTTGTTCATAGCAAAATGCGATTCTTGAATGCATACAATGTCACTTTGGAATTTTAATATGTCATTCTTCCACATATTTTTGGTAAAAAATGCAGTGCAATAAGCATATATTGATTGATTTGTGCAAAAGTTATAGCGTCTAGAAAATAGGGGATAGATTTATGGCATTTTATTAATTTTTTACTAGTAATGGCGGCGATCAGTGATTTTTCGCGGGACTACGACATTGCAGCGGACAGACCAGACACCTAACTGACATTTTTACCACTTTTTTTGGTAACCAGTGACATCATTACAGTAATCAGTGCTAAAAATTCGCACTGTTATTGTACTAATGACACTGGCAGGGAAGGGGTTAACATCAGGGGTGATTGTGTTTTAACTGTATGGGGGATGGGCTGCCTGGAACAACACACAGATCCATCTTCATGCATAGCAGAAAGACAGGATCTGTATGATCTCCCCTGTCAGAACGGAGATCTGCCTTGTTTACACAGGCAGATCCCCATTCTGTCACTGCGGGGAACGATCGCGGGTGGCCGGTGGACATCAAGTCCACCAGACCTGCTGATTGGCTCCCCCCGCTGGCCAATGGGAGTGCTTGCCTGTGCTTGTATATGGATGATGGTCTTGTATTGAAAAACATTTCAATAAAGGGCACTTATACCCCTTACTGCCCAAACCAATTTTCAGCTTTCAGTGCTGTCGCACTTTGAATGCCAATTACTCAGTCATGCAACACTGTACCCAAACAAATTTTTTATCACTTTTTTTCACACAAATAGAGCTTTCTTTTGGTGGTATTTAATCACCACTGGGCTTTTTATTTTTTGCAACATAAGCATAAAAAGAGCGAAAATTTTGAATAAAAAACAAACTTTTTTTTAGTTTCTAAGATAAAATTTTGCAAATAAGTAATTGTTGTTCATAAATTTGGGCCACAATTTATACTGATACATATCTTTGGTAAAAAAAATAACCCAAATTAGTGGATATTATTTAGTCTGTGAGAAAGTTATAGAGTCTAGAATCTAGATTCTTGAGGCCCTGAAATGTCAGGAAAGTACAAATACCCCCCCAAATGACCCCTTTTTGAAAAGTAAACATTCCAAAGTATTTAGTAAGAGACATGGCGAGTTTTTCAAAGTTTTAATTTTTTCCCACAAGTCTTGGGAAAATGAAGAAATTATTTATTTATTTATTTTTACACACAAAATTGTCATAATAACAAGTTATTTCTCACACACAGCATATGCATACTTCCAATTACACCCCAAAACACATTTTGCTACTCCTCCCGAGTATGGCGATACCACATGTGTGAGACTTTTTTTACAGCCTGGCCACATACAGAGGCCCAACATGCAGGGAGCATTGTCAGGTGTTCTAGGAGTATAAATTACACATAAAATTTCCTAATGACCTATTACACTTTTGAAGGACCTGGAGTACCAGGACAATGGAATTAGCCACAAAATTACCCCATCTTGGAAAGCAAACATCCCACCTGATATTCTATGAGGCATTATGAGTCTTTTGAACATGTCATTTTTTTCCACAAGTTTTTGAAAAATGTGGAAAGAAAATTAAAACGTGTTTTGTTTTTTTTACACAAAGTTGCCAATTTATAAGATTTTTCTAACACATAGCATGTACACAGCAAAAATTACACCCCAAAATATATTCTTCTACTCCTCCTGAGTATGGCTATAGCACATGTGTGTGACTTTTACACAGCCTGGCCACATACAGAGGCCCAAAATGCAGGGAGCACCATCAGGCATTCTGGGAGCATAAATTAATGTCAGGGACCGGTGTGACCAAAAATGTGTGGACTGCAATTGAGTGAACCAAACACATGTAAAGTATAAATAATATGATTTATTAAAAGAAAAGTAAATAAACAAAAGTAATTGCACCACCAATATGACAAATAGTAAACTAACCAGCAACCAACTACAGTGACACACAACAACTGAATACCAAAACTGAATCTATATACAGATGTGGAATATAATCGTAACCGTAACAAGCCATACACGGGAGGTCAAGCAGATAGAGCTGGGAGCAAGACAGGACAGGGAGGGGGTTACAAGCGACAGAGAGAGCAGGCAGGAGGTATCAGGCTGAAGGGCAGGGGTCAAGGAACGGATGCAGGGTTCAGGATGCAAGTTTTAGGGTTCAGGATTCTGGATACAGGATTCAGGATACAGGGACACAGGATTAGCAAACACAGGTCAGGGCACAAGGAAACAATACCAAGGCAACTAGTGCAAGTGGTCACCAGGTTTAAATATGCTTCCTGCAATAAGCATCAGGTGATGCCGGATTTCAGGAGATGATGTCAGCTCCTGACTGCCGAGATCCACCCGCTGGTGCACACCAGAACTGCACCCATAGGTCTGGGAGCTACAGTGCCACTAGCAGGTGAAACCTTTCCTGACAGTAACCCCCCTCGAAGGACCGACCTCCAGACGCTCCAACCAGTTGTAGCTGAGAAAGTCCAAGGAGCGCTGGGTCCGAAATAAAAAGCCTTGCTGCCAGGATACAAACAGAAACTAGGTGTACCACCGCCTGGGTCCGGTAACTGCCTAGGTACCCCACCGCTGGGGCTAGGCCACTGGCTAGGTATCCTGTCGGCCACATTCTTAGAAGCATAAAAACTTTGAACCCTCAAAACGTTAGGCATCCAACGCTGGGGTACCATGGGTCATTTGCAAACTTAGCCCTGGAGTCAAGTGACAATACCGCAATTCTGACACCGGAATAAACCGGAGGACATCATTTGACGGCTTTCCCCCGAGGGAAGAGATGTTCCTGCCGGCATCATATAACTATGGCCCAGTAAGGAAGTGGTTAATTTTATTTAAAAAAACAAGTACCTTTTTTCATAATTGATATACAGCTGTGATGTGACCTAGGTCTTTCCCAGCCCATTTGCAGGAAAACATAAGCAGAAGGAGCTTCTAGTCCTGCGCTGCAGTCACATGTTCAAAAAAAAAAGCCTTCGGAATACAGAGGAAAAAGACAATTTTTTATCAAACAAATGTTTTAAATCCTCATACAAATATGTATTTAATCTCAAATATTTATTATCTGTCAGGAACCATAAACCAGGCGAAGACAGAAAATGTAGTTACAATCGCACCTTTAATAAAATAGCAAAAAAAAAAAACAGTACAGTCTTCAAAAACTGAAGCCAGGGTTTGGTAATCAGATGAGAGGGGGTCAGGAAACCAGAAATCAGTGGAGTAAGGAGCCAAAGCAGGAACAGGAATCGGAAAGGAAGTCAGCCAGGCCAGGTCATACACAGAAACACAGGCAGGAACACACTGGATATCGTTGACCACGCAAGGGCAAGGAGGAAATTACATGTGCAAAATTAAAAAATGTGTTTTGTTTTATTACATTTTGATTCTGTACTTACATAAATGAAATTAGTTAAAGCAGAGTTCCGCCCTCTCCAGAAAAGTAAAGCCAGATGCTACACATACTGTAACGGATGACTTTTAATATTAGGACACTTACCTGTCCTGGAGTACAGCGTTGTCGGCACTGCAGGTGATGTTTCCATCAACTGTCGGGTGCTGCAGCCGCCATTAGCGGTAAGGGAACCATGCAGTGAAGCATTGCGGCTTCACGGCCGGGACCCTACTGCGCATGCACGAAGCAAGGAAGGAGGGTGAGTAAAGCGGAATTCAGGTAAGGTGACCTCTCTCTCCTATGATCCTTCAGGTCTATTCAGTGCTTTAGTCATTAGCGTCTATCCACCCCGACCAGACCTTATCGAATTTCGCTGGGCACTACCTACTCTCATATGTGAGCCTGTAAAGGGGTAGTACAGAGTTTATTGAAAGGCACCAAGAGTCTCTCGTGGGTGGCTCTGCCGCCTTCCATCTTAGGAGTATTTCACTTCTAGCATAGAACAGGGAGAATGTCATGCAAAGCTTAGTATACCTATCTCCCTGCACTTCGTCCAGTTGACTCAGAAGGAGAGTCAGGGGTCCAGTAAGATCTGTGTCCCACTCACCTTGCTCAAGGTATCGGCGACTGCTTCTCAATAGGGTCAGAGTTTGGGGCAGGACCAGACCATGTGCCAGAATGAGCCTACCTCCTGTCTTCATCTGGGGCACAACGGATCTCGCTGAGGGTATATGCGGGCTAGTCTCTGTGGGGTTTAGTAGGCCCTGTGGAGGAATTTGAGCAGGGCCGGACTGGCCTACCGGGATACCGGGAAATTTCCTGGTAGGCCGCCTACTCTCAGTGCCCTGGGGCCACTTTTGGCTTGAAGCTTGCCTTTCAGTAAAATGAAGAGCAGTACTTTTCCATGCAATGCCTCCTCATCTTCTGATCCGACCGGTGCCGCCCACTGAACTGCAGGCTGCGGAGTGATATGCCTGAGGGGAGCATGGTGCTTGATTTCTCCTTCCATCCGACCCGTGTGGTGCCAGCGCCAGCGCTGCCCACTAGTCTGGTGCCTGCAGCTGCAGAGTCATGAGTGATATGTGTAAGGGCAGCAGGAGAATAGGAGAAGTGAACGGCCGTGGAGCAGAAGAATTAAGGTGCTCTCTCTCTCTTTTTTTTTTAAAAAGTCTACTTATTTGTTATAATAATATAAATAATAAAAAAAAGGGAACAAATGTCTTATAATAATAAATTAAAACATTTTTGCAGGTAAAAAAAAAATGTCCATTTATTAGTTTTTTTTGCCTGCAGAACATTACACCCAGTTGCATTTCCCCTGGGTGGGGAAATACCACCACGTCTTACATTGTATGTCCCCAGGGCCGGACTGGCCTACAGGGATACTGGGAAATTTCCAGGTAGGCCGCCTGCCTTGGGGCCACTTTGAGCTGTGGCTAGCTGCAGCGCTGCCCTCCCTCCCTCTCTCTCTCTCCTCTTATGTCATTTGTCACACACAGCAGGCATCTCCCACTGTGTCACGGAGCTGGGTCTGTGTGTGTTTGGTGGCGCTGTAACAAGGTCCCACCCCCCTAGACCGGCTCGTGTGATAGTAGATGTAACACTGATTGAATAAGTGTTCCGTCTATCACACGAGCTGGTCTAGGGGGGCAGGACCTTGTTACAGTGCCGCTGATTACAGATTCAGCTCCGTGACACACATGCAATGGTGAGTATGTATTGATGGGCAGTGAGGCTGCATTTGATGCACAGTGAGGCTGCAGTGATGGGCACAGTGAGGCTGCATTTGATGGACAGTGAAGCTGCATTCATGGGCACAGTGAAGCTGCATTCACGGGCACAGTAAAGCTGCATTTGATGGACAGTGAAGCTGCATTCATGGGCACAGTGAAGCTGCATTCACGGGCACAGTAAAGCTGCATTTGATGGACAGTGAGGCTGCATTCGTGGGCACAGTGAGGCTGCATTTATGGGCACAGTGAGGCTGCATTCATGGGCACAGTGAGGCTGCATTCACAGGCACAGTGAGGCTGCATTCACGGGCAGTGAGGCTGCATTCATGGGCACAGTGAAGCTGCATTTACGGGTACAGTAAAGCTGCATTTGATGGACACAGTGAGGCTGCATTGATGGGCAGTGAGGCTGCATTGTTGGGCAGTGAGGCTGCATTGTTGGGCAGTGAGGCTGCATTGATGGGCAGTGAGGCTGCATTGATGGGCAGTGAGGCTGCATTGATGGGCACAGTGAGGCTGCATTGATGGGCAGTGAGGCTGCTTTCATGGGCACAGTGAGGCTGCTTTCATGGGCACAGTGAGGCTGCATTGATGGGCACAGTGAGGCTGCATTGATGGGCACAGTGAGGCTGCATCGATGGGCAGAGTGAGGCTGCATTTGATGGGCAAAGTGAGGTTGCATTGATGGGCACAGTGGGGCTGCATTCATGGGCACCGTAAAGCTGCATTTGATGGGCACAGTGAGGCTGCAATGATGGGCACAGTGAGGCTGCATTCATGGGCACAGTGAGGCTGCATTCATGGGCACAGTGAGACTGCATTCATGGGCACTGATGAGGCTGCATTGATGGGCACTGATGAGGCTGCGTTGATGGGCACTGATGAGGCTGCGTTGATGGACACTGATGAGGCTGTGTTGATGGGCACTGATGAGGCTACATTGATGGGCACTGATGAGACTACATTGATGGACACTGATGAGGCGGCATTTGATGGGCACTGATGAGGCTGCATTTGATGGGCACTGATGAGGCGGCATTTGATGGGTACTGGTGAGGCTTCATTGATCTCTTGTACCATGTCTGCAGTCTCTGACCATCTCCTGTATCATGTCTACAGTCTCTGACCATTCCTTGTATCATGTCTGCAGTCTCTGACCATTCCTTGTATTATGTCTGCAGTCTCTGACTATCACCTGTACCATGTCTGCAGTCTCTGACCATCTCCTGTAGTATGTCTGCAGTCTCTGACCATCTCTTGTATCATGTCTGCAGTCTCTGACCATTTCCTGTACCATGTCTACAATCTCTGAGCATTTCCTGTACCATGTCTGCAGTCTTTGACCATCTCTTGTATCATGTTTGCATTCTCTTACCATCTTTAGTATGATTTCCTCAGTCTCTAACCATCTCCTGTATCATGTCCGCAACCTCTAACCATCTCTTGTCTTATATCATGTCTGAAGTCTCTGAGGGAGTATGGAGATTAGAGGAGACAAGAGTGGGAGTGTCACCTGGATGGGGGTCATGGGAGAAGTCAGACGGGTGTGGACTGTGGAGAGGAGACTATAGGATAAAACCAGAGCCACCAAGCTGGAGCCAACTGACTGAGCCCTACATGGTGCACCTGAGAAGAGTTCAGTGACAGCGCCGCCAGGCCAGTCTGAGGGGGGGGAGTGAATACAATAATGTAAGGGGGCACTGATATAAAGGTTTTCCCCTTATTTTAGTAACCCCCCCCCTTACCTTAGTGTATTCTTTCTACGGAAAGTGGTCTCTGGTCAACAGAGCCCCCGCCCCCCACGTTCCCAGAGTCCCTGGGGTCCCCCTTGATGATTGACCACTTTTAACTGGAATTTGCTTTTGTATGTGTTTTTATATATATATATATATATATATATATATATACAGTATCTCACAAAAGTGAGTACACCCCTCACATTTTTGTAAATTGTAGAGATTAATATACACTGCTCTAGCTTCTTGCCAGGCCCTAATCGTGGTCTTCATAGGAGTGGTTACGGAGGGGTCAGTGTGTAGGGGTAATTTATGATCAGTGCTGTATCACTAATATATTTATGTTTGATGTGTTAATAAATTGAGTATATCCTGTATTCCTCTTCCAGCACTTCAGAAAAAGACAAAAATACGTTTTTGTCTTTTTAAAATATGTTTCGCCAGCAAGTTAAGATAACATTATGTAGTGTAAGCTGTTATAGAGGGTAATCACATTGTAAGCAGTTGTATGAATTTGCCAAATCATTGTTCTTAAAGAGGGAGTCCACCTAAAAAAAAAAATACTAAAAGCCAGCAGCTACAAATACTGCAGCTGCTGACTTTTAATAAATGGACACTTACCTGTCCTGGAGTCCAGCGATGTCCGCAGCCGAAGCCAATGAATCGCTCGGCTCTCGGCTGCTGCCGCCGCCATTCTCTGTGAGGTAATCAGGAAGTGAAGCGTTGCGGCTTCACTTCCTGGTTCCCTACTGCACATGCGCGAGTCGCGCTGCGCATCCCAAGTGGTCCCCGCTATCTCCTGGGACCTGTATGTTTCCCAGGAGACAGCGGAGGGGTGCGGGAAGGGGCGTGACTCCCGCGGGAGTCTATTCCAGGAAGTGGGTGCAAATACCTGTATTAGACAGGTATCTGCACCCCCCCTCCCCCCTGAAAGGTGCCAATTGTGGCACCGGAGGGGGGGAGTAATCAGATGAGCGGAAGTTCCACTTTTGGGTGGAACTCCGCTTTAACGTATTGATAACAAAAAGCAAGTCATAGTTATACGTAATAATGGCTGCTGGAAAACATTGATAAAGCATATAAACTGGGTGTGTCGAACATAGAAGGTGCATAAAAGAAGGGATGTCTGTCATGCTTATTTGGGACACTGCTAAGATACACACGTTCTGTGTAAAGCTCTGTTCCCCATATATATATGCTAATAAACCTTTTGAATTTAGAGCCAGTCTTGTTTCCAGGTATTTTTCGCACTACAGTCAGCCTGCATCCCCCGAAATGCTAGGTTGCTCAAAGCTGCATATGACCCCAGGATGGCCGCTTCTAATGTAACCGCTGGGTTTTTTCTGGGCTGGGAAAACCACCAGCAAGTGGTGACAAGGACTGCTACCCAATAATAAATTTGGAAATTTGGAAGCGCCAGACCTCCGAAAGAGGGAGGTACAGTTTTCATTTGGCCACCCTGGGGGGCTTCCCGGCCCAGACAAAGGACACCAGCAACCCCTCTAACCTTTAAAGAAGCTTTTGGGTATTCCTAAAGAAGTATAAAAATTTAGGTAGATACACCAATTTCAGTAGGTTGACCCTGCCTACAGGTGTCAGGGGGAGTGTGTGCCATGCTGCACATTTGGTGGTGACCTGCAACATAAGGGGCTGTATGTTAATCCTCATGGAATCTCCTATGTCACTGGTGACCTTAATTCCTAAATACATGAACTTTTCCACCCATTTAAGCTGTGTCTGGGTATCAGGTCTAGTGGGTGAGGGGTGCCAATTTAGATTTAATCCAGTCAAGATTATCTTCCCTTTCATTATGAGCAACTACTAACTCATTAAATGTGGTGGCAAAATCTCCCATCTTGTTTTCAATATGTAGAACTCTGTCACTGACCTCTCCTATTTCAGACTTAAATTGTTGCATTAAAGACATGATATCTGTATGGATCATGCTTCTCGATGATGCCAGCATGTCTTTTAGGATGGTGTCTAGGACTGGCTGGTCGTTTGTTGGGAAGGCCAGAATGGAGTCATGTAATTTTCTCGTGTGATCCATAGATAGGGTAGAAACATGTAAATCTGGTGGGGTGTAAGGCATGTGTGACATCTTGGCCTTAGATTTGGCAGGGCTTGTGGAGGTGGAAGAAGCCCTGGAGTTACTCTCGGTCTAAGTGGCCATACTCGTTGCGCACTGGCCACGCCCCCCCCCCCCCCCCCATTCCATTTTTTATTTTATTGTATTCCATTATTTTCTTATTTCTTATTTTATTTTATTTTTTTATTCTGCTCTTTTATTTTCTATTCTATCTTGTTCTGTTTTACTATATTTTTTTCTATTCTATCCCTTTATTTTCTATTCTATTCTTTGATTTTGTATTCTGTTCTGTTTTACTCTATTATATTATATTATTTTATTTTCCATTTTATTCTATTCTATTCCTTTATTTTCTATTAGATTCTTTTCTATTTTATTACTTTATATTCTCTTCAGAAATTCAAATTCGTAAAACTATTCAAATTTGAAAACTATTCGAATTCGAAAACTCTTTGAAAACTAGTTGAATTTGAATTCTTTTCATATTTTTTTTAATTTTTCAAATTCAAATAGTTTTTGAATTAGAAAACTATTTGAATTCAAAAACTATTCAAATTTGATTTGGAAACTATTTGAATTCGAATTTCATCCAAAATTTAGTTTCATTATTTCAGATTAATTTATATTCGTTACTATTGTAATTGAGAAATTTGGATACATCCGAATATCCGAGTAATGAAAAATTTGTCCCAATTTAAATTTGGAACGAAACAAACCGCACATGTCTAGAAATAAGCTAAGCTGCTTAAATAGCCAAAAGGTGCTGGCTGTAGGCTGGACTAATGTGACAGGGTAAAGGTAACCAGGTGAGTCACTGTGGAAACAACGAGTGGCTGGTAATTACCCGACAGCTGAGCAGCCTCTGTGCACTGAAAGAAAAGAGCTGCCCATGAGTAGCAGAAGTTAGCCCTGACATTATCTTTGTGCAAAAACAGGGTGTGGGCTATTCTAGGGGGAGGTCCTGCCAATCACAGCCTGTTTCATGCTCTTCCAGCATGTGTCTATTGTTTGTATGTGCTTAGAATTAGGTGAATCCTCCATCAATCAGCATGTAATATCCCACCTTTATGGGGCAGACCTGTTTAGTGGGTATGGAGGAGGAGGGAGGGAGTGGGCTGTCATATACCACTGGGTATACAGCCACATGTGTTACTCTATTATGGTGAACCTTGGAACCCCAGATGTTTTGGAACTACATTTCCCCAGATGCTCATGCAATCTGCAGTGTAGTTGAGCATCATGAGAAATCTAGTTCCAAAACATCTGGGGTGCCAAGGTTTGCAATCACTGCTCTATAGATACGTGGGCTGAACAGACAGAAAAAGGAGTAAATGAACAGCTTAGAAAGGAACTGGAACTGGAGCATGCTCAGTAGATGTGGCAACAGCTGGGCTATACAATCTCAGGCTGAAGCGGGGGGGGGGGGGGGGGGGCACAGACAAGAAGAGAGGGACAGAGAACAGCAGGATCAAACAGGGTTTTTTGCAGAATACAGAAAACAAATCTCAAAGTAACTGAGTGAGTATGAACAGCATGTAATACACCATCTACTAATAGTTTTTAATGACGTGGGTTCAATCTCTTAGCGGCAGCAGCGCCTCCCGGCTCTTTAAGAGGTTTATGATGCAGGGGGGGTGGTGCGAGGCTTAAGATCACATGACCACCGTGATTGGCTGCTACGGCGGTCAAGTGGTCCGAAAACTCCCGATCGAAGGAACAATTAGGAGCGTTCGGTTAGGCGACAGTAACTGTGTGTGCTCTCGGCACAGGTGCGGCCCCTGGGCGCTAAAGAACAGGCGCCCAGAGGCCGCATATTTGTGTTCGGCTGACGCCGAGGGGTTAATGACACTTTAAGAGTATTATACGCTGTAAGCCAACAAAAAACTAAAGTTAAGACATCATACCATCTATTGTCTAACTCAGATCGAAAACTGAAGCTTTCAAAGTGCGATAGTTTCTTGGCACCATCTCGCTACCGTGTTTCAAAATCAGGAGTTGAATTGGTCAATAAATTCTTGACTTCAAAGATTTTGTTGACAGAGTGACACAACTTGTGAGTCATTTATGGTTGTGCATAGGACTGAGCCAGGAACTGAAACAATGGTATTTACAATAGTTGCTTCCTCACGCTTTGTTTAGGAGATTATTTTTAAACGACTTAAAAAAAAAGCAAAGGCATAACAAGCAGTAATTGTTTATATCTGGCCCAATCAAGATAAAAGAGGGGAATTGGAAATTCCAGTAAAAGTGATTTAACAAGTATTGGTGGTTTTCAGGAAAATAAAGCTTTCCGACATCTATTTATCAAAGGACCATCTCCGGGAGGAACTTTTTACAATTTTATAATTTCATATTTCCCAAAGAATGAAAGGAAACCTGTACTGAGAATGTGTCCGGCTGCCATTGCTGATCTCATCTTCTAAAAAAATGCTGGTTAGTTGGCTGTCCTATTAATTGTCGCTACTAAACTGAAAACACTAAAGTAATGTACCATCGTCTCTCATGGTATGGCAAAGACTCACATACACAATCATATAAAAAAGTATAAATTTATGCAAGACAAAAACATCATTAAAAAGGTCCTATGAAGAGAGAATATATAGTACACAATATTAGGTCTCTGAAGAGGAACTAGACAATTAGACGTGTATCCAGGGGCGGACTGACCATCGGGCAGTTCGGGCACTGCCCGAGGTCCCGTTCGCCAGTAGGGGGCCCAGTGACAGCATCCACATCAATCTACCCATCAATCACAGCTAGCTGACGGGTAGATCGCGTCCCAAATCCCTGCTGACTGCTAAGAGACTGCAGTGTAATCAGACTTCTCGTGATGCGCTCCTTCCCGCCGGCCCCTCCTTCCCTCCCATCCACTCCAGATGCTTGTATTTGTCATCACCTCAGACAAACAAGAAGAGAGGAGGGGCCAGCAGGGAGGAGCGCATCACGAGAGGTCTGTTTACAGCCACTTCCCGCTCTACTCTGCATCTAGGAAGGAAAGTGCAGCAGCTTGTATGCTGCCCTGTGTCCCTCTATGTGCCCAGCGTCCTGCTCTGTGCCACAATGCCCTGATGTCTGCCCCATGCCCTATAGTCTGCCCATACTCTGCTCTGTGCCACGATGCCCTGATGTCTGCCCCATGCCCTATACTCTGCCCATACTCTGCTCTGTGCCACAATGCCCTGATGTCTGCCCCATGCCCTATAGTCTGCCCATACTCTGCTCTGTGCCCTATGCCCTGATAACTGCCCCATGTCCTTATGTCTGCCCATGCCCTGCCCTGCTGTCTGCCCCCAAGCCCTGCTTTTTGACCCCATGCCCTGCCTTGTGCCTCCATGCCTTGATGTCTGCCCCAGCCCTGCTCTGTGACCACATGCCCTGCGCCTCATGCCCTGCTCTGTGCCCCCATGCCTTGATGTCTGCCCCATGCCCTGCTCTGTACCTCATGCCCTGATGTCTGCCTCACACCCTGCTCTGTGCCCCATGCCCAGATGCCTGCCCCCATGCCCTGCTGTCTGCCCTATGCTCTGATGTGTGCACCCATGCCCTGCTGTGTGTCCCAATGCCCTGATGTGTGCCCCAATGCTCTGATGTGTGCCCCTATGCCCTGCTGCCTGCCCCCATGCCCTGCTGCCTGTCCCCATGCCCTGCTGCCTGTCCCCATGCCCTGCTGTGTGCCCCATGATGTGCCCTGATGTGTGCCCTGTGATGTGTCCCATGCCCTACTGTGTGCCCCGTGATATGCCCTACTGTGTCCCCCATGATGTGCTCTTGTGGTGTGCCCCATGGTGTGTCCTACTGTGTGCCCCATGCCCTACTGTGTGCTCAGTTCGCTCCTGTGGGCCTTGTGATGTGTCCTGAGCCCTACTGTATGCCCCATGATGTGCACTGTACCCTGCTGTGTGCCATATGATGTGCCCTGCTGTGTGCCCCGTGATGCATCATTCAGTGCCCAATAATGTGCTCTGCTGTGTGCACCATACTGTGCCCTATATGTGCCCTCTTGCCCAATGCAATATCCCCTGCTGTGTCCCATTATGTACCCTCTTGCCCCCATATAATATAATAATGTGCTCTGCTGTGCCCCATAATGTGCCCTTGTGCCCCTATGTTATATAATCTGCTGTATCCCATAATGTGCCCTCCTGCCCCATGTATTGTTCCCTGCTGTGCCCCATAATGTGCACTGCTAGCCCCCATAATGTGCCCTGCCGTGCCCCGTAATTTGCCCCTCTGCCCCCCCCAATGTAATGTGCCCTTTATGTTCCCTGCTGCCCCCCCATGTAATGTGTCCTACTGTGCCCCCCCAACCTGTAATTTGCCCTGGTGTGCCCCATAATGTGCCCTGCCGCTCTCCATGTAGTGTGCCCTCCTGCCCTCCACACACACATAATGTGCCCTCGTGCCCTCCACACACACATATTGTGCCCTCCTGACCCCCTGTGCTCTGACCTGCTGACTTCTATACTTTGCCATAGTTCCCCCATGCTCTGCCCTGCTGCCCACTGTGCACTGTTTATCTCAGGTTTGACACAGAATTGAGGAGTCCACGCAGTGCAAGCTGGGGGTGGGGCTTGAGTGTGGGCGGGGACACAGGGGGCCCCATGATCTCCTGTTGCCCGGGGGTCCCATGAGTTGTCAGTCTGCCCCTGCGTGTATCCATCCACAAAGGAGGACCATAGGTTGAACTGACATAGTACTGACATAGGACGGGACCTATGGTCCTCCTTTCTGGATGGATACATGTCTAATTGTCTAGTTCCTCTTCAGAGACCTAATATTGTGTACTATATATTCTCTCTTAATAGGACCTTTTTAATGATGTTCTTGTCTTAAATAATTTTATACTTTTTTATATGATTGCGTATGTGAGTCTTTGCTGTACCATGAGAGTCCATAGTTGCCTCAAATTTTCTGCCTCCTGTTTTTCTACTTGGCTGTCCTGCTGACCATTTGCCTTTAACTTTTTGCCACTCACGTAACACATATGCACATGCTGCACATACATTATATGGTCAAAAGTATTGTGACACCTGCCTTTACACGCACATGAACTTTAATGGCATCCCAGTCTTATGCTGCGTACACACGGTCGGACTTTTCGTCTACAAAAGTCCGACGGACGCTGACGGACTAAAGCTGGCTGACAATCCGATCGTGTGTGGGCTTCCCCGGACTTTCAGCGGACTTTCAGCTGACTTTTCCAGCCTCAAATCTGACGGACTTTAGATTTGAAACATGCTTCAAATCTTTACGTCGTAACTACGCCGGACCCAGAAATCCGCTCGTCTGTGTGCTAGTCCGACGGACAAAAACCCACGCTAGGGCAGCTATTGGCTACTGGCTATCAACTTCCGTATTTTAGTCCGGTGTACGTCATCACGTAGGAATCCGTCAGACTTTTGTGTGATCGTATGTGGGCAAGTCCGTTCGTAAGAAAGTCTGCCGCATCCGACAAAAGTCTGACAAAAGTCCGCTGAAAGTCTGTCGGACAGGCTGTCGGACTTTTGTAGCCGAAAAGTCCGACCGTGTGTACGCGGCATTAGTCCGTAGGGTTCAATATTCATGATGTAACACAGTGCTTCCACATCCACTCTTACGGACGCTGTATAGTAAGAGCAGAGGCCAAGGAGCTGATCTTTTTAGCTCCACAACATGGTGCTGGATGCCAGCTGTCACTGATACCTGGCGATTTAAGCCTGAACCCCAGTGGGGACCCTCAGGAGCTGCTGAATCCCAGTACCATTTTAAAATGGCGCCTGAGTCTCAAGAGATTAAGAGTTTCACTGACGGCAAAATCAGTACTGTCATAGCTAAATCTATTTTGCCAAAAAACGTATCCCCAATCTGTCCTTGTATTTGCCTCCTGTAAACATATGGACAGCAGTAGGCTAGGGTGGTTTTGGATGAAACTAGGAAAGTTTGGTCTGGAGCCTGGAGTTGCTGTTCA
Organism: Lithobates septentrionalis; assembly: GCA_037952835.1. Classification (NCBI taxonomy): domain Eukaryota; kingdom Metazoa; phylum Chordata; class Amphibia; order Anura; family Ranidae; genus Lithobates; species Lithobates septentrionalis. Next base: position 1,223,941 of record JBBDGP010002273.1, read on the forward strand.
GGGAGGGGTATGTTAATCACAGCACTAGTTGAATAGAATTACAACCCTTTTAAAAAAGTTCTTGTCGTGTATTTCATGTTTGTTGATTTTCCTATATTCCTGCTTTAAAAAGGCAGACATTTCCCTTCTTTTGCCCTTCACCAAAACATTTTAAAGCTGATGATGGAACCATGTAACTAAACAGCTATAAGCTCCTTCATCCTTCTTGGCCTCTCAAGCATTGCGTACCTTCAGGTCATATACTTCCTAATATTCTTAATCATTTACACCATCATATTGTCAGGAATAGGGATGAGCCGAACACCCCCCGGTTCGGTTCGCACCAGAACCCGCGAACGGACCGAAAGTTCGCACGAACGTTAGAACCCCATTGACGTCTATGGGACTCGAACGTTCGAAATCAAAAGTGCTCATTTTAAAGGCTAATTTGCATGGTATTGTCCGAAAAAGGGTTTGGGGACCCGGGTCCTACCCCAGGGGACATGTATCAATGCAAAAAAAACTTTTAAAAACGGCCGTTTTTTCGGGAGCAGTGATTTTAATGATGCTTAAAGTAAAAAAAAAAAAGTGAAATATTCCTTTAAATATCGTACCTGGGGGGTGTCTATAGTATGCCTGTAAAGTGACGCGTGTTTCCCATGTTTAGAACAGTCCCTGCACCAAATGTCATTTTTAAAGGAAAAAATCTCATTTAAAACTGCTTGCAGGTTTAATGTCATGTCGGGTCATGGCAATATGGATGAAAATCAGTGAGACAAACGGCATGGGTACCCCCCCAGTCCATTACCAGGCCCTTTGGGTCCTGTATGGATATTAAGGGGAACCCCGCACCCAAATTAAAATAAGGAAAGGCCCTATATACTCTGAACAGCAGTATACAGGCGGTGCAAACAAGACAGGGACTGTAGGTTTGTTGTTAAGTAGAATCTCTTTGTAATTTTGAACGGGTACATTTTTAACGTGTTTAGCTCCAGCCAAAAAATCTTTTTTAAGCTTTTTGGAAAACATAGGGAAGGGTTATCACCCCTGTGACATTTGTTTTGCTGTCTTTCCTCCTCTTCAGAAGATTTCACCTCACTTTTTTGTCCCAATGAAAAATGTTTTTTGAAAATTTGGGTTTTTTTGTGGAACAAGGATTGGAAAGCATCAGTGGAAAGGAGAAATTGTTTTCCCATATTAACTCTTACAGGAGAGAATTTCCCTTCCTAGGGGTAGATTTCATCTCACTTCCTGTTGTCTCCTTCCGTTTGCAAGTAGGAGTCGTTTGTAAGTTAGATGTTTGAAAGTAGGGTCCTGCCCTATATACTCAGCAGAAATTTGGGCCTTAGGTGTTGCTGTGGCCACAACACTGTAAGCCCTCACAGGGCCCTGCTGTGAAATATTAGATCAAGAATTGTAATTACATGCCCCTGTTGAACAGGAGCTGAAAAATTAGGCCTTAGGCACTGGTGCTGGTGCCACAACACTGCAACCCCTCACAGACACTCTAGTTGGAACGCAGGAACGAGCCCTGCTGCAAAGTATTGCATCAAAAATTGTAATTACACGCCCCTGTTAGACAGGGGCAGAAAAATTGGTCCTTAGGCACTGGTGCTGGTGCCACAACACTGCAACCCCTCACAGACACTCTAGTTGGAACGCAGGAACGAGCCCTGCTGCAAAGTATTGCATCAAAAATTGTAATTACACGCCCCTGTTAGACAGGGGCAGAAAAATTGGGCCTTAGGCACTGGTGCTGGTGCCACAACACTGCAACCCCTCACAGACACTCTAGTTGGAATGCAGGAACGAGCCCTGCTGCAAAGTATTACATCAAAAATTGTAATTACACGCCCCTGTTAAACAGGGGCTGAAAAATTGTGCCTTAGGCACTGGTGGTGGCGCCCAGAACCAAAAATGTTCTTACAAGCTATCAGCGTGATGATTGAGGAGGAAGAGGATAATTACTCAGGGATAGTCACTCAGCATCAGCATAGGCAGTCTTTGAAGGGATCTGAAAAAAATTATTCAGTTACATCAGCATCAGGTGCTTGGTAGCTGGTGGTGATCCAAGACTGATTCATTTTTATGAAGGTCAGCCGATCGACCGAGTCAGTGGACAGACGCACCCTGTGATCGGTTACCACGCCTCCAGCAGCACTGAATGTGCGTTCCGAAAGAACGCTGGATGCAGGACAGGCCAGTAGCTCAATTGCATACTGTGCAAGCTCTGGCCAGTGATCCATCCTCAAGACCCAGTAACCCAGAGGATTTTCGGTGGGAAAGGTGTCCAAGTCTGATCTTGCCCCTAGGTATTCCTGCACCATGTAAAACAGATGCTGGCGATGGTTGCTGGAACCGATCATACCTTGGGGCTGCGGACCAAAAAATTGTCTGAACGCATCGGTCAGACGGCCACCTTCTCCACCGCTCCTTCTTTGACTGACCGAAGCCTCAGCAACACGTTGTCCAGAAACAGGAGTTTGTAACCTCCCAGTCTCTGGGAACGCGTTGCACAGACCTTTCTGCAAGGCCTCCCGAAGATGTTTCATCCTCTGCTCCCTCTGCGATGGCAAGATAAGGTCCGCAACCTTACCCTTGTAACGTGGATCAAGGAGGGTTGCCAGCCAGTATTGGTCCTTCTCCTTGATACCACGAATACGAGGATCCTTACGCAGGCTTTGCAGGATCAGGGAGGCCATGCAGCGTAGGTTTGCTGAGGCATTCGGTCCGGAGTCCTCTGGGTCACTAAGGACAACAACGTCTGCAGCCACCTCCTCCCAGCCACGTACAAGTCCATGTGTTCCTTGGGACTGATCCCTTAAAGACTGCTGATGCTGAGTGCCAGGCTCCACCTCCATGCTGACACAATCTTCCTCCTCCTCCTCCTCCTCCTCGTCCTCTTCCTGTGTGATCGGCGGGCACGCAGGAACACTGTCTGGATAAAGGGGGCCTTGAGAGCTAAGGAAGTCCTCCTCTTCCTGCCTCTGTTCTGCCTCAAGTGCCCTGTCCATTATTCCACGCAGCGTGTGCTCCAACAGGTGGACAAGGGGGACAGTGTCACTGATGCATGCACTGTCAGTGCTCACCATCCTCGTGGCCTCCTCGAATGGTGACAGGACAGTGCATGCATCCCTGATCATGGCCCACTGGCGTGGGGAAAAAAAACCAAGGTCCCCTGACCCTGTCCTGGTGCCATAGTCGCACAGGTACTCATTGATGGCCCTCTGCTGCGTGTGCAGCCGCTGCAGCATGGCCAACGTTGAGTTCCACCTGGTGGGCATGTCACAGATTAGGCGGTTCTTGGGCAGGTTAAACTCCTTTTGGAGGTCCGTCAGCCGAGCACTGGCATTATATGACCGGCGGAAATGCACACAGACTTTCCTGGCCTGCCTCAGGACATCCTGTAAGCCCGGGTACCTGCCCAAGAACCGCTGCACCACCAAGTTAAGGACGTGAGCCAAACAGGGCACATGGGTCAGTTGTCCCTGTCGGAGGGCAGAGAGGAGGTTGGTGCCATTGTCGCAAACCACCATTCCTGCCTTAAGTTGGCGTGGCGTCAACCACCTCTGAACCTGCCCCTGCAGAGCTGACAGAACCTCTGCCCCAGTGTGGCTCCTGTCCCCCAAGCACACCAGCTCAAGCACCGCATGGCATCTTTTGGCCTGCGTATTTGCGTAGCCCCTTGAACGCCTACGGAGCACCGCTGGTTCCGAGGAAGAGGCCATGGAGGAAGAAGAAGAGGAGGGGGTGGAGGAGAGAGGTGTGTCACAATCAGCATTTTGGAGGTGTGGTGGCGGAACAACCTCCAACACTACTGCACCTTGTCCTGCATCCTTCCCAGCTGCCAGCAGAGTCACCCAATGCGCCGTGAAACTTAAGTAACGTCCCTGTCCATGCCTGCTGGACCATGAGTCAGCGGTAATATGCACCTTACCGCTGACCGCCCTGTCCAGCGAGGCATGGACATTGCCTTCCACATGCCGGTAGAGAGCCGGAATCGCCTTCCGTGAGAAAAAGTGGCGTTTGGGTACCTGCCACTGAGGAACCGCACATTCCACAAACTCACGGAAGGGGGCAGAGTCTACCAACTGAAAAGGCAGCAGTTGAAGTGCTAGCAATTTTGCCAAGCTAGCATTCAACCGCTGGGCATGTGGATGGCTGGGAGCAAACTTCTTTCGGCGGTGCAGCAGCTGGGGCAGGGAAATTTGCCTGGTACAATCTGACGTCGGTGTACCAAAAGCAGATTGCCCACAAGTACTTGGCTGTGACACACCTAATTCTACACCTTCATTCCTCTCACTGCAGGTCTCAGAGAGGACTGAAGGTCTAGTGGGGTTGGAAATCTCAGCTGATGAGGAGCAAGGAGAGATCCTCTTTGTTCTTTGGTGTGGGTCTTTTAGATATGCTTGCCAACGAACTGCATGGCAGGTCAACATATGTCTGGTCAAGCATGTGGTACCCAAGCGGGAGATGTTTTGGCCACGCGAGATACGCTTGAGACATATGTTGCAAATAGCAGCGGTGCGATCTGATGCACTCGTCTCAAAAAAGGCCCACACCAAAGAACTTTTTGAATAACGCGCAGAGACTGCAGCGCCCTGCACATGTGGAGCTTTGGGGTGTGATGCAGTCAATGTGCTGCCCTTAGGCTGGCCCCTGGAGGGCATCCTGCCTCGTTGGTGATGTGCCGCCTCCTCCTCCTCCTCCTCCTCCTCCTCTCTCCTATCAGGCACCCACGTTGAGTCAGTGACCTCATCATCCCCTCCCTCCTCATCACTGGAGCAAACCTGGCAGTATGCTGCAGCAGGGGGAGCATGACTGCCAGATTGCTGTCCTTCTTGGGCACCCCCTCTGTCCGTGCTCATGTTACTGCCTTCATCGAGCTCAGTATCATCATCAGAGCCTTCCAAACGCTGGGCATCCTCCTGGAGCATGTACCCAACACTGTGGTCAAACAGTTCGAGGGAATCCTCAGGAGGACATGGTGGAGCTAGGGAAGGAGTCACTGATGACATTGAGCTGAGGGAAGAGGCCGCTGCTTTGCCAGACAAAGCACCCTGGGCATGGGTGAGAGAGGATGAGGAGGATGAGGACGGCTTGGTCATCCACTCGACCAAGTCTTCCGCATGTTGCGGCTCAACACGGCCAGCTGCCGAAAAAAAGGCCAAGCGTGTCCCATGGCCACGTGCTGATGAGGATGCACCGTCTCCACGACCAGCACTAGACACAGAGCCTGCTTGCCCTCTCTTATTGGCTTGTGACTGTCTGCCTCTCCTTCTTGGCCTTCCAGACATACTAATGGCCTGTAGCTGCACTAAGCTGGGATAGAACACCTGTAATTTTCTTCAGGTAGCTTTATATACTGTAACCAGACAAGCCTGCCTGTCAGTAGGAAGATAACAGGAACGGATCTAGCTGAACACTGTGAGCAGGACGCACTGCACTAAATGTAAATAGCAGGAACGGATCTAGATAAACACTGTGAGCAGGACGCACTGACTGCACTAAATGTAAATAGCAGGAACAGATCTAGCTGAACACTGTGAGCAGGACGCACTGACTGCACTAAATGTAAATAGCAGGAACGGATCTAGCTGAACACTGTGAGCAGGACGCACTGACTGCACTAAATGTAAATAGCAGGAACGGATCTAGCTGAACACTGTGAGCAGGACGCACTGCACTAAATGTAAATAGCAGGAACAGATCTAGCTGAACACTGTGAGCAGGACGCACTGCACTAAATGTAAATAGCAGGAACAGATCTAGCTGAACACTGTGAGCAGGACGCACTGCACTAAATGTAAATAGCAGGAACGGATCTAGCTGAACACTGTGAGCAGGACGCACTGCACTAAATGTAAATAGCAGGAACAGATCTAGCTGAACACTGTGAGCAGGACGCACTGCACTAAATGTAAATAGCAGGAACAGATCTAGCTGAACACTGTGAGCAGGGCGCACTGCACTAAATGTAAATAGCAGGAACGGATCTAGCTGAACACTGTGAGCAGGACGCACTGACTGCACTAAATGTAAATAGCAGGAACGGATCTAGCTGAACACTGTGAGCAGGACGCACTGCACTAAATGTAAATAGCAGGAACAGATCTAGCTGAACACTGTGAGCAGGACGCACTGCACTAAATGTAAATAGCAGGAACGGATCTAGCTGAACACTGTGAGCAGGACGCACTGCACTAAATGTAAATAGCAGGAACAGATCTAGCTGAACACTGTGAGCAGGACGCACTGCACTAAATGTAAATAGCAGGAACAGATCTAGCTGAACACTGTGAGCAGGACGCACTGCACTAAATGTAAATAGCAGGAACGGATCTAGCTGAACACTGTGAGCAGGACGCACTGCACTAAATGTAAATAGCAGGAACAGATCTAACTGAACACTGTGAGCAGGACGCACTGCACTAAATGTAAATAGCAGGAACAGATCTAGCTGAACACTGTGAGCAGGACGCACTGCACTAAATGTAAATAGCAGGAACAGATCTAGCTGAACACTGTGAGCAGGACGCACTGCACTAAATGTAAATAGCAGGAACAGATCTAGCTGAACACTGTGAGCAGGACGCACTGCACTAAATGTAAATAGCAGGAACAGATCTAGCTGAACACTGTGAGCAGGGCGCACTGCACTAAATGTAGATAGCAGGAACGGATCTAGCTGAACACTGTGAGCAGGACGCACTGACTGCACTAAATGTAAATAGCAGGAACGGATCTAGCTGAACACTGTGAGCAGGACGCACTGCACTAAATGTAAATAGCAGGAACAGATCTAGCTGAACACTGTGAGCAGGACGCACTGCACTAAATGTAAATAGCAGGAACAGATCTAGCTGAACACTGTGAGCAGGACGCACTGCACTAAATGTAAATAGCAGGAACGGATCTAGCTGAACACTGTGAGCAGGACGCACTGCACTAAATGTAAATAGCAGGAACAGATCTAGCTGAACACTGTGAGCAGGACGCACTGCACTAAATGTAAATAGCAGGAACGGATCTAGCTGAACACTGTGAGCAGGACGCACTGACTGCACTAAATGTAAATAGCAGGAATGGATCTAGCTGAACACTGTGAGCAGGACGCACTGCACTAAATGTAAAGAGCAGGAACAGATCTAGCCTAATCTATCTAACTCAAATCAAATGACACTGTCTGTCTCTCTCTCTATCAGCACACCGGAACACACGCAGGCGGCCTTATATAGTGTGGGGCGTGTACTAAATCCCCTGAGCCATAATTGGCCAAAGCCACCCTGGCTTTGGCCAATTACAGCTCTCTCTACTGACGGCGCTGTGATTGGCCAAGCATGCGGGTCATAGTGCATGCTTGGCCAATCATCAGCCAGCAATGCACTGCGATGCCGCAGTGAATTATGGGCCGTGACGCGCCACACGAATTTGGCGCGAACGGCCCATAACGTTCGCAATTCGACGGACGGTCGAACAGCCGATGTTCAAGTCGAACATGGGTTCGACTCGAACACGAAGCTCATCCCTAGTCAGGAAATGATCTCCTCATTGTAGTTGTAAAGATTGACAGTCAGCTGCATACTCTGATGTACTTCTTCCTTACCAACCTCTTATTCATTAACATCTGTTTTTCCTCGACAGTTGTGCCTAAGTTACTAGTAAATACCTTATCTCAGGACAAAAGTATTTCCTTCCTAGGAGGTGCTTCACAGATCTATTTTTCCCTGGCTCTTGGAGCAACAGAGTGCTTCATTTTAGCTGTCATGGCTTACGACCGATACGTGGCCATCTGCCACACTTTACATTACCACATTTCCATGCACAAACAGATATGCATTTCTCTGGCCACTTTCTCATGGACCATGATCTTCCTGAACGCTCCATGCAGTATTGACCTTTCTGCTCTTGTACTGCCAGTCCAAGCTGGTCAATCACTACTTATTCAGTGAGATGCCTCCACTCTTCCAACTCTCCTGCAGACACACCTTATTCATTGAAGTTGCTGTATACATCTCCAGGGGGATTGTTGTTCTTTGCTCATTTCTGTTGACTCTTATCTCATATTTCCACATCATCTCCACCATCAACGAAGGGTGATAGAAGGTCTTCTCCAGATGTTTTCCCTCTACTATGGCACCATCAACAAAGGGCGATAGAAGGTCTTCTCCAGATGTTTCCCTCTACCATGGCACCATTGTCTTTATGCAGGGCCATCTTTAATATTGATTGGACCCTGGGCAAAACTTTTCTTGGGGCCCCCCACCCATGCAGTTTTTCTCTCCACCTGCTCTGAGACATACAATAAATAGCAGCTAGACTCAAAATTAGTTTACTGAATCAGATCAGGCGGCTATTGCGATTGGGTACCAGAGGTTACAGTGTATCATTACCACTCACTGACTGGTTGCTAGAGGTTACAGCACACATTACAGCTCACTGATTAGTTGCTAGAGGTTACAGCACATGATTTCTGCTTGTTGATTGGTTGCTAGAGATTACTGTGGATATGACCTCAGGGGGCATGATATACATATCAATGCCGCCGGCCCGCCGCTATTTATTTACATATGAATGCCGGTAATTTACATGTAAAACACAGTCTGCAAGTGAGTCATCTGTACACAACAATAGGGCAGAGCTGGGCGGCATTAGTAGCAGCACTTCACACTGAGATATTGGGACACAGCACAGGACAAAAACCTCAAGGGACGAGGGAATTTAAACCAAGATAGTTGGCAAGTATGAGGCAGCTGCTTTGGGCCCCACAACAATGACAGGGCCCAGGGCAGCTGCCCCTTTTGCCCTGCCTGAAAACGGCCCTGTCTTTATGTACTTAGGAGCTCAGGCCAGCTACACCCCAGATCGAGATTGAGCAAATTCAGTGATCAATGATTTTGCACTCTCCAGTTTTAGTAAATCAACCCCAATATGTTTAAAGTGAATCTATCATGAGATACATTTTTTCATAATTTTTTTCTAGTGTATGCATGCTGAGTAAACCGGGATTGTAACACTTTCAGGTATTTATTACTTCTCACAAAAATCCCATCACTCCCCTGACAATGCCTACATCTGCTTTGCCATGGGTCACCATCCATTTTTTGGACTCAGATGCTGGTCATGGATAACACAGTCATGCAGTGCATGTTCACAGATGTCTGAAACAGACATCTTCCTACCAAGTTACAATGTACAATCCTAATACTGGAGGGAAGAGGAGACTGGGAAATGCTTCTCCTGCCTGCAGCAAACTGATGGAATCATCTCAGTCTAGGCAAAATCACTGGATTGGAGGCTAAGCAATACTTAACAATGAAAAATTAACCTGTTTGCTTAGATCAGGGATCTTCACCTGTTGCCCGTGGGCCAAATCCGGCCCGTTTCAAGATGTTATGCAGCCCTCTGATGTAAGAGAGGACTCGGATGGGGACTTGGATGTAAGGGAAGACTCTGATGGAGGAACTCTCATGTAAAGGGAGACTTTGATGTAAGGGGAGCTCTGATGGTAGGGGAACTCTGATGGAGGGACTCTCATGTAAAGGGAGACTTTGATGTAAGGGGAGCTCCAATGGTAGGGGAACTCTGATGTAAGGGGGACTTTGATTGTTGGCTTAATGTGAGGGGGGACTGCGATGGGCCCAGGTTTATTTGGGATTTCTTTGGTTTGTTTTACTGACCCCTGCTGAAATCCCCCCTCTCAGTACAAATAATTGCCCCCGTTCCCAAACCCTCCCAGTACAAATACCCCCTCCACCCCAAAAAAAATCACCCCTCCTAGCACAAATTTTCTACACCTTAAATTTCCCCTCTGAGTATACATCCCCCTCCCCACCCCAAATCCCCCAAATTTCCCCTCCCAGCACAGCACAAATGCCCCCCAGTCCTCCTTACTAGCACAACCCCCCCCCCCAGAAAAAATTCCCCTCCTAGCACAAATCCCCTCTACCATATCACTTTTTCTAACACAAACCCCTACAACCCCCCTCCTAGCACAAATCCTTTTCCCCTGTCACAAATCACCACTCCTAACATACCCCCATATTTCTCTTCCTAGAACATTTCTTATCCCCTGTCCCCTTCCAACACAAATCCCCTCCCCCAATCTCCTTGTGGTGCACCTCCCCCACCTCACATAATACCACAGTGCCCAGGGCAGCTGCCCCTCTTGCCCAACCCTTGTCATAGCCCTGCCTATATCACATTAACTGGGAATGTTCCACAATATGTTCCTTTTGGCAGATGGTCAAATCCTTTCTCGAAACATTACTCAACCAACTCATAGCTCTGAAACTGGTCCACTTACTTTTGGGCGCGCCCATTCTCAACATGCCTAAATACTCCACTAAGCTCCTGAATCTTAACTGCTGATGTCTAATCGCATTGAAAAAACTTGCGGTGACTGCTCAGTGTATCCATTCATTTTTCTTATTTGGACTGTTTTTAATACAGTTTGGACTTTTATATTATTTAGGGAATTTCAGCGCAACTTTTTTTTGTTTCGTCATCGTTTATTGTGTTATTTCTCACATTTTATTGTTGCTGCTATTACTAGTTCACACACAAGCGCATTATTGTTTGTTGTTTTTCTTTTTATAGGCAAACCTATATAAACGTATTCATGGCATCCATAATATGGACTACCTCACAGCAGAGCTAAACAATTGCTTAGGCACTTGTTCCAAAATCGGGACTCCATGGAAACTCATGATGCCTTTTTATTAGGCATTAGACCCCATCACACCCAGCCTCCAATGCCACCATAAGGCCCTGTGAGAGAAAGCAGGGACACCCCTCCCCCACTCGCATCCTTTTCCTTCTCTGATTCTTCCTCCTTCAGGTACTATTGACTTGTTGTATAAGGACTAAACATAAAACACACCCAGATATAATAAACATGAAAAACATTCATATGCTATCATATAATGTCGTAAGTACAAGTCACATATACACTATATTACCAAAAGTATTGGGACGCTTGCCTTTACACGCACATGAATTTTAATGGAATCCCAGTCTTAGTCCGCATGGTTCAATATTGGGTTGGCCCACCCTTTGCAGCTATAACAGCTTCAACTCTTCTGAGAAGGCTGTCTACAAGGTTTAGGAGTGTGTCTATGGCAATGTATGACCATTCTTCCAGAAGAGCATTTGTGAGGTCAGGCACTGATGTGGATGAGAAGGCCTGGCTCACAGTCTCTGCTCTAATTAAATTCAAAGGTGTTCTATCGGGTTGAGGTCAGGACTTTATGCAGGCCAGTCAAGTTCCTCTACCCCAACCTCGCTCATCCATGTCTTTATGGACCTTACTTTGTGCACTGGTCCAAATCATTGGGTGGAGGGGGGATTATGGTGTGGGGTTGTTTCTCAGGGGTTGGATTGACCCCTTAGTTCCAGTGAAGGGAACTCTTAAGGCGTCAGCATACCAAGACATTTTGGATAATATCATGCTCACAACTTTGTGGGAACAGTTTGGGGATGGCCCCTTCCTGTTCCAACATGACTGTGACATGCGGATGAACGAGTTTGGGGAGTCCTGACCTCAACCCGATAGAACACCTTTGGGAGGAATTAGAGCAGAGACTGCGAGCCAGGTCTTCTCATCCAACATCAGTGCCTGACCTCACAAATGCGCTTCTGGAAGAATGGTCAAACATTCCCATAGACACACTCCTAAACCTTGTGGACAGCCTTCCCAGAAGAGTTGAAGCTGTTATAGCTGCAAAGGGTGGGCCAACTCAATATTGAACCCTACGGACTAAGACTGGGATGCCATTAAAGTTCATGTGCGTGTAAAGGCAGGTGTCACAATACTTTTGGGTACATAGTGTATATGTATGGTGAGAAGTTTGTATAAGAGTCGTATTGATGAATGAATAATTAAAGACAAAAGATAAATATACAAGTGTTTTACGGTATTGGAGACAATGGTATATCCCAGTAAATCCATTTTTTATTGAAAATATGCAGTGTCATAAAGCGTATGATAGATGCGTTCAGATTCAGATAGTTTGATCATTTCCATTCTTGCTAATACCTGTGGCCATTGAAAGGAAGCCAGTTTGTTTTCATAACTTTTTTTTTTTTGTGTAACCTATATGAATGTTAAAAACTTTATGTAAGTTTTATGTATATACGTTATAAGCATTTCATTATGATTGACTATATTGCCATCCTTTACCATCAAATGTATTGTAAATTTAAAATAAATCAAAAATAGAAAGTTGAAAAAAAAAAAATTAAAAACTACTCTTAAATAATATTAAAGCGGAAGTAAACTCATGCATAAAACAGTTTCATTTCCGGCACGTGCCGGAAATGTAACATTCCCATTGGTTGTGCTCTCAACCAAACCGTCAAACCATCCAATGGCTGGTGTCATAACTGATCACATGTGCAGTATCATGGCAGTTGTAGACAGTGGCGGCTGGTGCTCAAAATTTTTTGGGGGGCGCAAACAAACTGAAAAATTCAGAAAAACACCAATTGCAGCCTCACTGTGCCATCAATTGCAGCCACTGTGCCCACCATATGCAACCACTGTGCCCATCATATGCAGCCATTGTGCCAATTATATGCAACCTCTGTGCCCATGATATGCAGCCTCTGTGCATATCATATGCAGCCTCTGTGCCCATCATATGCAGCCTCTGTGCCCACCATATGCAGCTTCTGTGCCCATCATATGCAGCTTCTGTGCCCACCATATGCCGCTTCTGTGCCCATCATATGCAGCCTCTGTTCCCATCATATGCAGCTTCTGTGCCCATCATATGCAGCTTCTGTGCCCACCATATGCAGCCTCTGTGCCCATCATATGCAGCTTTTGTGCCCACCATATGCAGCCTCTGTGCCCATCATATGCAGCTACTGTGCCCATCATATGCAGCTTCTGTGCCCACCATATGCAGCTTCTGTGCCCCCAATATGCAGCCTCTGTGCCCATCACATGCAGCTTCTGTGCCCATCTTATGCAGCTTCTATGCTCATCATATGCAGCTTCTGTGCCCACCACTTACCCCATCCGGGTGACGGCAGCGAGCTGTGGGATGGGCAGGCGACGGCTCCTGCATCCTCCATGGTTCCCGTGCGTCTCCTCCTCCATTCCGCTGGGTGCGGGGCACGCAGCACACCAGCAGTGCCTCACAGGAGGAGGTCCGGCATTTACCGGGTTGTTGGGTCCTCTCCGCCCCTGTGTCTCCTGTGTCAGCAGTGGCGGCGGAGGAGTCCGATCCTCCAGCTTCCTCCCCTGTGTGTCTCTTCCGCCAAAGCGCTGGGCATCCAACAGGATGCCCGGCGCTTTGGCCAATCAGGAAACAGGTCTCACTGACCTGACACCTGATTGCCGGGGAGGCACTGTGGTGTAAAAATAGCGAAAATTAATTCGCTATGGTCACACAACAGGGTGGGATCAGGGCACACTCTCTGCGCCCCGAGCCCACCCTTTTTTGAAGCCTATTAGAGCCTCAGGTGCTTCAAAAAAAAAAAAAAAAACCCTCCCATCGTGCCATAGGAGTCCATGCATCCGGCGTCCTGAAAGGGGCCGGACACATGGATAGGGATGCGGTGGCAGGGATTGCGGGTGCGGCGCCTGGGTGCCCACAATGCACGGCCGCCCCTGGTTGTAGATTAAATAGAGGCAAAGATGTCAGCTTCCTTGGCTGAAAACGATAGGGGGGTTTACTTACACTTTAATATGATAAATCGTAGATGTTAATGGGTGTACATATATTTTGACTTTTTGATTACTTTAAACTGCACTCAAAATTGAATTCTTTTACATATTTCACTATATTTACTATTTTTTATTTTTATAATATACAGAAAAGTTTTCTTTGGTTGTACCTAAGTGTTTCCTCATGACAGATCATTTACAATAAGTGTTTGGAATACTGCAGGGACTCCAATTAGAGGTATCATTGGAGCTACAGGCACAGGGACCTCTAATTGTACTGGGAGATAAATGACCTCCGAAATTTCTACCTAGTCAACATACTTAAATTGAAATCCTATAAAAAGTGTAAAGTTACCTTCATATTTGTTCAGTACTGAACCCACCTATATGGGAGGACTGTGATGATTATTCAGATGTGGAGGCTACAGCCATCAAAAGAATATGGAGGCCATGAAATGAGAGCTTATATGTAAGTTAGGACATACTGAATGTCACATTTTTGTTTTAAATTGATATTGTAATGTGTCTTGGGAAAGGAAACGGTGCATTTAAATAACTGGAAGGATATTCTATTTGTTGCCTAGTAGAAGCAGAAAATCTAATAAAACCTCACTCTCCAACCCATTTGAAAACATAAAAATGTATTTAGCACTGACATGACTCCTATGTGAAGGTAATTCAGGTTTCATTTCCAGTAACCAGGGCTGGGAAAAGGGGTGGGCAGGAGGGTCAGCTGCCCTGGGCACCGTGGTATCATGTGAGGTGGAGGGGGGGGCACCACAAGGATTGGGGGGAGGGGATTTGTGTAGTGAAGTGGAATTTGGGGGGCAGAAGGGGGGTAAGAATTATTCTAGGAGGGCAAATTTAGGGAGGTGTGCTAGGAGTAGTGATTTTGAGGGGTTTTTGTTGGGAGAGGGGGGAGAAGAGGATATGTGCTAGGAGTAGTGATTTTGGGGGATTTGTATTGGTAGGGGGATGGGAGAAGAGGATATGTGCTAGGAGGGGGGATTTCAGGGGTTTTGTGTTGGGAGGGGGGTGGGAGAAGAGGATACGTGCTAGGAGGGGGGATTTTGGGGGATTTGGGGGATTTTGGGGGATTTGTGTTGGGAGGAGGGTCGGAGAAGAGGATATGTGCTAGGAGGGGGGATTTGTGTTGGGAGGGGGTGGGAGAAGAGGATATGTGCTAGGAGGGGGGATTTTGTGGGATTTGTGTTGGGGGGGGAAGGATATGTGCCAGGAGGGGGGATTTTGGGGGATTTGTGTTGGGCGGGTGGGAGAAGAGAATATGTGCTAGGAGGGGGGATTTGGGGGGTTTTGTGTTGGGAGAGGCGGATGGGGGAGAGGATTTGTGCTGTAGGAAGGGGGATTTGGTGGGTTTGTGATATAAAAGTAAAATGGTAGAGGGGAAATATTTTTTTTTGGGGGGGGGGGGGATTTGTGCTAGTAGGGATGATGGGGGGTATTTGTGCTAGGAGGGGAAATTTGTGGGGGGGGGATTTGTGCTAGGTTGGGGGCTTGGGGGAGGAGAATTTGAGAGGGAGAGGGGATTTTTGTTGACACATAATGCCCATACATATTGGCAGTGGCGGGCCGTTCAATAGGGGGGAAGGGGCGCCGCCTCCCCTTTCCATCGCCGCTGCCACCCCCTATTCATGCGTCCGGCCCCTTTCAGGATGCCGGGCGCATAAATTAGAGCGGCGGGTGGGTGTTTTTTTAAGCACCTGATTAGAGCCAGAGGCTCTAAAAGGCTTCAAAATAGGGTAGGCTCGTGGCGCAGAGCATTACACTCGGAACCCACCCAGGTGCGTTACAAAAGCCGGACACACTGCCCGCCCGCCCGCTTCCTAGATGGGGAAAGTGTGGGGCTTTGATGTCCTCCCGCAGCATATGTAAAAGGTGATGGATATATACACAGACTAAATTTATAAATAAGAACAAAGAAGGGGGGGTTGAGGATTTTGGCTAACAAACTAACCATAAGTCATAACTTAACCACTTATGGACCGCCGCACGCCGATATACGCCCTAAATTTGAAGCAGAATATCGTTGTTATGGCAGCAGCTAGCTGCCATAACCCCAGTATGCTCTTCTTCGGCCGGTGGTCCACTTTCCAATAATAGTGGTCTCTGCAGCAGATTCGCCGCGAGATCACTTTTATCGGCAGCGGGAGAGGGGCTTCCCGCTGCGATCCGGTGCCCTCTTACGGGAGTCGTCGGCAGCGGCGGAGGCGATCGGATCCTCTCAAGTCAGTGGCATGGAGACGTGTGAGGGGAAGATGGCCCCCACCCGTCTTCATACCATTGCAGGGCGGAAGCGACGTCAAAACGTCACTTCCGCCCATAGCTCTTAAAGGGCCATTTTTTTTTTTTAAATGACAATATTATTATTATTTATTTATTTTTGCACTGACATTATTTTTATTGCATAGAGGCCCATCCTGCCTCTGCCTTTGGGAGTCATGCTTGTAACTCTCAGCCTTGCAATGCCTCATGGGACTTGTAGTTTCGCAGCAGCTGGAGGGCCACAGGTTGAGTACAATGAGGTAAACAAACAAAAAAATAGGAACCCAATATCGGTGGTGAGGAGGGGGCCGGGTGGAGAGGAGGCGAGTGCCACAGGAGGGTGAAGGTTGGCTTTAATATGTTTATTTTCTATGACCGTCAGCTCCATCTAGTGGCCATAATGAAGTATTTTCCTGAAGTACCTCAATCAGGAAACTACTGCATTCTGGCCTTGAGATGGAGCTGATGATCGCAGGAAATAAACATATCAGGCAAGTTACAGGGATTATTTGTGACAGCTGTGCAAATGCTTGAGACATGTTATATGAAAAGGCCTCCTTAGTGAAGTGACCATCAAACCAAGGAAACCCAATCCTGTTAAGCTAAGCATAAGTGCTAACCGCTAAGCCGCTATGCTGACCTCTTAAATGCCTGTAAGTAGGGCAGGGGTCGTGGGATGGTTGTCACGTCCTCCATGCTTCCCTTCTCCCTGGGTGCCAAACAAGGCTCACATGAGAGGCCTGTGCCAGGGTGGGTTCTTCTGGCTACGCTAGGCACTTTAGATAGGGTCACTGCTTCACACATGGGGTACCTTTACTTGAACTGATGACTCAACTTTAGTAAAATCTATCAATCGACTATACATTACCACGGTCACTGGTGTATTTAGGAGGGACATGAAGAACCCTTGCCCTCTCCACCTGTCCAGCATATCACCTCTACCTCACTCCCAGTAACGGTATGGGATATTCTTTCATTATATGGAGCACAGCAATCATTATAGCTAAAAAGATCTAACCTGCCACAACCAGGGCCATCTTAATGAGCGGGCACTGCCCAGGGGCCCCAGCTGCATGGGGGGGCCCCTGCACTTTCCCCAAAACAGCTGCTCCTTGAGCCCACGCTGCCCGGAAATTGGGGGCCCCATGATGGCACTGAGAGTGATGGATACACAGAGGAGGCAGGCTGGCAGTGGTGCGCTGTGCTGTGAAGAACGATACCTATTTCACAGCCAGCAGAGAGGGGCAGGACCTGAGCGCCAGTGATGCTCTGACCCCAACCCATGCAGCTTGATTGCTCGGGACTCAGAGGCCATGGGGTAGGAGCTGGAGTGGGAACTGCTGAGTCAGCATCACTGAGAGTCTGCCTGCCAGTGGTGGCTGGTCCTCAAAATTTTTGGGGGGCGCAAACAAACTGAAAAATTCTGAAAAATACTTTTAAAAAAAAACATCCATTGCAGCCTCACTGCGCCTATCAAATTCAGCCAATTTGCCCATCAATTGCAGCCACTGTGCATAGCAAAGGCAGCCACTGTGCCATCAAATGCAGCCACTGTGCCTATCAAATACAGCCACTGTGCCCATCAAATACAGCCACTTTGCCATCAAATGCAGCCTCTGTGCCCATCATATGCAGCCACTGTGCCCAGCATATGCAGCCACTGTGCCCACCAAATACACCCACTGTGCCCATCATGTGCAGCCACTGTGCCCAACAGATACAGTCACTGTGCCCATCATGTGCAGCCACTGTGCCCACCAAATACAGCCACTGTGCACATCATGTGCAGCCACTGTGCCCACCAAATACAGTCACTGCGCCAATCATATGCAGCCACTGTGCCCAGCATATGCAGCCACTGTGCCCACCAAATACAGCCACTGTGCCCATCATGTGCAGCCACTGTGCCCACCAAATACAGTCACTGTGCTCATCATATGGGTGGCCTGGCGCTTTGGCCAATCAGGAAACAGGTCTGACGCCCTGCTTCCTGATTGGCGGGGAGGAAGGTTAGTGTGAAAATTAATCCGCTATGCCCCCCCGAGCCCACCCTATTTTGAAGCCTATTAGGGCCTCTGGCTCTAATCAGGTGCTTCAAAAAGTACCACCCCCTCCTGCCCCGCCATAGGATTCCATGCAACTGGCATCTGAAAGGGGCCAGGCGCATGGATGGGGGGCGGCGCCAGTGCGCACACAATGCACGGGCCGCCACTGCAGCCTGCGGAAGTGATATTGTGGATGGTGTCATGGTGAGCCCAGCTGTCCAGCACTGTTTGCACTGAAGGGCTTGGAATGCCCGGAGGGATGCTCCCTCCTCTGCCCCTCCTTCTGCCTGCTTGATTGGTATAGGTGAGTCCAGTGCTGGAGGTGGGCACATAGCCAAAAGTTCACATGCACTGTATATCCACTGGAAAAGGGGGTACTACATGTATGGATAATGGTGCTGTGGGATATCAAGGGTGTATGGGGGAAAAACAATGCTGAGGGGGGATCTGGGGTGTATATGGGGTAGCAATGCTTGGGGTATCTTGGGTGGCTATAGTGCTAGAGGTATCAGGGATGTAGTGGGGGGTGACAATACAAGGGGTATCTTATGGTAACAGTGCTGTGGGAATATCTAGGGTGCAGAGAGGGATCAGAGTGCTGGGGGGGGGGGGGGGTATCTGAGGTATAGAGGGGCCATAGTGCTGGGGAGGTATTTGGGGTTGTGAATCCAGGGGGTGTGAAGGTGGTAACAGGATAACAATGGTAGGGGGGAAACCTGGTTTGTGTGTGTGTGTTGGTTGGGTGGAGTTAGGAGTGCTGGATGTATATAAGATGTAGAGGGGTTACAATGTTGGGGGTATCTGAGGCCCTGTCAGGCTGGGTGGTGCCTCATGATTTTTATTGGCGGCAGTGTCTGTACTTGTTACAACTGTCCTGAGCATCAATCTAGCAGATATAGTATATGCACAGGACAGCGTTGTTACCTTATGTATGTAGTATTTTCCCCCTGTTTCTTTGCTGTACAGAATGATTGTTCATGTAGTTAATGCGGAATTCCACCCAAAAGGTAAAGCTCCACTTGTCTGCCTCCTACCTACTTGATGTCTGTTTACCTACGCTGCCTCCATTGTAGGGGCCCCAGAGCATTACTTTGCCCAGGGGCCCCTGATGCTATTAAGACGGCCCTGGCAACAGGTATCCCATATTACAGCTACTACTTTTTCTTCTGCCTGGAGTTTACCTTTAACCACTTCAGCCCCGGAATATTTTAGCCCCTTCCTGACCAGAGCATTTTTTGCGATTCGGCACTGCGTCGCTTTAGCTGACAATTGCAACGTTTAACCCAAACAAAATTGATGTCCTTTTTTTCCCACAAATAGAGCTTTCTTTTGGTGGTATTTGATCACCTCTGCGGTTTTTATTTTTTGCGCTATAAACAAAAAAAGAGCGTCAATTTTGAAAAAAAAAGCAACATTTTTTACTTATAATAATAGGTATTAATATAATAACTTTAAATATCCCCCAAAAATATATAAAAAAAACTATTTTTTTTTCTCAGTTTAGGCTGATATGTATTCTTCTACATACTTTTGGTAAAACAAATCGCAATAAGCGTATATCGATTGGTTTGAGCAAAAGTTATAGCGTCTACAAAACAGGGGATAGGTTTATGGCATTTTTAATATAAATTTTTTTTATTAGTAATGGCGGTGATCTGTGATATGTCTATTTCCCAAAGACAACCTCTGGATATGACGCTGAGCATGTGCACTCAACTTCTTTGGTCGACCATGGAGAGGCCTGTTCTGAGTGGAACCTGTCCTGTTAAACCGCTGTATGGTCTTGGCCACCGTGCTGCAGCTCAATTTCAGGGTCTTGGCAATCTTCTTATAGCCTAGGCCATCTTTATGTAGAGCAACAATTCTTTTTTTCAGATCCTCAGAGAGTCCTTTGCCATGAGGTGCCATGTTGAACTTCCAGTGACCAGTATGAGAGAGTGAGAGCAATAACACCAAATTTAACACACCTGCTCCCCATTCACACCTGAGACCTTGTACAATACTAAGGAATCACATGACACCGGGGAGGAAAAATGGCTAATTGGACCCGATTTGGACATTTTCACTTAGGGGGTGTACTCACTTTTGCTGCCAGCGGTTTAGACATTAATGGCTGTGTGTTGAGTTATTTTGAGGGGACAGCAAATTTACACTGTTATACAAGCTGTACACTCACCACTTTACATTGTAGCAAAGCGTCATTTTTTTAGAGTTTTTACATGAAAAGATGTGAGGGGTGTACTCACTTTTGTGAGATACTATATATATACCGTAGTTAAAAAAAAAAAAGGAATCCTCTGCTGAAATCTAATAGGTTGACAGTTCTAGGAGTCTCGATCTCCTATGACCCCCACAACACACAGTGGTTTGTGGGGGTTAATGAAAGGAGCCACTAAGCACTGCGGAGGACACTTCCAGGAATGTTGGTCTTTCAGCAGTCTTCATCAGAGGATTCCTATTGAGTGACACTCATTAGGAAACATATGAATTCACTTTTGTTTTCTTATTTGCAGGGTTTTCTTTTTGCCAGAACTGATTTTTCTGAAAGTGGAACTAATTATTATGACCACTTCAGTCAAACAGAAGCAGACTTAATTACTTGCATCCTGCATTCTCTTCATATCATGTAGGGGAGGACGGGACAGGAAAGCGGTTTTCCCCTTCATATATTAGGCAAGCTCAATATCCAAAAAGAGAAACACGGGATTTCCATAAGTCTTGGGAACGTGACACTAGTATCTCCACTGAGAGGAAGAGAAAGTTCCCAGTACAGTCATGTGACTGGGGGATATTTGGGGAATTTTATTAGAAGGACTTAAAAAACACATTTAAAGCAAAATTCTAGGTACATAAAAAGAAAAACATTGTTACAGTGAAACTCTGGTTTTGCTTAAAAGAATTTAAAAAAAACACAGTGCTTTTGAGTCTAGCAATATTAATTTCAAAGATATTAACTTTGAGTACAAGGGGTAACTATGCCACTTAGTCATGGGTGAAAGTCACTGGAGGGTTTCTGACATCTAACAACAGCAGAGTGGACTAAACCAATGCCTTTTTACCAGGAGTCTTTGGCCAGATTTGGTGATCTCCCATGTCCTCCCTTCATGTCCACCATGTGATGTCTATGTCCACCATGTCCTGTCTTCTTCCTCCGGTGATGGGAGGATTCCAATGACATGGTGTAATGACATGGTGGTGCCCTCTGCAGCATTCTTCTGTGTACCCAGGGTGGAGACTTGATGCCTTAAATTTAAAGGACATAAAATTGATCTCTGGCACTGCCCACCACAGAATCACTCTCCTGGCTCCTATAAGATTTGGGGTGTGGTGGTAGATCGTGGACCATAAGATCCTGAGGAGCTGGCCAGTTGTTTCCAGTAAAGCTTAGATTTTCCACTGAAAAAGAAAAGAGAGGGAGGCATAGGAGCACTTATAGTGTAGTAGATTAATGCAGTGAGTCTACAATAAAAGTAAAAAAGATCAACATGGATTGACAACTGTTGAGGCTGTGGTCACCTAACTATGGGGGGGACACGTGGCCTTCCCAGTGCGCAGGTGGAGAAAACCTGTCTCCACACAAGGTCAGTGTGGTTGCTCTCTATGCCTTGGGCATTCCCATCCATGGTGCTCTTAGGGGGTTCTCAGGTGGGTGAATGAAGTAGTAGAAAGAGTCAGTGCAAAAAGAGCCCGTAGGTAGTTCAGTTGGCAGAGGCATCCGATGTGGTGACCCCACAATAGGCATAAAAACTTTTCACTCATTAAAATTAGAAGAAAAGAGGTTTAACCTTAAACTACATAGAGGGTTCTTTACTGTAATGCCCCGTACACACGATCGGACTTTGTTCGGACATTCCGACAACAAAATCCTAGGATTTTTTCCGACGGATGTTGGCTCAAACTTGTCTTGCATACACACGGTCACACAAAGTTGTCGGAAAATCCGATCGTTCTGAACGCGGTGACGTAAAACACGTACCTATAAACGGGGCAGTGGCCAATAGCTTTCATCTCTTTATTTATTCTGAGCATGCGTGGCACTTTGTTCGTCAGATTTGTGTGCACACGATCGGAATTTCCGACGACTGATTTTTTTGTCGGAAAATTTTATATCCTGCTCTCAAACTTTGTGTGTCAGAAAATCCGATGGAAAATGTGTGATGGAGCCCACACACGGTCGGAATTTCCGACAACAAGGTCCTATCACACATTTTCCGTCGGAAAATCCGACTGTGTGTACGGGGCATTAGAGTGGCAAGGATGTGGAATTCCCTTCCACAGGCGGTGGTCTCAGCGGGGAGCATCAATAGTTTCAAAAAACGATTAGATAAGCACCTGAACGACCACAACATACAGGGATATACAATGTAATACTGACACATAATCACACACATAGGTTGGACTTGATG
Organism: Lithobates septentrionalis; assembly: GCA_037952835.1. NCBI lineage: Eukaryota > Metazoa > Chordata > Amphibia > Anura > Ranidae > Lithobates > Lithobates septentrionalis. The sequence continues at coordinate 1,246,329 of JBBDGP010002273.1, forward strand.
GACTTGTGTCTTTTTTCAACCTCACCTACTATGTAACTATGTAACTATGTGGTTGTTCAAAGTATAGGCATGAGTAATCTGCTTTGAGAAAATGTTAATACCTCTAAATGGGATTTTTTAAGCAATTTGAAAAGAAAAAACGACATAGTCATTAAAAAAGTTTATTTTTACAAAATGTTAACATGATTAAAAGAATCCCACATGGGAAACAACACAAAAAGACATATGAATGTATTATGATATTGCGCAAATGATCATCCAAAAGTGGTATTTCCCCACTACTGGGAGTATACCATCCATACATGTTACAGATGGTGATGAGTAGTGGGAAAATCCAATGCGTTTCGAAATGTGTATAAACTATATTCTTCTTCGGGGACTAATATCACTTCTGAGAATATAGAACATAAATGCAATTTAGAATCCCGATAAATGAATATCATACATAACATTTTAGAAAAATATTAAGTGTCAAACTTACATATCTTACTATATTATTGGAGAGGGCACTCCTTCAACAAAAATGGGGGTCATAAATGTCTGCAGAACAAGCCTTTCACCACATACAGGGACCACTGGATGAACGCCCATAAAGGCACCCAAAACATGAAAGGAGGGAGGCAAATATTATGAACTTCAAAAGTTAAAAATATATATAAAAAAAGGAAAATTTTATACTAAGTTCAAAAATGTATTGTATGTATACCTCACAGGGAATCGCTAATCCGTAAGGATCGCGATTCATCCTATGAAGGGATAAAAAACAAATACTTACTGAGCAAAGCCTCCAATATCTTTAGCTGAGGTACAAACAATAGGGCTAGAGATAGGCTTTATCCAAGCAATTTCAGGCAGGTTGTTCTAATGCTGCCAGTGAGAAAAGATTTGCGTTGAATACGTGTGTTTTTATCATCATCTCACGCTGTTCATGTCGCACCGGATGCGCGTGTCGTCATCGCGTTGCGTGTGACATCATTGCGCCGCGTCACGCGTGGCGTGACTTTTGGCACACATGGGGCATATAAGGAGACGCCGGGGACCACATTGGCGCCATTCCTTCCTTCACTGAATCCATGCAGACGTTTGTGCAGTGGAGCAAATCTTTTCTCACGGGGGGGGGGGGGGGGGTCATTAGAACAACCTACCTGAATCCACTTGGAATGTAATCTATCTGGGACCTGTTCTTGTGGCAAAAAATAGACCTTCATTAGCGTCATTATTTTACATTTTTTTGTAGAAAGAAAAAAACAGATAATAAAATAAAGCAACATCATACCAACCATGATTACATAAACAAATATATGAAAGAACCCAAACACATGAACATTAAATTAAATATACTAAACTACCCCAATATCACCCGCCTCCCAAAAAAAACAAAAAAAAAAAACACTCTCAAAATTAAAAAAAGTGGATTTTTTTTCAAACACATTTAACCTAAGTAGCTCCAATGAAGTTGGGACTTTCCACAGTTACAAGATTTTGCTAGCGGCAAAATTGTTACGTTCTCTCCAAAATTAGTCATGCCTAAACCACTCAGTTCATTCCTATCCTGTCCAGTGTGCCTTTATATTAGCCTCCTGTAAATCCATGCTCAGGCTGGGGAAGGTTCCTGGCCAAGATAAACAGCAGTGGAGAGAAGTGTAGTGAAGAGAATGGAGGAACTTTCTGGCAGAGATAAGTGAATCCCAAGACTGGCTCAAAAGAATTACAAATCTTTTAACAGATTAATCAGTTCTCAGTTGCATCTTTTGCACTTCACAGGTACATTTTAAAGAGGGTGATGGAACCTTATAACCAAACTTACACGGGCTCCTTCATCCTTCTTGGCCTCTCAAGCATCCCGTACCTTCAAGTCATATACTTCCTAATATTCCTAATCATTTACACCATCACATTGTCAGGAAATGTTCTCCTCATTGTAATTGTAAGGCTTGACAGCCAGCTGCACACTCCGATGTACTTCTTTCTCACCAACCTTTCATTCATTGACATCTGCTTCTCCTCCACCATTGTGCCTAAAATACTTGTAAATACCTTATCTGAGGACAAAAGTATTTCCTTCCTAGGATGTGCCTCACAGATGTATTTTTCCCTGGCTCTCGGAGCGACGGAGTGCATCATTTTAGCTGTCATGGCTTACGATCGATACGTGGCCATCTGCAACCCTTTACGATACCAAATTATCATGCACAAGCGGATATGCATTTCTCTGGCTGCTTTCTCATGGACCGTGAGCTTCCTGAACTCTGTGATCCATGCAGTCTTTACCTTCCAGCTTCCATACTGCAAATCCAAGCTGGTCAATCACTTCTTCTGCGAGATGCCTCCACTCTTCCGGCTCTCCTGCAGGGACACCTTGTTCAACGAAGTTGCTGTATACATCTCTGGTGGCATCGTTGCTCTTTGTTCATTTCTGCTGACACTTATCTCATATATCCACATCATCTCCACCATCCTAAAGATTCACTCCAACAAGGGACGGTATAAGGCCTTCTCCACCTGCGGCTCACATCTGGTTGTGGTTTCCCTCTATTATGGTACAATTGCTTTTATGTACTTACGACCTCGGTCCAGCTACTCCCCAGATCGTGATCGAGCAATTTCCATGCTTTATACCGTGGTGACACCAATGTTGAATCCCATCATCTATAGCATAAGGAACAAAGATGTAAAAGGGACTTTGAAAAGAAGACTGGCCATGAAGCGTTATAAATAAATTGGTCAATGTGGTGCCATGTGACACACTATAATGCCCCGTACACACGGTCGGATTTTCCGATGGAAAATGTCAGATCGGAGCGTGTTGTCGGAAATTCCGACCGTGTGTGGGCTCCATCGCACATTTTCCATCGGATTTTCCGACACACGAAGTTGGAGAGCAGGAGATAAAATTTTCCGACAACAAAATCCGTTGTCGGAAATTCCGATCGTGTGTACACAAATCCGACGGACAAAGTGCCACGCATACTCAGAATAAATAAAGAGATGAAAGCTATTGGCCATTGCCCCGTTTATAGTCCCGACGTACGTGTTTTACGTCACCGCGTTCAGAATGATCGGATTTTCCGACAACTTTGTGTGGCCGTGTGTATGCAAGACAAGTTTGAGCCAACGTCCGTCGGAAAAAATCCTAGGATTTTGTTGTCGGAATGTCCGAACAAAGTCCGACCATGTGTACGCCCTATAAAAGTGGACCTTATGTGTACACAAGCTAAGTAGTGCGTAATATAATACTTCCAGGTAGTAATTGCGTCCTACAGAAATCCCATCTCTTCCCCTTACAATGCCTTCATCTGCTTTTCTTTCAAGAATTTGGGAAAGTGAAAAGATAGTGCTGGACTCATAAGGTTGTCACAGGTTGTCCAGTTGGTGTCTCTATTCAAAAGTATCATAAAAATGTTAGTGTATGTGATCTGATTATCATCCAGACAGCTTCCATACCCCAAAGTATCTCCACAAATTCTTTGGTTTGTAGTACAAAACTGATGAAGCATTTTAGCGCCACACCATTGTTTAGTAGTCCAGATACAATTTTATTTGAGTAAGAGCCAAAGGGACATTTATTCCTTTGGCCCTTACTGGATGTTGGAGGGCAGAACGTGTTTTAATATCAGACACTGCTGGACTATTACTGTCTGGTTATAAGCAATTTGGTCACTACTGGAGGTCATCTTGGAATACCAGTAGAAAAGGATTATACAGGGTGTTTGTAACAGGGGGTCACAAATGAGGATTGATCTCCTGAAGGACGTTCTCGCAAAAGCCTCTTACTTTGATGTGTGGGGTTAGAGGAACATCACCTCAGACCTCCTGGGGAGGTGAATATGGGAGTGACTTTCTTTCAACTAGAACAGGGATCCTCAAACTACGGCCCTCCAGCTGTTGTAGAACTACACGTCCCATGAGGCATTGTAAAACTCTGACATTCACAGACATGACTAGGCATGATGGGAATTGTAGTTCCTGAACAACTGGAGGGCCGTAGTTTGAAGACCCCTGAACTAGAAGATCAAAGGGCAAGCTAGTGCTGAAATCTTGACCTGGGCCAAAGTATTTGCCTGCAGTCTGACAACGCAATCTGCTCGAGGACATTGAGGATAGCAACATAAGTACTAAAGTTTTACTGATTTTTGCTCATTGGAAAGAACTATACAGGAGGCAAGTGAGGGTGTCGATGTGGGTGTTGGTCGTGTGTTGTATAAAATGGCAGGTCAGGCCATTTTCTGCCTTTCTCTCTTTTTCTTTGAGCCCAGCCAAGATACATAATTTTGAGGATGGACTTACGTAACATTTTATTATCTCTGTTTTTTTATGTTCTCTGTATCTCTAGTTCTTTATGTATCAGCATTTTTCTTTCCTTGTAAATAAATAGAACCTTTGCTTCTTTGAGCGTTGTGTATTTCATTATAGCTAGCATTATTATTAGTAGCACAATTAAAATTATCAGAGCTTTAACAGAATAGCACAATATGGAAACAGACACTATATAGTTAGTTATTTTATCTAGAGAGGAAAACCACCTCCCTGTTTATTTTACTGGAATAAAATTGAATCTTGATTATTAAATGGTGGTGTGGTGCTTCATTTCCTCTTTTTATGTTTCATTCCTGAAGAACAGACCCATCTTTGTTCAGACAACTTTCAGGGTTGGCATCTACTCCCATGACTGAAATACAAGCTCAGAGACAACACAATCATCTAATTCAGGGGTCTCCAAACTTTCTAAACAAAGAGCAACTTTACTGTTCTTCAAACTTTACGGGGGCCGAACTGTGGCCAGTGGGAGAAGAAAGTGCTAATAGGTAAAATAATCAGCGCAGAGTTATCTACCTCAAGGCTATCGTGGCACCTGAGAAAACCCTACAATCCCACGGGGGGGAAAAAAATGGGGGAAGGATACTTTTTGGACTGGGACTTTAAGAGTACATTTTGTTTATTTTTGGTGAGCGCTGTTTTTACTTATATAGGGAGAAGAAAGTGCCCTGGTTTAAGAGGAAGTAAACGATGCCCCATCAGTGGTATTCGGTAGAGTAGTAGTGCCCCATCATTGGTGTTAGTGGGAGGAATAGTGCCCCATCATTGGTGTCAGTGGGAAGATAAGTACCCTATCATTGGTGTTAGTAGGAGGAATAGTGCCCCATCATTGGTATCAGTGGGAGGAATAGTGCCCTATCATTGGTATTAGTAGGAGGAATAGTGCCCCTTCATTGGTATCAGTGAAAGGAATAGTGCCATATCATTGGTATTAGTGGGAGGAATATGGTCCTATCATTGTTTTTAGTGGGAGGAATATGGTCCTATCATTGGTTTTAGTGGGAGGAATATGGCCCTATCATTGGTATCAGTGGGAGGAATAGTGCCCTATCATTGGTATCAGTGGGAGGAATAGTGCCATATCATTGGTATTAGTGAGAGGAATATGGTCCTATCATTGTTTTTAGTGGGAGGAATATGGTCCTATCATTGGTTTTAGTGGGAGGAATATGGCCCTATCATTGGTATCAGTGGGAGGAATAGTGCCCTATCATTGGTATCAATGGGAGGAATAGTGCCCTATCATTGGTATCAGTGGGAGGAATAGTGCCATATCATTGGTATTAGTGAGAGGAATATGGTCCTATCATTGTTTTTAGTGGGAGGAATATGGTCCTATCATTGGTGTTAGTGGGAGGAATATGGCCCTATCATTGGTATCAGTGGGAGGAATAGTGCCCTATCATTGGTATTAGTGGGAGGAATAGTGCCCTATCAATGGTATCAGTGGGAGGAATAGTGCCTTATCATTGGTATTAGTGAGTAGAATAGTGCCCTGTCATTGGTATAAGTCTGAGGAATAGTGACCCATCATTGGTGTCAGTTGGAGAATAGTGCTCCATCATTGGTATCAATGGGAGGAATAGTATCCTATCATTGGTGTCAGTGAAAGGACTAGTGCCACATTGTCAGTGTGGGTGGCAGGAACTATGCCCCACTATTGCTGAGGGTGGGGGGGGATAATGCCCCAAGGGCTAGAGAAAGGCAAGCAATAGGCCGAATCCAGCCCTTAGGCCACAGTTTGGAGAACGCTGATCTAATTGATGGTGCATACTCAGTTCTTAGCTGTGTCCACAAATGTCTGGCACAGATTAGCTACTACTGTAGCCTTTCACCTTGTGAGTGGCTTTAAAGTTACAATGTTGCAGTTTGGGCACTGGGAGAGAGGAGACTAAGGAAATGCTGCATCCTGTTTGCAGCAGACTGATGGCATCATCTCAGTCTAGGGAATGCCACTGGACTGGAGCCCAAAAACCACCTAGTAATGAAAACTTAAACTGTTTATAAATTGTTAAAAGTTACTGCCTTTACTAATAAACTAATGCTACTTTTAATGTATGAGTTAAAAAAAATTCTAAGAAATAATACACAATCTAAATGCTTAAATAAGTGTCCAGCCAAAAACTAATTTTCTTTTGGATAAAGTGAGGAAAGATTTGATACTTTCTTTTAGGGCGACAGTTGAAAGTTACCCGATCAATCATATTGACGCATGCAGATTTGCTATTGGCATTGCACTAAGCTTCCATTTTCAGCACACAAACAGTTAAACAATGAGACCGAATGGTTGAACAGTTGAAAAATCAGTGTGCGTTGTCTACTGTTCCAGTAGCAATTAAAATGGCCCCCAAAGCCCCCTGACATGTTTTGCAACGCCCACCGGAGCTTAATCACATGGCTCCTATGATTAAGCTCCAGTGGGCAGAGCAAAACATTTCAGGGGGCGTGGCTTTAGTGGAGACTCATGGCCTGGCAGGACTTCTCTGATTTTATATACAGTATTTATCGATTTGGATGAGCACATTTGGCAGCCTGCACCTTTCTCCCTGGTGACTGCGGGAGTTTGACTTCCAAAGCTTAAGCGGCGTTCATATTCTGGCACCAAGGTCAAAGCCCTTCAATGGTATATTTAAAGCCTAGGTGCAGGAAAAAGTAAAAAAAAGAAAACTCAGCACAAAGGACATAACTTATCGTTAGTAGGATGTGTCCCTTGTGCTGATTCCTCTTCTTTCAGTAATAATCCTCTTCTGTTCTCCAGACCGAACTACGACCCCCCCCCCCCCCCCACCACCACCACTACCACCACTTTAATCTTCCAGTGCAGAAAGATCAGCACGAGGGACTTAACTCACAGTCAGTAGGTTGTGTCCCTGGTGCTGATTACTCATCAATCATTGGCTGGTGTTTGATAGCTGCTCTGGCAAACCTCACTGTCTGCTCAATGAGAAACTTTCACAGGCAGCGCGGGCTATCTGGGCTATCAGCCTCACTATCTGCTGCATGTAAAACTCCCCCTCTCCTCTGTCAGTGCCAATCAGTGCCAACCAATGCCACCTATTAGTGCCAATCAGTGCCCATTAGTGCTGCCTATCAGTGCCACCTCATCAGTGCCCATGAGTGCTACCAATCAGTGCTGCCTATCAGTTCCCATCAGTGCTGCCTATCAGTGCCCATCAGTGCCTCCTCATCCGTTCAGGCTGTCAGTGCCCATCAATGCTGCCTATCATTGCCAATTAGTGCCAATCAGTGCTGCCTATCAGTGCCAATCAGTGCTGCCAATTAGTACCCATCAGTGCTGCCTATCAGTGCCAACCAATGCCACCTATTAGTGCCAATCAGTGCCCATCAGTGCTGCCTATCAGTGCCCATCAGAGATGCCTATTAGTGCTGCCTATTAGTGCCCATCAGTGCTACCAATCAGTACTGCCTTTCAGTGCCAATCAGTGCCCAGCAGTGCTGCCTATCAGTGCAACCAATCAGTCCTGCCTATCAGTGCCAATCAGTGCCCATCGGTGCTGCCTATCAGTGCCACCAATCAGTGCCCATCAATGCTGCATATCAATGCCCATCAGGTCCACCTATCAGTGCCCATCAGTGCTGCCTATCAGTGCCAATAAGTGCCCATCAGTGCTGCCTATTAGTGCCTATAAGTGCTGCCTATCACTGCCACCTATCAGTGCCCATAAGTGCTGCCAATCAGTGCCCATCAGTGCTGCATATCAATGCCATTAGTGCCACCTAACAGTGGTCATCAGTGCTGCCTATCAGTATCTATCAGTGCTGCCAATCAGTGCCATTAAATGCTGTCAATCAGAGCTGCTTATCAGTGCCTATCAGTGCCACCTATAAGTGCCAATCAGTGCCCATAAGTCCTGCCTATCAGTGCTGCCTAATAGTGCTTTCTATTAGTGCCAATCAGTGCCACCTTACAGTGCAAATCAGTGCTGCCAATCAGTGCCAATGATTGCTTCCAAACAGTGCCCACCAGTGCTGTCAATCAGTGCACTGAGTGCAGGGATGGGGAGATGAACTCAGCAGACAGGCCCATTGTCCATGGGGGTTGGCCTGGAGGGGCACAACTAAATTCTGTTGATGTTTATTAGTGCCACATACCGATCTTTAATATAATAGGTAATCATTATACTACTATTTACAATAAACTACTGGAGGTAAAATAAAAAAGTGTCAGTAAAAGGCTTGTTGCTAAGCACTGTTATGTGTTCCCACACCACAAAAAAAATGCAGCACTAATTTACTGATCAATAATGGTGGAACCCTCTAATGTATGTAAATCTCAATAAACTTCAATATTGCCACAATACCAGTCTCTGTGATATTTAAGGTCACATATAATACACATCAGACTGAAAAAAGACATAACAAATAAAACTTAGCAGGGATGGTGGAAACCCCTGTGTCGTGACCTCAGCCCAGGAGAACACCTTTGGGATGAATTAGAGTCTAGACTGTGAGCCAGGCCTTCTCGTCCAACATCAGTCCCTGACCTCACAAATGCGCTTCTGGAAGAATGGTCAAACATTCCTATAGACACACTCCTAAACCTTGTGGACGGCCTTCCCAGAAAAGTTGTAGCTGTAATAGCTGTAAAGGGTGGGCCAACGTAAAATTGAACCCTACGGACTAAGACTGGGATGCCATTAAAGTTCATGTGTGTGTAAAGGCAGGTGTCCCAATACTTTTGACAATATAGTATATACAGTATATATATATATATATATATACGCATGTGTGTTTGAGCTTTGGGGTGCACACCCTAATGCAATAGGCTGCGTACGTCTATTACGAGGGACATAACTGACAGTCAGTAGGTTGTGTCCCTGGTGCTGATTCCTCTTCTTTTAGTAGTAATCCTCTTCTGTTCAACAGACCCAACTACCACCCCCACCACCACCACTTTAAAGAGGAAGTAAACCCTGATGGGTGTTACTTCCTCTTTGTTTCCCTGCAAAGGTAAAGCATAATTGGCTACTATGCATCGCATAGTAGCTCATTATGTGACACTTACCTGCAGAAGCCCGCGATGTCCCTGTCTTCCACGTTAGTAGCAAGTGTCCATTCTTTGCCCCTCTTCCTTCCGGGGCTGCGAACTCCGGCTTTGTGACTGGCCGGAGTCGCGTGACGTCACTCCCGCACATGCGCACGGGAGCCGCCTTTAACGCCATGACCCGAGCTAGAAACGGCACATCGTGCCCTTTCTAACTCCGGCGCATGCGCAGAAGAAATCGCCCTACAGCGATTTGCAAATATCTCCTAGACCGTGCAGGTCTGGGAGATATTTCAAGCACCTACAGGTAAACCTTAATCTAGGCTTACCTGTAGGTTAAAGTGGTTGTAAAGGGTTTACAACCACTTTAATCTTCCAGTGCAGAGAAATCAGCACAAGGGACATAACTCACAGTCAGTAGGTTGTGTCCCTGGTGCTGATTCCTCTTCTTTTAGTAATAATCCTCATCTTTCCTGCCCCCCTCCACCCCCGCAGCTGTAATCTTCTGGTGCAGTAGGGGTTAATACTAATAAGGGGTTGTCACAGGCTCTCACGTGCAGAAGCGAACGCATACGTGAGTAGCGCCCGCATATGAAAACGGTGTTCCAACCACACATGTGAGGTATCACCGCGATCAGTAAAGCGAGAACAATAATTCTAGCTCTAGACCTCCTCTGTTACTCAAAACATGCAACCTGTAGAATTTTTTAAGTGTCGCCTATGGAGATTTTAAAGGGTAAACGTTTGTCGCCATTCCACGAGCGGGCGCAATTTTGAAGCGTGACATGTTGGGTATCAATTTACTCGGCGTAACATTATCTTTCACAATATAAAAAAAAATTGGGCTAACTTTACTGTTGTCTTATTTTTTAATTCAAAAAAGTATTTTTCCAAAAAAAAGTGCACTTCTAAGACCGCTGCGCAAATACAGTGTGACAGAAAATATTGCCACCGCCATTTTATTCTCTAGGGTGTTAGAAAAAAAAATGTATAATGTTTGGGGGTTCGGAGTAATTTTTTAGCAAAAAAAAAAAAAACAGTTTTTAGCTTGCAAACAACAAATCTCAAAAAGGGGCTTGGTCCTTAAGTGGTTAAACATTTTTAATGAATTCATAGGTGGACTTTTGGTTTATATATTTATCTAAAGTTTGACTTAAAAAAAAAAAAAAAAAAAGAAAAAAAACATATTGGGCTGGAGTTTTCCCATTATTAGAAAAAAATTGGTCCCAAAAGGGAGGGTCTTAGAAGAGGTAGTACAGGATAAGACACTCAGCGGCTTTCTGTATGGGCTCAGAGCTCACATGCAGAGGATACAATACAGAAGTCCCCTTGCAGACATGAGAGTCTCATACAGCACTCATTACAGAAGACTGATTTTCCAACTTCTTGTGGCTTCCCTTCTTCACTTCCTCACAGGTATTGTGTTCCTCATTTATATTTTTATTTGACAGTTATATTTTAACTGTTGTAATTTTTATTTTTTAAGGTTTTAAACCAGTCATACTAAATGGCAATAGATCATACTTATTTAGAACATTATGAAAGAAAATAGAAATAACTATATATAAATCAATTAGTAATTAAAATTATTTGTTCTGTGCTTTTTTAATACATATTTGAGGGGTTGTAAAATTATATATATATATATATATATATATATATATATATATATATATATATATATATATATATATATATATATATATAGATAGATAGATAGATAGATAGATAGATAGATAGATAGATAGATAGATAGATAGATAGATAGATAGATAGATAGATAGATAGATAGATAGATAGATAGATAGAGATATATATATATATATATATGTACACGCTACATTACCAAAAGTATTGGCACACCTGCCTTTACACGCACACGAACTTTAAAGGCATCCTAGTCTTAGTCCGTAGGGTTCAATATTGAGTTGGCCCACCCTTTTGCAGCTGTAACAGCTTCAACTCTTCTGGGAAGGCTGTCCACAAGGTGTAGGAGTGTGTCTATGGGAATGTTTGATCATTCTTCCACAAGCGCATTTGTGAGGTCAGGCACTGATGTTGGATGAGAGGGCCTGGCTCACAGTCTCCGCTCTAATTCATTACAAAGGTGTTCTATCGGGTTGAGGTTAGGACTCTGTGCAGACCAGTCAAGTTCCCCCGCCTCAAACTCGCTCATCCATGTCTTTATGGACCTTGTTTTTGAGAGTTTTTATGAGAGCAGCAGGAGGGGGGGGGGCTCACACACAGACAGAGAGGGGAGGGGGAGGAGGACACAGGAGCAGAGAGGAGAGCTGCAGAAAGCAGGCTGCTGATGACAGAGGCACTTAAACTGACCACGGTGTCTGGTCTCAGCAGTCATGATACACCGTGGTCAGTTTACAAAGGGGTGGGGAGAAACTAGCAGGATCATCCAGGTTTTTTAGGTGTTATAGGGGGCCAAATGACACAGGAAAAGCACTGTGTCACATAGCATGCTTTAAAAGAGAAGGATCCATTTTTGGGGGGGTAGCAAACGCTTTAAGTTATTATTAGTTCGTTACAATTTCAGATTTTCTAATTTTTGGGTTTTCGCGTTTTCGAAATTCGAATTCTGAATTTACGAATTTTCTAACTTACGAAATTTTGAATATTCGTACTTACGAATATTCTGAAAAATTAGGTAAACGGGTTTCCGTTAATTCGGATATTTCCAAATTAACGAATTTGTCGAAATTCATTAAAAAACTAATACAGAACAAAACAAATGGCACATGTCTGGAAACCAAACCCTTGTACATACCCCAAGCTTCTTAACCCCCAAGGTCTCTCTTTCTCCAGCTTTCATGATATTACAGATTAGGTCCCTAGGATGCCCCATGCTGCTATGTCAGACCCATTATGTGGGGTTCTGATCGCTAGGGGAGGAGCAAAGTTCACAAGCTCCTTCACTAACAGGGTGTTCTGTCACCTATGCCGAGTCACACCGCTTCCCAACTGGCTGGCTGCTTATGCACCTGACACTAGTACTAAAGACATGGCAATATAGCCTCCTCCTGATAGCTTTTATGTTCATTGGACATTTGTACGACATCTTCACTCTCCTCTTCACTTGTTAAGCCCTGTTCTTTGGAAACGCTATGCATGCACCCCTTTGAATAACTTCAGACCATGCAGGGTTAAACATTTTAGTTAGAAATTCATCAATATAGTTATTTCTACATTGTTTCATAATTCTCCCAAAAAGTATAATCTATTGTCATTTGTGGCAGAAGTGTTTCAAAACATAACCAGCTCTTTTCTTTTATTCGTGAATGCTTCATCCATTACAGCTCACAGCATGTTACATTTCCTTCAGCATGAATTACAGTCTCTATAACACTCTCTAACCGTGGGAACCCCGACTGGGTTCCCGCCAAGGGGAGCACCCTTAGGCAAAGTTCAATCACATAGCAGAAGAATCTCATCTCTAATTCTCATCCTGGAGCAACAGACAAGACCAGGCAAGCTGATCTCCTGACTGTATTTATATGCTTCTCAGGGACATGAACACCTTAGAATCAGCAAACATCTCTCCATATCAGGGGCAACGTCATGCAGCATTTAAATAATGCAAGGAACACATAACTTTTATAAAATATATATATAGCAAGCAGCGGCATATACCACATTACTCTGCAGGCACCTGCCTACAGAAGATAGATTCATGGGCAGCCAAAGCTCACGGATGCACATGGGTATCAAACATGGGTTTGTGTAGTCTGATCCAATAGAAGAGCTACTGTAGCTCAAATTGCTGAAAAAGTAAATGTTGATTTAAATAGAAAGGTGTCAGAACACACAGTGCATCGTAGTTAGCTGTGTATGGGGCTGTGTAGCCACAGACCGATCAAGGTGCTCATGCTGACCCCTGTCCACAGCCGAAAGCCCCTACAATGGGCACATAAGCATCAGAACTGGACCACAAAGCAATGGAAGAAGGTGACCTGGTCTGATGAATCATATTTTTTCTTTCTCTTTATATCCTGTGGCTAGCTGGGTACATGTATGTCATGTCCCTAGAGAAGGGAAGGCACCAGGATGCACTGGGGGAAGAAACCAAGCCGGCATAGGCGGTGTGATGCTTTGTCTAGTGCCGTCTGTGCCTCGATGGGTGAGGGCTGTTTTGGTGACAAAAGGGGGACCAACGCAATATTAGGTGGGTGATCATAATGTTGTGGCTTATCAGTGCACAAATATACATTGAGATATATATATATATATATATATACACAGTATCTCACAAAAGTGAGTACACCCCTCACATTTTTGTAAATATTTTATTCTATCTTTTCATGTGACAACACTGAAGAAATGACACTTTGCTACAATGTAAAGTAGTGAGTGTACAGCTTGTATAACAGTGTAAATTTGCTGTCCCCTCAAAATAACTCAACACACAGCCATTAATGTCTAAACCGCTGGCAACAAAAGTGAGTACACCCCTAAGTGAAAATGTCCAAATTGAGCCCAATTAGCCATTTTCCCTCCCCGGTTTCATGTGACTCGTTAGTGTTACAAGGTCTCCGGTGTGAATGGGGAGCAGGTGTGCAAATTTGGTGTTAAGACTCTCACTCTCTCATACTGGTTACTGGAAGTTCCTATATGGCACCTCATGGCAAAGAACTCTCTGAGGATCTGAAAAAAAAGAATTGTTGCTCTACATAAAGGCGGCCTAGGTTATAAGAAGATTGCCAAGACCCTGAAACTGAGCTGCAGCACAGTGGCCAAGACCATAAAGCGGTTTAACAGGACAGGTTCCACTCAGAACAGGCCTCGCCATGGTGTACCAAAGAAGTTGAGTGCACATGCTCAGCATCATATCCAGAGGTTGTCTTTGGGAAATAGACGTATGAGTGCTGCCAGCATTACTGCAGAGGTTCAAGGGGTGGGGGGTCAGCCTGTCAGTGCTAAGACCATACACAACACACTGCATCAAATTGCTCTGCATGGCTGTCGTCCCAGAAGGAAACCTCTTCTAAAGATGATGCACAAGAAAGCCTGCAAACAGTTTACTGAAGACAAGCAGACTAAGGACATGGATTACTGGAACCATGTCCTGTGGTCTGACGAGACCAAGATAAACTTATTTGGTTCAGATGGTGTCAAGCGTGTGTGGCGGCAACCAGGTGAGGAGTACAAATACAAGTGTGTCTTGCCTACAGTCAAGCATGGTGGTGGGAGTGTCATGGTCTGGGGCAGCATGAGTGCTGCCGGCACTGGTGAACTACAGTTCATTGAGGGAACCATGAATGCCAACATGTACTGTGACATGCTGAAGCTTCGGAAGACTGGGCCGCAGGGCAGTATTCCAACATGATAACGACCCCAAACATACCTCCAAGATGACCACTCCCTTGCTAAAGAAGCCAAGGGTAAAGGTGATAGACTGGCCAAGCATGTCTCCAGACCTAAACCCTATTGAGCATCTGTGGGGCATCCTCAAAAGGAAGGTGGAGGAGCGCAAGGTCTCTAACATCCACCAGCTTTGGATTGTCGTCATGGAGGAGTGGAAGAGGACTCTAGTGGCAACTTGTGAAGCTCTGATGAACTCCATGCTCAAGACGGTTAAGGCAGTGCTGGGAGATAATGGTGGCCACACAAAATATTGACACTTTGGGACCAATTTGGACATTTTCACTTAGGGGTGTACTCATTTTTATTGCCAGCGGTTTAGGCGTTAATATATTTAACCTCTTCCCGACCATGCTATAGCCGAATGGCACATTTCTGGGAGGGGCATCTATTGACGTCCTCCCAGAACCCTGCCTCCCCGTGTTCCCCAGGGCATGAATCGGGAAGGTTTTGTGATCGCTGTGTCTTTCGGACACAGCTGTTTACAGATCGGCTATCTGTAAACAGATAGCTGCAATCCACTCAGGGGACATCTACACTGATCATCAGAGCACTGATCACCAGTGTCCTGATTATCAGTGTAGCACCCTAGGGTTAGGAGCAGGGTTACTAACAAATTTTGCAATTTTTGTAACCAGCCTGGCTGAATGTTAGGGAGATCCACTGACCTTTTCCTAAATCTGGGTTTGATGCACCTCTCTCTTCTGTCACCAGGTGGCATTGTTACCTATAGCATTAGATTGAGAAGGGCTTAGTAAATACTGACTAGGCGTGGATGGGTTGTCTCAGCCAATTGGCAGGGGTTTCTTTGCCCTTGGCCTGCTGGGAGAGCCTATTTATTCGGGAGGAGTCAGGTGATCAGGGTTCTGTGCCACCTGGACGGCTGTCTGGGTGGACATGTGTTGAAAAGCTCCTGGCTGCTAGGCCAGAAGCCTGAGGCCTATCCGGGAGTACCTGGCTGCTAGGCAGTCTGAGGCCTATCCAGGTTGGAAGCAAGCAGCGCGGAGTTGTTGGGGCTTCAGGCTTGGAGCCCAACCAAGTTGCAGGGGGTTCTGCCAGCTGGGGAACCAAGTAGTTGATACAGGTAGAGAAAAGCAGTTGCCGTCTGAGACGACCACTCCTGTTGCCTGAGGCAAGCGAGAACCAGAGTCAGGGGTAAAGGGGACAGCAAGTTGCCAGCAAGGGACAATCTCTCCTGTTATCAGAGGCCAGGTTCTGTGGAGACTGAAGTACCAGAGCAGCCTTTTCCACTAGCCTGGGATGGTGGAGAAGTTGGGAAAGCTTCAGCAGAGTCAATGTGGAAAATTTCAAGGGGTATGAATACTTTTTTAAGGCACTGTATACGATTGCATATAATTTTTTTTTTCCCCTTCTATTGGTTGAACTAGATGGACTTGTGTCTTTTTTTCAACCAGACTAACTATGAAACTATGGGGGAGATTTATTAATACTGAAGCACTCAGAATCTGGTGCAGCTGTGCGTGGCAGCCAATCAGCTTCTAACTTCAGCTTGTTCAGTTAAGCTTTGACAATAAAATCTGCAAGCTGATTGGTTTCTATGCAGAGCTGCACCAGATTTTGCACCCTGCAGTTTTAGTAAATAACCCTCTATGTGTTTTACGTTGTCATTTATTTTGTAAATAGGTAACAAGAGGTACTATGCAGCCCTTACTCATTCATGTAGGGGTTGGATATCTAGGAATCAGGCCAGATGTGAAGATGAGGTCCTTGTTCTCATCAACATGTGGACAAGGGGCTTTACCAGGGGGGTCCCTTCCAATGTTAAGGGCATGTGGCCAGGGCCATCTTTAATATTGATTGGACCCTGGGTAAAAATTTTCTTGGGGCCCCCCCCCCATGCATTTTCGCACTTCACCTGCTCTGAGACATACAAAAAATAGCAGCTAGACTCAACATCTGTTTACCTAATCAGATCAGGTCAGGCAGCGATAGCGATTGGTTGCCAGAGGTTACAGTGGATCATTACCGCTCACTGACTGGTTGCTTGTTGATTGGTTGCAAGAGATTACTGTACACAAATACTGCTCACTGATTGGTTGCTAGAGGTTACTGCACATCATTACTGCTTACTGATTGGTTGCTAGAGGTTACAGCACATAATCTCTTCACTGCCTGCACACCATGGACTGGGGAGGTGAGGGGTCCCATTAATAGACAGAAAACTCATAGGGATCCTAGGACTCCAGTGATCAGTGGCAGTGCTGGGGGGAGGGGAGGGTGTGATCAATGGCAATGCTGATTTTTTTTTTTTTACCGACTACCAATATAAAGAGGAGTTTCAACACTGGCCACCAATGTAATAGGGATTTACACTGACCACTAATGTAATAGGGGTTTACACTGACCACTAATGTAATAGAAGCATTCACAGTAACCACCAATGTAAGGAGGGATTTACACTGACCACCAATGTAAGGGGGACATTCACACTGACCACTAGTGTGAATGAAAGGATTGTACACCAAGCCCCAATGTAATGAGAAGATTTACACTGACCACTGAAATATTTAGCCTGCGTTCACATTTGTATGTGTCGGGAACGCATGCAAAATCGCTTTCCTGACACCACAGAAATGTGCTGCCCGTTAGCAGATACACAGCAGTGGCATTAATTGTTAATGAAACCCTCACACATCTGCTGACAGGTGCCTTGGCACCGTGTGATTTTGAAAAAGGGTTTGAGACTTTCTTACGCATTTGTAGTGCATAGAGCAGTCCATTGAAATAATTGGGCGGCCCTACACGTGACCTACATCTTTATCCACCTTGTCAGTACACCTTTGCATCCCGAAACCCATGCTAACCTCTGCACCCCAAACCTCCCCCAGCCTCTCCACTCCAATCCCCCTCCCCTTTACCTGCCTCCTCTACTCATCTTTGCAGCCTCCTTCTATACCTCTATACATACCCTCCTTGCTCACCTGTGCATCCCAAACTGTAATTCCTTCTCTGCCTACCTATGCACACCCCACATTAATCCCCCCCCCCACACTAATTTGCTTACCTTTGCAGAACAGGCTGATGTTGGGCTTAATTACCACAATTGTAGGCAGGACTTTCAAGCATGCCCCTTTATCGCCCCAGTGGGCAGTATTCAGCAGAGGTGATGGTGGATATGACCTCACGGGGGCATGATATACATATGAATATTGCCTCTATTTAAATATGAATGCTGCCCGTCCCCTCTATTTACATATCAATTATGCTGCTATTTACATATCAATGCTGGTATTTACATGTAAACACAGGGTCTGCAGGTGAGTCATCTGTACAAAACAATAGGGCAGAGCTGGGCAGCATTAGCAACAGAACTTCACACTGAGATATCAGGACACAGCAGCAGACTAAAACCTCAAGGGACAAGAGAATTTAAACTGGGATAGTTGGCAAGCATGAGGCAGCTGCTTTGGGCCCCACAACAATGACAGGGCCCAGGGCAGCTGCCCCTTTTTCCCTGCCTTAAAGACAGCCCTGCATGTGGCCCAGTAGTGGCCTTCAGTGTGTGGGCGTGCACTTGCTGCTCCTCCTTTACCCTGGAAGCCTACTGAATGTCAGGATAAAGGCCCTATGCCATTATTTTTGTTTTTCTTAATTTTTTGCATGGGGCCCCCCTGAAATATCCATACCAGAGGTTTTTGATAAGGGTCTGATAAGGATTTGAGGGGGGAGAGCCCCTATCTAGAATGTGGGTCTGATATCGATATGAAAGGTGGGGGGGGGGGGGACATCTGTAATCTTGTTAATGTTTCTTAGATATATAGTGTATGTGAAAGAGAACAGCCTTATGTGAAACAATGTTGTCTGTCTGTAAAAATGTAATAGAAACCTTGTTGTTACAGTGGCTTGCGAAAGTATTCGGCCCCCTTGAACTTTTCAACCTTTTGCCACATTTCAGGCTTCAAACA
This sequence comes from Lithobates septentrionalis, assembly GCA_037952835.1. Classification (NCBI taxonomy): domain Eukaryota; kingdom Metazoa; phylum Chordata; class Amphibia; order Anura; family Ranidae; genus Lithobates; species Lithobates septentrionalis. The sequence continues at coordinate 1,264,947 of JBBDGP010002273.1, forward strand.
TAAAGATATAAAATTTTAATTTTTTGTGAAGAATCACCAACAAGTGGGACACAATTGTGAAGTGGAACGAAATCTATTGGATATTTTAAACTTTTTTAGCAATTAAAAAACTGAAAAGTGGTGCGTGCAAAATTATTCGGCCCCTTTACTTTCAGTGCAGAAAACTCACTCCAGAAGTTCAGCGAGGATCTCTGAATGATCCAATGTTGTCCTAAATGACTGATGGTGATAAATAGAATCCACCTGTGTGTAATCAAGTCTCTGTATAAATGCACCTGCTCTGTGATAGTCTCAGGGTTCTGTTGAAAGTGCAGAGAGCATCATGAAGACCAAGGAACACACCAGGCAGGTCCGTAATACTGTTGTGGAGAAGTTTAAAGCCGGATTTGGATACAAAAAGATTTCCCAAGCTTTAAACATCCCAAGGAGCACTGTGCAAGCGATCACTTTGAAATGGAAGGAGTATCAGACCACTGCAAATCTACCAAGACCTGGCTGTCCCTCTAAACTTTCAGCTCAGACAAGGAGAAGACTGATCAGAGATGCAGCCAAGAGGCCCATGATCACTCTGAATGAACTGCAGAGAACTACAGCTGAGGTGGGAGAGTCTGTCCATAGGACAACAATCAGTCGTACACTGCACAAATCTGGCCTTTATGGAAGAGTGGCAAGAAGAAAGCCATTTCTCAAAGATATCCATAAAAAGTCTCGTCTAAAGTTTGCACAAGCCACCTGGGAGACACACCAAACATGTGGAAGAAGGTGCTCTGGTCCGATGAAACCAAAATCGAACTTTTTGGCCACAATGCAAAACGATATGTTTGGCGTAAAAGCAACACAGCTCATCACACTCAACACACCATCCCCACCGTGAAACATGGTGGTGGCAGCATCATGGTTTGGGCCTGCTTTTCTTCAGCAGGGACAGGGAAGATGGTTAAAATTGAGGGGAAGATGGATGCAGCCAAATACAGGACCATTCTGGATGAAAACCTGTTGGAGTCTGCAAAAGACCTGAAACTGGGACGGAGATTTATCTTCCAACAAGACAATGATCCCAAACATACAGCAAAATCTACAAAGGAATGGTTCACAAATAAACGTATCCAGGTGTTAGAATGGCCAAGTCAAAGTCCAGACCTGAATCCAATCGAGAATCTGTGGAAAGAGCTGAAAACTGCTGTTCACAAACGCTCTCCATCCAACCTCACTGAGCTCGAGCTGTTTTGCAAGCAAGAATGGGCAAGAATTTCAGTCTCTCGATGTGCAAAACTGATAGAGACATACCCCAAGCGACTTGCAGCTGTAATCGCAGCAAAAGGTGGCTCTACAAAGTATTAACGCAAGGGGGCTGAATAATTTTGCACGCCCCACTTTTCATTTTTTTATTAGTTAAAAAAGTTTCAAAAATCCAAAAGATTTCGTTCCACTTCACAATTGTGTCCCACTTGTTGGTGATTTTTCACAAAAAATAAAAATGTTATATCTTTATGTTTGAAGCCTGAAATGTGGCAAAAGGTTGAAAAGTTCAAGGGGGCCGAATACTTTCGCAAGCCACTGTATGTATAGCTTTTTATATCTTTTTTTATCAAAGCCATTTTAATCTTATTTTCTTGGCTGATGGAAAACAATGGCGGGGGACAGCAACCTTTCTCCACTTAAGGGCCGGATTAAATGTACGTGAATGCATGGAGGGCCGCATTTACCTGCGCATAACCTCTGGTTCCCTTTACATTACACAGCCCCCTGCACCTCTGGACCCCTTTACATTACACAGCCCCCTGCACCTCTGGACCCCTTTACATTAAACAGTAGACATGTGCAATTAGTTTCATAACAAATCAAAATTTGGCCGAATTTTGCATCTTTCGGACATTCGGATGCATCCGAATGTCTGAATTAAAAAAAAACAAATTTCAACTAATACGAAAGAAATTATAGCGAATATAACCAATGAATTTGACATGATTCGGTAATTCTTTAAAGATCTAATGAAACAAAAGGACAACTCAAAGTAAATCTTACAGTCCAATCAGCTGATTAATTTTGTGCTGGAGGTTGGATTACTGGCAAAGTGCATTCCTGAGAACTGACTGAGAAGAAGTTGTATTGTATTTGAGCAGAAGAGAAGAGATATTGTCATTGTGTGTGTTAATGGATTCAATAAACAAACGACTTTCCAAACTACGAATCATTATCACGAATCAATATACATACATAAATATCGAATACCAACTACTATGAAAGAAATTATAGCGGATATAACGAATGAATTTGACATGATTCAAGATTCTGCATAACGAATATCGACACTCAACGAATAATAACGAATTATCCGAAAACAAATTAACGTAACATAACGAATATAAAGGAATGAAATTATGTATTTTACGAATGACAACGAACCGAAACTAAACAAAATTTCCCGTTGTGCACAAGTCTATTACACAGCCCTCGCACCTCTGGACCCCTTTACATTACACAGCCCCGCACCTCTGGACCCCTTTACATTACACAGCCCCGCACCTCTGGTTCCCTTTGCACCTCTGGACCCCTTTACATTACATAGCCCCCTGCACCTCTGGACCCCTTTACATTACACAGCCCCTGCACCTCTGGACCCCTTTACATTACACAGCCCCACACCTCTGGTTCCCTTTACATTACACAGCCCCTGCACCTCTGGACCCCTTTATATTACACAGCTTCACACCTCTGGACCCCTTTATATTACACAGCCCCCGTACCTCTGGACCCCTTTACATTACACAGCACCCATGCATATTACAAAGCCCCCCTGCACATCACCCAGCCCCCTCTGCGTATTACACAGCCCCCCTTGCACACACACCCTGCATATTACACAGTCCCCCCCGCAGCTCTGACCTTTCCTACCTTGCCCCATGCAGAGAAGGAGACAGAGCAGAGTAGGGAACAGGAAGCTGAATGAGAACACGAGAGACACACAGCAGCGCTGATAAGACAGCGGGAGCTTCCGGAGTTAATTTTTCATATTAACAAGCTGGTGATTGGTTCCTAGGACCACCTGGCAACCAATCACCTATAAAGTTAACTCCAAAAGCTCCCGCTGTCTTATCAGCACTGCTGTGTGCTCCCCCGTGTTCCCATTCAGCTTCCTGGTCCCTACTCCGCTCTGCTCTTACTTAAAATGTCCACGAGCAGGGTGCACATGAATTCATTACATACCAGACATTTAGTGGCAGCGGGCTGTGTGCGGCCCACGAGCCATAGGTTGCCAACACCTGCTCTACGGCAATGATTGGTAGTCAGAGACCATGTGATTTACCCTGCCTAGGCAGGGAGAGAAGAGCTGTACCTTATGGAGATATGTTATAATATGATGGGTGGTTTTTGGTTTTACAGGCTGCTCACCCGCAAACATGGGGTCCTACCAAAGTTCTGAAAGGATGGAAGTGCCACACCAGCTTATATAGCCCTTTGAAAGATTTTATTTTGCCACCATGTTTCGGGAGCTCAGCACTTCCCCTTCATCAGGACAAAAAAGAGATCATGTAGATGTCTGGATTAGAAAAGCAATCCAGGTGCCTACACAGTCCATTTTTTTAGGACTGATGAAGGGCACATGCTGAGCCCCCGAAACACATTGGTTATTGCAAAATAAAACCTGTCAAATGACTATACAAGCTAGCATGGTTCTCCCATTCTATCCAAGCTTTAATCTTGTTAAGAAGCAGCAGTTTTCTTCTTTCGTAAAATTGGGACTTGTTAACTCAAAATAGTGATGCAATTTAATGGTGGCATTTGGATATTGATTCACGAGAAGAGTGAATTTTAATGATAGGCCCACTTTAACACCAAAAGGGGTTGATTTATAACAGAAAGGGGATATTGCTGTCTGCTCTTAATTGTAGTCCGCAGTCGTACTCAGTACAATGGCTTGCATTTGTGGCCCACTTATACCATGCCTCACAGAGTTAAAGTAGACCTTCCATGGCAAATGGAAAGTCCACTTTTTTGCCAGCCCTTTGCCTTCCCAACAAAAGTAATCATCTGGAAATATAAATCTAAAAAAATGTCATCTCAGTCCTGGTCTCTGACACTTCCAGCAGGCACAGGTGACATCAATGTACCTCCTAGTAGAGCTGGGAGCTTAAAAAACTGCAAGAACGTACTCTAGCCCATTGCTAAGTGTGCATACCCACTGGATTTCGAGCTCCTAGCTCTGGCGGGAGGTATGGTGACATCACCTGTGGCTCCTGGAATTGTTGAAGACCAGGTCCAAGGTAAGTCTTTCTTTTTTTTTTTGGTTTGGTTTGTTTACAAATGGCTTTTTAAAGCCATTGTGTTGGTCACTGTGATAGCACTCCAATTATGAAGCACATCCCTTCATAAGTGAGCAGTAAAGCTATACCATTGCCTTATAAGTCAACCCCTTAATTTTGTACTTGCACTGTATTATGTGTATTCACTATTTTCCATTTCTGTAACTCTTTTTGCAGTGAGCGGTGAAGATCCCACAGCAACAGATCCACCAACATATGACTATGATTTACGAGGTAAGGGAAATGGATAAACAGTCAGACAAGTAGCTTTAACTTGAACGGTATTAAACAGGTGCAGAATAGGATCAACAATGCCAACAGGGTCAAAAAAATGGCAAAAAGGATGTGCCTAGAGTAAAGAATAATGTTAAACTGATTATGAAGCTGTACAAACAGGAGCTCATAAAAGCAATGTCTATGCAACTCAAAAAGGATGCTAGGTGGCAGAACAACGCCCTTTAGCAACAGATACTAGTGAACAGCCAAAACTCCAGTAGATAGTACAGTACATAAACAGGTACCTACACAGCTTCTGTAACAGCATCTCTCACAAAGAACTCCAGGGTAGGTCTGGGTCCACACGCAAACAGCTGGAGGGATCTCTGGATTGGAAGCACAGGCAAGCAGCTGGAAGAGTCAGAGGGCTGCCACCACAGGCAAGCGGCTGAAAAAGTCAGAGGGCTACTACCATAGGCAAGCGGCTGGAAAAGTCGGAGGGCTGGTACAACAGGCAAGCGGCTGGAAGAGTCAGAGGACTGGTACCACAGGCAAGCGGCTGGAAGAGTCAGAGGGCTGATACCACAGGCAAGCTGCTGGAAGAGTCAGAGGGCTGGTACTACAGGCAAGTGGTGGGAAGAGTCAGAGGGCTGGTACAACAGTCAAGCGGCTGGAAGAGTCAAAGTGCTGGTACTACAGGCAAGCGGCTGGATGAGTCAGAGGGCTGATACTACAGGCAAGCAGCTGGACGAGTCAGAGGGCTGGTACATCAGGCAAGCGGCTGGAAGAGTCAGAGGGCTGGTACCACAGGCAAGTGGCTGGAGATGCATTGCCACCCCACTTGAACTGTAGTACTCTGGTAGAAATTGGAAAAGTGGGAAAACAGTATATTATACATTCACATCAGTCCTTGCCCTCAAGGAGCTTACAGTCTAAGGTCCTTAACTCACATTCATACATACACACACTTGGGCCAATTTATACAGAATCCAATTAACCTACCAGCATGTGAACAAAAGGGTGAATGGCCCCAGGTGGTGTACTGAAGAAAACGCCCTCCTCAAAGTGGAAGCCAGGTGCAGGCTCAGCACGAGCAATATTGAAGAAATGGATTCTGGACAGCCGCACTCCAATAAAAGCCTTTATTGTAATGAATAGTCAACGTTCATTTGACAACAGAAGCAGGACAAACCTCTGACGCATTTCACATCATTGTTGCTTAGTCATAGCTCATGAATAAGCAACAATGATGTTGTGAAACTTATCAAATTTTGTTGCCACTCCAACGTTGACTATTCATTACAATAAAGGCTTTTATCAGAGTGCGGCTGTCCAGAATCCATTTCTTCAACCTACCAGCATGTCTTTAGAGTTTCAGGGGAAACTGGAGTACCCGGAGGAAACCCGCACTGGGAAACTCCAACCAGGTAGTATTGTGGTTGGGATTCGAACCGACCCTAGTGCTTCTAGGCAGAAGTGACTATCATTCACTCAGCCATGTCTAATTCTGACCGTATTTAGCTAAATACAGTGATTACCTATGATAATCAGATCCATCTGATGGCCATAATGCAATAGTTTTTCAGAAATACCATAATCATTAGATGGAGCTGATGATCATAGAAAATTACTGTATTAAGCAAGATACAGTCAGAATTTGTCACAGCTGGGCAAATGCTTGTCACATTCATCCAACAAATCTTTTATAAATAGACCTCTATAGTGTCTTTGCTTATATGAGGTGTGCTTACTATTTTCTATGTCTGTAGATCGTTTTAGCAATGAAGAGGAAACAACAACATTTAACTATGGTAACTATGCTTTTTTTTACAACTCCTATTCACTAGACATGTGCAATTCGTTTCGTTACGAATTAGTTTTTTAACAAATTTTGACAAATTCATTCATTCCGAAATTTCCACATTTTTACATTTCCGAAATTTCGAATTTCCGAATTTCGAATTTCGGAAAATTTAAATTTCCGAATTTCAGAAAATTTGTATTCCCAAATTTCGGAAAATTCGAAGTTCCGAATTTCGAATTTTCAAATTTCCGAATTTTCGAAAATTCGAAATTTAGGAATTTAGGAATTTTGGAAATTTGAAATTTCGGAAATGGCTAAATTTCGGAAATTGGAAAATTTGGAAAATTCGAATTCGGAAATTTGGAAGTTTGGAAATTCTAAATTTCGAAATTCGAAAATTCAAAATTAGGAAATTCGAAAATATTCGAAATTTCAGAAATTTGAGAGTTCAAAAATTTGGAAATTTGAAAATCCAAAAATAAGAATGAAAATCTAAAAATTCAAAAGAATGAAAATCTGAAAATTTGAAAACCTGAAAATCTGAAATAATAACTAACTAATAATAAATATTAAATTATAGGTATTGGAATTTCCTTTCAAATTTGGCTGTTAGTGAACGTAACGAATTTATCCGAAGTTATGAATTGTCTGAAAAACGAATGCCGTAGCTAAACGAATGGAATTAACGATCTAATAATAATAAATAACAATAATAATAATAAAATCTTTTTATTATTATTATTTATTATTAATTTGTTCCATTCCATTTGTTTAGATGTGGCATTCATTATTTTGGATAATTTGCAACTTCAGATAAATTTGCATTCGTTACGTTCGCAAACAGCCAAATTTGAAAGGAAATTCCAATACCTATAATTTAATAGTTAGTTATTATTTTAAATCTTACTGATTTTCATTCTTTTTTCAGATTTTCGAATTTTCGGATTTCCGAATTTTCGCATTTCCGAATTTTAAAAAATTCGGAAATTCGGAAATTTGAAAATTTCGGAAATTTGGAAATTCAAAATTCGGAAATTCGGAAATTTGAATATTCAAAATTCGGAAATTTGAAAATCCAAATTTTAGGATTTCAGAATTTCCAAATTCTGAATTTTCGGATTTCCGAATTTCAGAATTTTCGAATTTCCAAAAAAAGCAAAAAAACAAATGAAACGAAAACGAACACATTTTTTGTCAGTGCACATGTCTACTATTCACTTTATTATGCCATCAGCTTCAGAATCCTGAACGTAGCAGATCGCAAAGCAGATCTTTAAATATTTTGCACTGAGCAATAAAGAGAAGGATAAAATGCCAACAGCATTGTTCATCTCTAGCAATTGGCATCTCATCACCAAACTGATCAAATGGTGAGTATTCGGCAGTAATGGTAGGGCCATTCAGCCAAGCTTCCGGTGTCACCAACCCAAGTGAGACCCCCTATATAATGTATTTCTATGAAGAATCCACTAGAGGGCGCATATTGCAGTATTCTTAGAAACATAAAGACGGTAGTTTGGCTGAAAATGTGTCAGCAGTGATGGCAGTGGGAAGAACACTCCCAAAGACTGGGTAGGGAAGTCAACTCAACCATACACAATCCAAAATTTAGAAGCCCACATTGAACAGAGTTTTGCTTTAACCACTTGCCGACCGCCGCACACAGATACACAGATATACGTCAGCAGAATGGCACAGGCAGTCAAATGGGTGTACAAGTACGTCCCTTTAAATTTGCCGCCTATTGGGCGCACGCACGCCTCCCACACGCCGCGGGAGCATGCCCGCGGGTCCTGGGAAATTCTATGTTCGACGACGGCCTGCGATTGCAGTGTGGAGAGGTGTGGCGCTGTTCAAAAGTGAATGAAAAGAATAAACATAAAATGGTATCCCTAAAAAATATTTTTTGCAACATATAAAAAATATAATAAATCGTGAGCATACAGTGTATCAAGTGTATATGCAGCAGGTGTGACTGTTCAAAAGTGGATGAAAATAAAAATTTTTGAAAATAAAAATTATTGTTGCAGCATATAAGAAATAAAAGCAATATAAATAGTGAACGAACAGTGTGTCAAGTGAAAATGCAGCAAATACCACGTTATTATAAAAGTGAGTGCATATGTGTATAAGTGAACGGTCCTAAAAAAATCTTTGCACTCAAACACAATCCATAAATATGTGTATAATGGAAGTGCTGGTTTAGGGGAAAAGCACAGAATATACCAAATATTTGACGTATTAGTGTACCAAAAAATGGGAGATCCAAATAATATGTCCAAACAAAAACAAAAGTCTTATATATGTAAAAAACAAAAGCTGTGAAAAAATGTCTCAGATGACGTCTTGATGACGAAACGCGTAAGGCGTGGTCACGTTGGTACGCACACGTCGCTGCTAGCTGTTGTTCTCTTCACTTCCGGTTTCTGGCAGTCCGGCGGTGGAACGCACGCCGCTGCCTCGCTACGGTTCCGGTTACAGGCTTGCCATTAGCCCGCAGAGCAGTGTCACTTTTTAGTTAGACACCACCCTTTTATATTTTTTGCTTTGTTTTAATGTAAGCTGATGGCTAACCAATAAAAACTTTTGGATTTACACTATGAGGCTCCTCTCATCTCCACACATATGGATACGCTTTTGTGGACCTTTCTGAAAGATTAAACGGCAACCCAACTAGGGAGGAGATCGCGGAATTGCAGAGGGGGACACCGATCGTTCTCGGCCAGAGGAGTTACATCCATATGCTCAGTACCCCTGCAGGGGTTGGGCTCTTCGGTAAGTGGGGACACAAGAGGGGGTTCCAGAGGAGAAGATCATACAACAAGCACTATAAATTCACACGGGATCTTTTTTGAAGCAAAGACATTTTTTCACAGCTTTTGTCTTTTACATATATAAGACTTTTGTTTTTGTTTGGACATATTATTTGGATCTCCAATTTTTTGGTACACTAATACGTCAAATATTTGGTATATTCTGTGCTTTTCCCTTAAACCAGCACTTCCATTATACACATATTTATGGATTGTGTTTGAGTGCAAAGATTTTTTTAGGACCGTTCACTTATACACATTTGCACTCACTTTTATAATAACGTGGTATTTGCTGCATTTTCACTTGACAAACTGTTCGTTCACTATTTATATTGCTTTTATTTCTTATATGCTGCAACAATAATTTTTATTTTCAAAAATTTTTATTTTCATTCACTTTTGAACAGTCACACCTGCTGCATATACACTTGACACACTGTATGCTCACGATTTATTATATTTTTTATATGTTGCAAAAAAAATTTTTTAGGGATACCATTTTATGTTTATTCTTTTCATTCACTTTTGAACAGCGCCACATTCCCCACTAGAGTTTGTTAGTCTTTGTGGATTTCACCTCGGTGTTTTTCCATTTTTTGGGGGGGGCTGCAGTTCTTTTTATTTATCTGTCCCAAGCGCGGAATATTTGAGTCAGTGTGGAGAGGTAGAACGGGGAGATGCCTTTGTAAACAAGGCCTTCCCCAGTTCTGCCTAGTGACATGACAGGGATCGCTGTCATTTCCTAAGTAGCCCACCCCCCCACAGTTAGAATCACTCCCTAGGACACACTTAACCCCTTGATCACATCCTAGTGTTTAACCCCTTCCCTGCCAGTGTCATTTACAGTAATCAGTGCATTTTTATAGCACCGATCGCTGTATAAATGACAATGGTCCCAAAATAGTTTCAAAAGTGTCCGATGTGTCCGCCATAATGTCGCAGTCCTGATAAAAATCCTAAAAAAAAAAAAACATAATAATAAAAATGCCATAAAACTATCCCCTATTTTTTAGACGCTAAAACTTTTGTGAAAACCAATCAATATACGCTTAATGCGATTTTTTTTACCAAAAATATGTAGAAGAATACATATCGCCCTAAACTGAGGATAAAAAAAATTTTTATATATATTTTTGGGGATATTTATTATAGCAAAAAGTAAAAAATATTGCTTTTTTTTCAAAATTGTCGCTCTTTTTTGTTTATAGCTCAAAAAATAAAAGGCAGAGGTGATCAAATACCACAAAAAGAAAGCTCTATTTGTGGGGAAAAAAGGACGTCAATTTTGTTTGGGTAAAGCGTCGCACGACCGCGCAATTGTCAGTTAAAGCGACGCAGTGCCGAATCGCAAAAAGTGCTCTGGTCAGGAAGGGGGTAAAATCTTCCCGGGCTGAAGTGGTTAAAGTACAAGTTTAATCAGTATATGATCTTTCAGATTTTGATCATTCCCTGAACTGTGAGGAAGAGCTCTTGTCCCTTGAAACATGTTAGTAATTAATATCAATTGAATGTTGCTAGAGAGGTGCTTCTATGGACCATCTAGATCAGGGGGTCTCCAATCTTTATATACAAAAGGTCAGCTTACTGTCTTTCATACTTTTAGGGGAGCCAGACTGCAGCCAGTGGGAATAGAAAATGCCCTGGGGTTAGTGGGCGTAAACAATGCCCTATCATTGGTACTAGTAGGAGAAATAAATCCCCATTGTTGATATCAGTGGAAGAAATATTGCCCCATCATTGGTGTCACTGAAAAGAATAGCTCTCCCATTCAGTGTTGCCAACCGTCAGTATTTTTACTGGCAGCCAGTAAAAAACAGGCAATTTTCTTCTGCCAGTAAATGCCATTAAAAGTAAAAGGTTGCCAGTAAAAAATTATTGCTGTGACGCTCGGCTTGGTCCGGCTGAGACCATCCAAGTGCCTGCTACCATGTGATCGGGCGGCTCTGGCGGAGGCGATGCCTGAGCATGTCGTGTGATGTCATGGTGCAATGGAGCCAAGCATAGCGGCCAGAGCCTCGTGTGCGGGTCTGCGGCATGGGAGCAAGGCAAGCTAGGACCGTCAGTGCTGTGTAGTGGAGGGACCTCTTGGCTTGGAGAGAAACTGTCACTGTGACTCAGGAGGGGACGTGTTGTGTCGGTGAGGTGTCACCATCATCTGTGCTGCTGCATACTGCTGTCAGTTTCACTGTGAGAGTCAATTTTATGTGTGTGTGTGCGCCCATTCTAATTTCTTGCCCTCCTGATCCCTGTCCCTGAGCCACTTACTTACTATATCCAAAATAAAATAAGAAATACCGTATGTTTTTTGCCTTCAATCAAATTACTAATTGCATATTGTATTTGTTTGTAGCCTAAATACTCTTATTTCCACTTAAAACTGTAATTTTGTAACTTTTAGAAATGCCAGTAAAAACTTGGCTATGCCAGTAAATGTGGGGTGTTGTGTCAGTAAAATTCAATCTGGTAGATTGGCAACACTGCTCCCATTGTGGGTTAGCTATGATTAACCACTTCAGCCCCGGAAGGATTTACCCCCTTCCTGACCAGAGCACTTTTTACAATTTGGCACTGCGTCGCTTTAACTGCTATTTGCGCGGTCATGCAATGCTGTACCCAAACGAAATTTGCGTCCTTTTGTTCCCACAAATATAGCTTTCTTTTGATGCTATTTGATCACCTCTGCGGTTTTTATTTTTTGCGCTATAAACGGAAAAAGACCGAAAATTTTGAAAAAAAAAACGATATTTTCTACTTTTTGTTATAAAAAAAAAACAATAAACTCAATTTTAGTCATACATTTAGTCCAAAATGTATTCAGCCACATGTCTTTGGTAAAAAAATGTCAATAAGCGTATATTTATTGGTTTGTGCAAAAGTTATAGCATCTACAATGACTAAATAATGACTGAATAATGACAAAAAAAAAGAAATTACAAAAAGTTGTCACTAAATGATATATTGCTCACACAAGCAATGGGCATATGTGGAATTGCACCCCAAAATACATTTAGCTGCTTCTCATGAGTATGGGGATACCACATGTGTGGGACTTTTTGGGAGCCTAGCCGCGTACGGGGCCCCGAAAACCAATCACTGCCTTCAAGATTTCTAAGGGCGTAAATTAAATTTTTGATTTCACTCCTCACTACCTATCACAGTTTTGAAGACCATAAATGCCAGGACAGTTCAAACCTCCCCAAATGACCCCATTTTGGAAAGTAGACACCCCAAGCTATTTGCTGAGAGGCATGTCGAGTCCATGGAATATTTTATATTTTGCCACAAGTTGCGGGAAAATGACAAACTTTTTTTTTTTGCACAAAGTTGTCACTAAATGATATATTGCTCAAACATGCCATGGGCAATGTGGAATTACACCCCAAAATACATTCTGCTGCTTCTCCTGAGTATGGGGATACCACATGTGTGAGACTTTTTGGGAGCCTAGCCGCATACGGGACCCCAAAAACCAAGCACCGCCTTCAGGGTTTCTAAGGGTGTAAATTTTTTATTTCACTCCTCACTACCTATCACAGTTTCCAAGGCCATAAAATGCCCAGATGGCACAAAACCCCCCCAAATGACCCCATTTTGGAAAGTAGACACCCCAAGCTATTTGCTGAGAGGCATGGTGAGTATTTTGCAGCTCTCATTTGTTTTTGAAAATGAAGAAAAAAAAGAAAAATGTATTTTTTTTTTCTTTTTTCAATTTTCAAAACTTTGTGACAAAAAGCGAGGTCTGCAAAATACTCACCATACCTCTCAGCAAATAGATTGGGGTGTCTAATTTCCAAAATGGGGTCATTTGGGGGGGGGGGGTTGTGCCATCTGGGTATTCCATGGCCTCCGAAACTGTGATAGTGAGGAGTGAAATCAAAAATGTACACCCTTAGAAACCCTGAAGGCGGTGCTTGGATTTTGGGGTCCCGTATGTGGCTAGGCTCCCAAAAAGTCTCACACATGTGGTATCCCCATACTCAGGAGAAGCAACAGAATGTATTTTGGGGTGTAATTTCACATATTCCCATGGCATGTTTGAGCAATATATATTATTTAGTGACAACTTGCAAAAAAAAAAAATGTGTCTTTTTCCTGCAACTTGAGTCACAATATAAAATATTCCATGGACTCGACATGCCTCTCAGCAAATAGCTTGGGATGTCTACTTTCCATTATTTGGGGGGAGGGTTTGAACTGTCCTAGCATTTTATGCACAACATTTAGAAGCTTATGTCACACATCACCCACTCTTCTAACCATTTGAAGACAAAGCCCTTTCTGACACTATTTGTTTACATGGAAAAAAAATATTTTTTTGCAAGAAAATTACTTTAAACCCCCAAACATTATATATTTTTTTAAAGCAAAGGCCCTACAGATTAAAATGGTGGGTGTTTAATTTTTTTTTCACACAGTATTTGCGCAGCGATTTTTTAAAGCATTTTTTGGGGAAAAAACACACTTTTTTAAATTTTAATGCACTAAAACACACTATATTGCCCAAATGTTTGATGAAATAAAAAAGTTGATCTTAGGCCGAGTACATGGATACTAAACATGACATACTTTAAAATTGCGCACAAACGTGCAGTGGCGACAAACTACATACATTTTTAAAAGCCTTTAAAAGCCTTTACAGGTTACCACTTTAGATTTACAGAGGAGGTCTACTGCTAAACATACTGCCCTCGATCTGACCTTCGCGGTAATACCTCACATGCATGGTGCAATTGCTGTTTACATTTGACGCCAGACCAACGCTTGCGCTTGCCTTTGCGCGAGAGCAGGGAGGGACAGGGATGCTTTTTTTTTTTTTTTTATTTATTTATTTTTTTTGCTTTTTTAACTTATTTTTAAACTGTTCCTTTCATTTTTTTTTTTAATCATTTTTATTGTTATGTCAGGGAATGTAAATATCCCCTATGATAGCAATAGGTAGTGACAGGTACTCTTTTTTGAAAAAAATGGGGTCTATTAGACCCTAGATCTCTCCTCTGCCCTCAAAGCATCTGACCACACCAAGATCAGTGTGATAAAATGCTTTCCCTATTTCCCAATGGCGCTGTTTACATCCGGCGAAATCTAAGTCATGAAATGCTTGTAGCTTCCGGTTTCTTAGGCCATAGAGATGATTGGAGCCATTCTGGTCTCTGATCAGCTCTATGGTCAGCTGGCTGAATCACATCCTGTTCCCTGTTGGGACAGGAGAGCCAGAGAAAAATCTGGAAGACGGTGGGAGGCTAATTAGCTGCTAGGATTGCTTTTACATGAAAGCCGACCGCTGGCTGAAAAGAATGATACCAAGATGTTACCTAAACCTGCAGGCATCATTCTGGTATAACCAGTACGTTGCTGGTCCTTGTTGGGCATATATTGTAAACTTTTTTTCATGCAGACTGTGGGCTGAACGAAAAAAAGAGATTGATTGGTGGGTATGCCCACCATTAGAATACCTCCCTTCATCCACCCACTTCTAATGATGGGCATACATGCACCATTTATATATGCCGAAGCATAGGGGCATCCGCCCCAAAAGTTAGGAGCAAATCGCTCCTCTTCCCCCTGCTGCCCCCATGCTTCGGCATATATCACCCCCGCTGGAGTCGAGGCTTTATATATCGTGGTAGCAAACGCTGTTGCTGTCAAGATAAATAAATCCGCGCTGCAGCTGAATGGCGTACCTGAAAACAAAAAAATGGTTAACAATAAAACACAGTAAACAACAAAGTATAAAAAATTGCATACCTGAAAAGCAAACATGATAAAACATAATAACAATAAAACATTGCAGAATAGAATACAGTAAAAAAGAGCAGAACAATAGAGAGAGAATAGAGAGAGAGAGAACAATAAAACAACAGCTATTTTTGTTTTTTTATTTTATATTTTTTTTGTGTTTTTTTTTTTTTACACTTTTTTTTGTAACTAACTTTTATAACTGTAACCGGTTCTAGGTTCGGGTCTCTCAAAATGCGATGGCATCTTGGGAGACCCTGTGAAAGTGTGCCTAGTCTGTGCAATGCTCTACCCTACGCTAATACTCAACTAGTGTATGGTAGCATTCAAAACATTCACCAATGCAAAGACCAGGATTGTCAGGACAGGAGGGACAATAATAGCAGGTGTCACACCTATATCTGCGCTTGCTGCAGACACGACATCTTTTTTGGGGGGTTCGTTTGGTAGGGGTACTCGGGAGGACATAAAGAAAATGCCTCTCATGCAGCCGACTGCATTTGGTTGGGGATGTGAATGGGGGAAGTACGGGCGCTGCAGAAGTGGTGGGTTCCAAATTAGGATTGGCGAATGCAGCAGGAAGGGAATTATGGGCACGACGGGCCTGTGTTTGTCTTCTTCTTGGTGGCAGC
Source organism: Lithobates septentrionalis (assembly GCA_037952835.1). Lineage (NCBI taxonomy): Eukaryota > Metazoa > Chordata > Amphibia > Anura > Ranidae > Lithobates > Lithobates septentrionalis. Next base: position 1,280,452 of record JBBDGP010002273.1, read on the forward strand.
GGGACACTACTTGTGCTTGCCACCTCACCAGCTTGAACTGCACTTATGGGACTCGCCACGTCACCAAGTGTTACTGCAGTGCTGGTTTGACTACGACCGGGGTGTACTAGGCCACTGGTGCTTGGCAGTTCACCAAAACGCTACCAAAAAAACTGTTAGCGATCGCAGGGATCAGGCCTGACTCTGCGAACGCTGCAGTTATGCGTTTAGTGTTTTGTAAGTGACAGTGATCGATCGATACTGCACTTGGGTGGGCTGGGCTGGGCTGGGCTGGACGGAGGGGCAAAACGCAGGTGCTAGCAGGTATCTGGGCTGATCCCGCTAATACTGCGTTTTTGGGAACCCTAAACTGCTGGGGACGCTAGTATAAATCTGACCGGATCAGATATTGATCCGTTCAGATACTATACCACTAAGGGAGGTGTACGGTGCGTGCGTGGGTGTTAGCATTACTGGCACTAACCTGACGCTGCCTGGGGCGACGCCGACCCTATCTGACCCTAAAACCTAACTTATATCACCACCGGGCGATCAGGGGGCTAAACCTTTATTAGGTAATAAACGGCGGGTGCCCTGACACTATAAAAAATAAACGAACTAACCAGTGTCACCCGTAACAGTTATACGGTGATCACTGGTGAAAGGGTTAACTAGGGGGCATTCAAGGGGTTAAAACCTTTATTAGATAGTATATGGGGGTCCCTGACGCTATAAAACGCTGACGGCGAACCTATATATTTACCTCCCTAACTAGCGTCACCAGTGACACTAATACAGCGATCAGAAAAACGATCGCTTAGTGACACTGGCGACGGGGGGTGATCAAGGGGTTAAAACTTTATTAGGAGGGGTTAGGGGGGTACCCTAGACCTAAAGGGGGCTAACCCTAACTGCCCTACCACTTCTAACTGTCACAAACTGACACCAATGCAGTAATCAGAAAAAAAAAAACTGCTTGGTGTCACTGTGACGGGGGGGGGGGGGGTGATTGGGGGGTGATCAGTGGGTGATCGGGGGGAGATGGGGGGTGTAAAGTGTGCCTGGTGTGTTTTACTGTGATGTGTAGTGTTGGTGCACTCACATCGATGTCTTCTCTCCTCGGCGCCGGAACGGAAAATACCGAGCCGAGGAGCGATGACATCACTTCTTCTGTCGCTGTTTACTATACAGAAGCAGAGGAAGAATCTCATTCGTGGGGAGCGATCGCGAGGGGGTGGCCACGAATGAGTGGTCTCCCCCTCAGCCTGGATCGCTCCCCTAACGAAGCCGACCGCCTCGGGCACCGGGGGGGGCACGATGCGCTCCCTGCCCGCGGGAGGCAGATCACGTGCCAGGTACGTGATTTTGCCTGCCAGTGCCATTCTGCCGCAGTATATCTGCGTTAGGCGGTCGGCAAATGGTTAAGCACCAACACGCGGTGTGAAACGCGTTAGCTATTCGCCTCTGCCTCTGAATCATATGGACTGACTGTTTTGGATTTTAATTTACAAATAAAGGTGTTGTATCGGTGTGCGGCCGTCCAGGACTCTTTCTTGCTCTTTGATCCATTGCAGAGCTTGTACCTGTGTGCCTCATCCGGGCGTGTGCTTCAAGGAGCTCTTGTCTGGAGCGTCAAAATTTTTCTTTTTTCTATTGTTGGTGTCAATGGAAGGAACAGTGACCCATTGTTGGTGTCAGTGGGAGGAATAATGGCCCATTATTGGTGTCAGTGGGCAGAAGAGAAGAGGGCCCCATTGTTGGTGTCAATGGAAGGAACAGTGCTCCATTATTAGTGTCAATGGGCAGAAGAGAAGAGGGCCCCATTGTTGGTGTCAATGGAAGGAACAGTGCTCCATTGTTGGTGTCAGTGGGAGGAATAATGGCCCATTATTGGTGTCAGTGGGCAGAAGAGAAGAGGGCCCCATTGTTGGTGTCAATGGAAGGAACAGTGCCCCATTGTTGGTGTCAGTGGGAGGAATAATGGCCCATTATTGGTGTCAGTGGGCAGAAGAGGGCCCCATTGTTGGTGTCAATGGAAGGAACAGTGCTCCATTATTGGTGTCAGTGGGAAGAAGAGGACCCCATTGTTGGTGTCAGTGGGAAGGATAGGGCCCCATTGTTGATGTCAGTGGGAGGGATAGGGCCCCATTGTTGATGTCAGTGTGGGGAACAGTGCCCCATTGGTGTCAGTGGGAGGAAGAGGGTCCCATTGTTGGTGTCAGTAGGATGAAGAGTGCCCCAAGAACAGGTTATAGGCGTTGTTGCACAGTACTGTATGCAATTTGAAAGTGTTACATGTTACAGTTTAGTATCTATGTACTCTGTGTAACATTATGTTTAATATTTTACCAAAAAAGTGGATATTATATTGCGTCTGTGTTCACTAAAACCTGTTAAAGTGCCTTTTTTTTTGCGTTTGATAAACCGCTGCGCAAATACCATGCAACATAAAAATTATTCTCTTGGGTCTTTGCTTAAAAAAAAAAAAAAAAAATGTTTGGGGGTTCTAAGCAATTTTCTGCCAAAAAAAATGTTGATTTTTACATGTATGACAGAAATGTCAGAATTGGCCTGTGATTAAACTGGTTGTAGTTTGGATTTAGTTTTTCCATAAAATTAAAGTCTGATTCGTTTCAATCGGCAAAACTCCAGTTTTGTGCTCAAAGGACTCTAACCTGAATCATTCGCTTTTTTTATAGATTTAATTGATTATTCAGAATTTGAAGTAATTATTCATGATAAAGTAAGTACCATTATCTATCTATCTATCTATCTATCTATCTATCTATCTATCTATCTATCTATCTATCTATCTATCTATCTATCTATCTATCTATCTATCTATCTATCTATCTATCTATCTATCTATCTATCTATCTATCTCTTTCTCTCTCCCTTTGTATAATTCACAAGGGTTATAAATGTTACATTTGTCCTTGAAAAAATGTTGTTTTTATTCCTAAATAAGAATTCCAGGAAGTGTCAATACATTCAAACATGGCTTTGTGACACGAATCCCATTTGAATGTTCTACCATGTGAGCTATAAATCATTTACAATACAATTGTGGTCTATTCCTGTAACAGTCCTATGTACATGGCATGCAAGGACTAAGTAAATGACCCCCACAAAGTCTGCAGACACAGCAGAGGTCCGATTTTGTCATCTTTGTGCTGTAATGCTGGCCATAGACGGTTCGAATCTCGACTGGTTCATCGGGTATCACCAGGGCCAAGGGGTGGGCAGGAGGGGAAGCTGCCCTGGGCGCAATGGTTTACTGGGGGCGCCTTCCTTCTGTTGCAAGACTGACAGGAGTAGTGACAGCGGATATGATTTTGACAAGCAAGTGACTGCAGGGTGTAGGATCCCCTAAGCTTGCACATCATTTGCAGGGGGGGAGTTTGAAATATTTGCCCTGGGTGCTGGATGACCTTGTCTCTGCACTGGGGATCACCATGTATGGCAAGACTGAATGTACCCAATCAATCAACTTGGGTACAACCAGCCTGTCGGATTTTGCATGCACAATTATTGCTAGAATGGCACCCAAATGCACCAACGATTGCCATGCAATTTGGAGTGGAGTTTCACTTTGCAAAGAATACCCAATCACCCCATACATTATAGCATTTTTGATGTGTACAAAGATAAAACAAATTCTTCTCCTAAATGTACATATGAATATGAAAAAATGAATTCTAGACTCTAGTGATATTATCATGTACCACTGCACTATTAACAAAAAAAACTCTTTCCAACGTGATTCGTCAGGACAGGTAAGTATTCTAACTGCTTAAGGACCAGCCACCGTCATTATACTGCGGCAGGTTGGCACTCCTGGGCGAATCGGTGTATGTTGGATGCTTTATTATCAATCAACTGTGTTTACTCTTTTTAAATCATAATGGCAACAGAGACTACCCAAATAACCCTGATCAAAAGTTTACATACCCTGGTGATTTTGGCCTGATAACATGCACACAAGTTGACACAAAGGGGTTTGAATGGCTATTAAAGGTAACCATCCTCACCTGTGATCTGTGTACTTGTAATTAGTGTGTGTGTATAAAAGGTCAATGCGTGTCTGGACTCCTGACAGACCTTTGCATCTTTCATCCAGTGCTGCACTAATGTTTCTGGATTCTGAGTCATGGGGAAAGCAAAAAAATTGTCAAAGGATCTGCGGGAGAAGGTAGCTGAACTGTATAAAACAGGAAAGGGATATAAAAAGATATCCAAGGAATTGAGAATGCCAATCAGCAGTGTTCAAACTATAATCAAGAAGTGGAAAATGAGGGGTTCTGTTGAAACCAAACCACGGTCAGGTAAACCAACTAAAATTTCAGCCACAACTGCCAGGAAAATTGTTCGGGATCCAAAGAAAACCCCACAAATAACTTTGGGTGAAATACAGGACTCTCTGAAAACATTTGGTGTGGCTGTTTCAAGATGCACAATAAGGAGGCACTTGAAGAAAGATGGGCTGCATGGTCGAGTCGCTAGAAGAAAGCCATTACTACGCAAATGCCACAAAGTATCCCGCTTACAATACGCCAAACAGCACAGAGACAAGCCTCAATCCTTCTGGCACAAAGTCATTTGGAGTGATGAGACCAAAATTGAGCTTTTTGGCCACAACCATAAACAGTACATTTGAAGAGGAGTCAACAAGGCCTATGATGAAAGGTACACCATTCCTACTGTGAAACACGGAGGTGGATCGCTGATGTTTTGGGGGTGTGTGAACTACAAAGGCACAGGAAATTTGGTCACAATTGATGGCAAGATGAATGCAGTATGTTATAAAAAAAAACTGGAGGAACATTTGCATTCATCAGCCAGGAAGCTGCGCATGGGACCTACTTGGACATTCCAACATGACAATGATCCAAAACACAAGGCCAAGTCGACCTGTCATTGGCTACACCAGAATAAAGTGAAGGTTCTGGAGTGGCCATCTCAGTCTCCTGACCTGAATATCATTGAGCCACTCTGGGGAGATCTCAAACGTGCAGTTCATGCAAGACAGCCCAAGAATTTACAGGAACTGGAGGCTTTTTGCCATGAGGAATGGGCAGCTTTACCATCTGAGAAGATAAAGAGCCTCATCCACAAATACCACAAAAGACTTCAAGCTGTCATTGATGTTAAAGGGGGAAATACACGGTATTAAGAACTGGGGTATGTAAACTTTTGATCAGGGTCAGAGTGAAACAAAAGTTTTTTCTGTTATTCATATTCTCTGAAAAATGGCCAAGAAATCATAAATGATGCCAGGGTATGTAAACTTATGAGCACAACTGTATAAGTGGGACAGAACAACCAGCCTTGAGTCATTGGATCTACAGTAGCTAAATCTTATCTTATTCAAAAGAAAGCTCTATTTGTAGGGAAAAAAACTATAAAAATTTCATTTGGGTACAGTGTTGTATGACCGCACAATTGTCGTTCAAAGAGTGACAGCGCTAAAAGCTGAAAATTGGTCTGGGCAGGATGGGGGTTTAGGTGCCCAGTAAGCAAGTGGTTAAAACTGGAGGGTGCAAAATCTGGTGCAGCTGTGCATAGAAACCAATCAGCTTCCAGGTTTTAGGGACAGTTCACACTGACCTGACATGCACTTCAAGAGCAGGACATGTCAAAATTAATGGTTCCCTATTAGAGCCGTCTTAACTGGTCCAGCTTTGATAAAAGTTCCTGCACTACTTCGGTCCGACTTGGGCGCGATATCAGCCCATTGATTTGAATGTAAGTCTTTTTAAATTTGGGTGTGGGCTTCCCGTACAAGATCCTCAGAGCACAAGTCACATGCCACAAGTCGGATCAGCTAACATTACGACCCGACTTGTGGCATGCTCTGAGGATCTTGAAGGGGAACCCCACGTCCAAATTTTTTTTTTAAATGGCGTGGGGTCCCTCCCAGATCCATACCAGGCCCTTTGAGTCTGGTATGGATCTTGAGGGGGTACCCCCCGCCAAAATGTAAGAAAAAAATGGCATGGGGTCCCCCCCAAGACCAAAGCAGACCAAAGTCTGGTATGGATTTTGAAGGGAAACCCCACAGCAAAAAAAAACGGCTTGGGGTCCACCCCCAGAATCCATGCCAGACCTTTTGAGACTGGTATGGATCTTGAGGGGGAACCCCACACCAAAATGTAAAAAAACATATGGATCTTGAGGGGTCGCCCCCCCCCCCCCCCCCCCCCCGAGGAAAAGACCATACCAGACCGAAGTGGTATGGATTTTAAGGGAAACCCCCACGGCAAAAAAAAAAAAAACAGCATGGGGTCCACCCCCAGAATCCATACCAGACCCTTATCTGAGCATGCAGGCCGGCAGGTCAGAAAAGGGGGAGAGTGAGCGAGCCCCCCCCCGAACCATACCAGGCCACATGCCTTCAACATGTGGGGGTTGGTGCTTTGGGGCCCAAAGCACCTTGTCCCTATGTTGATGGGGATAAGGGCCTCTTCCCCACAACTAACTGTGTAGTGAGTGTTACAAAAAAACAAGGCACGGTTTTTGACAAGTCCTCTATTAAAAATTAAGAATGTCCCACATCATAGCTCTAACATGTCTTCTTTCTCCAGTACCGCCACCGATGTCTTCTTCCTCCGGTCTTCTCCCTCCGCTAATGTCTTCTCCCTTCTCTGATGTCTTCTTCCTCTGGTCTTCTCCCTCCGCCGATGTCTTCTACCTCCACTGATATCTTCTCCCTCCGCCGATGTCTTCTTCCTCCGCTGCCGCCGACCCGCTAAAAATGTAAAAAACTGTTCCTCCTGCCATTGTGTCAGCTCCGGTGTCTGCCAGGTCTTATATAGCCATGGGTGTGGCCATCCCGGTGACGTCACCCGGAGACCCCCGTCCCTTTGTGACATCAAGACATGTAAAGGGGGGGTCTCTGGGTGACATCACCGGATGGTAAGATAGTAGTAAGATAAAATACTCACCTTTCCTCCTGGCTTCTGCTCTGCAGGGGTTGATGACATCATCCTGCTGACAAGATCCTGGGGATTGCTGAGTACTCCAAATCTCATAAGACTACACTGCAATACAGTGCAAGATTCTCAGCAAGATTTAGACTGCTCAGTATTCCTCAGGATCTTGCTAGAAGGAGAATAATGTCACCCTCTTCTAGTTCCTGTGGGCAGAAGCCAGAGAAAATGTGAGTATCATCTAAATCTGTTTTTTTTCTTTTTTAGATTATTGCAGAATTTCAGCAAGGGGGGGGGCCACAGTGAGTAATCAGACCTTGTAACGCCTGTGTTTTTGCTATCTGTGTTCCACTGGGGAGACTTTTCTGCTTGTTTCGGAGAAAAACAGGAAGTAAGAGGAAATCTCTCTAATGTTAAGGCAATTCTTTCTTAGGTGGTTGTCACCCAGTCCTCATTAGAAGATTTCCCCTCACTTTCAGTCCCATTGACAAGGATGACCCAGAAAAATAGAGAGTAAGGACTAGTAAGGACACAGACAGCAATACAGACTTGAAAGGGGGTTCTAACCTGGGCTGCTGATAAGGGGGGTATCACTGGTCCTCCTGTGCTGGGCCCGGGCCCCATCAATTCAGCAGGGGGGCCCAGGCAGCAAGAAGATTTGGATCATGGATATCGATCAGGGGATCGATTCCTGTAATTGGCCATCACCCTGCTGCACCAATCACCCCCTCTTGTCCATGATCTGATTCCCCCTGCCCTTGTTGCCCAAATCCCACTTTGTGCCCTCCTACCCCGACAGCCCTACCACACTGCCAGCTTCCTCTCCCTTCTATTGACTTTAAGCTGCTGCAGGGTGGAACTACAGGGGATCTGTTCTGGCAAATGCCCCCCCCCCCACCTCACTGATCACCACCTCCTGTAGATGATCTCCTTTCTCCTGCTGATGGTGCCCCCACACGCCCCTCAAGCAGCAGTGCCAGCTTCCTCTCCCTCTCACCAGCTTCTGCGGGGCACATGGGATCACTTCAGGATGGAGAGCAGGGGAAGCAACCTGTAAATATGTCATATTTACCAGCCCCTTTCCTTTTCTGAATGAACACAGTTAGTGATCAAAACTGATCATTCACTGTGTTCATTCATAACTGAAGCCTTGTAAATTGTGTTTACGATGTGTCAGTTTATGAATGAACAGGAGCCTCTGTACAGTGTGCTTCCTGTTCATTCATCTACCTTGCAGGTGAGACTGTAGAGAAAGGATTGACGATCCTTGTCCCCAGTCCTTTTCTCTGTCTCAAAAGTGAGGTGATAGGGCTCTCTTTAGATCCAATCCCCCCAACAGCATTGTGAACATTTTTTAACAAAATAATTAAAGGAGCCTTGTCAGGTACGCTGTATGAGGCCTCGTGATATTTAACAGCAGCCCTGGCTCCAATCCTTCCCTGTAATCTATCCCATAAATGTAGAAAAAAGATGCCTTAAGAATTAAAGAACATCATCATTTCTTTAACCACTTGCCGACCGCTGCACGCCGATATACATTGGCACAATGGCAGCGGTGGGCAAATGGATGTACCTGTACGTCCCCTTTAAGAGCCGGGGATAGCAGGCGCGTGCATGCGCCCGCCCCATACAGCGTGGCCGTGCCCACGGGACCGGCGGACTCGATGGCCGCCCGTCTCCCGACGATCGTGTCACAGAGCCTCAGAACAAGGAAGTGCCTATGTAAACAAGGCACTTCCCCATTCTGGCTTATGTCATGACAGAGATCACCTCTCCCTGTCATCGGGAGCAGTGATCGCTGTCATGTGACTAGTAGCCCACCCCCCCACAGTTAGAATCACTCCCTAGGATACATTTAACCCCTTCATCGCCCCCTAGTGGTTAACCCCTTCACTGCCAGTGTCATTCACACAGTAATCAGTGCATTTTTATAGCACTGATCGCTGTATAAATAACAATGGTCCCAAAATAGTGTCAAAATCGTCCGATGTGTCCGCCATAATGTCGCAGTCATGACAAAAATTGGAGATCGCCGCCATTACTAATAAAAAAAAGTTAAAAATAAAAATGCCATAAAACTATCCTCTATTTTGTAGACGCTATAACTTTTGCGCAAACCAATCACTATACGCTTATTGTGATATTTTTTTACCAAAAATATGTAGAAGAATACATATCGGTCAAAACTGAGGAAAAAAATTGTTTTTTTATATATTTTTGGGGATATTTATTATAGTAAAAAATATTGCTTTTTTCAAAATTGACGCTTTTTTTGTTTATAGCGCAAAAAATAAAAACCGCAGAAGTGATAAAATACCACCAAAAGAAAGCTCTATTTCTGGGAAAAAAAGGATGTTAATTTTGTTTGGGTACAACGTCGCACGACCGCGCAATTGTCAGTTAAAGCGACGCAGTGCCAAATAGCAAAAAGTGCTCTGGTCAGGAAGGGGGTAAAATCTTCCAGGGCTGAAGCGGTTAAAGAGAGAACAATTTAGAATCTGTTTGTTTTCACAATTTCTCTAAATTAAACTTTAGATGGAGAAGTGTGAATAGAGCAGGAGAATGAGTCACTGATACGAATCATTGATGTGTGTAAATGTCAGCATTAATCGTGAACTTTTTAGCTCTGTAAACAACATTTTTTTCTACAGCAAAGCAGATAAAAATAACCTGTGAATTATGTGAAAAGGCATCATCAGCACCACCTGCTGTCTGTAGATGAAAATACATACCATTCCAATGCATTTATATATATTTTCTCGGCCAGAGTGCCATGGATGCTGGGTAGCTGGAAGCAGGGCCGGTGCTACCACTAGGCAAACTAGGTGGCCGCCTAGGGCGCCCTGCTGCCTAGGGCGCCTGGCCACTGGTTTTCCTACTCTCTTCTCTCTGCAGCAAGAAACTAAGTCTCAGCGTCAGCATGCAGCCGCCGCTCCGTTCACACATAGTGTCAGAGGCGCAGCAGCGGTGGAGGACTGTGTCTGTGTCCCGACTCCCGCAGCAAGCAAACATTCATTGATGGGCACTGGTAGGCTGCATTGAGGGACGCTGGTAGGCTGCATTTGATGGGTGAGGCTACATTTGATGGGCGCTGGTGAGGCTGCATTTGATGGGCACTGGTGAGGCTACATTTCCTGGGCGCTGGTGAGGCTGCATTTGATGGGTGCTGGTGAGGCTGCATTTGATGGGCGCTTTATTAAAAAGGTGGGATTTACATGGACAGGCAAAAGGGGGCAGAGTCAGCCAGGGGGGGCGGCAAAATGAGGTTTCGTCTAGGGTGTCAAAAATCCTTGCACCAGCCCTGGCTGGAAGCTCATGGCTGGGGAGGTTGCAATGATTGATCATGATATATTGTGGTTTCAGTTACATGGTTGAGGTGACCAAAAAGGTATCTCATAATTGTAGTATTATGTGTCCTTTAAAATTGTCTTGCTTGTTCTTAATTCTAGGTTCCTGACATTCAAGAATCATCAGGATCATTTTTGCAGCCCAGCTATGTCACCTTGATAACATTCTTCCTATATCTCATCCACTACATCTGGCACTGAAAACTTCAATGACCCTGGAAGGTACACCTGTGTTTCTAAACATTAACTCTATACTATGGTAAACCAAAGCCCTGTATGTAAATCTATGCTAGAATCGGTGAGGGCAGGATTATGTGGTGGCCTCTTTTGCTTCAGTCGAGGAATGACTTGTAAGTTCACACTTGGGGGCACAACTTTGGAGGTGTGCCTAGGCACCATTATCTCGAAGTGGAGCTTTGAGGTTTTGTTATATTACAAAAACAGGATGTTCACTTGGCAAAGTCAATAAAGTTTAATAAAGTGAAGCTGTGTTTGCTTCAATTGCCTAATAATTTTCAAGCATTCATAGCCAATTTCCATGTTTTTTGACCCCCTACCTAATGTCCCCCTATAACAGTATACATATCTTTTTTTTTCCAAGGGTCTTCTTGGTAGTCCAGTGATATCATGCTCCTTTCCTTTCTTCTGTAGCAGTGGCAGGTGGTCTTCTCTCCCCATAATGATATATGAGCACCACTCAGTCAAGGGTTACTGTAAACCCAGGTTAGCATGATCATTCACCTCCAGGGTGTGTGTCTATGACAGCCTTGGTTCACAGGAAGTGGGCTTAATGATGCCCAGTATTATAACAGAGCAGACCTTCTACAGGGGACAGTGCTGGATTAAAGGTAAGTACTGCAGTTACAGCCTGGGTTCACAGGAAGTGGGTGTAATGACATCCAGCAGTAGGACCTAGCAGACCTTCTACAGGGGACAGTGCTGAGTTGAAGTTAAGCACTTCAGTGACAGCCTCGGTTCACAGGAAGTCCAGCACTAGGACAGAGCAGACCTTCCACAGGGGACAGTGTTGGGTTGAAGGTAAGTACTCCAGTGACTGCTTCGGCTCACAGGAAGTCCAGCAATAAGACACAGCAGACATTCTACAGGGGACAGTGTTGGGTTGAAGGTAGGTACACCAGTGACAGCCTGGGCTCATAGGAAGTGGGTGTAATGACATTCAGCAGTAGGACCTTCTATAGGGGACAGAGTTGGATTGAAGATGTGTACTCCAGTGACAGCCTGGGTTCCCAGGAGGTCCAGCAGTAAGACAGAGTGAACCTTCTACCGGGGACAGAGTTGGATTGAAGCAGGGTACTCCAGTAACATCCTGGGTTTCAGAAAGTCCAGCAGTAGGACACAGCAGACCTTCTACAGGGAACAGTGCTGGATTGAAGGTAAGTACTCCTGTGACAGCCTCAGTCCACGGGAAGTTCAGTAGTAGGACACAGCAGACCTTCTACAAGGGACAGTGCTGGATTGAAGATAAGTACTCCTGTGGCAGCTTCAGTCCACGGGAAGTTCAGCAGCAGGACACAGCAGACCTTCTACAAGGGACAGTGCTGGATTGATGATAAGTACTCCTGTGGCAGCTTCAGTCCACGGGAAGTCCAGCAGTATGACAGAGCAGACCTTCTACATTGGACAGTGCCTGAAATTAAGGTGAGTACTCCAGTAAACATTGATTTTTTTTAGTACTAAAAATAGAAAAAATAAATGCTACTTTCACCAGAGTACTCACCTTCACTTCGGCACTGTCCCCTGTAGAAGGTCTGCTCTATCCTACTGCTGGGCATCATTAAACCCTCTTCCTGTGAACCCCTGGAGGTGAATCATCATCCTGACCTGGGTTTACAGTAGCCCTGCACTGGGTGGTGCTCGAATATCATTACACAGAGGAAGGGCCACCCGCCATCACTAAGGAAGAAGGGAAAGGACCATGAAGTCAAAGGACCAGTGAGAAGACCGTTGCATTAAAGGTATGTAGACTGCAGTAGGGGGACCTCAAGGAGGGGGGGCAAAAAAAGATGACGATGGGCTTTGATTTTGGAAACCAATTAGTGTAACCTGGAGTTCTGCATGAATTTTTCTTGCACAAGATTTGGGTATTTAGAATTAACTATTCTTCTTGCCAAATTCACTAGGGTAAGAGAATCTTCTCTTTTTTTCCAGTAAATCAACCCCAGCGTGTCAGTCCTACAAAGTAACCAATCAGATCTTATCCTGCCTTGTATATCCAAAAGTTTAAACCTGATCTGTAGATTTGGAACAGAAACTCGATTTCTTAATTCTAACTTGACATGTGCATTTGTTTCGTTTCGATTAATTTTTTTGGACAAAAGTTTCATTTTTGAAGATTCGGTAGTATCTGAATCTCCGAATAGTTATAACAAAATTCACAAATGTATTTTTTTATTCGTTCCATTTGGATGATGTCACATGACAGGATAGTAGTTTCGGGCCCATGGGGAAATTAATTAAATTTTCTAATTCGTTTGATAATTCAAATTCGGAAAAACAAATGGATCTGAATTTTGTTCCATTCGTTAAATCGGATGCACATGACGCCAGTCAATCTTGTCCAATTAGCTCATGCCATTTCTCTTGGTGGATTGGACTAGCATCTGAAAATATCGAATCCGTCCAACAATATATGGAATATATAGCAATCTTCTGGGAAAAGTGCAAAAAAAATTGAATCCACCCAGACTAACGAATATACGAAACAAACTCCAAAAATGAATCGGGTCAACATAACGAATATGATGAAACTAAATTCTTCAATGAATAAATGCATCCGAAACAAAACAAAATGAAAATTGTTGGCGTGCACATGTCTAATTCTGACCCAGTTCCATCTTATTCTGACCCTGGCATGGTTGAGGGCTAGAAGGTGGTCACCGGTTTCGGTGACCTTCAGCATCATATTTATCTAAAATGTTTACAGTACTTTGATGACGTCTCTTTTCTATCTACTGGTTTATCTCATGGTCTTCTACTTCTGTTTTCAGTGCAGGATGGTGGCGGTCAGATGGGAAAACAGGAACTGAAAAAAAAAAAAATTGTGCAAAACATTGCCAACCACTTCTGAAAATCACTTTGGGCATTTACATTGGAATTTCATAAATTCTGCAGAATATTGTACTAAGACTAAGCACAATAGGAACTGATCTTTCCTTTGGAAGCACTTATGACAAAATACATAATGGGACTAACATTAACATCAGGAAGGAAATGTTCCTTTATCACTAAAACCAATTAAAGCAAACAAAGAAGACAGTTTCCTACGTTTATCTATCAGCTTATTGTGTAGTTATATCTTGATCCATGATGGTATATTACATAGGGTCCTGCTCACTGCCTCCATCCAGAAGACAGCAGAGAAGAGGCAAGACCTAAAATCAAGTTTTTACTAGATTTTTGTCTCATTTATTATGTTTAATTTGTATCTAAACCTAAACTAAAATGTAATATATCACACTTTACCAGGTCTTAGATGTGGTGGCTGCATTAGTTGTGCAAGTACTATAGAAAAATACCTGTTGATCCTCCCAGAAATTCAGTGTATTTGTCCCTTCCTGGTGCTGCATTAAAATCTCAAACATGTTATTAGCCTTCCCAGTTCTCAGTGGACTGCAGAACACCTCCCCTTTTGAATAGAGATGAGGATAGGAGAAGGTGCCTGTGGTCCAAATCGAGAGAGCAGCTTATGGTGACAATGCTGTTCCTCCATAGTTACAGTACAGTACAGTCTGTAATTGTTGCCACCCTGGGACAGGAAGTGTGATACTGGCAGGCAGTGCCACGACAAGATCATCCATTGCCCAGGGCAAAGATGCCAAATTACCCTCCCTCTCATTATGTACAAGCATAGGAGGAGGCAGGGGAGAGAGAGCAAAGCCCACACCTCTTCCCGTCTCTCTCCTCCTTCCCTCGCCGCTTCCAGCGCTGGGCTGACAGAAGTATTGATCTGCTGTCACTACTCATGTCAGCATTATAGTAGAAAAAACTTGCGGCTTCCCCCTCTCTACAATACACCCTGCGCCCGGGGCAGCTTTCCCTTCTGCCCACCCATTGTCCCAGGCCTGCTGGCAGGATCACCTGGTAAATATAAAGGGGAAAAAATGAACAAAGAAAACACATGGAACCACCACATCTAAGGACTGGTAAGCTACAACATTTTTCATTTTTGTTCTTGGTTTATGACATTGAAAGAAAAATATTAAAAACACTTACCTTAAAAAGCAAAAAAATATTCAAAAGACAGAGGGCAACACCACCTAAGTGTAGACTTTATTACCAGCACAAGTAAATAATTAAAAATACACTCGCATGTTAAAATAGGTTAAAAGGCATATACTGTAAACCTGTGGGCATCTGCATAGTTCGACAGGGAAGCAGCCAGGTATTGCAGAGTAGCTCCTGGAAGCAGCTGTGGAACCTATGCAGAGTTCACGATGGAAGCATGGCCAGGTGTTGCGGAGCTGTCACAGGTAGCAGCCAGGGAGAGCCCAATGCCCCGAAATGTGTAGCCACACCCCTGTCATTTATGTAATTCCACTGCCACGTTGTGACGTCACCACACTTCCGGCCCACTGACTGCCCTCCATGCTGGTTCCCACTGACGTCTCCACTTCTGGTCACTACCTGTGACACCTCTGCAACACCCGGCCATGCGTCCATGGTGAACTCTGCATATGTTTTTACAGCTGCTTCCAGGCACTACTCTGCAATACCTAGTGCCTTTTAAAAGTGCCTTTTAACCTATTTCAACATGTGAGTGCATTTTTATCTATTTATTTGTGCTGGTAATAAGGTGTACACTTAGATTGTGGCGCCCCCTGTCTTTTGAATCCTTTTTGCCGTGTACAGTACAGAGGAATCTTCCTAATAGTCCTATCAGAGGAGCTGCCTGCAGCCATCCAGAAGCGAAATTGGAATTTATTAGAATTTTTTTAGACATTGCCCCTTACTGTTCCTTCACCCAGTTTTTGCACCATAAAGTATATATTATTTGACTTACCTTACTATGCCCATTTTCTGTAGGTGCCAGTGATATCAATGAGCATTCTTGTGGGATCCTGGAGAAGCTGAGGATCCCAAATGCTCGGAGAAGATCCAGCAATTTGCTGGTGCTAACACTTGCAGTGTTAGAGCATCTTCTTACAAGATTTGGGATCATCAGCTTTCCCAGAATCTCACAACATGGTCTAAGAACGTCAAGTTTGCCTAGTTGAGCCCATCAGAAGTCTGAGTATTTTTAACATTTTTCTTTCAATTTATGCCTTTTCACTGAATATTTTTGGCTCCTGTCTGAATTGGCCCTCAAATGTATATTTATAAATATGAGTTTGGGACCTTAGATTGTAAGCTCCTTGAGGGCAGGAACTGATGTGAATGTGCAATATATGTGTAAAGTGCTGCATAAATTGTTGGCACTATATGAGTACCTGTAATAAATAAATAAATATTTTTTTAATGAGGTTTGGGGGCCCACTGCAAGGGGGGATTTTCGTGTTTCCTGGAGTTGGGCTCTAAACTCATTTGTCCCTGATCTAGGGTGGTATCATTGAAAAGATTGCACAGCCGCTTGTTAAAATATTCCTGGATGGGCTAATGCATACACTTTGCACTCTTATTTATTCCTATTGGGCATCAAAGTATGAGGGATGGGGGGTGAGGACTATGATGTGTAACTCAACCAAAGACCCCTGAGGAAGTCAGGTGACACAATGTAATGCGTTGCACTGAGCCAAGTAATGTCACCAAGCTAAACCAGGAAGTAATCAGCCATATTCTTATGGAGCATCAAAGTATTAGGGATCAGGGATGGGAGGGAGGGGACTATGTTGTGTAACTCAACCAAAGACCCCTAAGGAAGCCACATGACATGATGTAATGTGTTGGGCAGAAAAAGGTGACATTACCACACTCAATCAGGAAGTGATAAGGCATATTCTTATGGAACATCAAAGTATTAGGAATCAGGGATGGGACGGGACTATGATGTGTAACTCAACCAAAGACCCCTGAGGAAGCCACATGACATTATGAAACGTGTTGGGTGGAGTTGGGTGATGTCACCATGCTCAACCAGGAAGTGGTCAGGCATATTTCTATAGAGCATCAAAGTTTTTGGGATCGGGGATGGGGGGAAGGGACTATGTGTAACTCAACCAAAGGCACCTGAGGAAGCCACATGACATGATGAGATGCATTGGGTGGAGTCAGGTGACATCACCACTCTCAAACAGGAAGTGATCAGGCATATTCCTATGGAGCATCAAATTATTTGGGATCGGGGATGGGGAGAAGGGACTAGGATGTTTAACTCAATCAAAGACCCTTGAGGAAGCCACATGACATGATGTAATAACACATTGGGCGGAGTCAGTTGACTTTATCATGCTCAACCAGGAAGTGATCAGGCATGCAGTGGAGCAGCTGTGCTGATCACAGTTAATGCATGTCTATTGGATTTTATCAAGCAAGCACTATTGCCGTGTGCACAAAATAATGTGAGTGTCAATTTTTTTTTTATGTTTTAATAAATGTTGATGATTTTATAGAAAGCACTGTAAGTGCATTATATGTTTTACTTTGAGCTGCATCACACCTGGAAAATGGAAGAAACTTAAATGTGGCAGGAAGTGCTATTGAAACTCATGAAGGGGAAAGGTTTATTGTGACCTTTATAAATCATAGGTCATACCCCAAAGGTGAAAGCACATCTAGGATGAAGAATGTCCACATGGTGAAGGAAAGCCTGTATTGGAGTGGACCACAATGAATTTGGAATAATTGCTTATAAATAAAATTGGACTTTTTATAGACATTCCTTTTTCAACATGGTGGATCAAATTTAGGAATAATATTGTACACAGTTAGTGAAGGAATAAGTATATTGTGGTATACTTGAGGACTTTAGTTTTCTGTCCAAAGCTAAGGTTTTGGCTGGAGTTCCTCTTTAATGTACAAATGACCATTGCCATTATACTGAAGTCAGCAAGTCCACACATGGGGGTTTCCAGCTTTAGGTGTAAATCTCTCCCTATTGAAATCTAATGGGCTTTTGACATGAAGACTGCCATATTCAGGGTTGCAATATCATCTCTTTAATGGGTCCACCAAAAAATGTGATATCTCATTAAAGGTGGGGCATGGTGAGCTGGATACTTGGATACTCCAACAGTGAGATCTTTTTGCTATAATTCCCAGTTCTGTTCCTGTCCACCTGGACATTTTGGCTGTTCCCATCCACATTTGTGTGTCCTGGCATCTCCTCATATTATAAATCAAATATAAAATTCAGCAAGGATGTGGGAGACCCTCATAATGGGCACAGCATGTGGAGGGGCTTCTGACTGGCTGGGTGTTGGCACCCCCAACTCCACTGCACTTCTTCTAGGATAGAACAATGACCCACCTGCTTGTAACCCTCTACTTCCACCATAAGGTGTCCATCTGTTTGCCAGAGGCCTTTCCACGACATCGCCTGCCATTACCCTTTATATTCAAAGAAGGGGATGTCCACACAAAAGATATAGTTTCCACACTTTACTGGTGTTCTTCAGAAGATGGCATTGACACATCACATCACATAGGCATTACTTTGCCAATCACACATATGGTGGACATACCGTAGTGATCATTATGTAAAAGCAGCACATTACACAGCACTCTTAAGCCACCTTACCTTTTGCATAGTCTCTCTTCCCTTGAGAGTACCACAGTGTGGAGACCCATCTCCCCTGTATACTATGTCTGCAGCATTTTGCTCTCAAACAAAGACCCCTGAGGAAGCCACGTGACATGATGTAACGCGTTTGGTGGAGTCAGGTGACATCACCATGCTCAACCAGGAAGTGATAAGGCATATTCCTATGGAGCATCAAAGTATTAGGGATTTGGGATGGGGGGGAGGGGACTATGATGTGTAACTCAACCAAACACCCCTGAGGAAGCCACATGACATGATGTAATAACACATTGGGCGGAGTCATTGACTTTATCATGCTGATAAAGATTCTCAAGGTGAGGCATTGTGCTCTGTCAGCCGAGATTAACAAGGTGCCTTCTATAGTATACTAGTCTCTCCTTTTACGTCCCACTCCCCTGAAGTTAGTGTCCTGATCCCAAAGTCATTAGCATAGTTCCCAACTGCCACCAATTGTCCGGGACACTCACAAATTTTGATACCGAGCCACCTAGTGGCAGACTAGCTAACTAAACCTGTTTACAAGCAAGTGTGCAGATCTAGAAACCTGGAGTAAGATCTCACCAATAGAATGTAAAACCAACTTTAACCATTCGCCTACCGGGCACTTTCACCCCCTTTCTGCCCAGGCCAATTTTCCGCTTTCAGCGCTGTCACAAAGATTTTTTTAGTTATAAAATGTTCTAAATAAGTAATTTTTCTCCTTCACTGATGGGCACTGATGGGCACTGATGAGGCTGCACTGATATGTGGCACTTTTGGGCACTGATAAGCGGAAGTGATGGCTACTGATAGGTGGCACTGATAGGCGGCACTGATGGGCATTGATAGGCGGCACACATGGGTGACACTGATAGGCACTGATAGGTGGCACTGATAGGCATCACTGATGGGCACTGATTGGCAGCACTGACAGGCACTGTTGGGACTGCACTGATCATCAGGACACTGATGATCAGTTCCCTGATTATCAATGTAGATGTCCCCTGTGTGGGGGACTGGCAGCATGAGGAGAGGACTGCCAATAACTGGCAAATACTGTTTACACTGTGATCAGCTGTGATTGGACACAGCTGGTCACATGGTAAAGAGTCGCTGTGATTGACTCTTTACCCCAATCTGTGGTCAGCTGGGTCTATAGGACACAGGGATCACAGATCCGTGCAGCTGCGTGCCACAGGGGGTGCGCGGGAAGCACGATCACTGGAGGACATAGATGCCCTCCCAGCAATATGAGCCTGCACTTTAGCAATCTTTCAGCTACAGTGTGCGCAAGAGGTGGTTAATATAATAAGTAGAGGATTCACAACATATAGGGGGAGATTTACTATATTTGGAGGATAGTCCAAGAAGGATGAACCTTCTCCTGGATGTTTGGTTGACTTCTTCCATAATATTCTGACAAACGGAAGAAAATCATGTATTGTTTGAGATAAAATATATATGCATTTTTTTTTCCTTTCAAAGGCCAGGACCCCCGCAAATGGGATTATTATACTCTTGAATACTCCAGCAGTAAGATCCCCTGAAATAATTCTCTCATGTATTCCATCTCCTAATCTTATATTCTTTATAATATAAAACAACTGAAAAATGCAATGGAAAGTGGGAACCCCCTGTAAAGGCCATAGGTTGTGTGAAGACCTTGGTAATTCAAATGCAAAAAAAAATCTAACCAATGAAGTCTATAATACATTTAAAAAAAATCATGTGTTTAATCCTCAATAGCTACTAAACACTGAAAAATATGCTTTTAGACTTCAAAATCCCATATACATAGCAAAGCAATTCCTCACAATGTGGTCAAATGTGCTCCAATATGAGAAGACCAGTTGATGTGCAAGTTTCTGAGCATAAAATTACTGTCAGATGTGTGTTAGCATGCAAGTGTGAACATATTAGCGGGCATGCTAAGCAGTAGATACACGTGCATGCTTGCCAGTGGTGTTGTAAAGGGACATGGACAGATTGCTGAGTGGTCTATAGATAGTTCTGGATTTACCTGTGACCTGAACTTCTACATTTGTCTTCCTGTGTAGACCCGGCTTGCCTCTGCCCCACCTCTAGCCTCCTCCTGGAGCAGGTCCCTTGTGGTGTGGTTCTGCAATCACTTCTAAGCAAAGTCCATACAAGTCCTCCATCCTGTCACCTCCGAACTCTCTGGCCTCTGGAGCAGTTGTACAGTCCATAGGCTGCAGCTCTGGAACACTCCTGCGGAGAAGTAACCGCGTTCTCTAGTAAGGATGAGCCGAACAACCCCCGGTTCGGTTCGCACCAGAACTTGCGAACAGACCAAAACTTTGCACGAACGTTAGAACCCCATTGAAGTCTATGGGACTCGAACGTTCGAAATCAAAAGTGCTCATTTTAAAGGTTAATTTGCAGAAGAAGATGAAGAGAAGAAGATGAAGAGAAGGAGACGCCGCGGAGGAAGATGCTGGACGAGAACACCAGAGGAAGAACAATAAGAACCAGAAGAACCAGATGAAGAAGAAGATGGAGGAAGAAACCGAAGAAAGATAGAAGAAAGAGTTAGAAGAAAGAAGATGAAAAGAGGAAGCATTTAAATGAAGGAATTGTCAAAATCTGTCTCTTGTCATTTTTAACATTTTTGACAGTTTTTTTGTGAAATGGTAGAGATACTTTTGTACCCCCTTACCATTTCACATGGGGGGGGGCGGGATCTGGGGATCCCCTTGTTAAAGGGGGCTTCCAGATTCCGATAAGCCCCCCCGCCCGCAGACCCCCACAACCACCTGCCAAGGGTTGTGGGGATGAGGCCCTTGTCTTCATCAACATGGGGACAAGGTGCTTTAGGGGGGACCCCAAAGCACCCTCCCAATGTTGAGGGCATGTGGCCTGGTACGGTTCAGGAGGGGGGGCGCTCTCTCGTCCCCCACTCTTTTCCTGCTGCCTGCCAGGTTGTGTGCTCGGATAAGGGTCTGGCATGGATTTTTGGGGGGACCCCATGCCAATTTTTTTTTTTAATTTTGGCGCGGGGTTCCCCTTAAAATTCATACCAGACCTGAAGGGTCTGGTATGAATTTTGAGGGGGACCCCTGCATCATTTTTTTTTAATTTTGGCGCGGGGTTCCCCTTAATATCCATACCAGACCTGAAGGGCCTGGTATTGAATTTAGGGGGACCCCCACACCAGTTTTTTTTTCTAATTTTGGTTTGGGGTTCCCCTGTGGGGAAATCCCATGCAGTTTTTATCAATGAACTTTTATGTGTATTGTCGGACCGGCAATTCATTAATAGCCGCGAGTAGTTTTGCTGTCATTTGCTGTCAGACTGTTCTAAACACGGGAAACATGTGCCCCTTTTACAGGCATACTATAGACACCACCCAGGTACGAAATTTAAAGGAATATTACACTTTTATGGTTTGACTTTAAGCATTATTAAAATCACTGCTCCCGAAAAAATGTCAGTTTTTAAAACTTTTTTTTGCATTGATACATGTCCCCTGGGGCAGGACCCAGGTCCCCAAATGCTTTTTAGGACAATACCACGCATATAAGCCTTTAAAATTAGCACTTTTGATTTCTCCCATAGACTTTTAAAGGGTGTTCCGCGGCTTTTGAATTTTCCGCAAACACCCCAAATTGTTCGCTGTTTGGCGAACGGGCGAACAGCCGATGTTCGAGTCGAACATAAATTCGACTCGAACTCGAAGCTCATTCTACTCTCTAGTGTCTCCAACTATTTAGCTACACTCTGGCTCCCTTCTGGACACTTCCCCTCCAATGGTTAAATATTCTGGAACCCAATAAATATTCAGGCTGGTTGTTTTGAATCTCCCATCCTAAGTTCTGGAAGCTTTTTCCAGAGGCAGGGGGAAGCAATCTAATTCCCAACCTGTGAAACCCTGAACAGTAACAAACGAATGGCCCCTGTCCCCACCTATAACTGCCCTTCACAGCAAGGAGCACATGAAAGGGCTATCACATGAAAGACAAAAACAGAACATTCCATAGCTCAACTCACCAACCAGTCTGCCAACTGACCAAATTAACCTGTCCAACAGTCTGCGTTAAAAACAGGGGTTTAGTTTAGTGCATAAGCTGCAAGGCCTCTTCACGGCACCCTGTGTATGCTTGCAGTCCTAACGCTACTGAATTTATAAGCATCTCCACAATGAAAGCACATACATTAAATGGATAGATGAGGGGCAGGTGGGCCTGGAGGCAGCCCAATCCCCCTTAAAGGAACAGGAGCACACTGGACACCCAGCAAGAGCACAATAGCAGCAAAGGTGTACAGTGTGTCCCCGGACCAAATATACATCAGTAACAAACAAATGGCCCCTGCCCCCACCTATAACTGGCCTTCACAGCAAGGAGCACATGGAAGGGCTATCACATGAAAGACAAAAACAGAACATTCCATAGCTCAACTCACCAACCAGTCTGCCAACTGACCAAATTAACCTGTCCAACAGTCTGCGTTAAAAACAGGGGTTTAGGGAGGAGCCCAATGTGGGCGTCACGCAGGTGCTTCTGCTTAGCCCGAGGCCTGCGAAACACCCTCCCGAGATGCAGCGCTGAAGTGATGATTTCTCCCCAACACCACCCAGCCTCCAGCCAGTCTCCAGTCAGCTTACCTAGCCCCACGTTGTAGGCCTGCGTTGTAGGTTGCTAGCTGCCATAACCCCGGTATCCTCTTCTTCGGCCAGCGGTCCGCTTTCCGATAAGAGTGGTCTCTGCAGCGGATTCACCGCAAGATCACTTTTAAAGGCGGCAGGAGAGGGCCCCCCTCCCGCTGCGCTCCGGTGCCCTCCGTCGCTTACCAGAGCCATCGGCAGCGGCGGAGGCGATCGGATGTTGTCCCTTGTGTAACATGGAGATGAGTGAGGGGAAGATGGCCCCCACCCATCTCCATACCATTGCAGGGCGGAAGCGAGGTCAAAACATCACTTCGGCCCATAGCTCTCAAAGGGCCATTTTTTATTTTTTTAACCACTTCCCGTCTGGCCCATAGCAGATGACAGCCGGATGGTGGTTCAGTTATCCTGACTGGGCGTTGTAGCGATTGGTGGAGCGGTGTGTCAGTCAGTCCGGCGGAGGCTCTTTACCACGTGATTAGCCATGTCCAATCACTGCTGATCACGATGTCAATAGGAAGAGCCGTTGATCGGCTTTTCCTCACTCGCGTCTGACAGATGCGAGTAAAGGAGAGCCGATCGGCAGCTCTCCTGACAGGGGGGGTCTGCGCTGATTGTTTATCAGCGCAGCCCCCCCCTCAGATGATCACACTGGACCACCAGGGATCGCCACTAGGACCACCAGGGAAGGGGGCAACATGTGGATGGCCAGGTATGTACCCCATGGCCATCCACATGTGCCCAATGTGCCCAATCTGTGCCAATCAGTGCCCACAAATGGGCACTGATTGGCACCATTATCCCTTTCATGACTAAGCCTATTTTTGAAATTTGGTGTTTACAAGTTAAAATCCGTATTTTTTGCTAGAAAATTACTTAGAGCCCCCAAACATTATATATATATTTTTTAGTAGAGAATCTAGAGAATAAAATGGAGATTGTTGCAATATTTTATATCAGACGGTATTTGTGCAGCGGTGTTTTAAACACAAATTTTTGGAAAAGGGACACTTTCATGAATTTTAAAAAATCCAAACAGTAAAGTTACCCCAATTCTTTTTTTATAATGTGAAAGATGACGTTACGCCTACGCCGAGTAAATAGATACCAAACATGTCACGCTTATAATTGCACGCACTCGTGGAATGGCGACAAACTACGGTACCTAAGAATTTCCATAGGCGACGCTTTAAAATTTTTTTACAGTTACCAGGTTAGCGTTACAGAGGAGTTCTAGTGCTAGAATTATTTCTCTCACTCTGACAATCGCGGCGATACCTCACATGTGTGATTTGAACACCGTTTACATATGCGGGCGCGACTTCCGTATGCGTTTTCTTTGCTGCGCGAGCTCGCGGGGACGGGGGCGCTTTAAAAACTTTTTTTATTTTATTTATTTTTATACTTATAAATTGTGTTTAAAAAAAAAAAAAATTAATGACTTTTATTGCTGTCACAAGGAATGTAAACATCCCTTGTGACAGTAATAGGTGGTGACAGGTACTCTTTATTGAGGGATCGGGGGTCTAAAAGACCCCCAATCCGTCCTTTGCACTTCAAAGTATTCAGATCACCAAAAACGGTGATTCTGAATACTGTGTATTTTTTTTTAAACCGGCGCCATTGGCAGCTGAGTAAACAGGAAGTGACAATTAGAAGGCTGGAACGAAGCCACCCACGGCTTCGTTCCAGCCCGCCCCCAGCCGCCGGAGGTAGCCAATCGGTCACCGGGCTTCCGAACGCACGGGAGGCCCGGTAAGAGCGGCGGTAGGCGGCGGGAGGGGGGGCGTCCCCTCCCGCTCCTCCGGTATAACAGCCGAGCAGCTTTTAGCCGCATCGGTTGTTATACTCGGATAGCTGATCGCCCGCTCTAAACAACGGTACCTGGGTTGACGACTGCAGCTGCTTGGAAAGCCGAGTACGCACATCTGCATACGCTCAGCGGGAAGGGGTTATATTGCAGTGATGCTCAGCAATGCCACCCTTAGGGGCATCAGTGCCACCAATCAGTGTCATCAGTGCCACCCATCAGTGTCCATCGGTGCCACCTGTCAGTGCCCATCCGTGCCCATCAGTCCCCACCTATCAGTGCCCATCAGTGCCCATCCGTGCCACCTATCAGTGCCACCCATGAGTACCCATCAGTGCCACCCATAAGTACCCATCAATGCCACCTACGAGTGCCCATCAGTGCCGCCTATGAGTGCCCATCTGTGCCACCTATGAGTGCCCATCAGTGCCGCATACCAGTGCCACCAATCAGTGCCCATCAGTGCCACCTAGCAGTGCCGCCTATCAGTGCCCATCATCAGTGCCTGTCAGTGCCACCTCATTGGTGCCACCTCATCGGTGCCCATCAGTGCCGCCATATCATTGCCCGTCACTGAAGAAGAAAACTTACTTATTTACAAAAAATTTTAACAGAAACAAAGAAAAACGTGTTTTTTTCAAAATTTTCGGTCTTTTTTTTATTTGTTGCGCAAAAAATAAAAATCGCAGAGGTGATCAAATACCACCAAAAGAAAGCTCTATTTGTGGGAACAAAATTATAAAAAAAATTGTTTGAGTACAGTGTAGCATGACCGCGCAATTGTCATTCAAATTGCGACAGCGCTGAAAGCTGAAAATGGGCCTGGGCGGTAAGCTGTCTAAGTGCCTAGTATTGAAGTGGTTAAATGACAAATTTATTTTTATTTTTTTTATTGCATTTTAGTGTAAATATGAGATCTGAGGTCTTTTTGACCCCAGATCTCATATTTAAGAGGTCCTGTCATACTTTTTTTCAATTACAAGGGATGTTTACATTCCTTGTAATAGGAATAAAAGTGACACTTTTTTTTTTTTTAAAGAACAGTGTAAAAATAAAAAATAAAAGGTAAAATAAATTAAAAAAAATAAAAATTTAAAACGTGCCCCGTCTCGCCGAGCTCGCCTGCAGAAGCGAACGCATACGCATATGAAAACGGTGTTCAAACCACACATGTGAGGTATCGCCACGATCGGTAGAGCGAGAGCAATAATTCTAGCCCTAGACCTCCTCTGTAACTCAAAACATGCAACCTGTAGAATTTTTTAAACATCGCCTATGATGATTTTTGAGGGTAAAAATTTGTCGCAGTCCCACGAGCAGGTGCAATTTTGTAGCGTGACATGTTGGGTATCAATTTACTCGGCGTAACATTATCTTTCACAATATAAACTGTTGTTTTGTCTTTTGTCTACTGTTGTCTTATTTTTTAATTTAAAAAAGTGTATTTTTTCCAAAAAAAGTGCGCTTGTAAGACCGCTGCGCAAATACAGTGTGACAGAAAGTATTGCAAGGACCGTCATTTTATTCTCTAGGGTGTTAGAAAAAAAATGTATAATGTTTGGGGGTTCTAAGTAATTTTCTACCAAAAAAATAGTTTTTAACTTGTAAACAATACATATCAAAAAGAGGCTCGGTCCTTAAAGCAGAGTTCCACCCTAAAAATTTTTTTCTTTAATGGACTCCTTTAAACCTATAAACAAACATTTGAAAGGGAAAAAAAGTTATACTTGCCCTAAACACCTTGTTGCTAGGCAGTCCTCCTAATCTGCCACTTCCTGGTCCGCGGAGCTCCTCGAGACTTCATCCCTCGCCTATGCTGCTGGGAAATGATGACGCCTGTGCTCTAAACTCGTGTTATTTCCTGACAGAAAATGACACGATTTAAGGCGGACCACAGCGCCATTTTTAAAAAGGGAAGAAAGCCCTTTGTTGCCAGAACACAAGTGGCACGGCTGTGCAAATGGGCTTACCTGCACGTCCCTTTAAATTTTCCGTCGTGCGGTCGAATGCATGCCACCGGCGGTGCGTGCGTGCGAACCTGCCACGAGCTCCATGAGTGTGATCACGGGATACCCGCGATCGTCTCACGGAGCTGAAGAACAGGGAAATGCTAATGTAAACAAATATTTCCCCTTTCTGCCTAGTGACACTGTCACTGATCACAGCTCCCTGTAATTGGGAGCGGTGATCAGTGTAGTGTTACACGTAGCCCCTCCCCCCCACAGTTGGAACACATCCCTAGGACACACGTAACTCCTGCAGCGCCCCCTCCTGGTAAACCCCTTCACTGTCAGTCACATTTACACAGTAATCAATGCATTTTTAATCGCACTGATCGCTGTATAAATGTGAATGATCCAAAAATAGCGCCAAAAGTGTCTGATCTGTCCGCCATAATGTCGCAGTCACAATAAAAATTGCTGATCGCCGCCATTACTAGTAAAAAAAAAAAGTTTTAATAAAAATGCCATAAAACTATCCCCTATTTTGCAGAAGATATAACTTTTGCACAAATAGTACTAAGTATAAAATTGATGCGCTTTAAATAAATAGTGCACAATATGCTGCTGCGACTAAGCTTAAATCCAGGAATAAAAAATGCATACATGTGAATAAAATAGATAAATAATTATAGTGCTAATACATGTGTTAAAATTGCCAAAATAAATCTTCAAATTGGTGATATGACAGTGAATATAAATAAAATAATAATGACACTCTGAGTACAATGTCCAGATAGAGATAAATAGTGGGGGAAAGTAAAAATAATTAAACAGTTCCTTCCCTTAATCCAGATTGATTGACTCACTGGGTTAGATCAGGATATTTAGTTTTTCTTGCATCCCACTTTAGCCATAATACTGCTGATGATTCGGCTCTCAGGATAAATGTTTTATGCAAAGCAAGCAAAGAAAAAATAGATCATTGTGCAGTGAACTTACTAGATAGTGCACAAGCAAAACAGGGACAAGAGATACACTCACAAACTCCCGGTCTATTAGAAGCATTCAAATATGCAGATTGCAGTCAGCCGCTGTGGACGAAGTTTCCCATAGAGAAACAGCTGCTGTTAACCTTCAGGTGTATTGCAGCACTGAACGTCCTAAGCTCCTCCCACACGTTACATCACTGACACGTGACTTTTTCAAGGATCCTTTATCCTTTTTTTTTTCAAAATTGCCACTTTTTTTTGTTTATAGCGCAAAAAATAAAAACCGCAGAGTTGATCAAATACCACCAAAAGAAAGCTCTATTTGTGGGGAAAAAAAGAACATCAATTTTGTTTGGGAGCAACATCCCACGACCGCGCAATTGTCAGTTAAAGCGAAGCAGTGCCGAATCTCAAAAAGTGCTCTGATCTTTGGCCAGCCAAATGGTCTGGGGCTGAAGCGGTTAAAATACATAGAATTTTTCTTGGGGATAAACATACCACCAAGGAAAGCTTTGCTATGCACTCAGTGACACTGCAGGCTGGCACTGTGAGTGTACATGCCACTCCCCCCACTCCTCACCCCATAGCAGACTGGGGGCATCGATCAGTGACACTGGGTCAGGCTGGCACTGTGAGTGTACATGCCACTACCCCCCCCCCCCCCCATCAGACACTGCTGTTCCCTCCATTCCTCAACCCCCAGCAGACACTGCTGCTCCTCCCACTCCTCATCCCCTATCAGACACTGCTGTTCCTCCCACTCCTCACCCCCCAGCAGACACTGCTGTTCCCCCCACTCCTCACCCCCCATCAGACACTGCTGTTCCTCCCACTCCTCACCCCCTATCAGACACTGCTGTTCCTCCCACTTCTCACCCCCCAGCAGACACTGCTGTTCCTCCCACTCCTCACCCCCCAGCAGACACTGCTGTTCCTTCCACTCCTCACCCCCCATCAGACACTGCTCTTCCTCCTACTCCCCACCCCCCATCAGACACTGCTGTTCCTCCCACTCCTCACCCCCCATCAAACACCACTTTTTTTTCCACTCCTCACCCCCCATCAGACACTGCTGTTCCCCCCACTCCTCATCTCCTATCAGACACTACTGTTCCTCCCACTTCTCACCCCTCGGCAGACACTGCTGTTCTTCCCACTCCTCACTCCCCAGCAGACTGGGGGCAGCGATCAGTGACACTGCAGGCTGGCACTGTGAGTGTACATGCCACTCCCCCCACTCCTCACCCCATAGCAGACTGGGGGCATCGATCAGTGACACTGTGTCAGGCTGGCACTGAGAGTGTACATGCCACTCTCCCCACTCCTCCCCCCCCCCCCATCAGACACTGCTGTTCCCTTCATTCCTCAACCCCCAGCAGACTGTCATGAAGATCCTGCCAATAATCAGCGATCCAGACGCAGGGGGACACGGCCGCGGGTTCCACTGCGCATGCGCACTCGTTCACGGGTGCTGTCACGCACGGGCACGCGCGCGCGCACTCCCGCTAGTGCCAGGCGGGCTATTTAAACCGGCCTGTCACACTCCATCCCCGCTGTCTGCTCTACAGCGTTCCGTGTGCCTTAACCTGATCTGACCTGTGTACTCTGCTATCTGACCCGGCTTCCTGTTAGACCATCCTGCTATCCGCCTGCACCAGACCCTCTTGGCTTGCCTGACCATCCCTCTGTATTGTCCCGGGTACCTCTGCTGATCGACCGATACCAACCTCTGGCTTGTTTGACCACCCTTCAGTCTGACACCGGCATCCAGCGTTCCAGTCTACTACCTGCTGCCTTGTTCCTGGTTCCAGTCCAGCGTTCCAGTCTACTACCTGCTGCCTTGTTCCTGGTTCCAGTCCAGCGTTCCAGTCTACTACCTGCTGCCTTGTTCCTGGTTCCAGTCCAGCGTTCCAGTCTACTACCTGCTGCCTTGTTCCTGGTTCCAGTCCAGTGTTCCAGGCTGCTACCTGCTGCCTTGTTCCAGGTTCCAGTCCAGTGTTCCAGGCTACTACCTGCTGCCTTGTTCCAGGTTCCAGTCCAGTGTTCCAGGCTACTACCTGCTGCTTGTTCCAGGTTCCAGTCCAGCGTTCCAGGCTACTACCTGCTGCTTTGTTCCTGGTTCCAGACCTGCTTACTTACCTGCTTCCTTATCTGCTGTGACTCCGGGACCTCTCTGCGATTCAGCGACCTCTTCAGCTTCTAGACCCAGAGGGTGTCACCATTCCTGAACTTCCGGTGACTGTCGATCCTGCCAGGCACCCATACCACTCCTCACTCCTGGCCTTCTGTCTCCATTCCAGAGGAACAGGAGTGGGAGCTGTAAGGGAGGTCCTTCTCTGCACTTCAGGCTCACAACCCACCAGGTACGTGACAGTAGCAGACAGCCATGTCTGAGCCTGAGCAGGGAACGTCTCCCATGGAGGAACTCTGTGCACACCTGGCAGGATTGACTGAAGCAGTCAAGAATCTGCAGCAAGGATACACCAGGCTGGAGGAACGAGTATTAACCTTGTCTAATCCCATTGGGGCTCAGGGAGTCCCTTCCGCTTCTGCTCCTTCAGTCGGGCCTTCCTCAACAGTGGTGATGCTCCCTCCAGAACCCAAGGTCCCGACGCCTGAACGTTTTTCCGGAAATCGCCTCAAATTCAGAGCTTTCCGCAACTCCTGTGAACTGTTCTTTGCTCTTCAGCCACGTACCTTTTCCCTTGAGGCTACCAAGGTAGGCTACGTAATCTCTCTGCTTTCTGGTGACCCCCAAACTTGGGCCCACCGCCTCTTGGAGCAAAAGGACGTATCCTTGACTAATCTGCCTGCCTTCTTTGACGCACTAGGTCAGCTTTATGATGACCCCCAGCTGTCCGTGACTGCAGAAGCGGCTTTGCACACCCTTCAGCAGGGTCGCAGGGCTGCAGAAGACTATGTGGCGGAATTCAGAAAGTGGAGTGTAGACACGAATTGGAATGATGCGGCTCTCCGCCATCAGTTTCGAATGGGACTTTCTGACTCTCTGAAAGATGAATTGGCCAGGGTGGGTACCCCACAGACTTTGAACGCATTGATTGATCTAACCATCCAGATCGATCGACGTCTAAGAGAACGAAGGACTGAGAGAGCGATGGGAACCTCTCGCCCAACTTGGGTTACCCCTAGAGTGCCCCATCATACATCACCAGCACCACTAATGCCTACTTTTAACCCACCTGAGCCAATGCAATTAGGGGTTCTGCGGCCTTCCCTTACTCAGGAAGAACGACAACGTCGTCGAGTGAAAGATCTGTGCCTGTATTGTGGGGGACCTGGGCACTATGTCAGGAACTGTCCCCTTAAACTCCGTAAGTGCCTATCTCTGTCCTCTGACTATGCTGTGCCTCTGGTTAAGAACACTACTCACCTTGCTCTCTCTCTCCTGTTACAGCTTCCAGGAGAGACCCTGCAAATAGCCGCCATTATTGACTCTGGAGCTTGCAGTTGTTTCATGGACTCTCTTTTTGCTACCCAACACCGGATACCTCTGTTGCCTAAAACCCATGGACTTTCCATTCATCTAGCTGATGGAACGGCCATTAAATCAGGGCCTGTTACCCAAGAGACTGTTCCAATACCCGTTTTCATCTCCAATTCTCATCAAGAACTGTTACGCCTAGATATCATCGCTTCACCTATGTTCCCCATAATCCTCGGCATGCCATGGTTACAGGCCCACAATCCTGACATTAATTGGATCACAGGTGAGGTTACCTTTTCCTCCCCATATTGCCAACAGTCTTGTAAACTTCAGGACACTCAGAAGAATCCTACCTTGCTCTGTTTAAACACAGATCCTAGCCTGCACCTTTCCATCCCTTCTGCATATCATGATTTCTTAGATGTATTCAGCAAGCAGGGGGCAGAGGTCTTACCCCCTCACCGGGCCTATGACTGTCCTATCGAATTACTCCCCGGTGCCGAGATACCTTTTGGAAGAATATTTCCTTTAACGGAAGTGGAACAAGGGGCTTTAAAAGAATATATCGATGAGAATCTAAAGAAAGGCTTCATTCGTCCATCCACGTCTCCAGCAGGTGCAGGTATCTTCTTCGTACAAAAGAAAGACAAGACCCTCAGACCATGTGTAGATTACCGTGAGCTGAACAAAATCACTGTAAAGAACCGTTACCCTCTTCCTCTGGTACCAGAGCTGTTCCAAAGACTTGGGACAGCTACCATATTTACTAAGCTTGACCTCCGCGGAGCCTACAATTTGGTTCGTATTAGGGACGGAGACGAATGGAAGACCGCCTTTCGTACTCGTTATGGACATTTTGAATACCTTGTGATGCCGTTTGGGCTGTGCAATGCTCCTGCTACATTCCAGTACTTCATCAATGATGTTTTACGAGACTTTCTAGATCTGTTTGTTATCGTCTATTTAGACGACATACTAATTTTCTCTTGTTCCCTTGAATCCCATCGCAGGCACGTCAAAAGTGTATTGGCCCGGCTTCGACAACACGGTCTATATGCAAAAGCTGAGAAATGTGAATTTGAACAGGAAAGTATTCCATTTTTGGGGTTAATCATTTCCAGCAAGGGCATTAAGATGGACCCCCAAAAGGTCACTGCAGTACTAGACTGGCCAGTCCCAACAGATAAAAAGGGGATCCAGCGATTCGTTGGATTCGCTAATTTCTACCGCAAATTTATTAAGGGGTTTTCAGCCATCATTACACCCATCACACAGCTAACTAAACAGGGTACTCGTTTCCACTGGTCTGCTGAGGCTCAGAAGGCTTTCGAGACTCTCAAGGGCCTTTTTACCTCTGCTTCCGTACTAAAACATCCAGATTCCTCTCTGCCATTTGTACTAGAGGTGGACGCATCCGAAATTGCGGTAGGGGCAGTGTTGTCCCAAAGACAGGGAACTAAGGCCCTGTTATATCCTGTGGCCTTCTTCTCTCGTAAATTGTCCACGGCAGAGAGAAATTATGATGTAGGTGACAGAGAATTATTGGCTATTAAATCCGCGTTGGAGGAGTGGCGCTATCTGCTAGAGGGTGCCGCTCATCCAGTCTTAATTTTTACAGATCATAAGAACCTGGAGTATTTGAGGTCTGCAAAAAGGTTGAAGCCACGCCAAGCCAGGTGGGCTCTCTTTTTCTCCAGGTTCTCTTTTCATGTCACTTATCGCCCTGGTTCCAAGAATACCAAGCCTGATGCCCTATCCAGGATGTTTCACAAGCCCCAAGAGGTTTCCCCTCCGGACACCATTCTGTCCCCGGGGAATTTTCTTTTGCTTCAGGGAGATTTGCTTTCCCGGATTAAGCAGGCTTCCGCAGAATTGGGGTCTCCCATTAGGCCAGAACTCCAAGTTAAGGATGGGTTATTATGGCACGAGAATAGGATTTTTATACCTGAAGAACTACGAGTTTCAGTACTAGAACTCTGTCATGATCATGCTTTTGCTGGGCATTTTGGAGTGGCTAAAACTACTGATCTGGTACAGCGTACCTTTTGGTGGCCTCAGTTACGTGATGATTGTAAGAGATTTGTTGAGTCCTGTACCACCTGTATCAGAAACAAGGGGCACAGGACCAAGGCATGGGGTTTGCTAAAGCCATTACCTGTCCCAGATAGGCCTTGGAAGATGCTTTCTATAGATTTTATTGTGGAATTACCTCCGGCTGGGGGTTTCACCTCAATTTTTGTCATAGTAGACCGGTTGTCGAAGATGGCCCACTTTGTCCCAATGAAGGGCACTCCCTCAGCTACAGAGACAGCACAGGCATTCATTAGAGAAGTCATCAGGCTCCATGGGGTACCAGCTAATATCGTTTCAGATCGGGGGGTACAGTTTACCTCCCGATTCTGGAGGTCTCTATGCAAAACATTGAAGATTGAACTCTCATTTTCATCTGCTTACCACCCCCAGACTAATGGGCAAACAGAAAGAACAAACCAGACTCTTGAACAATATTTACGCTGTTTTTCCTCATTTGCCCAGGATGATTGGATTTCTGTTCTTCCATTAGCCGAATTTGCCTACAACAACTCTATTCATTCTGCTATCAAACAAACCCCATTTTTTGCAAATTATGGTTACCACCCTTCTTTTCTGCCTAATTCTCTTCCAGAGTGCACAGTACCCGCAGTTCAGGAGAGGCTGGACTTCTTCACTTCCAACAATCAAGTTTTGCAGGAGACCATGACCAGGACCCAGGAGTATAATAAAGCAACTTTTGATAAGAAGAGACGAGGTGAGCTGTTACTTACACCCGGGGACCAGGTATGGTTATCTACAGTGAATCTCAGGATGGCCTGTCCATCAAGGAAATTGGGTCCCAAGTTCCTTGGCCCATTCCCTGTTAAGCGAAGGATTAATGAGGTGGCATACGAACTTGAACTTCCGGATTCATTAAAAGTGCATCCAGTATTTCATGTGTTTGTCTACTCAAACCTTCTGTTTCTAACCCATTTCCAGGCCGAAGTACGGATCCTCCTGATCCAATTTTGGTGGATGGGGAGGAAGAATTCGAGGTGGAGGCTATCATGGACCATAGGAGAAGAGGCAACCAAAATCAATTTTTGATAAAATGGAGAGGGTTCGGCCCAGAAGAAAATTCTTGGGAACCCGAGGATAATATTCATGCTAAAAATCTCTTACAATCTTTTAAAAGAGCCCATCCGGAGAAATTCCTTCAAAGGGGCATCCGGAGGCTGCCCCTTGGGGGGGGGCAATGTCATGAAGATCCTGCCAATAATCAGCGATCCAGACGCAGGGGGACACGGCCGCGGGTTCCACTGCGCATGCGCACTCGTTCACGGGTGCTGTCACGCACGGGCACGCGCGCGCGCACTCCCGCTAGTGCCAGGCGGGCTATTTAAACCGGCCTGTCACACTCCATCCCCGCTGTCTGCTCTACAGCGTTCCGTGTGCCTTAACCTGATCTGACCTGTGTACTCTGCTATCTGACCCGGCTTCCTGTTAGACCATCCTGCTATCCGCCTGCACCAGACCCTCTTGGCTTGCCTGACCATCCCTCTGTATTGTCCCGGGTACCTCTGCTGATCGACCGATACCGACCTCTGGCTTGTTTGACCACCCTTCAGTCTGACACCGGCATCCAGCGTTCCAGTCTACTACCTGCTGCCTTGTTCCTGGTTCCAGTCCAGCGTTCCAGTCTACTACCTGCTGCCTTGTTCCTGGTTCCAGTCCAGCGTTCCAGTCTACTACCTGCTGCCTTGTTCCTGGTTCCAGTCCAGCGTTCCAGTCTACTACCTGCTGCCTTGTTCCTGGTTCCAGTCCAGCGTTCCAGTCTACTACCTGCTGCTTGTTCCTGGTTCCAGTCCAGTGTTCCAGGCTACTACCTGCTGCCTTGTTCCAGGTTCCAGTCCAGTGTTCCAGGCTACTACCTGCTGCCTTGTTCCAGGTTCCAGTCCAGTGTTCCAGGCTACTACCTGCTGCTTGTTCCAGGTTCCAGTCCAGCGTTCCAGGCTACTACCTGCTGCTTTGTTCCTGGTTCCAGACCTGCTTACTTACCTGCTTCCTTATCTGCTGTGACTCCGGGACCTCTCTGCGATTCAGCGACCTCTTCAGCTTCTAGACCCAGAGGGTGTCACCATTCCTGAACTTCCGGTGACTGTCGATCCTGCCAGGCACCCATACCACTCCTCACTCCTGGCCTTCTGTCTCCATTCCAGAGGAACAG
This sequence comes from Lithobates septentrionalis, assembly GCA_037952835.1. NCBI lineage: Eukaryota > Metazoa > Chordata > Amphibia > Anura > Ranidae > Lithobates > Lithobates septentrionalis. The sequence goes on from JBBDGP010002273.1 coordinate 1,315,454, forward strand.
GAGTGGGAGCTGTAAGGGAGGTCCTTCTCTGCACTTCAGGCTCACAACCCACCAGGTACGTGACAGTGACACAGCTGTTCCTCCCACTCCTCACCCCCCTTTAGACACTGCTGTTCCTCCCTCTCCTCACCCCCCAGCAGACACTGCTGTTCCTCCCTCTCCTCACCCCCCAGCAGACACTGCTGTTCCCCCCCCCCCCCCTCTATCAGACACTGCTGTTCCTCCCACTTCTCACCCCCAGCAGACACTGCTGTTCCTTCCACTCCTCACCACCCAGCGGACACTGCTGTTCCTCCCACTCCTCACCCCCCATCAGACACTGCTGTTCCCCCCACTCCTCATCCCCTATCAGACACTGCTGTTCCTCCCACTCCTCACCCCCCAGCAGACTGGGAGCAGCGATCAGTGACACTGCAGGCTGGCACTGTGAGTATACATGCCACTCCCCCCACTCCTCACCCCCCAGCAGACTGGGAGCAGCGATCAGTGACACTACAGACTGGCACTGCGAGTGTACATGCCACTCCCCCCACTCCTCACACCCCAGTAGACAGGGCGCTGGCATGGCGGTGATCAAGATGCTGGTACGGGGTATGGCGGTGATCAGGATGCTGGTATGGCCTATGGCGGTGATCAGGATGCTGGTATGGGGCATGGCGGTGATCACGATTCTGGTATGGAGCATGGCGTTGATCAGGATGCTGGTATGGGGTATGGCAGTGATGAGATATGGGGGTTCCCTCCACTCCTCACACCCCAACAGACACTGCTGTTCACTATACTCCTCACCCCATAGCAGACTGGGGGCATTGATCAGTGACACTGGGTCAGGCTGGCACTGTGAGTGTACATGCCACTCCCCCCACTCCTCACCCCTCATCAGACACTGCTGTTCCCTCCATTCCTCAACCCCCAGCAGACACTGCTGTTCCTTTCACTCCTCACCCCCCATCAGACACTGCTGTTCCCCCCACTCCTCACCCCTCAGCAGACACTGCTGTTCCTCCCACTCCTCATCCCCCATTAGACACTGCTGTTCCTCCCACTCCTCGCCCCCCAGCAGGCACTGCTGTTCCTCCCACTCCTCACCCCCCATCAGACACTGCTGTTCCTCCCACTCCTCACCCCCCAGCAGACACTGCTGTTCCTCCCACTCCTCACCCCCCCATCAGACACTGCTGTTCCTCCCACTCCTCACCCCCCAGCAGACACTGCTGTTCCCCCCACTCCTCACCCCCCATCAGACACTGCTGTTCCTCCCACTCCTCACCCCCCATCAGACACTGCTGTTCCTCCCACTCCTCACCCCCTATTAGACACTGCTGTTCCTCCCACTCCTCACCCCCCATCAGACACTGCTGTTCCCCCCACTCCTCACCCCCCATCAGACACTGCTGTTCCTCCCACTCCTCACCCCCCATCAGACACTGCTGTTCCTCCCACTCCTCACCCCCCATCAGACACTGCTGTTCCTCCCACTCCTCACCCCCTATAAGACAATGCTGTTCCTCCCACTCCTCACCCCCTATAAGACACTGCTGTTCCTCCCACTCCTCACCCCCCATCAGACACTGCTGTTCCCCCCACTCCTCACCCCCCATCAGACACTGCTGTTCCTCCCACTTCTCACCCCCCATCAGACACTGCTGTTCCTCCCACTCCTCACCCCCCATCAGACACTGCTGTTCCTCCCACTCCTCACCCCCTATAAGACACTGCTGTTCCCCCCACTCCTCACCCCCCATCAGACACTGCTGTTCCTCCCACTCCTCACCCTCTATCAGACACTGCTGTTCCCCCCACTCCTCACCTCCCATCAAACACTGCTTTTCTTCCCACTCCTCACCCTCTATCAGACACTGCTGTTGCCCCCACTCCCTTGACCTTGCCTCCCTCACTACAGCCTCCATATCTTTTCTGTCTTCCTCTCTTATCCTATCCTCCTCTCTTATGCTGGTCTCCTCTCTTATCCTGGCTCGCTTGACCTTGCCTCCCTCACTATGGCCTCTTCCTTTATTCTGGCCTCCTCCTTTTTTCTGTTCTCCTCCTTTATACTGGCCTCCTCCCTTATTCTGGCATGTTCTTTTGTACTGGCCTCCTCCATTATCCTGGCATCCTCCTTTATCCTGGCCTCCTCCCTTATTCTGGCTTGTTCTTGTGTCCTGGCCTCCTCCCTTTTTCTGGCCTCCTCTCTTATCCTGGACTCCTCTCTTAACCTGGACCCCTCCCTCACCCTGGCCTCCTCTCTCACCCTGGCCTCCTCTCTTAACCTGGCCTCCTCTCTCATCCTGGCCTCCTCTCTTAAGGAAAAAATATAACAAGACCTACCTAATGTACAGCTTCTACCACAATCTGAATAAGAATAATATCTCTCTCTCTCTCTCTCTATATATATATATATATATATATATATATATATATATATATATATATATATATATAGTAACTTTCTGAATAGATAACTCGCAAACCATTCAGTGTGTGTGTCTTCCTGTGTACACAGTACAGGCTTCTTATATTTTTAATACAACAGATAGTCCTACTTCAATATAATATATATATATATATATATATATATATATATATATATATATATATACAGTATATACTGTATATTTACACTGTGGAAGCTGTATGTGGAACTGAGCCATATATATGAAGGATATCCCATTAACCTCCACTATGTATGAATATGCTGCCAGCAAACAGATGATGCCGACACTGATATTCTATAGGAGACCGACCATAAACCATAATGTTGCTGATGTTTTGCATACCATATAAACCACACCTTTCATTATAAATAATTTGCTTTATTGAGCTTTTACATTACTACAAAATATACAAATAATCACACCATGCCAATTCAGTGTAGACGTCATTCCCCACCGAAGGGGTCGGCAGACACTTTACCAGACTCTACAAACAAGAAGAAGTCGGGTATCAGCTAAAACCTATAAAACAAATTTGAAGAAGGAATCTAGTCAACATGGATTTCTAAGTTTTTAGTGGAGTGGGGAAAGGTTTTATCACCAGATCTTAGGACCCAGATGAAGATGTCTCCTACACCCAGCATGGCTGTTACCAGAGTTGTCCAAGATGGAGAATTCACTAGAGAGTAGTTGATGAACAGAAATGTATCCTCTTGTGCCCTGGTGCCCAACCTGTGACCCTTGGGTAGTTGTTGTGCAGCCGTTGGACCCCAGCAGTTAGTAATGAAGGTATTGATTTATAAAGTGACTACAATGGCAGTGATTTCAGACTATGCCTGACCCTATAAGGTCTCCAGTCCCCAACCACACCTGTAGCATGTCCACAGATTCTGACCATCTCCTGTGATATGTCCACAGACCACAGTCTTCTGTAGTATTACATATAATGAACATTATATGCAACCCTTTGTTAATGTCAGGGTCACAGTTGAGGCCCCCTATAACTCATAAGTTGACTACCACTGTTCTAGTGGATTTCTGAGAGATATATGGCCAACACAAGGCAGTGCCAAACTGCCAATAGTAGCTTGGCTGAAAAATCTGAACTCATCACTGATAGAGATGGCCCATCAATGTCCTTGATGGCAGGACCAAGCTCTGATTTAGCCAGAATTGTACTTTAACATGATATATAGACAGTTTTTGCATAGAGAAAGGGGATGATTGTCCTGCCATTATCAAAGCACATAAAATCTGGAAGGTAGAACAAAGGAATATTTGTAAAGTGTAAAGCCTATGTCATAGTATCGAACAGTAGCGGCTGGTGCTCAAAATTTTTGGGGGGGCACAAACAAAGTGAAAAATTCAGAAAAAAAACCCCATCAATTGCAGCCTCACTGTGCCCATCAAACGCAGCCACTGTGCCCATCAATTGTTTCCACTGTGCCCATCAAACACAGCCACTGTTCCATCAAACTCAGCCACTGTTTCAGCAAACACAGCCACTGTTCCCATCAAACGCAGCCACTGTGCCCATCAAACGCAGCCACTGTGCCCATCAATTGTTTCCACTGTGCCAATCAAACGCAGCCACTGTGCTATCAAACGCTGCCACTGTGCTATCAAACAGCGCCACTGTGCCCATCAAATGCCACCACTGTGCCCATCAAAAGCCAACACTGTGCCCATCAAACGCAGCCACTGTGCCCATCAAACGCTGCCACTGTGACATCAAATGCTCCCACTGTGTCATCAAATGCTCCCACTGTGCCCATCGAATGCTGCCACTGTGCCATCAAATGCTCCCACTGTGCCCATCGAACACTGCCACTGTGGCCCCCTTCCCCCGCCCGCTTACCCTGTCTCGGTGGCGGCGGTTGTGTCCTCCCTGCTCCTCCATGTCCTCGATGTCTTCTCCCATCCTCTCCTGCTGTCCTCTACTATGATTGGATGCCTCATAGGCATCCAATCACAGTGCCTGTCGTTTCAACCAATCAGGTGACTGGTAACAGACCCGAGCACCTGATTGACGGAGAGGCTGTTCAGTGTTAGGAAAGCGAATATTCATTTGCTTTTTTTCTAACACAGCTGGGTGAATTGCGAGCACCAAGCATGGCACTGGCTGTTTACCTTTTTTGACACCTATTAGAGCCTATAGCTCTAATCAGGTGCTTCAAAAACAACCCCCCACCGCTGTAATTCAGGCGCACGGCACCCAAAAAGGGCCTGAATAGGGGTTGGCAGCGGCGGCAATAGATAGATTCATACAATGCATGAATCTATCTATTGGTGATAGAGGGGGGTGGCAGGAAAGAGGGGGCGGCGCCCATGCGCCATTATGGAAGCACCGCCACTGACTGGAGCTAAGTGCACAGGACAGACCTACGGTGCCTTAAAAGTATTCATACCGCTTGAAATTTTCCACATTTTGTCATGTTAAAGCCAAAAACATAAATGTGTTTTATTGGGATTTTATGTGATAGACCAACACAAAGTGGCACATAATTGTGAAGTGGAAGGAAAATGATAAATGGTTTTCAAAATTACAAATTTACATATAAATATGTGAACAGTGTGGGGTACATTTGTATTCAGCCCCCCTGAGTCAATACTTTGTAGAACCTCCTTTCACTGCAATTACAGCTGCAAGTCTTTTTAGGGATGTCTCTACCAGCTTTGCATATCTAGAGAGTGACATTTTGGCCCATTCTTCTTTGCAAAATAGCTCAAGATCTGTCAGATTGGATGGAGAGTGTCTGTGAACAGCAATTTTCAAGTCTGGCCACAGATTCTCAGTTGGATTTAAGTCTGGACCACCATGTTTCACAGTGGGGATGGTGTGTTCAGGGTGATGGGCAGTGTTTGTTTTCCACCACACATAACGTTTTGCTTTTAGGCCAGAAAGTTCTATTTTGGTCTCCTATGACCAGAGCACCTTCTTCCACATGTTTGCTGTGTCCCCCACATGGCTTCTCGCAAACTGTAAACGGAACTTCTTATTGCTTTCTTTGAACAATGGCTTTCTTCTTGCCACTCTTCCATAAAGACCAGATTTGTGGAGTGTACGACTAATAGTTGTCCTGTGGACAGATTCTCCCACCTGAGCTGTGGATCTCTGCAGCTCCTCCAGAGTTACCATGGGCCTCTTGGCTGCTTCTCTGATTAATGCTCTCCTTGCCCGGCCTGTCAGTTTAGATGGACGGCCATGTCTTGGTAGGTTTGCAGTTGTGCCATACGCTTTCCATTTTCAGATGATGGATTGAACAGTGCTCCGTGAGATGTTTAAAGCTTGGGATATTTTTTTACAACCTAACCCTGCTTTATACTTCTCCACAACTTTATCCCTGACCTGTCTGGTGTGTTCCTTGGCCTTCATGATGCTGTTTGTTCACTAATGTTCTCTAACAAACCTCTCAGGGCTTCACAGAACAGCTGTATTTATACTGAGATTAAATTACACACAGGTGGACTCTATTTACTAATTAGGTGACTTCTGAAGGCAATTGGTTCCACTAGATTTTAGTTGGGGGTATCAGAGTAAAGGGGGCTGAATACAAATGCACGCCGCACTTTTCACATATTTATTTGTAAACAGTTTTGAAAACTATTTATCATTTGCCTTCCACTTCACAATTATGTGCCACTTTGTGTTGGACTATCACATAAAATTCCATTAAAATACATTTATGTTTTTGCTTGTAACATGACAAAATGTGGAAAATTTCAAGGGGTGTGAATACTTTTTCAAGGCACTGTATTTCAATAACTACAGGACAGATGTAGGTAATGATCTGCATTAAAGTTTTGTAAAATCCTATCAACTTATACAAATGACAGAGAAATAGTTTTTAATTGAACACATTTTTTTTTTCAATGTATACAGTTGACTTGGAATTCTTAATAATAAACCCCAGTAGCAATGACCCAAACATACCTGGGATCAGTCCTGGACGGGTATAGAAAACTTTAGTAATAAGGAGAGCCGGCAAAACTGTAATCCTTGAAGTGTCGTTTATTGGTACATCAGAGTGACAATAAAACAATAAAACAATAAAGCTGACGCGTTTCGGCAATAGCCTTAGAAAACTTAACTGAAGTTCAGATGCCAAATCCGACCCCTATTTTAAAAAAAAAAACAATTTGGTCAGGAGCAACGATTTTAATCATGTTTAACGAGGAACTGCCGTCTGCTCACATAATTTGTACTGAAAACATCTACTATGGCCTGGTCAGTAAGTGGTTAAAAAAATAAAATTATTTACTTTCAGCATGAATCGGAAGTGACATCATGATGTTACTCCAGTCCTCCAAGGCCATAGAGTCGATAAAAGAGTATCTACTCATTAATTGCCTATGGGAGCACGCAGCCGCACCTTTGGATCGTTTCTGCGGCGAACTAGCGGAAACGGTGAGCCCGAGAAACACCGGCAAGCGACAGGAGGCTTTGGAAAGCGTTCCAGTGGCTCATGAGCCACTCGGAATGCTTTCATGAGAAAGCCCACCGCCGGCTGTAAAAGACAATACCGGGGTTATGGTCAATATCTTCAGCAATAATCCTGGTAAACCACTTACAAACCTGAAAATTATACACAGTATCTCACAAAAGTGAGTACACCCCTCACATTTTTGTAAATATTTTATTATATCTTTTCATGTGACAACACTGAAGAAATGACACTTTGCTACAATGTAAAGTAGTGAGTGTACAGCTTGTATAACAGTGTAAATTTGCTGTCCCCTCAAAATAACTCAACACACAACCATTAATGTCTAAACCGCTGGCAACAAAAGTGAGTACAACCCTAAGTGAAAATGTCCAAATTGGGCCCAATTAGCCATTTTCCCTCCCCGGTGTCATGTGACTCGTTAGTGTTACAAGGTCTCAGGTGTGAATGGGGAGCAGGTGTGTTAAATTTGGTGTTATCGCTCTCACTCTCTCATACTGGTCACTGGAAGTTCAACATGGCACCTCATGGCAAAGAACTCTCTGAGGATCTGAAAAAAAGAATTGTTTTTCTACATAAAGATGGCCTAGGCTATAAGAAGATTGCCAAGACACTGAAACTGAGCTGCAGCACGTTGGCCAAGACCATACAGCGGTTTACAGGACAGGTTCCACTCAGAACAGGCCTCCCATGGTCGACCAAAGAAGTTGAGTGCACATGCTCAGCGTCATATCCAGAGGTTGTCTTTGCGATATATATGTATGAGTGCTGCCAGCATTACTGCAGAGGTTGAAGGGGTGGGGGGTCAGCCTGTCAGTGCTCAGACCATACGCCGCACACTGCATCAAATTGGTCTGCATGGCTGTCATCCCAGAAGGAAGCCTCTTCTAAACATGATGCACAAGAAAGTCCGCAAACAGTTTTTCTGAACACAAGCAGACTAAGGACATGAAACAGAGAGGTGATAAGGGCGCTCTGGTGGAGGTGGGTAGCTGGTCAGAGGGATGATAGTGATGAGATGGCACTTCTGGCAGCACTTTGGTTAATGGAGAAGCAACTCTGAAGATATAAAAAAGGAAAAGAAAGGCGCCTCTAAGTGCAGTATGTCAAATTTAATAAAGTGCACAAAGGGTTAAAAGCACTTACAAGATTGTTGAGTGTTAAAAGACATGATAAAATCAGGAGTCCTCATCTGTGGCATGTGTCCATCCTCAGCACGGTGGTAGAGAGCAGCGTAGAGCCGTCCAGCAGCTGTAAAGCGTTCTCATGCGTGTTGGAAAGAGGAGGCAGCAGGGAAGCCTGTATTCACTGCGGGACACACAAGGCTGATGGTGTCAGTGTAGAGAAGGGGGTGGTAACGCGTTTCGGAGCATGTGCGGCTCCTTCGTCAGACCTACGCCCACACTCCTCAAGCTGGCTTATAAATGGTGAGGGGGAGGAGCAAGGGGAGGAGTATGGGCAGATACTAAATACACAATAATAAGGGAAGTGACAGATGTATTATGAGGACGGCCAAGATGACCGTGCACTCGCAAAATGGATTATTAACGTCAGTGCTATATACAATGAAGTCCTGAAGGAATTTGACACAGGGGTACAGGGCACAGATGGCAGTGGTTAAATTAACAATAATAAATAAATAAATATACAAACATAAAGTTGACATTGAATTAATATACAGGTGTGTTACATGGTCCGCCGGGTGTCTATATGAATGTGTTATAAAGGCGGCCAGGCGTTTGTACACATGCAAATAGGGTCGTAAGTCTAATGTTGAGTTGGCAATGAATAAATCTACAGCCGGGTTACAAGGGCGGCCAGGCGTATATACACATGTGTTACCGGGGCAGCCAGGAATCTATGTGCACGTGTTACAAAGGCAGCCGGGCGTTTGTACACATGCAAATAAGGTAGTAAGTCTAATGTTGAATTAACAATGAATAAATAGTAAATAAATATGTAGCCGTGTTACAAGGGCAGCCGGGGAGCTATACACCTGTGTTACAGGGGCGGCCAGGCATCTGTACACATGCAAATAAAGTAATAAATCTGTTGTAAGGGGATAAAAAAAAAAAAAAAAAAGGAATAAGCGATTACTAATTATGTCTGTAACAATGATAAAACAGTGATGAATATTACTTTACTATGAATAAGTGTATAGGTGTGTTACAAGGGCGGCCGGGCATCTATACACTAAGGACAGATAGAGGAAAATAGTGGATGCTTATACAAGTTGTACGAATTGTGCAGATTATGCCTGTAGCAATAATCTCACGGTGAGAGGTATTACTCAACTGTGTACTAGAATATAGAAGTGTTACAGGGGCGGCTGGGCGTCTATAAACTACAGAAGGATAATAGGAGGTGGTGGATACTTATACAAATAGTGCAGATTATGCCTGTAGCAATACTCTGACGATAATAGATAATAATAGACTGTAAATAAGTATGCGAGTGTGTTACAGGGGCGGCCGAGCATTTACACACCCGCAAATAAGGTCACAAATATACTATAAGGAATTAACTTATAGAAATAGGTAATAAGATGTAATGGATGCTCTACAAATAGTATTTGATTGTGACAGATGGCAGATATGTACATGTATAACAGGCAAACACCATGACGTATGGATATGATAATTCGGAGGGATGAATGATAAATGAACCATAATATTACAGTCTGTATGTTAAATGTGGTATCATCTAGAGCAGGGGTCCTCAAACTACGGCCCGCGGGCCACATGCGGCCCGCCGAGGACATTTATCCGGCCCAATCCACCCAGGCCGGGGCCAGGTCGGCTCGGCTTCGGCAGGGAGCATATCCGCTCCGCTCTGCTCAAGCCGCCTCCCCCACACCAGTAATGGAGGGCTCCGTGTGCCGCGCTGCATGCTGGGAAGTGTAGTTCCCAGCACAGTCCCGCACGGAGAGTGAGACAGGAGGCGCGAAGAGTGACAGAGAGAGCGGAGGCTTCAAGCAACAGCCTACGAACAAGTGAGGACCCCACTGTCCCCCTGTCCACCCCTCTGTCCCCCTGTCCACCCCACTGTCCCCCTGTCCACCCCTCTGTCCCCCTGTCCACCCCATTGTCCCTCTGTCCCCCTGTCCACCCCACTGTCCCCCTGTCCACCCCTCTGTCCCCTTGTCCCCCCTCTGTCCACCCCACTGTCCCCCTGTCCCCCCTCTGTCCACCCCACTGTCCCCCTGTCCACCCCACTGTCCCCCTGTCCACCCCACTGTCCCCCTGTCCACCTCTCTGTCCCCCTGTCCACCTCTCTGTCCCCCTGTCCACCTCTCTGTCCCCCTGTCCACCCCACTGTCCCCCTGTCCCCCCTCTGTCCACCCCACTGTCCCCCTGTCCACCCCACTGTCCCCCTGTCCACCTCTCTGTCCCCCTGTCCACCTCTCTGTCCCCCTGTCCACCCCACTGTCCCCCTGTCCACCCCACTGTCCCCCTGTCCACCTCTCTGTCCCCCTGTCCACCTCTCTGTCCCCCTGTCCACCCCACTGTCCCCCTGTCCACCTCTCTGTCCCCATGTCCACCCCACTGTCCCCCTGTCCACCCTACTGTCCCCCTCTCTGTCCCCCTGTCCACCCCACTGTCCCCCTGTCCCCCCCCTGTCCCCCCTCTGTCCACCCCACTGTCCCCCTGTCCACCCCTCTGTCCCCCTGTCCCCCTGTCCACCCCACTGTCCCCCTGTCCACCCCTCTGTCCCCCTGTCCACCCCTCTGTCCCCCCCTCTGTCCCCCTGTCCACCCCTCTGTCCACCCCTCTGTCCCCCTGTCCACCCCACTGTCCCCCTGTCCACCCCTCTGTCCCCCTGTCCACCCCTCTGTCCTCCTGTCCACCCCACTGTCCCCCTGTCCACCCCACTGTCCCCCTGTCCACCCCACTGTCCCCCCCACTGTCCCCCTGTCCACCCCTCTGTCCCCCTGTCCACCCCTCTGTCCCCCTGTCCACCCCACTGTCCCCCTGTCCACCCACTGTCCCCCTGTCCACCCCTCTGTCCCCCTGTCCACCCCTCTGTCCCCCTGTCCACCCCTCTGTCCCCCTGTCCACCCCCTGTCCACCCCTCTGTCCCCCTGTCCACCCCACTGTCCCCCTGTCCACCCCACTGTCCATCCCACTGTCCCCCTGTCCACCCCATTGTCCCCCTGTCCACCCCTCTGTCCCCCTGTCCACCCCTCTGCCCCCCCTCTGTCCCCCTTGACCACCCCACTGTCCCCCTGTCCACCCCTCTGTCCCCCTGTCCACCCCTCTGTCTCCCTGTCCACCCCTCTGTCCCCCTGTCCACCCCACTGTCCCCCTTTCCACCCCAGTGTCCCCCTGTCCATCCCACTGTCCCCCTGTCCATCCCACTGTCCCCCTGTCCATCCCTCTGTCCCCCTGTCCACCCCTCTTTCCCCCTGTCCACCCCACTGTCCACCCCACTGTCCCCCTGTCCACCCCTCTGTCCCCCTGTCCACCCCTCTGTCCCCCTGTCCACCCCTCTGTCCCCCTGTCCATCCCCTATATATATTATTATTTATTATTCATTCTTTTATTCTTTTGCACTACAAAAAAGATGTGTGCATAGGAATTTAGGAATTAGTTCATATTTTTTTTAAACTATAGTGCGGCCCCCCAACAGTCTGAGGGACCGTGAACTGGCCCCCTGTCTAAAAAGTTTGAGGACCCCTGATCTAGAGTAAGGTGCTAATTTCCAATTCTTCATTGATACCTCCAGGCGAAAGTACGTCAAGAGCGTACATCCAATAAGTCTCCCGTTGGCAGAGACGTTTAAATCTCTCTGCCGCAGGGAGAGTGGCTGGTATGGATTCGATGATCCATACTTTTAGGCCTTCGGTAGATTTAGGGTGATGTTGGGTGAAATGTCGTGGGACGCTATGATGGTCTTTACCGGCCTCGATGAATCGGCGGTGCTCTCCAAAACGCTGGCGTAGGGGGCGTATAGTTCGACCTACATAGTGGAGGCCGCAGGGGCAGGTCAGGCAGTATACTACATGGTCTGTAGAACAGGTGTAGAATTCTGAAATTTTGTATGTTTTATTTTTAATCGTGAATGTTTTTTGACCATGTTGTACAAAACTGCATGTAAGGCAAAGGGGTTTGCGGCATTGATACATCCCAATCATAAAAAAGAGTTGGAGTGAAGATGACGTATTTGTTTTCTTTTTGAGTTTGCTTGGGGCAATCTTTCCCTTAATGTTAGGTGCTTTCCTATATGAAAATTTAGGTTTATTTGATATACTGTCTTTGAGATGGGGATCCTGCAGTAGTATTGGCCAATGTTTATGAACTATGTGTTCCATATTTTTGTATTTGTTATGAAATTGAGTCGTGAACCGAATGTCCTTTGATGAATTCATTCTATGGGTATGAGTATCAGGATTGATGTATGTGGTGTAGGCTTGTTCGATGAGTGAAGGAGGGTAGCCTTTTTCAATGAATTTTTGTTTGAGATTTATGCTTTGTGTCTGATAGTCTGACTGCATGGTGCAATTATGTCTGAGACGGCAGAATTGACTTTTTGGAATGTTTTTTAGCCAACGAGGGTGATGGCAACTATTGAAGTGCAGATAGGAATTCCCAGCAGTGGGTTTGCAATAATTTTTTGCATGGATGCGACCAGTATCATGAAATAGATCAAGGTCTAAGAATGCTAGATGTGTTTTATCGTGAACAGATGTAAAGGATAGGCCCATGTTGTTATTATTACAATGGGAAACAAAAGATTCAATATCATCGGTATTACCGTCCCAGATAATAATGATGTCATCAATGTAACGACCGTAAAATATAATTTTGGCCATGAAAGGGTTATTCGCCCATATGTATCGCGTTTCCCAAAGACCCATAGTTAAGTTAGCATATGAAGGTGCAAAATTGGTGCCCATGGCAGTGCCATGGGTTTGAAGGTAGTAATGGTCTTCAAATATGAAATAATTGTGAGTCAGGCAGAAGAATGTGGCGTCTAGAATGAATTTAACTTGGTTTGGATGAATGGATGGGTCTTCTGACAGAAAGTGTTGTATGGCCTGCATGTCGACATTATGGGGGATGGATGTGTATGAGTGGACATCCAGTGAGAGCCAGATGTAGTTGGGCTCCCATTGGTATGGACCTAATAATTCAAGCAGGTGTATTCCATCTTTGATATGGGATTGTAAATTGGAAACAAAAGGTTGTAGAAAAAGGTCTACATACTGGGAAAAACCACTAGTAATACTGTTCATAGAGGCAACTATGGGTCTGCCAGGGGGGTTGGTAGTGCTTTTATGTACTTTAGGTAAATGATAGAAATACGGAGTTTGATGATATTTTTTAACCAAGAATGAAGCTTCGTTTTTGGTAATTACATTATCTTTGGTGGCTTGGTTAACTAAAATTGTAACATCAATAGTGAAACTAGGTAGGGGGTCCTCTTGCAATTTTGTATAGGTTTGTGAGTCTCCGAGTAGTCTAATGGCCTCTTTGATGTAGTCTACCCGGTTTTGCAACACAATGCTACCGCCCTTATCTGCTGATTTAATGATAACATTCTCATTGGTTTTCAATAAATTGAGGGCTAATCTTTTCTGGGTATGTTAAATTGTGATTTTTATAGGGGTTGTGTTGCTGTTGGCACATCATCAATAATTCAGAGTATACCATGCGGTAAAATGTTTCAAGGCATGGGCCTTTAGATTGTGTGGGATAAAAATTAGACAGGGGACGAAGATTGGTGTGTTTAACTGCAGGAGAACAATTTAGATGTTGGGTATATAAGAGGGCATCTGATTCAGGATTATCAGGGTTAAGGAGCGGTCCAGTTCCTTCGTGATATAATTCTTCTAATATATCCAAGGCTATTTTTTCATCTAGGATGTTGCTATAGGCTGAAGACGGGGAGGTTGTGTCAATTGAAATGATAGATGCATCTTTAGCTGCTTTTATATTATAAAATCTTTTGAGGGTAAGGTCTCGGATAAACTTGTTCAAATCTTTGAACAACTGGAAGGCGTTAGGCAAATTAGTGTATCATGTCTTTTAACACTCAACAATCTTGTAAGTGCTTTTAACCCTTTGTGCACTTTATTAAATTTGACATACTGCACTTAGAGGCGCCTTTCTTTTCCTTTTTTATATCTTCAGACTAAGGACATGGATTACTGGAACCATGTCCTGTGGCCTGATGAGACCAAGATAAACTTATTTGGTTCAGATGGCGTCAAGCTGTCAGGAAAGAAGCAAGGACCGGTCTCGCCAATATCGCTGCCTTCCTTCGCACATGCGCGGTAGAGAGGCACTCCAGCGCATCCCTGGGCACAATACAGCGAAACGGTTAATGCGTGTGCGCAATTCAGCTGAACGGCTAATGTGTGTGTGCAATTCAGCGGAACGGCGAACGCGCGTACGCAATAGCGCATGCACAACATGAGCCTCCCACTAGCCTATAAAGCCACTCTGTGCCATGACCAGATTGTTGGTTTGTCGTTCAGCTCCCCGTGTGTTTTCTGTTTGTATCCTGATTCTTGATTACCTGTTGTGACCTGGATTGACCTTGACCTGCTCTGATCTCTTCCTGTGTTTGACCCTCAGCCTGTCTACGGATATTGCTTCCTGTATCCAGTGATTGACCCTCAGCCTGCTCCTGAACTTTGCTATTGTCTTCAGTGCTCGACCCCTGGCTTGCTCACAGGCTTTGCCTCCAGTTACCTGTGTTTGACCCTTGGCCTGTTTACGGACTTTGCTATTAATCTTTAGTACTAAGTCATCAGCCTGCTGACAGACCTGCTAACAGTCCTTTGCACCAGACTGTTTTTGCCTATCTAAGAGACTCTTACTAGTCATCGGTGTTTGACCCCCGGCCTGTTGTTGGATTAGCTGTTGATCTTCCTTCTTGAGCTTCAGCATCTTCCAGTCCTGCACAGCTGTCTCCCTGCCGGTGACCTTCATGCAAGACCTACCCAGTCTGCTGGTGACTCGTGCCCTTCACCCCCTGTACCATCTCCAGGAGTGGAGTGCGCTTACTCGCAAGAGGTTTCCACTCTCAGCATCTCGGCCTCGGTGAGTACCCTTATCTGACACAAGTGTGTGGGGCGGCAACCAGGTGAGGAAAACAAAGACAAGTGTCTCTTGCCTACAGTCAAGCATGGTGGTGGGAGTGTCATGGTCTGGGACTGTATGAGTGCTGCCGGCACTGGGGATCTTCATTGAGGGAACCATGAATGCCAACATGTACTGTGACATACTGAAGCAGAGCATGATCCCCTCTCTTCGGAGACTGGGCCGCAGGGCAGTATTACAACATAATGACCCCAAACACACCTCCAAGACGACCACTGCCTTTCTAAAGAAGCTGAAGGTAAAGGTGATGGACTGGCCAAGCATGTCTCCAGACCTAAACCCTATAGAGCATCTGTGGGGCATCCTCAAATGGAAGGTGGAGGAGCGCAAGGTCTCTAACATCCACCAGCTCTGTGATGTCGTCATGGAGGAGGGGAAGAGGACTCCAGTGGCAACCTGTGAAGCTCTGATGAACTCCATGCCCAAGAGGGTTAAGGCAGTGCTGGAAAATAATGGTGGCCACACAAAATATTGACACTTTGGGCCCAATTTAGACATTTTCACTTTGGGGTGTACTCACTTTTGTTGCCAGCGGTTTAGACATTAATGGCTGTGTGTTGAGTTATTTTGAGGGGACAGCAAATTTACACTGTTATACAAGCTGTACACTCACTACTTTACATTGTAGCAAAGTGTCATTTCTTCAGTGTTGTCACATGAAAAGATATAATAAAATATTAACAGAAATGTGAGGGGTGTACTCACTTTTGTTAGATACTGTATAGTATGTATTGCAGTAGGCAAGTGGTTAAAGCTGCAACGATTTTGAAAAGGAACCTGAACTACTTTGATGTCACTTTCTTGTAACTTGAGTGCCAGGGAGTATAAAAGTCACATGAAAGTCCCATCAAAGTCCAATCAAAGTCACACTCGAAATGACGCGACTTTTGAGTGGCACTAGTGTGAACGGAGCCTTATTGGACGTGCATCCGTTTATATCTGCCTGACTACATATTTTGCCAGGTCCATAAAAAAAATGAAATTAAAAAGGACTGCGTCGGAGGTAGTCTGATGTAAACAGACGCAAATGTCGACTGTCAAAATACAGACAAAAAAATTACTATAGGCACATAGTTAAATGCATCAAAAGAGCTTATCTGTGTATTTTCTAGTGCAATACTGACATCTAGTGGTCATAAAAGAGAATGATAGCAAACAGATATTTGGTTAAAAATAATGGTCTTCAGTGCATAAACTTACAATGTGAAGACAAGCCAAAGTACATTTAAAAATTGTGGTTGTACGTAAACCATATGAGCACTTATATTTGGGAAAATATCTTTTTATCTATCTATTTGTACATGTTATTATACAAAAATAGCACTTAGTGGACACCTAATTAGCCACACCGACACACTAATGCAAATAACCAAAGAGCAAGTCATGCACACACCCGCAGGGGAAAATAGAGATGTGGTACATTGTGTACACCGTGTCAAGTGGTGAATGTGGCCAAATAGCACTAACAGTGGGAGGGCCCTAAAGGGGCATTGTTAAATAAAACCAGGAATGCGTAACGCACAGTGTGACAGTGTTCAGGAGTGTGTAACACACAGAGGGTCAGATTAAGGAGTGCATTATACACACAGTGCAGGGTTCAGGAATGCGTAATCCTAAGAGTGATAGCGTTTAAGAACAGGGAACCAGGTGAAGTAGTGCACTATGAACAGAGTGCAGGGTTCAGGAGTGCATTATGCACAGGGTGCAGGGTTCAGGAGTGCATTATGCACAGGGTGCAGGACTCAGGAGTGCATTATGCACAGGGTGCATGGTTCAGGAGTGAATTATGCACATGGTGCAGGGTTCAGGAGTGCATTATGCACAGGGTGCAGGGTTCTGGAGTGCATTATGCACAGTGTGCAGGGTTCAGGAGTGAATTATGCACATGGTGCAGGGCTAAGGAGTGCATTATGCACAGGATGCAGGGTTCAGGAGTGGCTTATACACAGAATGTATGGTTCAGGAGTGCATTACGCAGGGGTACAGGAATCAGGAGTGCATTACACACAGGGTGCAGGGCTCAGGAATGCATTATGCACAGGGTTCAGGAGTGCATTACACAGGGGGTGCAGGTTCAGGAGTGCATTACGCACAGGGTGAAGGGTTAAGATGTGCATTACGAGCAGGGTGCATAGTTCAGGAGTACATTATGCACAGGATGCAGGAATCAGGAGTACATTACACACAGGGTTCAGGGTTCAGGAGTGACTTATACAAGGGGTACATGGTTCAGGAGTCCATTAAGCATGGGGCGCAGGAATCAGGAGGAGTGCATTACACAGAGGGTGCAGGAATAAGGAGTGCATTACACACAGGGCTCAGGAGTCATTAGTGCATTACACAGAGGGTATAGGGTTCAGGAGTGCATTACACAGAAGGTGCAGAGTTCAGGAATGCATTACACAGAGGGTGCAGGGTTCAGGAATGCATTACACAGAGGGTGCAGAGTTCCGGAGTGCATTACACACAGGGTGCAGGGTTCAGGAGTGCATTACACACAGTGTGCAAGGTCCAGGGGTGCATTACACAAAGGGGTCAGGGTTCAGGAATGCATTACACAGAGGGTGCAGAGTTCAGGAATGCGTTACACAGAGGGTGCAGAGTTCAGGAATGCATTACACAGAGGGTCCATAGTTCAGTAGTGCATTACACACAGGGTGCAGGGTTCAGGAGTGCATTACACACAGAGTGCATGGCTCAGGAGTGCATTATGCACAAAGTGAAGGGTTCAGGAGTGCATTACGCACAAGGTGCAGGGTTCAGGGATGTTACATACACAGGGTGCAGGGTTCAGGAGTGCATCTCTCAAAGGCCAGTTTACAACCAAACATTATCTCCCCCCAAATCCTCCCCAACCCATATGGATAGTGCAGGGCAGGGAGGGTTATGTGGGGGCCCTTGGGAGAGGTTCACTGTCATTTATAAACACAGAAACCAGGCTTCTAAGTGTATAAGTGACAGTAGTGTGCAGAGAGCACAGCGCAAGTGCGGGAGGTGGAGGAACAAAGTTCTGCCATTTTCCTGCCAAAAAAACAGCCGTGTGCACAAACAACTCAATACATAAAGGATGCAGACATGGCCTATGAGTGCCCATAACATTTTGAATGACCAAACACTAAAAAAAAGAAAAATGTGTGATGTAAATAACAAGGATTGACTTTTGGTGCTAGATCTGCTGATTGCGGTATCTCATCTTATTATGGTGACCATCACAGGCCCTGCATTCCCTATCTCCAGCATAGCTACATCTCCTGTGGTAACTTGCCATTCTGCAGTAACAAGGTAGCTGGCTTATAATTAGCTTTGGCTGCATTCACAGATCGGCATTTTGAGACGCGGGCAGATTTGCCGCGATTCTGCCCACGATTTCAAAGCGCAGAGGTGTGAATGACAAATTGCAGAAAAGCACATTTGAGACGCCATCCATATGAATGGCACCTAAACTCAGGGTACGGTTCTGCTGCGATAAATCGTGCTGCGGCAACCCTGCATCGCGTGAAGCATGTCGCCCAAAAGTCGCTTCTGAACTTTTCTTTTGGAGTGACAAGCTTCACACGATGCAGGTTGCTGTGATTGCAGCGCAATTTATTGGGCGACAATCGTGGCAGAGCCGCACCACGATGAAATCACGGGCAGAATTGCATTTATCCGAGTTGGGAAACCCAAGTGTAATAGGTCAAAAAGAGAGTCAAATGAAAAAACCTTGGGAGTCCAAAGTCTTTATTGTTCAGCTGGTAACAACAAGCAAGCCAAAGGACAGCCAATGCGTTTCGGGGGTCATGAGGATGCTTCAATGCTGGTAATATTATAAGTAATAAACAGACAGTAACATCCTCTCCCTGCAGGTCATTCTGCTTAGGAGTACTACTGAAGCCATTTTATATTCTGCCATTTCACCCAGCCCTGATGAAGGTGGAATGTGTGGCCCCTGAAACACGTTAACTGCATTTTGACCTGCTTGTTATAACCTTTTGAACAATAAAAGCTTTGGACGCCCAAGGATTTTTCACTTGGCAATCTCTTTGACTTATTACATTTATGGAATATTTGGATATAGTGTCACAAGATCTTGGTTATATTTTTATATTTTATTTCTTGGTTATATTTTTATATTTTATTTCTTGGTTATATTTTTAAATTTTTTTTCTTGTTTATTTTTTTATATTTTATTTCTTGGTTATATTTTCATATTTTATTTCTTGGTTATTTTTTTATATTTTATTTCTTGGTTATATTTTTAGATTTTATTTCTTGGTTATTTTTTTAATATTTTATTTCTTGGTTATATGATTAAATTTTATTTCTTGGTTATATTTTTTTATATTTTATTTCTTGGTTATATTTTATTTATGTGAGTACTCGGGCATCCTTGTATTTGTGTTTATGCTTCATGCTATATGTACTTATGTATATATTTTGCAAATAATTGTTATTTATTCCCTAATATAATAGGGTCTCCTGAGGAAGCCAGTAATGCGTAGAGACCTGCGCCCTATTGTCTTCTACAGTCTGGCCTAATACAGTTGCTGTATCAAATGTACACTATATTACCAAAAGTATTGGGACGCCTGCCTTCACACGCACATGAACTTTAATGGCATCCCAGTCTTAGTCCGTAGGGTTCAATATTGAGTTGGCCCACCCTTTGCAGTTATAACAGCTTCAACTCTTATTGGAAGGCTGTCCACAAGGTTTAGGAGTGTGTCTATGGGAATGTTTGACCATTCTTCCAGAAGCGCATTTGTGAGGTCAGGCACTGATGTTGGACGAGAAGGCCTGGCTCACAGTCTCTGATGTAATTCATCCCAAAGGTGTTCTATCGGGTTGAGGCCAGGACTATGTGCAGGTCAGTCAAGTTCCTCCACCCCAAACACGCTCATCCATGTCTTTATGGACGTTGCTTTGTGCACTAGTTAGCAGTCATGTTGGAACAGGAAGGGGTCATCCCCAAACTGTTCCCACAAAGTTGGGAGCATGAAATTGTCCAAAATGTCTTGGTATGCTGATGCTTTAAGAGTTGCAAAAAGAGACTGCGGAACGAGGTATGCCAGTGCCCGCCTAGTTTACTAGACTTTAGAGCAGGGGTCTCAAACTGGCGGCCCTCCAGCTGTTGCGAAACTACAAGTCCCATCATGCCTCTGTCTGTGGGAGTCATGCTTGCAACTGTCAGCCTTGCAATGCCTCATGGGACTTGTAGTTTCGTAACAGCTGGAGGGCCGTCAGTTTGAGACCCCTGCTTTAGAGGCTCGACATCAGATTAAAAAATATCAATTTTTATTGTACAATTCATATAAATGCATAAAACACAGGCAAACGCCTAAAATAGATCCACAATTAGTTGTTGCACAAATTCTCTGCTATAATACCGGAAGACCATATTGTAGATAGCAAACGATATAATATCACTTGTAAAGCTATATGCTTCCAGTAAAATCGGTCTGTCAGTTCAACCTTTTGCCAAAAGACGCGGCTTCTTCAGGACCCGATATGGCACAGTAGAGCAACACGTATTATAGTAGATCGTATGCGTCCAACAAACTACAGCCTGGGGGCGGGCACAGGGGCACCAGGGCTCACAGCCATGAGACGGGAACCCATCAAGGGCAGGGTGAAGACAAAAAAACTGACTGCCATTATTCACACAAGTAGATGTCAGAGACAGGCCTCTAATGTGAGTTGATAGAACATATCATAATGTATCACAAGAAGTAAGATGGCACCCCACCATGTACAGGCGATATTACAGGTGCCCATGGCTGTGAATGACAAAGCTAATCAAGTGATCCCGCAATGATGCCACACAAAGTTCACCCACCTTCTTTTACGATATAGGCCTGCACCCGCCAGACTGCCCAGTTAGGCTAGTCTGACGGGTGCAGGCTTATTGCACCTATCGTGGGAATGTTTGAGGAAGAATCGGGTTCTGAGGAAGAGTGGATGCCCCTCAGATTGCGTCAACCTGTTTGGAACAGTCTTGGTGACCTGGTTGCTTCCACTTTGGACTGTGAAATGCTTTTATCATGAATATGTTTGTGAGTATATCTCCTTTTTATACATTATTAAAGATACCATTTGGGCAATGCTCAAGGTTGATGCATCCTCTTTTCTTTGTTTTTCAATGCTGACTGCTACGTAACAATTGGATACAATTTTTGGGTGTGCTGAGCTTGTTAAGGTAGCCAATCACTGAGAAACTTTGTGTTATAGCAGGTGCTACAAAGTATATACAGTGGGGACGGAAAGTATTCAGACCCCCTTACATTTTTCACTCTTTGTTATATTGCAGCCATTTGCTAAAATCATTTAAGTTCATTTTTTTCCCTCATTAATGTACACACAGCACCCCATATTGACAGAAAAACACAGAATTGTTGACATTTTTGCAGATTTATTAAAAAAGAAAAAAAGAAATATCACATGGTCCTAAGTATTCAGACCCTTTGCTCAGTATTTAGTAGAAGCCCCCTTTTGATCTAATACAGCCATGAGTCTTTTTGGGAAAGATGCAACAAGTTTTTCACACCTGGATTTGGGGATCCTCTGCCATTCCTCCTTGCAGATCCTCTCCAGTTCTGTCAGGTTGGATGGTAAACGTTGGTGGACAGACATTTTTAGGTCTCTCCAGAGATGCTCAATTGGGTTTATAAGTCAGGGCTCTGGCTGGGCCATTCAAGAACAGTCACATGTTGTTGTGAAGCCACTCCTTCATTATTTTAGCTGTGTGCTTAGGGTCATTGTCTTGTTGGAAAGTAAACCATCGGCCCAGTCTGAGGTCCTGAGCACTCTGGAGAAGGTTTTCGTCCAGGATATCCCTGTACTTGGCTGCATTCATCTTTCCCTCGATTGCAACCAGTCGTCCTGTCCC
The DNA here is from genome assembly GCA_037952835.1 of Lithobates septentrionalis. NCBI lineage: Eukaryota > Metazoa > Chordata > Amphibia > Anura > Ranidae > Lithobates > Lithobates septentrionalis. The sequence continues at coordinate 1,337,304 of JBBDGP010002273.1, forward strand.
TGCAGCTGAAAAACACCCCCACAGCATGATGTTGCCACTACCATGCTTCACTGTTGGGTCTGTATTGGACAGGTGATGAGCAGTGCCTGGTTTTCTCCACACATACCGCTTAGAATTAAGGCCAAAAAGTTCTGTCTTGGTCTCATCAGACCAGAGAATCTTATTTCTCACCATCTTGGAGTCCTTCAGGTGTTTTTTAGCAAGCTCCATGCAGGCTTTCATGTGTCTTGCACTGAGGAGAGGCTTCCGTCGGGCCACTCTGCCATAAAGCCCCGACTGGTGGAGGGCTGCAGTGATGGTTGACTTTCTACAACTTTCTCCCATCTCCCGACTGCATCTCTGGAGCTCAGCCACAGTGATCTTTGGGTTCCTCTTTACCTCTCTCATCAAGGCTCTTCTCCCCCCGATAGCTCAGTTTGGCCAGACGGCCAGCTCTAGGAAGGGTTCTGGTCATCCCAAACATCTTCCATTTAAGGAATATGGAGGCCACTGTGCTCTTAGGAACCTTAAGTGCAGCAGAATTTTTTTAGTAACCTTGGCCAGATCTGTGCCTTGCCACAATTCTGTCTCTGAGCTCCTCAGGCAGTTCCTTTGACCTCATGATTCTCATTTGCTCTCACATGCACTGTGAGCTGTAAGGTCATATATAGACAGGTGTGTGGCTTTCCTAATCAAGTCCAATCAGTATAATCAAACACAGCTGGACTCAAATGAAGGTGTAGAACCATCTCAAGGATGATCAGAAGAAATGGACAACACCGGAGTTAAATATATGAGTGTCACGGCAAAGGGTCTGAATACTTAGGACCATGTAATATTTCAGTTTTTCTTTTTTAATAAATCTGCAAAAATGTCAACAATTCTGTGTTTTTCTGTCAATATGGGGTGCTGTGTGTACATTAATGAGGGAAAAAATGAACTTTAATGATTTTAGCAAATGGCTGCAATATAACAAAGAGTGAAAAACTTAAGGGGCTCTGAATACTTTCTGTCCCCACTGTACATATTCATATCTTTGTCTAATTTGAAACCAAGTCCCTCAAGAGTGGAGATCTAAATCAATACAAAATATTATAAAGCGCACACATACAAGAATGACATTTCCTGCAGGGCTAGTTAAAAACACCTGAACATATTCAAAAAATATGGGGGCTTGGTCACACTATATGGTCATATAGTGCTAAGCCCACTTACTGTGACAAAGTACCCCTGAATTAGTGGGTCCTACTCTAGTAATAGAATGGAAGATCCTTTGTCTCAACCATGGGAGCTAAACTCCTCTATGTGGAAGAACTGAAGGGGATACATACTATGCACTGGTGGCCACTAAATAGGAGGTAATGAGGAGGGGGAGGGGTACTCCAGCCCAAAAGACCTGGTCAGGGCCTATTACAATATACAAGAACATATTTGGGGGGCACACCATACAATGCATTTAAATTCAAGATGGTGCTGCTATAAGACCTACAAACAGTACAAAATATCAATATACCAAATCAAGACACATGATCCTTAATGCTTGTTTCTATTTAAAGTTAAAGAATTGGAACAGATTAGTAATTACTGGCAAAAATCGTAAGGGCCTCCCAGACTTCCCGTCTATAGGGGCCTTACGCCTAGAGGGAGGGAAACTGGTGAACACCCCTGACCTTATCATGCAGGTGTTGGTGGACTTACTCAGACCTATATAGGTCTCGGGTGGAGTACACACCTGCCGAACTGCAGGACTATTTACAAGATATTGAGTTGCCTAGTTTGACGGACATGCAAAGATCACAGTTAGATACCCCTATCACGATAGAGAAGCTGCAGAAAGCGCTTAGCCTTTTCCCTAATTTTAAGGCCTCAGGGGATGACGGTCTCCCTATAGAATTTTTTAAGCAGTACGGGAATAGCATTTTGCCACACTTACTTAAGGTACTGAATGCGGCCAGAGTGAACCAACGCCTACCGGAATCCATGACTAGGGCCAACATAGTCCTAATACTAAAACCAGGCAAAGATCCCCTAGACCCCGAGTCTTATAGACCAATATCCCTACTACAAAGTGATATAAAAATCCTGGCTAAAGTCCTGGCACTACTGCTTAATGGAGTCATATCCAGCATTATTCACTCAGATCAATTGGGTTTTATGCCCCATAAGTCCGCGGCTATTAATCTCCGAAGACTTTTCCTGAATTTACACACTAAGGTGGACAAAAATGATGACAGAGCATTGCTGTCATTGGATGCACATAAAGCGATTGACAGCATAGAATGGTGGTACCTTTGGGTGGTCATGGGCAAGTTTGGCTTTGGCGAAAATTTCCTCTCCTGGGTGCAACTGCTTTACTGCTCCCCGAGGGCTGTGAGCCGGGAGGCAGGCCATATATCCCTACCGTTTCATCTACATAGAGGTACCCGGCAGGGGTGCCCATCATCCCCCCTCCTTTTTGCAATCGCCAACGAGCCCGTGGCGGCCCAAATCAGGGCCAACCAGCGTATTAGGGGCTTTCAATACCAAAAAATCTATGAAAAACGTATGTTATACGCAGACGACACTATGCTGTTTCTGGGGGATACAGAGGTATCCCTTGGGGAGGCTATGTCCCTGATCAGACACTTCAGGAATTACTTGGGGCTTGTGATTATTTGGTCTAAGTCCTCTCTCGTGCTGCTGGATACAGATCCGGAGAGTGACGCGCAAATGATTCACGGGGTACCGGTTACACGCAGCTTAAAATATTTGGGTGTACAGGTTACCTCAGAGCCCAGAGATTTCGTCACACTTAACTTGTCCCCTCTTAAAAAAAAAAAAAAAAACTTGTCCCCTCTTATTAACAGGATTAGAGATAGAACAAAAATCTGGTCGCGCCTTAAAATGTCCCTGGTAGGGCAGGTAAATCTTATTAAGATGGTATTTATGCCCCAGCTCCTGTACATGCTCCACAACACCCCTATGGTGAAACCTCTTAAGGTGTTCCACATAATTAACACTATCTTTATAGCCTTTATTTGGCTTAACAAGCCCCCACAGATCAAACTTGAACAACTACAGAAGTCCAAGGAGAGGGGAGGCCTTGCACTCCCTTATCCTTGGATTTATTACCTAGCCGCACAACTGCAACATATTGCTCGCACTATGGTGAATGGACAGGAGCCGTTGGGGGAGGGTACAGATTTTGACCCCATTAGGGCCCTGATGTGTTACGTCACGGGAACAACAGATGCAGCTGTGGGGCTAGAGGCCCTGGCATATGCAAAATCTAATAAAAGATTCCCAACATATGTACTTATGCAGAAAGTATGGAATAAGCTCAGGCAGATACAGGCTGTAGAGGGGTTTACCAGCTATAGCCCGGTATGGTCCAATGGACATTAGGAGGAACTGCAGATGTTGGGAGATGGGGGTCGGTGGAGGAGACATGGATTCACGCTCCTGAAGCACATTTTTGCTGATGGGAAACTGCGCCTGTTCTCAGTGCTGAGGGAGAAATTTAGCCTCCCTCACCTAATGCTTTTTCATTACATGCAGTTGAGACATGCTGTAGTGGCGCAGTCCGGCGGGGCTCCGTGGAATCTCTTGCCGACACCTGTATTCCACTACATGGAGGAGGTGTCTTTTTTTAGGGGCTTCATATCTAGTTGTTATTCCATGATCCTCCATACCCATCTGGAGAGCGTCCCTCAGGGGGCTGCGAATAAGTGGGAAAAGGATGTGGGCACCTTTGAGGCAAAGCAGTGGGAGGAGGCGCTACAGGCGGTACAGATATGCTCCCTTAATGTAGCCCAAAGATTATCCCAGCTGTACATTGTCCTTAGAGTGCACTACACACCAGCCAGGCTATTCAAAATGGGGATGAGACCGGACTCGCACTGCCCTAGATGTGTGAGAGACCATGGTGATTTCATACATTTGCTATGGCGCTGCCCCAAACTACACCGGTTCTGGTCAGGAGTCGTGTCTATGATAAATAATGCCTTTCAAGTCACCGTACCGTTGGACCCAAAGTCCTGCATTCTTGGGATTATGGATGACATCCCCACCGGAGAGGACCAAAGGCAGGCCATTGCTAGAGCCTTGTTTCAGGCCCGCAAATTAGTAATCCTTAGGGACTGGAAAGCAGCTGATCCTCCGGTGCTGAAGGAGTGGCTGGCACAGATGGGGGACACACTTCGGCTGGAGAAATACATTTATCAGCATAGAGGGCACCCACATAAATTTGACAAACTATGGTCACCCTGGCTAGATATCCCTGGCATCTCAGCTATAGACCTTGTGATGGATAGGCTGTTGCTTTAACAAGCCTGGGAGACATTGAAACAAATAGGGGAGTTGGAGTGATTGATGTGTTTCTTCGGGGGAAAGAGGCAGACCTCATGAGTGGTGGTATGTGTAGAAGAAGCCTGGGGCAAACTGTGGCACGTATCCTAACCTTATTGTACATTGTGAGTTGTGGGCACAGTTGGGTATACTGAAATATAGGCGCATGGACTCCATGTCAGTTGCTGTTTTATTCATGCAATTCATGTAATGATGGCTTCTGGTTTATTTTTGTACTCTGTTTTACCTTGTTTATGACATAATAAAAACTTTTTCTGAGAAAAAAAAAAGTTAAAGAATTAGTTTTTCAATGAATTTAGTGCCCCCCCTTTTCTGGACAAGATTGCTGCTAAATTGATGGCTGAAGAGAAGCAACTCCAGTTTTTGTAAAGACATGTTGTTACGTAGTCATGCATATCGTGTCCTTTAAGGTTACTAGGAATAGTTTACGTCAGCCTTTCATGACCTTTTTACCCCAGAGGAACCCTTGAAATAATTTTCAGGTCTCTGGTTACCCTTGCTAAAACCAATACATTGAAAAAGGAAGGCGGTGGGGCGTGACTGGATGCGGGAGTGAGAGGAGGGGTGAGCGAACCTCCCCCAGCCCGATGCCTCCGTGTCCATAGGAAATCACTCCAGCGCCTCCGACCTGGCTGCGAGCGCTCTCTCCCCCTACAGAACCTGGTGCCTATCCAGCTGCTCGGCCCCCCCTGCCCCTGCCTCCCCCGGAGCGCGACGCCGGAATACTAGCCCAGCCGCTCGGGAGAAGCTGTGCACCTGATCCTTTGGAGTGGAGAGGAGGAGCCCTGGCTCCCCGCTTGGAGCGGTTGCCTGGGCGACGGCTTCGGCTTCGGCACTAGAGGAAGGAGACGGCGGGGACGGCGTGTGCTCTCAGAGAAAGGAGCCACTAATAGGAGCGTCCCTGTGCTGCCCAGGTACCCGGCAGCGTTAAGGTACCAGCTTTTGTGGCCATACTAGCGGGTGCACTAGAAGTGGACTGTTTCTCCCCTCTCCCCAGGGATTAGTCAAATGTCACGGACGAAGGGGGAGCGGAGGCACAGGTGAGCCTAGGCAGCCTGATATACTACCATTTCGTGACCTGTCTTGAGCTCAGGCTGGCTTAAGCAACCTGTTGCACTATCACACAGCGATTTGTGCATACTCGGGGAAAGTTATTTTTTGATGGTTGGTGGAGGGCAATATTAATAAGGGAGACTACTGAGTCTTTGACAGCACCGAGTGAAGAGAAGAGGAGTAGGGGAAGAGATAGGAGAGGGGGGGGGGGGAAATACTAACCCCACGAGCGGCCAAATCCCTTTATACACTCCCCCGGCTCATACAACAAGCCATGACTAGGAAAAAGGGAGAGGAACTACAACAACAGGACAACACTGGCTCCCAAATGACCCGTACCTCAAAAGAAAAGGCGAATCAGGCAGCAGTCGCAGCAGCGGCCAAACTGGAAAAATTTGCTCACCCCTCCACTTCATCACCATCTAAAAACACTCAGCAGCAGCAGGACAGGTCGCAAGTAGGGGGCTCAGGGGACAGAAAGAGCCTAGGAAAAGGACCAACTGCAATGCATACAACGAAAACGGCGACTAGTAAAGGCACTACGGGCGACCCCGCGGGATTAGCAACCAGTAATGCCGCTGCGCAAAACGCACCAGCAGACGGTGAACCCACGCTGAAAGACGTTCTATGTGCTGTCAATTCCTGTAAAGCCTCCCTAAGCGACCTGAGTGACCAGCTGACGGGACTAAAGGAAGAGATAATTAGGGTAAGCCAAGAACTGCAAAGGGCCATAACTAGAACATCTGAACTGGAGGAGAGAGTAAGCCAGGTCGAGGACGACTTAACCCCACTGAAACAAGACCTCAAGTCACTAAAAATGCAGATGGGACTGTATAAAGCGAAAATGGAGGAAATTGAAAATAGGTCCCGTAGGAACAACATGAGAGTGGTAGGCCTACCGGAGCGGTGTGAGGGTCCCCACCCCGAGGAGTTCTTGGAGAAGTGGCTTAGGGGTACATTTGGGACGGAAACTTTCTCTCATCTTTTTGCCATTGAGAGAGCCCACAGAGTGCCAACTAGGGCCCCGCCATCAGGGGGGTACCCTAGGCCAATAATAATGTAGCTTTTTAACTACAGAGATAAGGCAACATTGATGCGTAGGGCCAGAGAACTGGGGGATATTCTGTACAACGGAGTTAAGATCTAATTTTTTCCTGATTATTCCCCAGATCTCCAGAAACGAAGGGCTGAATTTAGGGATATTAAGCGTAATTTACGGACTTACAATATAGAATACGCCCTGCTATATCCTGCACGGCTACGCATCACTGCCTTAGGATCTACCCATTTTTTCGATACAACAGTAGGGGCAACAAAATGGCTGGAAGACAACAAAACGGGCCTACAGAGTTAAGGGTTAAATAAGGTTATCTAAACCTGCACAGGAAAGGAGGAAAATGCAACTTTTTCTTTTTTGATTTTTTCTTTTTTTTTTTCTTCTTCTTTTTTTTTTTTTTTCATAGTAATTAGTAGACGACGCGGGGGTGGGGGGGCACGAGAGTGGAAGTACGGATGAAGGATGTGATTCCACTAGCTGTGTATGTTGTTTTGTGGGTTTGGAAGTGGGTCGTGGGTGGGGGGGCGGGGGGGATGAGCGTGGTAGCGAGTCACAATGTATTTTTTCAGCATATGTGTGGGGAGTCACTTTCTGTATGGTTGGGAGGGGGGAATAGGGTCACAAGCGCAGCCCCCAGGGCTAGCCTAATTAGGCAGGGGGGGGGTCACGAACAAGGGCGGGAAGAAGGGGGGGGGATAAAGTTGAAGGTGGGTGGGAAGGGGGGTTTATAGTGAGTCATAGGGATAGGCAATGGCGCAAATGCAAGGCACATACAGTTATGAAGAGTTGGTTCACAAAAACAAATGTAAATGTAAAAACAAATGTAATGTATATTAGCACAAATGGTTTGTACTTGCAGTTAGGAATTGCAGGGGGGGGGGTCCCTGGACATGGGGGCCCCCCGCTCTCCCCTCACCTTATTTTTACTCACTTTTTTTCGTACTTTTTCTTGACTAACACAATCACAGAGTACACGATGAGCTTGGTACCCACAAATGCACAAACAAATTTTTTCTCTTTTTTTTTTCTCTCTTGCTTTTTCCCGTTTCTCCTTTTTAGATGCCTCTTAAAACGTTAAGGATAGGCTCCTGGAATATCAGGGGCATGGGTGATCCTGCCAAAAGGGCAGCAGTATTTTTGGCAATGGAAGCTCACGGCGTTGAACTGGCTTGTCTGCAGGAAACCCACCTTACTAATGATACTAAATTACAGGTTCGGAACCCCAAATTCCAAGAACAGTACCACTCAGTTCACACCTCTTACTCAAGAGGGGTGAGCATATTGGTGGGGAGAGGCATCTCGTTTTCCTGCAGGGAAGCCAGAATAGACGCGTTGGGTCGCTATGTCTTCCTGAGCTGCGTTGTGGAAAATCAGCCCCTGGTGTTAGCAAATATTTACATCCCCCCTCCGTTTAAAACAGAGACCATTTTGGACCTGTTGGAGTTTGTGGAAAGCAAAGTAGACGTACCGATTATACTAGTGGGGGATTTTAATACAGTTCTGGACAATAAATTGGATCGGTTCCCGCCCATGAACCGGGCAGAAAGGCTATCAGAGGGCCGCCTAGGCCAACTTCTGGAGGAGGTTGGGTGGTGTGATCTATGGAGATCCCACAGCCCAAACATCCAACAGTACTCTTGTTACTCAGGGACACACTCTACTCTCTCGCGCATAGACATGGCGGTAGGCAATAGGGATGCTATGCAATTAATAGGGAATATAGAGTATAAGCCGAGGGGTATCTCAGATCACTCTCCCTTGATCCTGACTCTGAACCTAACTGCTAAATCTAGCCGTAAAAGGTGGACAATAAAACCACTATGGTTGGACTTAATAAGCAGCTCAGTAGAAGTAACCTCTAAATTAAAAGAGTTTGTAACGTTTAACTCAGGCTCAGCCCCTGTGGGGGACACTCTAAAAGCGTTCCTTAGGGGACTACTACACCAGCAGGTTGTCATAGCTAAGAAAACGTCAAGGGAATGGGAGGAGAGGGCTAGTAGGGAAGCTATGGAATCAGAAGCACAATACGTGGCGGACCCAACCCCGGAAAAACAGGCAGTATGGCTCAGTAGACAACAAGAGTATAGAGAAGTAATCAATAGAAGAGTAGAAAACAAAAGACTCTTCCAGAAGCAAAATTATTTTGGTGAAGGGGAGAAAGTGGGCCGGATGCTGGCACTTATAACTAAGTCTAACCTATCCCCATCGGCCATTTTTTCAATTAAGACACCGCCTGGAGAAATTACTTCCGACCCCGCCAAGGTCCTAGAGACTTTCTTGGTGTTCTACAGGGATCTGTACAGGTCGCGCAGGGGGTCGGACCGGCGCGTTATGAACGGGTTTATAGAAGGGGTAGAGCTGCCTGTGCTCTCGGAAAGGGACAGGAGTGAGATGGATTCTCCCCTGACCCTGGAGGAGTTGCTAAAGGCTGTTGCGGAACTGTCAGGCCAGAAATCTCCAGGCCCGGACGGCTTGCCATTGGAGATCTATAGAAAGTATGGGGAGGTGCTACTTCCGGAGCTCCTAAAAGTACTGGAGCAGTCGATCAAGGACGGAAGGCTACCCCCGTCGATGTTGGAGGCTGATATAGTGGTGATACCAAAGGAGGGGAAAGATTTATCGGAAGTCTCTTCATATAGACCAATATCATTACTGTGTTCGGACGTCAAGATTGTTGCAAGGGCGCTGGCATCTAGACTAAATAAATGCATTACAAAACTCGTGCATCCAGACCAATCGGGGTTTATCCCCGGTCGGTCTACTAGTACCAATATTAGAAGGGCCTACTTGAACCTTCAGGCACCGGCGGAGAATGCGGGGTCTAGAGCCATATTGTCCTTGGACACCCCCAAGGCTTTTGATAGCCTGGAGTGGGAATATCTCTGGTGGGTCCTGGAGAGGTTTGGATTTGGCCCCGTATTCATCAGCTGGTTAAAAATCCTATACAACCATCCAAAGGCAAGACTCAAGGTAAACAACGACTACTCAGAAAGCTTCCCCCTCGAAAGAGGAACCAGGCAGGGCTGCCCCTTGTCCCCTTTGTTGTTTGTCTTGGCTATGGAGCCACTGGCGGGAGGGGTGAGAGCATCAGCCGAACTGCAGGGCTTTCATAGGAAAGGTGAGGAAGAGAGAATAGCGCTTTTTGCGGACGATGTTTTATTTTTCCTTGGGGACACGATCTCCTCATTAGAGAAAGTAGTCCATTTGGTGGAGGACTTTGGTAAATTCTCAGGTCTGACCATTAACTGGGAGAAATCATCACTCCTGCCGGTCGATCCATCGGCCAGCCCTATTCCAACGAGCCTACCTCAATTAAGAGTCAAGGGGAAAATGAAGTACCTTGGCGTGGTGTTGTCTAGGGACCCCGACGCGTTCATTGAGGACAATTTGGTCCCTCTTCTATTGAAATTTAAAAAAAAATGCGACATCTGGTGTAGACTCCCTCTCTCTGCAGCGGGTCGGGCCAATTTGATTAAAATGGTATGGTTGCCTCAGTTGTTATACCTGCTCCACAATTCCCCAGTGTGGATTGGGGAGAAGTGGTTCCAAAGAATTCAATCCCTTTTTAGGGAATTAATTTGGAAAAAAGGGCAGGCCAGGATAGGCCTACAAAAACTGCAGTGTCCCGTTACGGAGGGGGGATTGGGGATCCCCCACCCGTTTACCTATTTTTTGGCGGCCCAGCTACAACAACTTGGTGGATGTGCCACTGACGGAGGGGGAGGTAAGAGCGTCCAAATCATCTTACAGGGAAGCCCTCATAGTTCATTAGTTGAAGCACTAGAGGCAGACTCGCTACAAACAGAGACCCCAACACTTAAAATGATTACTAAGGTTTGGCAGGCAGCCAAGCGAACAATGGGGTACAAGGGAATCTCAGAATATTCACCAATTTGGAACAATAGGTTCCTGCAGGAATTATTATCAGTTGATAGGAACAAGTTGTGGGAAAGGAGCGGGATACGCCGGCTGACGCAGCTATACGAGGGGGACACCCTGAAACCCTTCGAGGAACTGAGGCATGAATACGGGTTGCCAAACCGAGTATTTTATAGCTACTTGTAGATTAGACATGCTTTGAGCAAACAGTTCGGAAGGCAACCCCCCATATGGTGCAAGATCCCATTATTACAAACAATAATAAAATCAGAGACCTCTAAGGGGTTAATTACAGTGATATATGCCCAATTAATAAAGAAAATAAACACACAGGTAGGTTCCTCCGGGGGCAGGGACAGGTGAGCGGCTGACGTGGGGGAGATTACGGACACACAGTGGAAAAGGATTCTGGAACTTGGACCAGAGGTGTCGGTCTCTCCCTCGCAAAAAGCCTCTCACCTGATGCTGCTGCACAGATCCTACTATACACCGAAAAAGCTTTTTATGTTTGGCCGTAGAATTAACGACGAGTGCCCCAGATGTAGAAACACAGGCGATTTAATTCACATGTTCTGGAGGTGCCCAAAATTAGTCAGGTACTGGCCTGAGATTTTAAAGAAAATAAATACCACGTTTAAAACTAACTTAGAGCTAGATCCCAAGACTTGTGTGCTGGGACATGTTACTAATGGACTGAGAGACAGTAGTACGGCGGTAGCGGCAGCAAGATGCCTGTTCCAGGCTAGGAAACTAATTGCACAGTCTTGGCAGTCAAGAACTCCCCCCACCCCGGAAGATTGGATTGGAACTGTCAACTCCACAGTGCGGAGTGAAAGAACATTCTACACTAGATCAGGCAATCATAATAAGTTTGCGAAAATGTGGAACCCGTGGATCCAAGCAATGCCTTGTCCGCCAGCAGTGTTACTTTAGCGTCGAACACACCTACCCCCCCCCATTAAAGGGGCGAGGCTGAGCAAGTAGTAGCTTAGAGGTTAGAGCTGAGAGAGAACAATGTATTGAACTAATATTGGTCATTGTATGCGCTTTGGAAATATGAGGGCTCAACAAGGGGGGGTTAAAGGGGGGTGGGGGGGTTAAAGAGGGGTGGGGGGGTGGGTGCATTAGCGAGAGAAGTATCAATGCATAAACACGCACAATAGCAATACATGGGTATGCGGCCAACCGGCTTTGAGAGGCAGGATGTAGGTTTTATACTTCGTATTGCAGCACTTTTATAACTACCTATATTCTGAAATGCATATGGTTATACAATACCTCACTTAAAAAAAAAAAAAAAAATCTTCGAATGGCCACAATGATGTGACTGGATTAGAGACATATATGAATATTACTTTGAAAGCAGTCTCTGGATAAAGTTAACTGACGTGGCAAAAAAAGAAAAAAAAAAAAAAACAATACATTGGAGGTCTATGGGAAAAATGCCCCTTACATTGGTGGTCAATGCCCTCTTTACCCCTGTACAGTGGTGCTCGGAATGCACCCCTTAGAGCCCTTTCACACTGAGCCACGAGCAGCTTTAGCAGTAAAGCGCTGCTAGTTTTAGCGCCGATTTACAGTCGTTTTAATGGGGCTATTCGGCCGCTAGCGGGGTGCTTTTAATCCCCCACAAGCGGCCAAAGAAAGGGTTAAATGCGCCCATGTAGCGTCCTGGGCTGAAATGCTTTGCAGGCGCTTCGGCAGCGGTGCCCATTCATTTTAATGGGCAGGGGCGGTTTAGGAGCGCTGTATACACCGCTCCTATACCGCTCCAAAGATGCAGCTTGCAGGATTTTTTTTAATGTTCTGCCAGTGCACCGCTCCAGTGTGAAAGCACTCAGGCTTTCACACTGGGGTGGCAGGGGAGGCGTTTTTCAGGCACTTTACAGGCGCTATTTTTAGCCCTTTAGCGCCTGAAAAAGGCCTCAGTGTGAAAGGGGTCTTACAGACAGATAAATGATTACTGATGCTATGCAGCTGACTTTGCCAAGTGGCATTGGCCTTGGAACAATGCAAGCACCGAAAAAAGGGGAGGTCAGTCAGTCACAACTAAGGAACCCCCAGAAACATCTGGAGGAACCTTAGGGTCCCATGGAATCCTAGGTTGAGAATGGCTGGTCTACATGATGCTGTGGTAGCTAAAGCATCTCATTATTTATTTATTGAAGGTACTTTTATAGCCCTATCAACTTACACCACATTTTTACATATACAGTATATTGTACATTCACATCAGTCTTCATTACAAATGAAGAGCAAAACAGTCATAACCTCAAGTCACCTTCCAAATGACTTACTGATATAGGGTAACCCTGCTAAGTGTTCTGACCATTTCTACCCAAAATGCTTTACCTATGCAAGCATCACTGGCCTGTTCCCTGACATCTGAATAACATGACCTGGCCATGGAGATCCTGGAAGAGCTGAGAAAATGGCTGAAAGTAATTTTCTTGGCACATCAAATCAACACCAACTTACATTTATATTTTAGATCTGTATTCATTTAAAATTTGCAGAGCAAAAAAAAAACATTTTTTTTTCTGAAAGAAAAATAAATAAATACATAAAATGAATTCCTTTCAGATCCAATCAAATTATTTTTTATTGTATAATGTTTTCTTATATATTATTGTTTATAGCATTATACATAAACATTACAATAGATAAATGAGTCATGTCTGAGTACCTAATACTTTATCAAAAAAATATTTTGCTGTTGTGCGTTTGTTTTTATATATTTTTTAAACTAGTTACGACCAATGAGGGGGCCTCTTCATGAGAAGTGACCCTCAGCTCCTAGCTTGTTTATTGCTAACATTTTCTACACATAACTTCACATAATCACACACATAGGTTGGACTTGATGGACTTGTGTCTTTTTTCAACCTCACCTACTATGTAACTATGTCATGTGCCATGCCTGGCACATGTCCTCAATTTGGTGGTGCAGCGTTTCTTAAACAGATACCCAGGTTTGCAAGATCTTCTAAGGCAGGCCAGAAGAGTCTGTAGCCATTTCAGGCGGTCATACACAGCCAGTGTTCGGTTGAGTACCTGTGTGAGTATGGCACAAGGAGAGGCTGAGGGCAGCTCGGATTTTTTTCTTCACGCCAATGGCTGCTGATAAAGGATGCATGCACTCTACTGTCACCATTTGAGGAGGCAACGAGGATGGTGACACAATCCCTTTTGTGTTCCTGCTGGAGCATACTCTGTGTGGCATTATGGACAGGGCACTCGAGGCAGAGCAGCGGGAGGAAGAGGAGGACTTCCTTTCCACTCAAGGCCCACTTTATGCAGACACTATTTTTGTAACGCCACAGAACGGGAAGAGGGAGGAGGAGGATTCTGGCAGTTTTGGAGGCATTGAAGCAGAGGAATACATATATCAAACCTTAGGAGATGGTTCTCAGTCCCCAGAAATCTTGAGAGTAGTACGTGGCTGGGAGAAGGCAGTTCCAGATACTGTAATCCTCAGTGACCCCAAGGACTCTGCTTCTCCTCAAACTTGTGTTGCATGTGCTTCCTTATTCATCAAAGCCTGCGAAGAGGACCCGAAAATTTGAGGCATTAATAAGAAGAATCATTATTGGTTGGCAACACTCCTTGACCACCTTTACAAGGGGAAAGTCTCAGAACTCATCCAGCCCTCGCAGAGGGAGCACAGGATGAAATGTCTTAAGGACACCTTGAAGAGGAGTTTATGTCATGCCTTTCCAGACTCTGGTAGGTTACAGTCTTATGGAAAAGCTAGTTTTGAGGATTCTGTTGGTCAAAGGAGGAGCGGTGGAGAAGGGGGCCACCTCAGTGATGAATTTCAAAATTTTCTTTGTCCTCAGCGCCCAGGGCTGTCAGCTTCAAGATCCCTTCAGCAGCATCTGCATCATATGGTGGAAGATTATCTATGGGTGAATAGAGACATAGAGAGCTTTCCAGTAGAAGATCCACTGGGTTTCTGGGTCGTGAGAATAGACCACAGGCTAGAACTAGCCCAGTATGCAGTTGAGCTGCTGGGCTGCCCTGCATCCAGCGTGCTTTCCGAATAGGCATTTAGTGCTGCCGGAGATTTTGTGACAGATAAAAGAGCGCGTCTGTCCACAGACTCCGTTGACCAGCTGACATTTGTCAGAATGAATCAGTCCTGGATTAGAAGCAGCTATCAAGCCCCAATGTCGCTGATTAAGTGTTGTTGGGATGTCAAATCTCTGCAAGACTGTCTAGGCTGCCTAGCTTTGTGGGTATTAATTTTTTCTTGAAGTAATTTTTTAGCTTAGGTTTCATGGGCACGATTAACACCCAAGGACTAATTTTCCCGCACCTGTTTGACAGGTGCATCAAATTTAGATTTTTACACTCCAGTAGGTTACAGGGTGAAGGCACCACCAACACCCAGAGACCAATTTTTCCACAACTATTTGAACAGCGCATCAAAATTACATTTTTTACAGCAAGGCCAATTCTTGCTTTTATCAAGAGTACCTCTAGAAGGTTATGGGGTGAAGGCACCACCAACACCCAAAGACCAATTTTTCCACAACTGTGTGACTGGGGCGTCAAATTTAAATTTTTTACAGCAAGGCCAATTCTTGCTTTCATCAAGAGTACCACTAGAAGGTTACGGTGTGAAAGCACCACCAACACCCAAAGACCTGTTACTTCTATCCAAAGTCTGCGAAAGAGACACCAGACTAAAAAAAAAATGTTAATCTTGGGCTTAGTGTACTATAATTTGCTTCTTCACATAAGGCTTGCTCACTGTGGTGCAAAACATTGTTATTTTCATCAAAAGTCTGCCAAAGAGACACCAGAATTTATCCAAAAAATCTCTAATCTTGTTCAGAGTGCACTAGAGTGGACCACTGATGTGATGGAGGAGCTCTGATGTGATGGGGGGAACCCTGATGTGATGGGGGGAGCTCTGATATGATAAAGGAGCTCTGTTGTGATAGGGGACCTCTCATGTGAAGGATGACCTCTGATGTGATGGGAGAACCTCCGATGTGACGGGGAGCTCTGATGTGATGGGGACCTCTGATGTGATGGAGGACCTCTGATGTGATGGGGGACCTCTAATGTGATGGGGGGTCTCTGATGTGATGGGGGACCTCTTATGTGAGGTGGGGCCTCTCATTTGAAGTAGGACCTCTGATGTGATGTGGGATCTCTGATGTGATGGGGGGCACTGATGTGAAGAGGGACCTCTGATGTGATAGAGGACCTTTGATGTGAAGGGGGACCTCTGATGTGATGGGGGACCTCTGATGTGATGGAGAAGCTCTGATGTGAAGGGGGACCTCTGATGTCATGGAGAACTTCTGATGTGATGGGGGACCTCTGATTTGAAGGGGGACCTCTGAGGAGAGGGAGAAGTTCTGATGTGATTGGGAACCTCTGATGTGATGGGGGGCACTGATGTGAAGATGGACCTCTAATGTGATAGAGGAGCTCTGATGTAAAGGGGGTCCTCTGATGTGATGGGGGGCACTGATGTGAAGACGGACCTCTGATGTAATAGAGGAGCTCTGATGTAAAGGGGGTCCTCTGATGTGATGGGGGGAACTGATGTGAAGATGGACCTCTGATGTGATAGAAGAGCTCTGAGGTAAAGAGGGACCTCTGATGTGATGGGGGACCTCTGATGTGATAGAGAAGCTCTGATGTGATGGGGGACCTCTGATTTGAAGGGGGACCTCTGAGGAGAGGGAGAAGTTCTGATGTGATTGGGAACCTCTGATGTGATGGGGGGCACTGATGTGAAGATGGACCTCTGATGTGATAGAGGAGCTCTGATGTAAAGGGGGTCCTCTGATGTGATGGGGGGAACTGATGTGAAGATGGACCTCAGATGTGATAGAAGAGCTCTGAGGTAAAGAGGGACCTCTGATGTGATGGGGGACCTCTAATGTGATGGAGAAGCTCTAATGTGAAGGGGAACCTCTGATGTGATGGAGGAGCTTTGATGTGATGGAGAACCTCTAAAGTGATGGAGGAGCTCTGATGTGAAGGGGGACCACAGATGTGATGTAGAACCTCTGATGTGATGGAGGAGCTATAATGCGAAGAGGGACCTCTGATGTGATAGAGGAGCTCTGATGTGAAGGGGGGCCTCTGATGTGATAGGGGACCTCTGATGTGATTGAGGAGCTCTTATGTGATGGGGGACCTCTGATGTGATGGAGGAACTCTGATGTGATGGGGGGACCTCTGATGTGATGGGGGGGGCCTCTGATGTGATGGAGGAGCTCTGATGTGATGGGGGGACCTCTGATGTGATGGGGGGACCTCTGATGTGATGGAGGAGCTCTGTTGTGATGGGGGGACCTCTGATGTGATGGGGGACCTCAGATGTGATGGGGGGACCTCTGATGTGATGGAGGAGCTCTGATGTGATGGGGGGACCTCTCATGTGATGGAGGAGTTCTGATGTGATGGGGGGTCCTCTGATGTGATGGGGGGCACTGATGTGAAGACAGACCTCTGATGTAATAGAGGAGCTCTGATGTAAAGGGGGTCCTCTGATGTGATGGGGGGGAACTGATGTGAAGATGGACCTCTGATGTGATAGAAGAGCTCTGAGGTAAAGAGGGACCTCTGATGTAATGCAGAAGCTTTAATGTGAAGGGGAACCTCTGATGTGATAGAGAACCTCTGATGTGATGGAGGAGCTCTGATGTGATGGAAAACCTCTAAAGTGATGGAGGAGCTCTGATGTGAAGGGGGACCACAGATGTGATGTAGAACCTCTGATGTGATTTAGGAGCTATGATGCGAAGAGGGACCTCTGGTGTGATAGAGGAGCTCTAAAGTGAAGGGGGGCCTCTGATGTGATGGGGGACCTCTGATGTGATTGAGGAGCTCTTATGTGATGGGGGACCTCTGATGTGATGGAGGAGCTCTGATGTGATGGGGGGACCTCTGATGTGATGGGGGGACCTCTGATGTGATGGGGGGACCTCTGATGTGATGGAGGAGCTCTGATGTGATGGGGGGACCTCTCATGTGATGGAGGAGCTCTGATGTGATGGATGGGATTTTACCCTGGACTATGTAGCGCTGGTAGATTTGCGATCTACCATCTGTTAGGAAAATTTAGTAACTTGATCGTTAGGAAGGTTAGATTTGCCTCTGTTTCAGCTTGGCTGACGTTGCGTGTGTTTCCATACTGAGCCGTGGGTGTCGCTGTTACCGCTGGCTAGTGTTGGAAGGGCAACGCGTCTAAGCGTATGGATGCTCTTCTGTCCCGGAGACAACTCGGTGGAGGTGGTCCTCCGAGTTGCATTCTGGGCGAGGGTATTTATGGGACAGACGCCATATTTTGGGGTTTGTTTTTACAGCCACCTGATGGCCCTCCTGGCCGACAGGTATGCGTTAGAGAGCGATCTTGTGGTCCTCCGTTCTGGAGGCCCACGTTGCTGCAGGGCAGGGGTGGGCCCAGAAGCTTGTCTGGGGCCTACCACAGCAGCCGAGGAATGGTCCTGAGCTGTCTATCCAAAGGGAGGAAGCTGGACAACCGAGAAGATCCCAGGGGAGGACCCGTCATGGAAGGATCATGCAACGTGCTGGTCTGGAGAGGGGCCTGGTGACTCGTTTGGAGGACGTATCCTAAAGTAATTATACAGTATAGTGTTGCTGGTTTGGCTTAAAGGTTCAAGCACTGTGACTGACATTCACCACAAGAAAACCAATACATCCTGTGGCAGAGGATTGTACGGGTTTATCCCAAATAAGTCTGTGGCAGAGACTTTTGTTTGTGCTACGTACTGGCTGCTAGGCTAGTGAGAGAGGCCTATCCAGGCGTGCAAGGAGTGTGTTCCACCAAGGGAGTGAATTCTTTTGAAATATTCAACCCCAAGGACATTTGTCAAGAATCTTACTAAAAAGGTATTTGAGTTTTCCTCTGCGGTTCTCCTTTTGCCTCTTTCCTGCTACTTCCTTCGTTGATGGTTTAATAAAGCATTGAAAATGTACTCAAGTGTTGGTGCGTGTGTCGTCCAGAGGTAAGCTCAACGGAACCCTAGACCCGGTGCCGGTGAAACAGAGGGAAGGAGAGTGAAGGTAACAAGCCCGCTTAAACCAGCAGCTCCACCGAGAGTTATTGCTACATGTGGGGGCTCGTCCGGGATTTGTTGACCGTCAATTCTTGCAACCCAGAGAAGTGTTTCATCAGGAGTTCATGGTGAGAACTGGACTTTGAAAAAAAATCTTACAGGAAGAGAAGGGGTTAAACTGCAGGACTTTATTTCTGAGTGCGTAGACGACGGGCGCCAGTGAAGGCCCGGGAACTACGTGATCAGAAGAACAAGTGGGAGGAGCCTACCCTGCTTGATACCGCGTGGGACGCGTGTATGTGTTTGGCGCCAGAGGAAGAGAGAGGCCTCGTGATCGTGCTGAGAATATCAGAGTGTGGCCATGTCTTTTCCGGCGATGCAGCCAATTATGGGACCGAGAATGTTCCCTGCAAGCACCGTGTTGAATACTGTGTTGACCGGAGCCCTGCTTACGGATACTGGAGTTCGGTTGAAGCCGCAGGGGAGGTTTGTTCTGTACACCTCAGGAGATATTGAGGGACTGGGCATGATCTGCCACCGATGTGAAGGACTGGCCGTGCATCTTCATCCATTTGGCCGGTGTCTGCAATGTGGAGAGTACTTGTTTGTGGTGGAGCAAACTACCACGTCGCCCCGTGCTTATCGAACGGATTGGGCAACAGGTATCGCCACAGTAGAAGCTGCTACTACTACAGAGAGAGAACGACAGGCCGTCACTTCGCCTGTTGTTACTGACAATGTTCCGGAGAGAGACACTGCTGCTGTTGTCTCATCAGGGGACATTACTGTGATTTCTGCGTCCACTACACCTGCTCCTGTTGTACCTGCTCAAAGGAAGGTGGGATATGTGAAGGTTTCCCGCGGCCGTGGTCAAGGCCTACCCCAGAGGTTACCTGAACCGGAGCTACCAAAGTCCACGTCAGGAATGGGTAAGCCACTGATGGGACTGTAAATAAATATCTGCCAGCGGAAGAGTTGGAAGATTCGGAAATAGAATCCATGTTGGATCTTTCCGGTGATGATGACTTATTTGAGACTATATCACAAGGTGAAGATGTCACCTCTGCTATGACTTTCCCTGAATGGACAGCCCTGAGTTCTGGGAAGACGTCACCCTGTGTGGAGCCGCACAGTACTGCTACCGAGACTTTATCGAAAGTTGCTAGTTCACTATAGACAGCGGCTGGGTCTATGGTGAGCAAATCATTGGATTCCTGTGTGCCGCCTGGTATGGGGAAGGACAGATCTTTGCCCAAACTTGCACGTTTGCAGAGAATGTTAAACAAGCGTGTAGCTGCAGAGTATGGTTTGGAGTTCCCTTATGTGCCTCAGGATATAATGCAAGTGATTAAACTTAATCGGGAACTTTGGTACAGTGAAGCTGTTTGGGACTATTTGTCTGTGCCTAAGCCCTTCCGAAAGACTGGATGTTCTGTTAAAATGGGTGAATGTTTTAATGGGTGTTTTATGCACTGGAACTTCGGTCGGCACATCTATGCTGACAAAGTGGTCATCTGCAGGCCCGGAAAAGATGACGTTGTCTATTTCATTACCACAGTGGATAAAACGGGAAAAACACTGACATTGCCAGATCCCCGGTTTTATTGGTGACTCTGGACAAAAGAACTTTGGGTTAGTTAGTTAGTTAGTATCAGTGTGTAGAGATCTTCGTGATCAAAATATAGTGTTCATCTTGACGTCTTCAAATGCAAAGACTTTTCGCTAGCTGGACTTTTCCATTTAAAGAGAGTATACAGGGATGGACTCCTTAAGATTTTTCTTTTTTTTTATACTAGATGATGGGAAGAGAGGCTCATTTCCTCTAAAAATTAGGCTTTGCTCCTGATATTGTACAGTATGTGTGTGCATTTAATAAGTTTTCCTTTTGAGGAATTATTGGATCTCCTATTAAGCTGGGAGGCTTTTCAGCTAGATAGATAGTGAGGTTATGTACAGTCATAGGATGGTTTTGTTTGCGGATGTGAACATAATGTTTTATAGATGTAAGTTTTATAATATTTTTTCCACTGTCTTTCTTTCTCTCTTTGCCTATTCAAGTTATTAAAAGCTCAAATACCTACTCCCAGGCTTGGGAGTTACTGTCATTGTGTTTTGGACAGACGTTGGGGACAACGTCTACTGTAGTGGGGGGGAGTATGTAGCGCTGGTAGATTTGTGATCTACCATCTGTTAGGAAAATTTAGTAACTTGTTCGTTAGGAAGGTTAGATTTGCCTCTGTTTCAGCTTGGCTGACGTTGCGTGTGTTTCCATACTGAGCCGTGGGTGTCGCTGTTACCGCTGGCTAGTGTTGGAAGGGCAACATGTCTAAGCGTATGGATGCTCTTCTGTCCCGGAGACAACTCGGTGGAGGTGGTCCTCCGAGTTGCATTCTGGGTGAGGGTATTTATGGGACAGACGCCATATTTTGGGGTTCGTTTTTACAGCCACCTGCTGGCCCTCCTGGCCGACAGGTATGCGTTAGAGAGCTATCTCGTGGTCCTCCGTTCCGGAGGCCCACGTTGCTGCGGCGCTGGGGTGGGCCCAGAAGCTTGTCTGGGGCCTACCACAGCGGCCGAGGAATGGTCCTGAGCTGTCTATCCAAAGGGAGGAAGCTGGACAACTGAGAAGATACCAGGGGAGGACCCGTCATGGAAGGATCATGCAACGTGCTGGTCTGGAGAGGGGCCTGGTGACTCGGTTGGAGGACGTATCCCAAAGTAATTATACAGCATAGTGTTGCCGGGTTGGCTTAAAGGTTCCAGCACTGTGACTGACATTCACCACAAGAAAACCAATACATCCTGTGGCAGAGGATTGTACGGGTTTATCCCAAATAAGTCTGTGGCAGAGACTTTTGTTTGTGCTACGTACTGGCTGCCAGGCTAGTGAGAGAGGCCTACCCAGGCGTGCAAGGAGTGTGTTCCACCAAGGGAGTGAATT
The DNA here is from genome assembly GCA_037952835.1 of Lithobates septentrionalis. Taxonomy (NCBI): domain Eukaryota; kingdom Metazoa; phylum Chordata; class Amphibia; order Anura; family Ranidae; genus Lithobates; species Lithobates septentrionalis. The sequence goes on from JBBDGP010002273.1 coordinate 1,358,608, forward strand.
CTTTTGAAATATTCAACCTAAGGACATTTTTTAAGAATCTTACTAAAAAGGTATTTGAGTTTTCCTCTGCAGTTCTCCTTCTGCCTCCTTCCTGCTACTTCCTTTGTTGATGGTTTATTAAAGCATTGAAAACGTACTTAAGTGTTGGTGCGTGTGTCGTCCAGAGGTAAACTCAACAGAACCCTAGACCTGGTGCCGGTGAAACAGAGGGAAGGACAGTGAAGGTAACAAGCCTGTTTAAACCAGCAGCTCCACCGAGAGTTATTGCTACATAATGTGCATCGTGACTAAAGAAAGGTTGAGAAACTCTGCTCTACAACAAAAGGTTGGGTGCAGCATTTAAAAGTGCGAATTTTGAATCTTCTGAGGGCGCGTTCTACCAATCCTGCCGGAGGATGGGCCTAGGCCTTCTACATCAGCCTTGTGTTGTGTAGGTGGTTGTGTTTCCTGACTCCATCCATCTCTATGTGTTCCAGGAAGTGTACATTTCTGTGTACGTTCCGAGGACAATGTGCATTAGTGCTTGTGGTGCAATTCTTCATGGTAACCAAAGCACGGCCAGCAAATGTATGTTTTCTTGTGTGGCCAAGGACGCAGTGAATAAAAATGCATTCAACCCCGGAAAAGGTTTGGGAGCTTCTTTTGGTGTGTTTGTTGTGCATAGGGAAGCGAATGGACGGCCTCATGTGCAAAAACACGCAAAAAAAAGTGTGAAAAAACACCCATTTGTGTGGTGCACAGATGTGAACTGCGCCTTATTGTAACACGTTTGGATTTTATTGCATATTTTATGATTTTTTTATTAACTTCCACCATTTTCTTTGATCACCACGATCTTGAATTTCACCTCAGCCACAACAAAAGCCCTCCTGCCCCCCTTCCCGCCTCTTTCTATGGTTCCCTGACCTAAAATAGGGCGCGAAAGCGCCGAAAGAAAAAAAAAAAAAAAAAAAACAAAGCCGTGACGCCCGACTGAGACGACGACGACGGACGCTCCCTCCCCTCCCTCCTCCCTGACGGACAGCTACCGCGGCCAATGGCAATTAACTGCGCTCGCTCCCACAGCCAATGGCCGCCACGGAACCTAGAACCTCCCGCCGAGGGTTCGACTGACGCTCCTTCGGGCCAATGGCTGCGCGGGCGGGGCAATCGAGCGCCAATGCAACGAGAGAAGGGGCGTCGCCGTTTCTGAGGGGATGTGTGTGCCGTGTAATGGAGTCTCAGTCGGTGAGCGGCCATTGAGGGAGAAGGGAGCTGTGTGGTGAGGGCGGTCAGTCGGCGGGGATTGTTCGGTACGGATTGTCCTTATCGCTTTCTATAGGACTTCAGCCGCTGTCTTCGGTCCGGTGAGGCCCGCTTTGCGCCCGTCGGGTGTGCAGCTGTCCGGTGTGACCCCTCGGAAGGTTGGCCCGGGAAGATGGAGATGAAGAAGCGCATCGCCCTGGAGCTGAGGAACAGATCCCCGGCTGAGGTGAGACAATTACCGCCCCCATACTCACACATTACCGCCCCCCGACTATCTCCACCACCGGGGGGGACACAACACTAACGGGCCCCGCATAGAACCAACGGGGAGAAGAGTTCATCTCCGAGCACGAGGAGGAAACTTTCCGTGTGAGGAGGAGGGGCCCCCTCATATCACCCCATTACATAGGGGGCCCTCATATCACCCCGACATCACATGGGGGGGGCCCTCATATCACCCCATTACATAGGGGGCCCTCATATCACCCCGACATCACATGGGGGGGGGGCCCTCATATCACCCCATCACATGGGGGGGGGCCCTCATATCACCCCGACATCACATGGGGGGGGGCCCTCATATCACCCCGACATCACATGGGGGGCCCTCATATCACCCCGACATCACATGGGGGGGGGGGGCCCTCATATCACCCCGACATCACATGGGGGGGGCCCTCATATCACCCCGACATCACATGGGGGGCCCTCATATCACCCCGACATCACATGGGGGGGGCCCTCATATCACCCCGACATCACATGGGGGGGGCCCTCATATCACCCCAACATCACATGGGGGGCCCTCATATCACCCCAACATCACATGGGGGGGGCCCTCATATCACCCCAACATCACATGGGGGGCCCTCATATCACCCCAACATCACATGGGGGGCCCTCATATCACCCCATCACATGGGGGGCCCTCATATCACCCCAACATCACATGGGGGGGGCCCTCATATCACCCCAACATCACATGGGGGGGGCCCTCATATCACCCCAACATCACATGGGGGGGGCCCTCATATCACCCCGACATCACATGGGGGGCCCTCATATCACCCCAACATCACATGGGGGGGGCCCTCATATCACCCCAACATCACATGGGGGGCCCTCATATCACCCCGACATCACATGGGGGGGGGCCCTCATATCACCCCGACATCACATGGGGGGGGCCCTCATATCACCCCGACATCACATGGGGGGCCCTCATATCACCCCAACATCACATGGGGGGCCCTCATATCACCCCAACATCACATGGGGGGCCCTCATATCACCCCAACATCACATGGGGGGGGCCCTCATATCACCCCAACATCACATGGGGGGGGCCCTCATATCACCCCAACATCACATGGGGGGCCCTCATATCACCCCAACATCACATGGGGGGGGCCCTCATATCACCCCAACATCACATGGGGGGGGCCCTCATATCACCCCAACATCACATGGGGGGGGCCCTCATATCACCCCAACATCACATGGGGGGGGCCCTCATATCACCCCAACATCACATGGGGGGCCCTCATATCACCCCAACATCACATGGGGGGGGCCCTCATATCACCCCAACATCACATGGGGGGGCCCTCATATCACCCCAACATCACATGGGGGCCCTCATATCACCCCAACATCACATGGGGGGCCCTCATATCACCCCAACATCACATGGGGGGCCCTCATATCACCCCAACATCACATGGGGGGGGCCCTCATATCACCCCGACATCACATGGGGGGCCCTCATATCACCCCAACATCACATGGGGGGGGCCCTCATATCACCCCGACATCACATGGGGGGCCCTCATATCACCCCAACATCACATGGGGGGGGCCCTCATATCACCCCAACATCACATGGGGGGGGCCCTCATATCACCCCAACATCACATGGGGGGGGCCCTCATATCACCCCAACATCACATGGGGGGGGCCCTCATATCACCCCAACATCACATGGGGGGCCCTCATATCACCCCGACATCACATGGGGGGCCCTCATATCACCCCGACATCACATGGGGGGGGGCCCTCATATCACCCCGACATCACATGGGGGGGGGGCCCTCATATCACCCCGACATCACATGGGGGGGGGGGCCCTCATATCACCCCGACATCACATGGGGGGGGGGCCCTCATATCACCCCGACATCACATGGGGGGGGGGCCCTCATATCACCCCGACATCACATGGGGGGGGGGGCCCTCATATCACCCCGACATCACATGGGGGGGGGGCCCTCATATCACCCCGACATCACATGGGGGGGGGGCCCTCATATCACCCCGACATCACATGGGGGGGGGCCCTCATATCACCCCGACATCACGGGGGGGGGCCCTCATATCACCCCGACATCACGGGGGGGGCCCTCATATCACCCCGACATCACGGGGGGGGGGCCCTCATATCACCCCGACATCACATGGGGGGGGGGGCCCTCGTCTCCCCTCCCCCCAAGTCACATGGGGCGTCCCCTCGTCTCCCCTCCCCCCAAGTCACATGGGGGGGCGCCCCCTCGTCTCCCCTCCCCCCAAGTCACATGGGGGGGCGCCCCTCGTCTCCCCTCCCCCCAAGTCACATGGGGGGGCGCCCCCTCGTCTCCCCTCCCCCCAAGTCACATGGGGGGGGCGTCCCCTCGTCTCCCCTCCCCCCAAGTCACATGGGGGGGCGCCCCCTCGTCTCCCCTCCCCCCAAGTCACATGGGGGGGCGCCCCCTCGTCTCCCCTCCCCCCAAGTCACATGGGGGGGCGCCCCCTCGTCTCCCCTCCCCCCAAGTCACATGGGGGGGGCGCCCCCTCGTCTCCCCTCCCCCCAAGTCACATGGGGGGGCGCCCCCTCGTCTCCCCTCCCCCCATGTCACGGGGGGGGGCGCCCCCTCGTCTCCCCTCCCCCCAAGTCACATGGGGGGGGCGCCCCCTCGTCTCCCCTCCCCCCAAGTCACATGGGGGGGGCGCCCCCTCGTCTCCCCTCCCCCCAAGTCACATGGGGGGGGCGCCCCCTCGTCTCCCCTCCCCCCAAGTCACATGGGGGGGGGGCGCCCCCCTCGTCTCCCCTCCCCCCAAGTCACATGGGGGGGGGCGCCCCCTCGTCTCCCCCTCCCCCAAGCCCCCAAGTCACATGGGGGGGGGGGGCCTCGTCTCCCCTCCCCCCAAGTCACATGGGGGGGGGGGGCCCTCGTCTCCCCTCCCCCCAAGTCACATGGGGGGGGGGCCCTCGTCTCCCCTCCCCCCAAGTCACATGGGGGGGGCCCTCGTCTCCCCTCCCCCCAAGTCACATGGGGGGGGCCCTCGTCTCCCCTCCCCCCAAGTCACATGGGGGGGGGGCCCTCGTCTCCCCCTCCCCCCAAGTCACATGGGGGGGGGCCTCGTCTCCCCCTCCCCCCAAGTCACATGGGGGGGGGCCCTCGTCTCCCCTCCCCCCAAGTCACATGGGGGGGGCCCTCGTCTCCCCTCCCCCCAAGTCACATGGGGGGGGGCCCTCGTCTCCCCCTCCCCCCAAGTCACATGGGGGGGGGGGCCTCGTCTCCCCCTCCCCCCAAGTCACATGGGGGGGGGGCCTCGTCTCCCCTCCCCCCAAGTCACATGGGGGGGGCCTCGTCTCCCCCTCCCCCCAAGTCACATGGGGGGGGGGGGCCTCGTCTCCCCTCCCCCCAAGTCACATGGGGGGGGGGGGCCTCGTCTCCCCTCCCCCCAAGTCACATGGGGGGGGGCCTCGTCTCCCCTCCCCCCAAGTCACATGGGGGGGGGCCTCGTCTCCCCTCCCCCCAAGTCACATGGGGGGGGGCCTCGTCTCCCCTCCCCCCAAGTCACATGGGGGGGGGCCTCGTCTCCCCTCCCCCCAAGTCACATGGGGGGGGGCGTCTCCCCTCCCCCCAAGTCACATGGGGGGGGGGCCTCCCCTCCCCCCAAGTCACATGGGGGGGGGGCCTCCCCTCCCCCCAAGTCACATGGGGGGGGGGCCTCCCCTCCCCCCAAGTCACATGGGGGGGGGCCTCCCCTCCCCCCAAGTCACATGGGGGGGGGGCCTCCCCTCCCCCCAAGTCACATGGGGGGGGGCCTCCCCTCCCCCCAAGTCACATGGGGGGGGGCCTCCCCTCCCCCCAAGTCACATGGGGGGGCCCTCGTCTCCCCCCCCCCCCCAAGTCACATGGGGGGGGCCTTCGTCTCCCCCCCCCAACGGCACATGGGGGGACCCACATCACCCCCCATATATATTAAACAAAACTAAGGTGATACTTTTTTTTTTTTTTTTCTTCTAAAGTTTAGGATGTAGTGGGAAATGGTTAAAACACCTGACCATGTCTTTTGTTTTGCTGTGTCCAGCTGGGGAGATTTTTTTTTTCACTTCCTATCTTGGCAAAACATGGAAGTGAGAGATCAGTGGCGGCTGGTGCTCAAATTTTTGGGGGGACGCAAGCTGAAAAATTCTGAAACATACTTTAAAAAAAAAAAAATGCCCCTGTGCCCACTGACCCCCCCCCCCCACACACACACACACACACACACTCTCGTGTGGCTCGCGGCTCTGGCCGCACCCCCAACCCCCCCCCCTCCCGCGCGCGCTGTGGTGGCGGCCTCTGCTCCAGCGTGTGTCTCCTCCGCTCCTCTTCCTAAGCGCCAGGCATCCAATAGGGTGGCCTGGTGCTTTGGCCAATCGGGTAACAAGTCTGACGCCCTGTCTCCTGATTGGCGGAGAGAAAGGTTAGTGTGAAAATAACGAAAATTAATTAGCTATCAGGGCACACTTTCTGCGCCCCGATCCCACCCTATTAGAGCCTCCTTCTCTAATCAGGTGCTTCAAAAAGTACCACCCCCTCCATAGGAATCCATGTGTCCGGTGTCCTGAAAGGGGCCAGGCGCGTGGATGGGGGGGGGGGTCAGCGCCCACAATGCACGGGCCGCCACTGTGAGATAATCGGTAACAAGTTGGGAGAATTGCACTGAGAGCGATGCCATGAAAACCAGAGACCTCCATTGGAAGATCTCCCCTCTATATTGTGCTGACCTCTGTACATCTCCGGATTCTCTCCCCCCTTTCAGTACCAGAGAGAGAGAGAGGGGTCACCAAGAAGAATGTCCCTTGGCACTGGACAATAAAACTTGACTGGGACTCCAACCCTACTACGCTCTATCAAAAATGAAGCTTCTATAGAAGTTTTTGTTTGAACTTCGAGTCCACAACTACCTTAGACTTTCCCTTTTATCCTGATGGTGTGTCTGTAGTTATTCCCTTTCATATTTATTTTCTAAATGTGTTTTGGTCCAAAGGGTAGCATTGTGATGTTCGGTGTGTCTCTCTATATTGCATATGAGAACCCCGGCCTTCATTAATAGTGAGCTCAGCATCCTGCTTGTTCTGGCCATTGGCTGTGAATATGTGCTTCTCTAATGGGTTATTCATCCTTATCTGTTTACATAGCCGGCCTCTGATACCGTAGGAGTCATCCTTTTATTAAAGTGATAGTATAGCAAATCGGAGGAGGTGGCTAGACACACACAACTCATTTTCCCTCTGAAATTCCCTCTTTGGGTGGCCCTATCGGCACCCTCCTGCCTGACATTCTTCCATTGACCTATCTAAGGAGGCTCAACAATTGTTGGATGAACACGACATCCAATCGGATTCATGCCCTGTTCAGATATTTTGATAGCTATAAGCAGGAGTTTTGTCCATCTGTGCTGTTTAGTGTGAATGGAGGAATCCGATTCCTCTCTAGAGCTGTGTGTATGGCCCGCTTGTTCTTTCCAGGATATGCTGATTATAGTTGGTTTCGGTTTGCGATAAGATTACACATTTGGCCGTGATAACGTGATGTTGCCATTGCAGGGCTGATTGTATGTATAGCACATTCCTGCAGTACCCATAAAATCTGCCCTCTACTAGTCACACCTTACATTGTTACATAGTAGGTGAGGTTGAAAAAAGACACAAGTCCATCAAGTCCAACCTTAGTAAGAGGAATTCTGATTTGTTGCTTTTCTTTGGACCTGACACTGTTTATAAAAGGGCTGCTGTAGGTCTGTTTTTACCACACAAAGTTGGGCCTAAAAGTGGAAATTGACCCATAAGAACTTGATGGAGAATATTCTTTAGCAAGGAACATGCATTTCACATTAATTATGCTACCAAAATTAGTGTGTGTTGTAAATTGCCTCTATAATTGCTCCTGTTTCTCCTTGCTGGAGGCCGCCATTTTGCTAAAGCTCAGAGCAGCAGTAAATCTTTAGGCTATCTGCAGATCAGCCTATACATTTTAGGCACAGTGCCAATAATGAACAACTGAGCATGTGCAGAGAGTGAGACAGCATATTACTTGAGGTTAAACAGTATAGGCCAGGGGTAGGCAACTTCGATACCCCAGGCTGTGGTGAAACTATAAGTCCCATGAGACATTGCAAGACCCTGACAGTCACCGGTATGACTCCTAGAGGCATGATGGGATTTGTAGTTTTACCACAGCTAGTGCCCAGGTTGCCTACCCCTGGTATAGGCACTTATTTCTAATGATTACATACATAGCTATACTTGCAAAAGGGGCCAACCTGAAGTGATCTATCAGAACTTAATTTTCTGAGTAAAGTTCCACTTTAAATTTGGCGGCTGAGCCACAGAGTGTCATTTCTATAATCTCCTCTATTACAATAACTGATGTGCACAGTGTATGTTGTCTTGTTAAAATAAGCCGTTCTATACCTCATTTTATAGTGCTGCTGGGCGCTCACGTGACCGGCCGCCTCTCTCCTCTACCAGTCTGACAGCTACAGCGGGAGGGGCCAAGAAACCCCAGCTGACGTCAGCGAGAAAGAGGAGGAGGAGAGACAGCCGGTCACGTGAGCGACACTCGGAAATACAGCATAGAACGGCTTATTTTTACAAAACCACATACTTTGGGGCACATCGATTAAGGTAATAGAGGGGTTTGTAGAAATGATAGCAGCAATCGGTGCTGACAGGCAGGGAGGGGACGGAGGAGAGCTGCAGAAGACGGAGGCATGTAAACTGACCAGTGTCAGGGTTCAGCAGCCACGATAAACTGCGGTCCGTTTACAGAGGAGCGCGGAACCAGGCAGGATCAGCCAGATACTTCAGGTGATACAAAGGGCCAAATTACACAGCACAAGCACTGTTTGTGCTGGTGTTTTATATTTTGTTTTGTTTTTTTGGGTTACAAACGCTTTAATGTGGGATGGGGTAAAAGTCCTGTACAATTTTTACCTCTGATAGCGGAAAACGAACACTCCTGCGCACAAGTGAATTACCAGATGGACTAGATTTTGTAATGGATTATGCCCCAGGCCTGGCTGCCCCCAGGGATAGGGGTATCCTAGCAGTTGAAAAGAGAGAAAACAAGGCTGCACCAACCTTGTGCATTATCCTTAGATATCTTAATAAAAAATGCTGGGCTCTGAGGAAGAAGGTAATTCGAAACGCGTCAGCTGGCAGTGGCCCCTGTATTCTCCTTTGTTACCATCTGGAGTCTGTTGTCCCTTTGACCACTTGCTATCATCTGGAGACTATTTATATTAGCAATTTTTACTTCTGTCTGGGGCTCTGTTGGAGAGGTTTAGTCCTCCTAGTCTTGCTTACTACATTTTTTTTTTACCAGACAGGGAAGTGTAGGGAACTCTGACAGCCACTCAGACAAAGTTGGAGCCTCTGGCAGACTGTCTTGTTCCTGTTGTAGATTCTCTTTCACTTTGCATTTGGAACTGTTGTCAGCAGGACAGGTAGTAAGGGGAAATCTGAGTTTGTAAGTCCAAGAAAGTACATTGCCCCAACACTCCATACACTCCCTTTATATGTTGGAATCAAGTACTGGAGTCCATCACTTCTCCACACATAACTCAGTATGATGCAGTGGAAAAGCAGCACACTGACATCTTCTTAGGCAAAACGTTTATGAGCCGATGCTCTTCAGCACATGGTCCTGTCCACTCCTGACAGGTTTCACGCCCATAGGGTAAAACATATCAGAGGGGTGGTCCTGAGGGCTGGACCTTGTGCTAATGCTCATCAGCTGATTAAAGCTTTGCCTGTGAGGATATCCTTGTGCAAAATTTCTGTCGCAGCTCCTGAACCTCTTTGGGTCATTTTTAGGCTTACCCATAATCCTTGCACACAATGGTCAGTTTAAAGCAGAGTTCCACCCAAAAATGGAACTTCTGCTTTTCGGAACCCAACAACCCCCCCCCGGTGTCACATTTGGCACCTTTCAGGGGGGAGCAGATGCCTGTATAATACAGGTATTTTACTTCCACTACCAGGCATAGGTAGAGATGGCTGCATTTACCCCCTGGATTTCTATACTATGTTCAGCCCCCCCCCCGTCTGCCGCAAGGCTTCACTTCCTGATTCCCTTAACGAAGATGGCGGTGCCTCCACCCAAGACTCGTGGGACAGATCAGCTTTGGTGCCGACATCTTTGGGCGCCCTGGACAGGTAAGTGTCCATAAGTCAGCAGCTGCAGTATTTGTAGCTGCTGACTTAAAAAAAAAAAGAAAAAAAATTGGCGGAACTCTGCCAAAAAAACTATTGAAAGCCAGCAGCTACAAATACTGCAGCTGCTGACTTTTAATATAGGGACACTTGCCTGTCCAGGGAGCCCGTGATGTCTGCAGCTGAAGCCGATCTGTCCATAGGCTCTCGGCTGCTGCCGCCACCATCCTCGGTAAGGGATTAAGGAAGTGAAGCCGTGCGGCTTCACTTCCTGGTTCCCTACTGCGCATGCACGAGTCACACTGCGCATCGTCTCTGGTCCCTGCTGTGTCCTGGGACCTGTGTGTCTCCCAGAATACAGCGGGGGGAGGACAGAGTAGGTGCCGTAGGTCACCGCAAGCGCTGTGGTGATCTATGCCAGGAAGTGGGAGCAAATACCTGTATTAGACAGTTATCTGCTCCCTCCTCCCCCCTGAAAGGTGCCAAATGTGACACCGGAGGGGGGAGGAATCCAAAAAGTGGAAGTTACATTTTTGGGTGGAACTCCACTTTAAACTTGTCATGTCTAGCAAAGGTATATTTTGTTTTTAGATGTGAGCTGCAATCCAACTAGATATTTGGTTGTCCTTTGATCATCTGTTAGAATGTCTTTATAGATAAGTTCAGACTTTTTGTTTAGTCTTTGGGTACTTTTTTTATACACAGATAACTAATGTTACAAGTATCTGAAAATAGAAGCGCACACCGGAGGAAAACGCCCGGTTTAGAGTAACGGGCTTCCACGTGGCCTCCACCTGAGCCACGTCCCTCTAACACATTTAGGCCTCTTGCATACGATACTCCTGTTTTGGGCATCTACTTTTTCAGACTTTTGTTTTTTTTTATGTATTTTCATGCATGGGCTAAAACTTGTTCCTGGAATGTCAATGGACAAATCTGTGTGTTTGTGTGAATGTGCGCATTACTGACAAAATGCAGATTTTTCTTTTTTTTTTTTTTCTTCAATATCTTTGATAATGGGGAGGTTTACTAAACCTGTCAGGTACAGTGCAGCTGTGCATAGTAACCAATCAGCTTCCAGGTTTTAGTGCAAGGTGTTGCTTTTTCTTTTTCAATGTTTTTGTGAACATTGAAGTTTTTTTATCTTTACCGCTTGCATTAGAATGTTGACAAGGTCAGCATGACGGGCCTATGTATTTAACTGGCTGCCAGCAACCTCCTGTTTTTCTGAGGGGGTGGCCATGCTTTTGCACACTTGTTGAATAGTTGGAGGCTGTTACTAGACCAGAATAAACAGGCGTTTTTATTCAGCTTGCCCGGGTTATAAAGATTTAGATTCCAGTTGAGCAGACGGTGCAAACACAAGTGTACCGGAGATGTAAATTGTGTGATGAAAACTCTTATGGAGGGGGAAGGCTGCTAGCTGCAGTCACTGGTTGAACTGGCACAGATAGATAAGGAGATTGAGCTCTTATCCATCAACTGAACTGGCTGCTAACCTAGTACACGCCCTGAAGGTGGGGTCACATGTGTAAGGTCACACAGTCCCTCCAATCGCTTCCTCCTTTTTTTCTTTTTTTTTTGGCGCCAAACTACTTCACTGTTTAATCTACAAGCAACTAAAACCTGCCGGTTTATGTCTTGTACCTAAACACATTGCCATGCATTTATTTTCTTGGGTATATGTAATTGCTTTTAATTCTCTCTTGCATTCTTTGCTGTATGTCTGTGTCTATTCACGGTTTTGAAATGTACAGGTTTGACAATTGCTGTATGTAAAACTCCTCTGTGTGCAGACATGATAATTGACACACATCACAATAACCTAATTGTGACTGCCAGAGTACAACTCACAGCCGCCTTGCTAAAGATATACTGTATTCAATTGTAATTGTTCTGTCTGCCCTTGTAAAGCGCTGCCTACAGTATTTCACAAGTGAGTACACCCCTCACATTTTTGTAAATATTTTATTCTATCTTTTCATGTGACAACGCTGAAGAAATGACACTTTGCTACAATGTAAAGTAGTGAGTGTACAGCTTGTATAACAGTGTCCTGTCAAAATAACTCAACACACAGCCATTAATGTCTAAACCGCTGGCAACAAAAGTGAGTACACCCCTAAGTTAAATTTGTCCAAATTGGGCCGAAAGTCAATATTTTGTGTGGCCACCATTATTTTCCAGCACTGCCTTAACCCTCTTGGGCATGGAGTTCACCAGAGCTTCACAGATTGCCACTGGAGTCCTCTTCCACTCCTCCATGATGACATCACTGAGCTGGTGGATGTTGGAGACCTTGCGCTCCTCCAGCTTCCGTTTGAGGATGCCCCACAGATGCTTAATAGGGTTTAGGTCTGGAGACATGCTTGGCCAGTCCATCACCTTTATCCTCAGCTTCTTTAGCAAGGCAGTGGTCGTCTTGGAGGTTTGTTTGGGGTCGTTATCATGTTGGAATATTGCCCTGCGGTCCAGTCTCCGAAGGGAAGGGATCATGCTCTGCTTCAGTATGTCACAGTACATGTTGGCATTCATGGTTCCCTCAATGAACTGTAGCTCCCCAGTGCTGGCAGCACTCATGCAGCCCCAGACCATGACACTCCCACCACCATGCTTGACTGTAGGCAAGACACACTTGTCTTTGTACTCCTCATCTGGTTGCCGCCACACACGCTTGTCACCATCTGAACCAAATAGGTTTATCTTGGTCTCATCAGACCACAGGACATGGTTCCAGTAATCCATGTCCTTAGTCTGCTTGTCTTCAGCAAACTGTTTGTGGGCTTTCTTGTGCATCATCTTTAGAAGAGGCTTCCTTCTGGGATGACAGCCATGCAGAGCAATTTGATGCAGTGTGCGGCGTATGGTCTGAGCACTGACAGGCTGACCCCCCACCCCTTCAACCTCTGCAGCAATGCTGGCAACACTCATACGTCAATATCCCAAAGACAACCTCTGGATATGACGCTGAGCACGTGCTCTCAACTTCCTTGGTGGACCATGGCGAGGCCTGTTCTGAGTGGAACCTGTCCTGGTAAACCGCTGTATGGTCTTGGTCACCGTGCTGCAGCTCAGTTTCAGGGTCTTGGCAATCTTCTTTATAGCCTAGGCCATCTTTATGTAGAGCAACAATTCTTTTTTCAGATCCTCAGAGAGTTCTTTGCCATGAGGTGCCATGTTGAACTTGGTGACCAGTATGAGAGAGTGAGAGCAATAACGCCAAATTGAACACACCTGCTCCCCATTCACACCTGAGACCTTGTAACACTAACAAATCATATGACACCGGGAAGGAAAGTGGCTAATTGGGCCAAATTTGGACATTTTCACACTTTCAGGCAGGAAGTTGCACGTTTTTTGCCGTGATTTTGTACAGGTCAAAAGGTCACCAATGTCAAAAGCAGAAAACTCCTGTAATCTTCCAAAAAAGAAGCTCCTGTATTTTTTTTTGAGCTTCAGGCGTTTTGCTTCAGATGACAAAATGCTCAGATGTGAATGGGGGGGCATTGAAATGGGATTTGTATTGTTGGGCCTTTTTGGAGCTGAGACTTACAGCAGAAAAATGCCTAGGTGTGAACAGAGCCTTAGGGGTGTACTCACTTTTGTTGCCAGCGGTTTGGACATTAATGGCTGTGTGTTGAGTTATTTTGAGGGGACAGCAAATTTACACTGTTATACAAGCTGTACACTCACTACTTTACATTGTAGCAAAGTGTCATTTCTTCAGTGTTGTCACATGAAAAAATATAATAAAATATTTACAAAAATGTGAGGGGTGTACTCACTTTTGTGGTGTGTGTGTGTGTATGTAATTTTCACCCTGAGTCTCATGTTTTAATAGTCAACAGTCACGGCTTTTTCCATCTTCATAAATTCATTTTAAGGGCCAGTTCACACTACATGCAGTCCAGTGCGTTTGTTTTTTTTTGTTTTGTTTTTTTTTTTGTTTGTTTTTTTTTTTTTTCTGCATCAAAAACGCAAGGGAAGTAGGTTATATGGTTTTCAATGGCATAGTTCACACCAGTGCTTGCTGTTCCAGTTTCAGAAAAAAGGTAGAACATGCCGCATTTTTTTCTGGACTGTACTGAAACGCTGTAAAACGTATCAAAAACTCAGGAACGCACCTAAATTCACCAAAAACACACTGCAGCACACTTGTCCTTAAGATTAAGAAAAAGAGGGGGGGGGGGAAGCACTGTAACGCATCAAAAACATGCATGCAGAAAAGCACTTGGGATGCATCCGGACTGCGTTTCTATGGTGTGAACTGACCCTAAAGGTTTGTGTGCAGTTCAGCTGTCATTGTTTATAAAGTTAAAGGCTGTACTGATCTCCACAGCCTTGCTTTACTCATTGATGGGTTTTGTGTGTGGCTTGAGGTACGGTAATCTTTTTAATAATGCCCCAGTTTGCTTAGACAGCTGCTGTGGAAGCGATCATCTTGCAGCCCCCGTGTGCCGGCTGTCGGCTTCTACCAGTGACTTGTTACTCTCAGCAGATGTTTCAGGATGTAGGTCACTTGATACAAAAGCCCTGTGACTCCTTCATTTGCTGTAGATGTGTTTGAGATCATGGAAGGGAAGCTGCCTCAGAAATGCTCTATATTAGGAATAGTAGCAATTTAATACATGGCATAGGGGTGTGGATTTTTTGTTTTTTTAATTGTAGAGTGCAGATTTGACACATAAAACGCATATATTGTTTGAGGCAGGTAAGCTAAAACAAGGGTGCTTTCAGTGTGTTGCACAGGATGTGTATTGCTAGAAGACAATGTTATGGTTGATTCTGTTCTCTGGAACTGACAATGTATGCGACTTTGTCCTCTGGTTGCCTTAAGGCTCACCATACATGTTGCAATCTGATTGTACAGTCAACTTTAGATTTACCAAAGCTATGCAATATGAATACCTAACTTAACCAGTGTATAGACACTGGGGGGGGGGGGGGGGGGGGGGGCACTCGTACAAACCCCCCCAGGAACAGACCTGAGCAGCCAATCACTTGGGGTACAGTCCGAGGTGCAGGAAAAACCCCGATAAACGACCTATGTGTACTGCCAGGTGTGATCACCCATGGGAACTTAGCCTTATAGCTGTTACTGTAAAAAGAAGGAAAAAAAATTGACATTAACCAGTTCTAAACACTCTTCAGATGCAATACATTACTTTATGGCTGTACAACTATTTTCATAATCTATTGGTCAGCAGAGTAGTGGTCCTGCATACAAAATGCATTGTTTTCATTTCTTTCAAAAACAGAGCAGCACACATACAGCTCAGTACACCATCCATACATTGTCATATCGGTACACCATCCATACATTGTCATATCGGTACACCATCCATACATTGTCATATCGGTACACCATCCATACATTGTCATATCTGTACACCATCCATACATTGTCATATCGGTACACCATCCATACATTGTCATATATATCTGTACACCATCCATACATTGTCATATATATCTGTACACCATCCATACATTGTCATATATATCTGTACACCATCCATACATTGTCATATATATCTGTACACCATCCATACATTGTCATATATATCTGTACACCATCCATACATTGTCATATATATCGGTACACCATCCATACATTACCTGTATATACAGTGCAGCACACATACAGCTCAGTACACCATCCATACATGTCAGTAAGTGCCTGAAAACGTATGAATGTGAGGAGCAATGCCTCATGGGACATGTAATCCTGGACAGGAGACGGAAGTGAGTGTTTCTGAAGGCAGAAGTGTGTTTTGTTTGTTTTTTTTTTGTTTTTTAGCTCCTTGCAGTAGGGACACTCTCTCTATACTAATACTTTGAAGGCAGGAGGATCCAGAGGCGATGGTGGTGGACACCAGAAGAGGAGAATCGGGACTGCTCTGTGCAAAACCATTACACAGAGCAGTTAAGTATGACCGGTTTGATTCATTTGGAATAAGGGGTTAATCAACAAACTATTCAATAATGAAAATTGTTCGTTGCAGGCCTACACTACTTGATCTATTCTGCATTTGTTCTTGTTTCAAAGAAATAAGCTTTGGTCTGCACATCATGTCAGTAAGCCCTGGTTCACACCCCTGTGACTTGACAATTTTTTGCACTATTTGTGTGAATTCATTGCGACTTCCTTTGACATCTTTTAATTGAAGTTGCAGTGTCAGCAAGCCTCCATTAACACCTTGCTGACCGTCCCATAGTAAAAATACATCATTATTTTGATACTGGTGTTTTGGCAGCCATAACCCCAATATAATTTTTTTTACTGTGGCCGGATCTGCGTCCAAGTGGTCCCGCAGGAGGAATGCGCCCACCCGCCGCATCCCGGTCATTCTCGGGCTTATGTCCTGGCTCAGTAAAGTCCGGGAGTGATCCAATGCTGCCGTTTGCTGGGCAGAAAGTTGAGTGAAGCCAAGATGGCCGCCACTCATCTCTATGCCCTTGAGGGACTGGAGCCGGGTCTGACATCAGTTCTTGGGCCAGAACTTTTTTTTTTGTTCTTTTGCTTTTAAAGGTAAAAGATCTGGGGTCTTTTTGACCCCAGATCTGAGGACCGTCATCCATATCTATAACAAGGGATGTTTATGTTCCTTGTAATAGGAATAAAAGTGATTAAAAAAAATAAAGTGATGGTGTAAAAAATAGGTTTGGATTTTACACGCGCAGGACGCGCCTTTTTTTTTTTTTTTTTTTTTTTTTTTTTTTATGGTTGGTATATCCACATTATGCTATCTGCTATCGGCGGTTACAATTGGCAATTTCTGCACCAGATCAGCTGTGCTCTTTCTGCCTTGGACCCTATATCAAGTGTGGTTCTCGACATCAAAAACCCCCCCCCCCCGATGTCATGTATGACACGACTAGTAGGGTGCAGTAGTCTATGCCTAACATACCACGCTAGTTTGTGATCTTCAGATTTTTTAAACCCAGGACATTTTAATCTTAGACCAGCAAGGCCGACTTCAATGCCATATTTTTTTGTTTCCAATGGATGGATCTTCAATGTGTGTGAATCCATTCTTTTTACTAGGCTCCTATAACGTGGGGTCTAGCTATCTGATAAGGGTGCATCTCTTATATTTCACGGTGGACGGTGCACTTTGGGGGTTTTTTGTCGTCCATCACGCCAAGAATCGCGAGGAGTGTTATATATATTTTTATATTTATTTTTTTATAATTTGATACTATTCATTGCATAAGACTCCCCTGTTGACAGGGTTTCCATCTTCATGGTCTTCCTTCTGGGTTTGCAGGCCCTGGCTGCTTTAAAATCATACATTTTGCCAGGGTATGTAAACTTATGAGCACAATTGTATGTTTAATCAGAAGGGGGCGTATGGAGATTGAACTGTATGTATGGCTTCTGTTTGTGGCAGAAGGAGTAGCATGGGGGTTAAGAGGGAGGGGTTACATTTATATGGTTATTTTATTCCCTTCCCTACACAGGTGCAAGCTCTGTGTTCTTTTGTATCCTCCGATCCACTATGAAAATGGATATATTTTTACCAGATTCTCACCACTACCAACGGTGGAATGCAGACACTGCTCAGACACTGGACCTGTTGCTGGAAGTGGTCTCTTCATTCCAAGCAGAGGCAAAACGGCAGCATACTTGGCGGTTTCTTGGGATTGCTGCAGGTGGCCATTCAGAAACACAAACCGCCTGCACTGTGGTCACAGAAGGTGGTACATAATGCATAAAGATGTGCACTTGGCAAAGGTTTGCATTAAGATGTGAACATTGTGGTTGTAGATTCTAACCACATAACTTTGTTGCTCCGTTAAATCAATTCCACATCTTTATAAACCAGATAACATGCCTAACGTTGTTTTAACTCGCCCGGTAACCATACAAGAAATGTTGCACTGCACTGTTTTATTTAAACGTCTCTGACCGTTTAATATGAGGGTTTCTCAATCACTGCTCTGGTATAGTGATAAGGTGGCCACGTCATCAATAGTTGCACAAGGCAGCAGAGTGTATACACAGTGCTGTAGAAATGTTTATTAGTGACAGGTGTGAGGTCATGGTACTGCTGCATCACATTGTGTCACTGTAGAGACAGACCGCTTGTTATAGTTTCCAAACATTTCTATTATTTTATATAGCGCTGTCAATTTATGCAGCGCTTTCCATATTCACATTGGTCCCTACCCTCAAGGATCTTACAATCTAAGGTCCCTATTGGATTGTAAGCTCCCAGGAGCACCGTCCCTCAACCCTCATGTAGTGTGTGTGTGTGTGTGTGTGTGTGTGTTTTTTTTTTTTTCTCTTTAAATTGTAAATGTGAGTGTCTCAGATCTCACAATAAAGAGGACTTTCATGCTTATTTCTATTACAAGGGATGTTTACATTCCTTGTAAAAGGGAATAGGTGATCAAAAAAAAACAAAAAACTCCTTGTCCCTCCTACCTTGCGTGCAGAAGCGAACGCATACGCAAGTTGTGCCCACATATGTAAACTGTGTTCAAACCACATTTGAGGTATCGCCGCGATCGTTAGAGCGAGAGCAAAAATTCTAATGCAAGACCTCTAACACTAAACGGGTAACCTGTGTAAAATTTAAAGTGTCGCCTATGGCGCTTTTTAAGTACCATTTCACAAGCGTGCACGTTTTTGAAGAATGACATATTGGGTATCTATTTACTCGGCGTAACATCTTTCACATTATGCAATTTTTATATATATATATATATATATATATAATTTTTTTATATTCATGAAAGTCTATTTTTCTTTTAAAAAAAAAAGTGTTTGAAAAGACCGCTGCGCAAATAGTGTGAATATAAAAAGTGCAACGACCGCCTTTTTATTCTCTAGGGGTCGCTGCTAAAGTGTGTGTGTGTGTGTGTATTCCTGTAAGCAGTATCTTTGGGGTGGTGGGGGAGCGATGTATACACGGCTCCTCCACTACCCCTGCTCATTGAAATGAATGGACGCCGCTTTAAAATCGCCAAAAGCGGCACTAACCCCTTCTGGGGGGTTCAAAGCGCTGCTAAAACTAGTGGCGCTCTACCGCTAACGCACCACCCCAGTGTGAAAGAGGTACAATTTAATTTTATAGCGAATAATACGAATTTAACTTGTAGATGTCAGAAAAGGGCCTGGTCTTTAACCACTTCCCGCCATATAGCAAAATAACGGCCGGAAAGTGGTTGTTATCCTGACTAGGCGTCATATGAAGTCCATGATCGCCGCCACATGGATCGGTTGTTTCGGTCTGACACACCGCATCTCCAATTGAGGTGGGCTCTTTACTACGTGATCGGCTGTGTCTAATCGCTGTGTAAATGGGAAACGCAGTTTTATGGCTTTTCCTCTACTCTCACTGGCAGTCACAAGTAGAGGAAAGCCAATCGGCTGCTCTCCTGACGGGGGAGGGGTGGTCTCTATGCTGATTATCAGCGTGTTGATTATCAGTGCAGACCCATCGGATGGCCACCAGGGATGACCACCAAGTAAGCACATTAGGGATGGCACTATGTGCCCATCAGTGCCACTTATGAGTTCCCATCAGTGAAGGAGAACTTATTTATAACATTTTGTAACAAACAAACTTTATTTTTTTTTTTCAAAATTTTCTTTGTAGCGTAAAAAAACCCCAGTGGTGATGAAATACCTCCAAAGGAAGGCTTTGTGGGAAAAGTTTTTTTGTTCTTTGTGTGCAGCGTAGCATGACTGCGCAATTGTCATTCAAAATGTTATTGTGCGTAAAATTTGTAAAACCTGACACACAGGCTAACATGCAGGGGCGTTTAGAGGCAGAAAGAAAATTGCCAGGCGCCCCCTATGATCCATGTTACAAACATCCAGTGTGCATAGGACTGAACTCTTCACAAATATAAATATTTGCTTCATTTTCTTTCAGTTAAAGTTGACTGTGATTACATTGTATTTTCTGCCTTCCACCTGTTGGCAGTAACAGTATTTACCCTTCTGTTTTCTGAACAGGTGACAGAGTTGGTTTTAGACAATTGCCGGTCTAGTAATGGAGAGATTGAGGGTTTGAGTGATGGATTGAAAGAGCTGGAATTCCTCAGCATGGCCAACGTAGAACTTTCTTCTCTGGCAAAGCTTCCGCAGCTGTCAAAACTCAGAAAAGTAAGTGTGGTTTGTTTTTTGTTTTTTTGTTTTTTTCCTAAATGTGTGTAGCCAGGTGCAACTTGCTAACCCTACATTCAGTGATATTGGCAGTCTTTTACTTGTAATGATTTAAGCTCTAGACAGCTGCTGAGTGACGCGATCTATTAGAGGTTATAATGGACATTATAGGGCATTGTGTAGCTTAACCAGTTGTCCATTAATGGGGGCGGGGGCTGGGTGACTTGTAGCAGTCAGTGGTAAATTGTGTAAAGTAAGTGATGGGCTTTCAGATGGAATTGACCACGTCTACAGTCTGCCAAAGGTACCCCTATTGTCCCTCTTTCAAGGTTAGGGAACTTTGGCACTCCGGCTGTGTTGAAACTACAAATCCTATCATGCCTGTGGCTCTGCCTTGCCATGCCAATAAAAAATAAAAAAATCACATGAGCTACCCCTCGATCCAGCAATGTACATGAGAGCCTTAGCTCTTTGGGGACTCTCCCTCATTGGCTGAGTCAGCGATAGGGGGGGGGGGGGGGCGCAGAAGAAGCCTTTGGATACTCTGTAAGATCAGGTCCTCATTGGTCATCCCTGTAAAAGCTGATCCCTGCTAACTTTTAAAATGTAGTATAGCATTTGCGCCATTGACAACTAAACCTCTAGAGTTAGGTGCCAGCCTACTGTACGCTGAATGGGAGTGCACGCAGCAATACACTGGTTGACATTGGCACGTGATCCCTTGGCCTTAACGGCAGGAAATTTGAAAAGCCCCCCCCAATAATGCAAAATGTTGGGTAGCTTCCTATGAGACACTATCACACCTGAGGCTGTCTGTAGACCTGGAAAATGCTCTGCAACTAAACACAAATTTCAGGTCTGGAAATTGCCACAATGTCAAACCCAGCGTCCAAAGGTTGTATTCCAGGCTGGCCCTGCACTTCTAGTCCAGCTGGGTTTGGGTACAGCCTCTGAAGTGAGTACTGGGGAGCTACCTGAGATCTGTGTGGAGACCCGTCAATGTAGCAAGAAGTTTTGGTTGCAGTCACCTTCTAAGGCCTTTTAAAAGTGATGGGTCAACTGTAAAGCCACTCAGATCACTTTTTACCAGAAAGGTCATCACTGGTGCTAAAAAAAAAAAAGATACCAGGATCAGGGCTGCAGCCGCAACCCAGGTATAGCCACTTATTCCCGAGGCCTAGGAACAGTAAGTGATTTTAGAGGTGGTTTTTGTTTTATTCTTTCTTTTTTTCCCCTCCTGCCTTATGCCAATCCTGTCATAGACCCAAACTGCATCTTTGTTTCTTACCAGCAGGGGGTGGGTGCGTGCAAGTGTCGTGTAAGCTGGTAAGTTAGGCTTGCTGTAAATTTTAGAAAAATCCTACTTTTCTGCGTTCTACGGCTAGGCACAAGCTCATACTGTGTTGCATTTTGGTTTGTAAAATTGTGTAATCCATGCTTTACATGACGGAGCTGCCTCTAGAGGCCCAAACACTAACAACATAAGATAACAAGTGTGTGTTCTGTCTTTTAGTTGGAGCTCAGTGACAACAGTATCTCAGGAGGCCTGGAGGTGTTAGCAGAAAGGTGTTCTAACCTCACTTATCTCAACTTAAGTGGTAACAAGATCAAGGATCTGAGCACAGTGGAAGCTCTTGTAAGTACATCATGTCTTATTTTCCTCCATTCATGTATTTGTTAGACTTTTTTTTTTTTTTTTTTATCCCCACAAGTGATAATTTAATTTTGTGCTGAGACTTTTCATATCTGTCAGCGTTTGTTCTTTAAAGTACAACTGGCATTGTCATTTTAAATACCTTGCAAGTACAAAAATACCGGTTAATGTGCAAGAAATACACTCCTAATTGCTTGCTGTAGGCAGACAACACAGCTTTTTGTGAAAACTGATAAAGGAGCAAATAAGTTAATTGGTTGGATTTGTATACACCAAAATTACCAAGTTGTATTTGATGTTGATCTGTCATAACCAGTGTGGCCATGTTGTGGGGTCACCACATACAGTAGATATAAAGTCTACACACCTCTGTTTAAAATGTCCGGTTTCTATGATGTAAAAAAGACAAAGCACTTTTTCCACCTTTTTTAATGTGACCTATAACTGTAAAACTCAGTTGAACAACAAAGTGAAATCTTTTAGGTGGAGGGAAGTAAAAATTAAAAACTAAAATATGGTTGAAGTGTGCACACCCTTAAAGAGGAAGTAAACCCTGGTGGGTTTTACTTTTTATTTCCCTGCAAAGGTAAATCATAATGGGCTACTATGCTTCACATGCTAGCCCATTATGTGTCACTCACCTGAAACCGAAGCCTGCGATGTCTCCGTTGTCCCCACTAGCCAGGAGCGTCCATCTTCACCCCTCTTCCTTTCGGGGCTGCGAACTCCGGCTCTGTGACTGTGGAGCTGGCAGTCACGGCATGACCCCTACTAGAAACTGCACGACGTGCCTATGTCATCGGCGCTCGGCTTTTTAGTAAATATCTCCTAAATCGTGGAGGTTTAGGAGATATTTCAAGCACCTACATGTAAGCCCTGCATATAGGGTGTACAACCACTTTAAGCTAATACTTTGTTGAAGCACCTTTTAATTTTATTACAGCACTCAGTCTTTTTATGTATGAGTATCAGCATGGCACATCTTGATTTGGCAATATTTGCCCACTGTTTGCAAAAACACTCCAAATCTATCAGATTGTAAGGGCATCTCCTGTGCACAGCCCTCTTCAGATCACCCCACAGATTTTCAATCTGATTCAGGTCTGGGCTCTGGCTGGGCCATTCCAAAACTCATCGTCTGGTGAAGCCATTCCTTTGTTGATTTGAATGTATGCTTTGGGTCGTTGTCATGCTGAAAGATGAAGTTCCTCATGTTCAGTTTTCCAGCAGATGTCTGAAGGTTTTGTTCCAATATTGACTGATATTTGAAACGCTTCATAATTCCCTCTACCTTGACTAAGGCCCCTGTTCCAGCTAAAGAAAAATGGCCCCAGAGCATAATGCTGCCACCACCATGCTTCACAGTGGGTATGGTAGGGTTTTTGTGCCAAACATATTTTGGAATTATGGCCAAAAAAGTTCAACCTTGGTTTCATCAGACCATAACACATTTTCCCACATGCTTTTGGGAAAATGTAGCGTGGCTTGGATGTTTTTCTTAAGAAAAGGCTTCTGTCTTGCCACTCTACCCCATAGCCCAGACATATGAAGAATACGGGAGATTGTTGTCACGTGTACCACACTAGTACTTGCCAGATATCCTGGCAGCTCTTTTTTTTTAATGTTGCTGGAAGCCTCTTGGCAGCCGTTCTGACCAGTTTTTTTTTTTTTCTTGTCTTTTCATCAGTTTTGGAGGGAAGTCCAGTTCTTGGTAATGTCCCTGTTGTGTAATATTTTCTCCACTTGATGACTCTTCACTGTGTTCCATGGTATATCTAATGCCTTGGAAATTCTTTTTTTACCCTTCTCCTGACACCTTTGAACAATGAGATCCCTCTGATGCTTTAAAAGCTCTCTGAGGACCATGGCTTTCACTGTAAGTTGCGATTAAGAAAATGTCAGGAAAGACCTACTGGAACAGCTGAACTTTATTTGGAGTTAATCAGAGGTACTTTAAATGATAGGCGTGTACTGACTCCTATTTAACATGAGCTTGAATGTGATTGCTTAATTCTGAACACACCTACATCCCCAGTTATAAGAGGGTGTGCACACTTGTGCAACCACATTATTATTTTTTTTTCAACTGAGTTGTACAGTTTACAGGTCAAATTAAAGGTGGAAAAGTTCTGAAATTTAATTTTTTTACATCACAGAAAACTGACATTTTAAATAGGGATGTGTAGACTTTCTAACCACTGTGTACTTTTTGAGTTTAAACTCATTTTAAGATGTTATGAGGAAAAACAAGTAAATGCACTAGTTGGGTTAATATAGCATTTTATTGGATTTATTGCAATTGTAAATGTTTCTTTTTCTGATCAAGGTTGTGTGTTTATTTTTTTTTTTTTTTCAGACAAATTTAAAAAATCTGAAGAGTTTGGACCTCTTTAATTGTGAGCTCACCAACCTAGAAGATTACAGAGACAAAATATTTTGTAAACTTCCCCAAATCACATACTTAGATGGCTTCGACCAGGAAGACAATGAGGCCCCAGACTCTGAAGAGGAGGAAGATGACGGTATGTTTGACACCCGTAGTCTGGAATACCATGGACAGGCTTTATTGCTACAGAAGTGTGATGGGTTTCACACATCGCATAAGGGAAACACAAGTTTGCCCCTGTGCTATAACTGTCAGCCAGGCCGGACTGCTTTTATGTGAAGTGAACGTTCTGATTTAGTTGCTGCAGGTTGGAGCCAAAGCTGACGTTAAAAGCCTTATGGACTGGTATCAGTATGATGGTCACAAACATGGGTTCTCTAGATATAGGCATGCTGGCTCATATGGCTTGTCCTCCTGGACTGGTATTGTCTGCAGGGGCATGAATTTTAGAATTTCACATTGTAACAAATCTTTTTTTTTTTTTTTTTTTTTTTAACCCTCAACATGTATGTAAATCCTTACTAGGCTTTACTGTGTAGTAATCTTGTAACATGATGCATGGCAGAATATAAACAGTCCTATTTTTACTGTTGTGTTCTGTAAGTGTGAGATTCCGGATTAGGAATGTATAGAGCTGCCCATCCCCTAATCATTAAGTTACACAAGTACAAAGTGCATTCTAATGCATCCTGGTAATGTCCCATACATGCACACTGTATGACATAAGTTGGGATGAATCAGGAAATGAGACTGTTCAGCAATGCATTGTTTAGGAGGAGTACTGTAATACTTTGTCCTTTTTGTTCTGCAGAGTCTGAAGAAGACGAATATCCTGAAGATGAAGAGGATGAGGCCGGCCCTCCAGGAGAGGATGAGGAGGAGGAGGAGGAGGGTGAATCAGACTTGGGGGAGGATGAGGAAGTTGGGCTATCGTATTTATTGAAAGAAGAGATACATGTAAGTTCAGTTTGTCCCATCTATATGCAGCACCAATCCTCTGCTTTTTATACATAAAACAGTCTGTGATCTGTTAGCATCGTTATGATTTGCCAGGAACCATTTTTGTTTAAGTTTTTCTAGGAAACCTAAAATTTAACTGCTTGCCAACCTCCCTATAGCGGTTTTACTGCTACAGGGTGGCAGCTGTGCGCCGCATTGCGCGTGTGCGCTGAAACAATTGATAATGAAAATCGATTAGTTGGTCTAACGGAGCGCACCTTCCTCCCTGCAAATCCCGCCTCCATCCTAGTGTTAGAATCCTGTGTACAAGGCGGCAAAATTTTATTTTTTCCAAACGGAAACGTGGCATGTAAACGCGGCTAAACAGACGTTTTAAACATGGGTTACTATCAAGTTAAATCGTTCAAGAGCGGTTGTAAAAACGTCTCGTGTAAATTTGCTGTCCCCTTAAAATAACTCGACACACAGCCATTAATGTCTAAACCGCTGGCAACAAAAGTGAGTACACCCCTAAGTGAAAATATCCAAATTGGGCCCAAAGTGTCAATATTGTGTGGCCACCATTATTTTTCAGCACTGCCTTAACCCTCTTGGGCATGGAGTTCACCAGAGCTTCACAGGTTGCCATTGGAGTCCTCTTCCACTCCTCCATGACGACATCACAGAGCTGGTGGATGTTAGACCTTGTGCTCCTCCACCTTCCGTTTGAGGATGCCCCACAGATGCTCAATAGGGTTTAGGTCTGGAGACATGCTTGGCCAGTCCATCACCTTTACCCTCAGCTTCTTCTAGCAAGGCAAGGCAGTGGTCGTCTTGGAGGTGTGTTTGGGGTCGTTATCCTGTTGGAATACTGCCCTGCTGCAGCTCAGTTTCAGGGTCTTGGCAATCTTCTTATAGCCTAGGTCATCTTTATGTAGAGCAACAATTCTTTTTTTCAGATCCTCAGAGTTCTTTGCCATGAGGTGCCACGTTGAACTTCCAGTGACCAGTATGAGGGAGTGAGAGTGATGACACCAAATTTAACACACCTGCTTCCCATTCACACCTGAGACCTTGTAACACTAAGAAGTTAAATGCATGGTGCCTCATTCTGGGTGTCTGTGGATGCATGTCACTTCTAAGTTCTGTGCCTGATCTGACAGGCTAGCTATTTTTATAAAGCATTTAGACTTGCACTGCTCGGACAAATCGGCCGTGTGTGGTACAGCCTGATTTGGTTGAGATGGCCATACAGCTCTCCACATTCCAGGGCTTCCTCGCACATCGTCTCTGGTCCAGCAGTGTTCCTCTGTCTGGTTGACTGATGCTGAACTTCTTGTGAGCCCCCCCCCCCCCCCCCCCAAGGCACATCACCCAATTGCACTGGGCTGGAAATAGCACGCTGTAGAGAGCTGCACTATGTCATTTTGTGGCTCTGTTGTCTGCAGCATTCCAGATCCGTGTTGGGTGGGTGTGAATTGTAAAATGGGACTTTGGGCTTTAAAATAGTTTTTTTTTCTCTTAGAGACAACCTGTACAACATCTTGTGAATAAGATTCATGTGTCTCATACTATATTGGTGGGTGTAAAACATTTTATATTGAGTGTACCATTGTCAAACATGTTATACTTGTAGTTTTTTGAAAAAAAAGTTTGTAAAAAAAAAAAAATGTAAAAGTTTAAAACGATGACCCTTGAGCTAGTTGAGTTTTTTGCTTAGTAGTTTGGCCAGAAAAATGGAATGTGAAAACTTCTATGTGGGTGAGGGCAGCTCACGATGTTCAGTGACTAGCAGGAAGGCTTCTCAAACTCTGCTGGCGTTGAGCTGCACAGTCCAAGGTGGGCGGAGCTTGGGTTGCCTGCAGGTACCTGTGTACACCTGTCCCATGACAGACGTGCTGCTTGCAGTGAGACGATCTGTTCTAATGAGACTATTCTGTAAAAGGAAGTTGGGGAACTTGTAGTTTTGGAGACTCGTAAAGCCAGTTCTTTTAAACTTTTTTTTTTTTTTTTTTTTTTTTCATTTTCCTTAGGATGAAGAGGATGACGATGATTATGTTGAAGATGGTGCTGAGGGAGAAGAGGAAGAGGATGAAGGTATGTGGATAGGAAATTAAACCTTTTGACATTTCCTACTTTAAGTAGTGGTAAGAAACTCACCTGTCTTGTATAGGGTAATCTATTTAAGCAGGGTATGATGATATGGAGGAGGGGGAGATTTAGCAGCTCAAAACCATGGAGACAGCTGGACTATGGTAGGATGCAGCAGCATTTTTTTACAGCTAGTGTTGAATTAATACGAACAACATTAACAGAGCAAACCTAGTCACCAGCAATACATTTATAATGTAGGTACACTGGATTACAGCTTTGATGGGATCTCTATCTGGTCGAGTTAAAATGTGCAGTTATTTTAAAATGCCTGACTTTCTAACTGGAAGGAAAGGGTCAGTCTTTCCGAGCACCATGATGGCTTTATTATAGCTGAGCTCCAGTTAGATTTAAGACACAAATTAATGCAACTCTGTAATCCATTAAGGCCCCTTTCACACTGGGGTGTCGAGGCCGTCGGCGGTAAAGTGCTGCTATTTGTAGTGGTGCTTTACCTTAAGCGGAGTTCCACCCTAAAGTGGAACTTCCGCTCATCGGATTCCTCCCCCCCTCCGGTGTCACAATTGGCACCTTTCAGGGGGGAGGGGGGTGCAGATACCTGTATAATACAGGTATCTGCACCCACTTCCGGGTACAGCTAGCCGCAGACTCCCCGCCCACCCCCGTTGTGTTGTGGGAAATACACAGTTCCCACAACACAACGGGGACCAGTGAAGACGCGCAGCGCGACTCGCGCATGCGCAGTAGGGAACCGGGCAGTGAAGCGGCAACGCTTCGCTTCCTGATTCCCTCAGTGTGAATGGCGGCGGCAGCACCCGAGGATCGAGGGACGGCTCGGTCTCGGGTGCCGACATCGCTGGACCCCGGGACAGGTAAGTGTCCTTATTTTAAAAGTCAGCAGCTGCAGTATTTGCAGCTGCTGACATCTAATTTTTTTTTTTTTTTGGTGAAACACCACTTTAGTTTTGCAGGTGTTTTCGGCTGCTAGCCAGGTGCTTTTAACCCCCCGCTAGCAGACGAAAAAGGGTTAAACCAACTCGTAAAACAGTGGTTTGGCAGCAGTGCCCATTCATTTCAATGGGCAGGAGCGGTGTATACACCGCTCCAAAAATGCTTTTCAGGGGCTTTTGGGCTAAAAATAGCACCTGTAAAGCGGCTCCCATGCAGTCTCAGTGTGAGCCAGAGGGCTTTCACACTGAGGCGATGTGCTGGCAGGACAAAAAAAAACTGCAAGCAGTTTTTTTTGTCCTGCCAGCGCATCGCCTCAGTGTGCATGGGAGCCGCTTTACAGGTGCTATTTTTAGCCCAAAAGCACCTGAAAAATGTCAGTGTGAAAGGGGTCTAACTGCTTTCCACCTGTGCTACAGCAGCGCGGGTTTGCATAGATGTCCTTCCATGATTGCGTTGCGATTGCAGAGTGCTTCGGACTCAGCTGATCAGATCGGGATAAAGGGCCAATCACAGCGGCTCTTTACCATGTGATCAGCTGTGTCTAATGACAGCTAATCACAAATGTAAACACAAGCGGGTTGTTGGCTTATTTTTTCCTCACTGGCTGACAGAGGGAGAAGAGAATAGCGATAATAATGGTTTGCGTTTTAAAGGGACTTGGACACTGATTATAACTGATAAATATCAGTGCAGTCCCAACAGTGCCCATCGGTGCCTTCTCATCTGTGCCAACTATCAGCACCCGTTAGTTCTGCCTCATCAGCGCAAGTTAATGAAGGAGAAAAATTACCTGTTTTCAAAATTTTTTTAACAAACTTTGAATGTGTGGTGGGTTTGTGGGGGGGAAAAAAGTTTGGCCTTTGGGTTATTTTTTTGTTACTTTTTGTTAAAAGTGTTGATTAAATACCACCAAAAAAAAGATACAAATGTCATTTGGGTACAGTGTTGCATGACTGCGCAATTGTCATTCAAAGTGTGACAGCACTAAAAATTGGCCTGGGCAGAAAGCGGGTGGAAGTGCCCGGTAGGCAAGCTTAGATAAGTTGGGTTTTTATTTGCATGCAAAAACTAGTTGAAAGCTGTATTTCTGGATAGTTTCAGTCTTTCCCACATTGAGCCCTGGTTCACACTTATGGAAATCTGTTCCAGTTCAGATGCGTTCAAGAACACAAAGATTCACATGTCGAGCGAAAACTTTTTTGAAGACTGTTCACATCTATGTGGTGCAATTTTGATGCGGTTTCAAAAAAATAGGGGGGTGGGGTGCCTGTGTCTCGTGTGGTTTTAAGCTCAATACACTGTTATGACATTAGAATTGCACTCCAAACCGCATGGAAATCACAATGCAACCAATGTGAACCTAGGCTTAAAAATTAGCATTTTTCCCCACATTTGTATAGCTTGATTTGCCTTTTTCAACATATTTGTGACATCTGTGTATATGACACAAGCCAGCTATTTCCGGGCAGTATGAGGGGGGGGAGGGGGGTTGGATCCAGAAAGCACCATCACATCTGTTAATGGTTGCCGGCACTATTTGAGACCATTTCCACCACGCGTTGGGAATTGTGCATCCAATGGTGGTCCGTGTAGGCAGTTTGTGGCTGCAAGATGTAGTAATGGGTGGCACAGACCCAAAAGTCTCCTGGCCTGTCTCCATCAAATCCATGCATTCTGTGGTCAGAACTGTCCTGTTCTTACCCACTGAAGAAAGTGGCCACTTTGCGAGAAGCTGTGGCCACTAGTCTTACAGGATGTAATCTAAGATGAGCCCTGGAAATGCTGCATTTCAGTAAGCATTTTATCGGTCGCTGCGGCTTTGCAAAAAAAGCAGGATGAGAAAAAACGAATTGAATAATTGAAGGCGCACGACTTTGTGCTGCAGGGACATATGTTGCATGGTATGGTGTTGCTGCGCCATTCCTAATGTCACAGCGCACCTTGACATCTCTTGTGCATTTTATTGCACAGTAATGCACTGCCTTTAAATTACATAGACTTTTGTGTTTAGTGCTCTATGAAGCCCATTTAAATAAATTAGGTTTTACATAGTTGGGTTGAAAGACACAAGTCCATCTAGTTCAACCAAAAAAAAAATGCACAACCCTATACCGAGTATTATATAGGCAAAAACCCCAGCAAAGCAAAGTTTTCCTAAGACATCACAAAGGTTTGAATGTAGTTTAAAAATTTCTGGTCTGAGTTCAGCTTAAAGGTAAAACTTTACAGCAGGTGCTGAAAATGCACCAAAAATTCCCTCCCAAGACACGAGGCAGATTTCCTCACTTTGTGTAAATCATACGTGCGATTTGACTGTCTTATGAAATGTATTTCTAATACTTTTGGTTTCTTCCCCCAGAAGAGGAAGCCGTAGAACGCGGTGAGAAGAGAAAGCGGGAAGCAGAAGATGAAGGCGATGAAGACGAAGATTGAAGCGCCATATGTGGAACGCTAGGACCAGTCTTTCTGAGCCCCTGGGGTTGATAATAGAGCGATAATGCAGATGTGTATGTCTGTACCTGTAAAATAGATGTCCCTACAGAATTTAACATGTAACTTTTTATAGGAAAAAAAAGGTGTGGTTTTACAATTTTTGTGCCCTTTTTATCATTCCAGTCAAGACAATTGAGATCCTTTTTATTAGTTATCCTCCATAGAATAAATATCCTTCTGAATTTCCTTTTTTGCATTGCCTTTCCAGTCCCAGAGGCGTAGCAGACTCCTTGGGGAATGAAGAGGTTAATCAGTATGACTATTAAACACAAATCGTGGATTTTTAAAAGACGAACATGGCTTCCTGTGCAAAGTTTGTTCTTAATACAAGGTAGAGAAAACAATGGAATTAGCAAGCTTGTACCATCAATCGCTTTGATTTAAAATTAAACTGGTCAAATGCTACAACAAAGTTAACATAGTGGATTAGGGTAATGAATCGCAAGTCCTGTTTATCTCTGAGACCCTTTTCATGCTGAGGCAGTTTTCAGGCGCTTTAACGCTAGAAATGGCACCTGTGAACTGCCTGCCATTCATTGCAATGGGTGCTCTCACACTGGGGGGCGGTGTGTTTGCAGGACGTTAGAAATAGTCC
Source organism: Lithobates septentrionalis (assembly GCA_037952835.1). Taxonomy (NCBI): domain Eukaryota; kingdom Metazoa; phylum Chordata; class Amphibia; order Anura; family Ranidae; genus Lithobates; species Lithobates septentrionalis. Next base: position 1,389,570 of record JBBDGP010002273.1, read on the forward strand.
TGCAAGCAGCATCTTTGGGGCGGTTTGGGTGTGCTGTATACAGTGCTTCCAAAATGCCTCTGCCCATTGCAATGAAAGGGCAGCGCTTCAGAAGCGCTGCAACAGGGGAGTTTTTAACCCCTTTGGGGTTAAAAGTGCACCGCTTAAACAGCGGTAAAGCGCAGATAAAACGAGCTGCGCTTTACGGCTAACGCACAGGTGGCCCCAGTGTGAAAAGGGGTCTTGCACAGATGGATTTTGTAAAGCTGGCACTCGTGGTCTGTGATGCTTGGACTGTGCTATGATTTTATGACTGTCTGAGCACCTTCAAAAGGGTGGTGTTCGAAGGGTAATTACCGATGGCAGCCAATTGCATTTCACTTTTCTGTGACCAGTGATGGGTAATAGCACTTGTAAGTTGATGATGCCCATGTATATTATAGTATGCCCTTCCCAGCAGCTGCACAACAGGTCCGTGTTCCTCAATAGCTCAAGCTTCTAAAGGGTTTTCAGTCATGTGCCGCCATGCTATCTCTTTGCTGTAGGAGACTGCCACCTATATTTATTTATGTTGCAATGCAGTGTGGGGTCTTCAAGTATTTACACCATATACTGTAGCTTCAGGAATACTCTGAATTGAAAACTGGTTTAGACAATCTCTGCAATATTTTTGCGCATTGACGCCATAGCCATTTATATATGGGATTGATCATTCTTGTCCAAGTCTTTGTGTACTCTTAAAGCGGAACTTTACTCAAAAGAAGTTCCTCTTTAAGGCGGCCTCCTCCCTCCCAACAGTCCCTGGCACCCCCCTTGGGTGAGCAACAACCCTGGATCCTAGGACAGGCAAGTGTCTGTTTATTATAAATCAGCAGCTACAGTTTTTGTAGCTGGCTCGACTGGAGCTCCTTTTTTTTTTTTTTTTTTTTTTTAAGTCCTTCCTCCTGCATCAGAGTAGTGTGTATATCAATATATTACAAAGTGATTTCAAAGCATTTAGCCAGTTGCCTAAAGCTTTGTTAAAGGCGCAAACCCCTTTTGCTGCAAAAGCGTTTTTTTTGTTTTTTTTTTTTATTGCACATGCATAAAACAATTTGGGTCTGAAGTTTAATTAAAACCCCAAAGAAAAAAAAAAATCAGACAGGCTGTTTGTATTGAAGTTGATTGATGGACCAGTACAATCAGCCTTGCCCATACATGGATCAATTCTCGTCCCCGTTGAACCGGCTGAGATCTGATCCTTCTATGGCTGGCTTTAGGAAGATGAGTCCGAGACCCTGACCCTGTGCATAGTAACATTGACGCATATTCGGTTTGTAATTGGCTGCACAATTGCTAACTGAATTGTGTAAAATGAATTTGCAGTTTGCTACATACTTTCCAGGGAAAGCACAATTCAAACATTAGTGATTTGCTCCGTTTGTGCAGGAAAACAGACCTGTTGGTTGGCACAAATTTCCGTTTTCTTATCTCAAGGCTTAGCTTGCAAGCCGTAGACTTAAGCCCCGTACACACGATCTGAAAATCGTACGAAAAATGCCGCTTTTGAATCGTTCGTACGATAATCGGATTGTTGGTACAGAGCTTTCGAGAGCCAATCAGGGCAGTTCATCCGATATTATTCGATTGGACATGCACGGAATTTTTTTTCGTACGATGCCCGATCGTACGATTTTCATTTAATCAGTACAGCTGTCGTTCGAAAACGCAATAAAAATGCATTACAAAACATGACATCACTTTTAGAATTTTTATTCCGTCGTACGGGAATTTTCGTGACTTTAGTAAACTCATCAGATTCGACGTGAGATTAGCAGGCAAAAAAAACGGACGATCATTCGTCCGATAATCAGATTGTGTGTACCGGGGCTTAAGGCATGATTTAGATTTTTGTTTACAAAGTTTTCATCGTTGTTTCGTCTAAATTATCCCTGGATGATACTCGTATAAATATACATAATCAGCTGGCTCCCTGCCTCGGCTTGTGGTGTAAACCCCTCCCCCCCCCATTCCTTCAATATAAATAATTTGAGTCTTGAATCCCTATCATGTTATAAGCCAATGCTATACTACAGAATGACCACTGGGTGGCAGAGCTAGACTTGGCACAGTCATTGCTTGTCTCTGTGTTTCTGAAGATCACAGTAATGCAGTTCTTTTGACTCATAAATCATCGGATTACCCCTTTCATATTAGTGTGTTTTTTGTTTTTGTTTTTTGGAGGGGGGGGGGGGTGGTTTTGTACTAAAGGCCAGGGCAAACTTCTACTGGTGTTAGCACACAGATGCATGGCTGCCGTATGCTTATTTAAATCCAACTTAGGGCCTGATGTGAGATCTATCTATATATACATATATAAATATATACATATACCAAAAAAAAATATCTATAACTTATGTTGTAACATGTAAGCCATTTTAATGCATCTTGGAAGGAAAAAATGTTTTAGACTCATTATGCCGGCCTTCAGATTCAATGTTTAATTTTCTTTTTGGAAATCTATAAGGGTGGGGTTTTTATATTTGCAGAGGGGGATTTGTCCTATTTGAGATACTCTTTTATGGCAGTATGTATATAGTGTGATCAGTTACTTTTGAATTCTTTTAAATGTGCAACTTTTGTTTTTGAAATAAAGCCATAACAGTGTTACCTGGTCCCAGCTGTAGTTCTTTGTCATCATACAATTTTTTTTTTTTATATGGTTTGTAGTCTAACACTGCAAATGTGGGATATGCATTGCAAGCTCCAATCCAGGCTGAGATAGACAATGCAGTTATCTGTTACAGAATTGTTCAAGATGAACTCCCCTTTTATTCAGAAAAGACGTTCTCCTGGGTGGTCTATGTACAGTGGAACCTTGGATTACGAGCATAATCCGTTCCAGGAGAATGCTTGTAATCCAAAGCATTTGCATATCAAAGCAAGTTTCCCCATAGAAGTCAATGGAAACTTAATTCGTTCCACATTGACTTCTATTGAATGCAATACCGCATGTGGCCAGAGGTGGGGGGGTGCCGGAGAGCCTCGGACTGAACTCGGAAAGGCTCGAACGGAGTATTTCTGAACTGTTCCGAGTGTCACCAGTGCCCCCGCACCTCTGGCCAAATGCGGTACTGCACACCCCATGAGCCTGAATTCTGCTTGTTTTGCAAGACAACACTCGCAAACCGGGTCAGAATTTAAAAAAAAAAAAAGTTCTTTCAAAGCGCTCGTTAACCACGTTACTCATTAACCAAAGTTCCACTGTACATTGCAAGGATTTTCCTATAATACGGGGGTGGGGGCGCTACTGGTGAACCATAAATCCTACAAATATACAAAATAAAATTTAACTTCAGCTCCAGAAGATTTACCCCTCATCCCCCCGCTTTAATTTAATTTAACTGAAAATTGTGCGGTCGTGGGACACTGTACCTAAATTTTATGTTGTCGTCGCCCGTCCCCCCCCCACAAATAGAGCTTTTTTTGGTGGTATTTGATCACCTGTCTGCTTTTTTTTTTTTTTTTTTTTTGTGCAAAAAAAAATTTTTTAAAGACAATTTTTTACTTCTGTAAAACCTATCCAATAAAAATCCTAATTTCTTGATAAATTTAGACCAAAATGTATTCTGCTTCATATTTTTGGTTAAAAAAAAAAACCCCAATAAGTGTGTATTGATTGGTTTGCGCAAAAGTTATTACATCTACAAATCATGGGATGTGTTTATTTGTAGTAGTAATGGCAGCGATCGACTTATAGGGGGACTGCGATATTTCGGTGGACCTTCTGACCCTTTTTTTTTGGGACCAGTGACACTAATACTGCGATCAGTGCTAAAAAGTATGCACGTAACTGTACTAATGACACTGGCTGGGAAGGGGTTATACATCAGGGGCAATCAAAAGTATAACTGTATGCCTAGCTAATTATCTTGTGTACTATATGGGAGGTGCTCTTACTAGAGGAATGCTTAGATATTATTCCCTGCGAGTCTGCGGTACCGTGCTGGACTGCGCTCTACCCAGAAGAGCCGGATCATGTACATATACATGTGACCGGCGCACAGGTGCCACCTTGTAGCAGTAAAACTGCTATGGGGTAGACCTCTTCAAACTTTGTTGCAAATTCCTACCTTTTTGTTCTGAAGGAATAGCTGTCTGTGTCTACGCAGAATTAGTCTGTATTAGGGTTGTCCCGACACCCACACTAGTATCGGGACTGATACCGAGCATTTGTTCGAGTAATTGTACTTGCACAAATGTTCCCGATGCTAGATCCGGTAAGTGAGATTAGGCGACCCGACGCAACCCGAAGTCAGCGGGCGGAAAGACGGGAAGTGACGCTCTGTGTCGATGTCAGCGTTTGGACATCCCGACACCCATCTTGGTACACCCTGCCGCAGTAACCCAGCAGCGGACATCTTGTTACACCCAGCCCATATAGTTTGGGCTGGGTGTAACAAGATGGCGGCTGCTGCTTTTATGCGGCCGAGTGCAAGGAGTACCAAGATGGGCGTTGAAGGCAGCCTTTTCCTCATGGCATTTTAGTGCCTGCCTATCGGTGCCCATAAATGCCACCTGTCAGTGCCACATAATCCTATCAGTGCTGCTTAATCAGTGCCACCTAATCTGTATTGTGCTTTGAAAATGGTCACACGACATTAAAAAAAAAATATCAGTATCGGCGAATACTTGGAAAAAAAGTATTTGTACTTTGTACTCGGCCTTAAATGGGGGTTGTAAAGCTCTGTTTTTTTTCACCTTAATGCATCCTATGCATTAAGGTGAAAAAACACCTTGCACTCTCCTAGCCCCTGTTTTACTTACCTGACCCCCGAATCTCAGTGGGTGTGATCCTGCGTTGCTTTCCCCCCATCTCTTGTAGGCTCTTCATTGGATGATAGCAGCACAGCCATTGGCTCCCGCTGCTGTCAATCAAATCAATGATGCGGGGTGACGGGGCTGAGTGATGCACTCAAGAGCTATGGCTGCTGACTGTATCACACAGGAGCGTGCCCGCAAGCTAACCCCCCTTGGGAGAGCGCTTCCCAGAGGGGGGGGGGGGGGGGGTTGGCTCTTGCGGGGAGGAGCTGAGACAGCCGCTGAGGGACCCAAGAGGATCGGGGCCACTTTGTGCAAAACTAACTGTACAGTGGAGATAAGTATGACATGTATGTTTTAAAAAAAAAAAAATTATTAAACCTTTACAACCCCTTTTAAAGTGGTATCGGGATAGCCCTAGTCTGTATGGAAGTGGTTTTATAATTATGAACCACTTGCAGGGCTCTGAGCAAAGTGGCAAGGGCTGCATTTTTTTTTTAACATGATTTCCCTTTTTGCCAAAAATTATATTTTTGCTACAGGGGATGCCAAAAATTCTGACCTTGTATTTTAGTGCAGACTTCTGGAAAAAAAAAAATCAGCCAATCGCATATGCAGGAAATGACATTTTCAGAGGATGTATAGAAGGCCTCCAGGTTGCCATTTTTGCATTGTATGGAAAAATAGTGTTGCATATTTGAAAGGTCATTTTTAATGACTTTCAATTACAAGTTGACTTGAGTCACGATTGTATTAAAAAAAAAAAAAAAATTATTTATATATAAGTGTGTTTTGTTTTTTTTCTGGTCCACGAAAGTGGAGTTACCCTTTTTATATGTATTTTTACTTATATGTACTTGAATTATAGATGCTGTGACAAAAAAAAAAAAAAAAGTTAAAGTGGAGTTCCACCCACTTTTACATCTCTTCAGCATCCCTCACTAAACTGCACTGTGAACAAATTGGTTATTTTTTTTTTCCTCAGCACTTGCTGTATATCTTTTGTATTCATTTTTCACTTCCTCCTCCCTGGCCATGGCCTACTGCATCATTTCCTGTTTGCAATGCCTTCTGGGAAGGGGCGGCAACTTCCTCTGACACTGCTGTTGCTATGGAAACCTGACCTGAAACCTATTACACTGCTTGTGCTGCACTGAGCATGTGCGAGATCTGGTTGAGATCCAGGAAGAAATACAGTCTGGCTTCAGATGCCCAGACTTAAGATGGCCACGGCCTGCTGTAAGTTTATAAAATAACAAACTACTGCTATAAACTAACCAAACAGACCTTAGTTTACAGACTAACTTTACTAGAATACATTAAGCTTGTGTATTATAGGGGTATTTTTTATTTAAAAAGTATAATTTTGGCCGGAACACCACTTTAAGGATAAGAGAACCAGTCACTGGTATTGCCTGTAGTCTCTCTACAACTGATCTCCTCTTCCCCAGCACAGGCATTCCATGGATACAGTCCAAAGACTGCCCCAAACAAACATCCAGCAATACAAGGTAATTTAATGACACTCATTCATAGCAGAATAAAGCCATTGTGTCTCCCGGGCCAAACACGCTCCTCCATCATAGCTTAAAGCGAAGTTCCACCCAAAAAATGGAACTTCCACTTTTCCCCCTCCCTCTGGTGTCACATTTGGCTACTTTCCGGGGGAGCAGATACCTGTCCAATATCTACGACACTTCCTGACCCAACAACCCCCCCCGCGCTGTATTCTGGGAGACACACGGGTCCCAGATAACAGCAGGGACCAGTTAGATGCGCAATAGGGAACCAGGAAGTGAAGCCGCAGGTATGGCGGCGGCAGCACCTGACAGCCGAGGGATAGATGGGCTGCGGGCGCCCTGGACAGGTAAGTGTCCTTATTTTAAAAGTCAGCAGCTGCAGTATTTGTAGCTGCTGACTTTTAAAAATAAAAAATTAGGCAGAACTCCGCTTTTAAAGCTGATCCTGTTTCCTGTCACTTTTAAATAGTTTTGGTCCAATTTGCTTCTGTATGCACTGTATGTAGCTTCCTCTGTTTTCCCGCTGGGAGAGAGACTTCCCGTCTTGCACTCAAAACAAAATAGTCGGTCTGAGCGGAGCTCAGCCGTTTATAGGAAGCTTTGCATTCTATGAATACAATGACAATACGGGTCATTGATCTTGGCATAAAGGATGTCTGTTTTATGACCGAATGATTAATGCTCACACAATTCCATAACCCTAAGGGCTTGTCCTGCTGTTTGGTAGCCTTTGCCGCTCCTCTAAAAAGCAATCTGTGGTGGATTGCTATTCAGAGGACAGGCAGGGAGGAGGCGATTGAAGCATCTTCTCACCATCTCTTTTATGCATTGCATGCGCTTGTGGTGCATCCCCATACACGTAAATAGTTCACATTTGGCAGAAGTATATGGTTAAAGTATTCCGAGCATCAGCTGTGGCTGCATACACTTTAGGTGAGCAATAGAACTGCCTCAACTGTATGCTTCTGCACAAGCCCCAAAACTCGCCACACACGCCTTTAGGGTCACCACACACACACGCGTTACTATCTGTTAATACATGCTTAGTGTCATCTTTACATTTACCAAATCTATGTAATATGAAGACCTACCTAATCTATCCAATCAGGGAGGCCCGTGCATTGCATTCAGGGGGGTCTTTAAAATTTTCAATAGGAGATCTAAATCAGGGAGAGTCCTACCCCGCCCCACATCCAGGATTACCTATCGGAGTTCACCTTACACATGCACACATCCAGGAGGGTAACCATCAGAGTCTGTCCGTCCCCTCCCCCCCCCCCTCTACATCCAGGAGTACCCAAAATTTGTGATTTCCTTTCACTCTTGGTGATCACAGTAAACAGGACAAGTAGAGAGGGTGAATTTCCCGAACGATGACACAGACAGCAATAAAAACATGACAGGGGGTCTAATCCCTCTCCACTCCATCCAAAACTTAAAAAAAAAAAAAAAAAGTGTTGCCTCTGCAATAGCCCCACCCCTACCCTGGGAGCCATGACAGCTGCATGGACTGCTATGGCTAATGCTACGTCTCCCCTTTCAAACCACTGAGGATTTCAATTTCTGATTGCAGAAACTAATGCTGGTCGTACAGATTTTTTAAAAAGTGACAGATTCCTCCATCAGCATTATACAGCATGGACAGAGAAATCTCCCACTGCAGCTATTGTGATCTGACAGCCGGCATCAGCGGCTGTCAGAATACCCAACAAGCTGTTCATCTGAACATTTTCCATCCAGCTCCTCCCCTCTTTTTTTTTTTTTTTTTTTTCAATTAAAGGATGTTGCCAAACTTTGAGCATAGAGTATGGCCAGCTTAAAGAGGAGTTCCACCCAGGGGGGCTGTCGAAAAAAAAAAAATTAAAAGTCAGCAGCTACAAATACTGCAGCTGCTGACTTTTAATTGGACACTTACCTGTCCCTGGGTCCAGCGATGCGGGGGATCGAAGCCCCGCTCGTCTCCCCCCCCCCCCCCACCTTGGCACCCACTGCGCATGCACGAGCGGCGCCGCGCGCCGTGATTGGCCGCTCAATCACCTGGGACCTGTAATGGGTCCCAGATGATTGACAGGAGGGAGGGAGCAGAGCCGAGCCCTTCCTGTGCCGAGGGGGAAGTGATGTCACCAGCCCAGGCAAAGGAAGAGGCAGACTACGAGGGACCACCTAGCAACAGGCATTTAGAGGTAAGTGAAAAAAAAAAAATATCCAAATGTTTTTTAGAATTTTTGAGGTATTTTTGTTTTTTTGGGTGGAACCCCACTTTAAGTAATCTACCACCCATGTGGTTGATCTGCCACCAGAATTTGGTTGATTATAAAACTGAAATAGCCATCAATTTATTGCTCTTAAAGTGTAACTAAAGGCAATACTTTTTTTTGGGATGGAGTGGAGGGGAATTCAAACCCCTGCTAGGTTTTTATTGCTGTCTGTTCCCCCTGGTAGGAAGATTCACCCTCTCTCTCTATCTGTCCTGTTTACCACAATTACTGAAATGAAAGAAAATCCCAAATTTTGGGTTGTCACCAGAACAGGAATAGAGGGGGAAATCATCCAATGAGGACACTAGTTCCAGAGATTGCCTTTCTTTGGGGGGGATTTCCTCTCACTTCCTGTTTTTGCTATTGGACAGGAAGTGGAGGGGCAATCTCCCCAATGGGACATTGATGGCAAAAAATGGCCTGGAAACTTGCAGTTTTCAGAAGGTAGTATCACCTTTTCTGGGGGGATCTCCTTTCATTGACTTCCATCTAGTATGGCTCTGGTGCAGGGGGTATCAAACTGGCGGCCCTCCAGCTCTTGCAAAAACTACAAGTCCCATCAGGCCTCTGCCTGTGGAAATCATGCTTGTAACTATCAGCCTTGCAATGCATCATGGGACTTGTAGTTTCGCAACAGCTGGGGGGGGCACCAGATAGTATCACCTTTTCTGGGGGGGTCTCCTTTCATTGACTTCCATCTAGTATGGCTCTGGTCCAGGGGGGTCTCAAACTGGCGGCCCTCCAGCTGTTGCAAAAACTACAAGTCCCATCATCAGTTTCGCAACAGCTGGGGGGGGGGGGGGGGGGGGCACCAGTTTGAGACCCCTGCGTCTATATGCCTGTGGTAGGGACATTACAATGTAAGCTCCTTTGGGACAGTGACTGACCATGTGATGCCAACAACCACCAAGATTTGTTGGAGCAGCAGAGACAATTTTAACCACCGTATATGTGCAGTGGCCGGGTGGGAGATTCCTCCTTCAGGAACGTCCCTCAGATGGAGGGGGATCGCGCACGCATGCCCGCGCAGCGTGCGGTTCCGATGCGCTCAAGTCACCCGGACACGGCGCATCTCCGATCGGCAGGAGGGCTCTGTGATTGGCCCTCCTGATCACATGACAACTGTGTCCAATCACAGCCGTCATGTGATGTAAACAGTGAGCTGGTTGCTAGGCGATCGGCTCTCCTCTCCTCACACAGAAGTTGTCAATGAGGAGAGGATCACTGCAGCCAGCCGGTGATCAGTGAGTTTGAGCTGTTTTTTACACACTGGTCACCGGCCCAGTGTCCCCACACAGTGTAGAATCACAATGTCCCCAAAATACTGTCCCCACACAGTAAAAACACCTGTCCCACATATGTAACAGTAAAATCATATGTCCCAATGATCATGTGCACACATATGTCCGTGATCATCTGCACATGATCATCTGCACACATCTGTCTGTGATCACACAAACCAATTATTATACACGGGATTTTTTTCTTACCAAAGACATGTAGCAGAATACATTTTGGCTTAAATTTATGACAAAGTTTGATTTTATTGGATTTCTTTTAAAACAGAAAGTAGTAAAAAAAATTTTTTTTTAAATTTACGCTCTTTTTTCGCTTATGACGCATAAAAATAAAAAAAACGATTTGTGAATAAATACCACCAAAATCTATTTGTGTGAACAAAATGATAAAAAGTTCATTTGGGTAAAGTTTTGCATGACCGTGCAATTCTAATTGAAAGTGCGAGAGCGCTGAAGCTGAAAATTGGCCTGGGAAGGAAGGGGGCGAAAGTGCCCAGTATTGAAGTGGTTAAAGATGCAGTTTCCTCATCAGACAGTAGATGGCGCTTTATCATTAAGCAATGGGACTCCTTTTTCTATCTCGTTTAGGATCAACAGAAATTCACTTGAAAAAAAATTGCAGTGGTACAGAAATAACCCAAACTAGCTAACCCCCTTTCAAAATGTAACCTGATGTTAGAAAAAGATTTCTTACCATTTTAGAAGTGCAATTTATTTTTATAAAGATATTTTCTATTGAAAACAATGCTGTACACAGGATCTCAACATACAGGAGGCTGTGAGGCTGGCATCCCTGCAGCTAGCATATGATTTAGCTCACCGGGATCCACTTATTCCTGAAATGTCAGTACTGAGTGGACTGATCCTTTAAATGCATCACGTGACAAGAATAAAATGCAATGTGGTGTGAATAAATGGCCTGTAGGCAGGGCCAACCAATATATTTAGCCCCCATGCCAGTTGTCCTGTGCTGCCCCTCCTCAGAGTGTGCCACCTAGTCTCCATGGCGCAACTGATTGCCAGAGCGAGACACCTTTTCCTGTAGTTCGAATGCACCTCAATAGGACATGCTGCATCCAAAGATAGGCAACGCAAACCAGGTCAAATGCAACTTCTCAGCTGCTATATGTATGGCTTTTTTAAAGAAGAGCCACATTTCTTCAGTGTTTTGTCACCCAGGGGGGCAAAGTTCCTGTAGAACTGAGTCCCGTTTTCCTATGTGCTTTGTAAGCCTAGCTAAGAAGTCAAATAGGGTGCCACCCCCTCCCTCCCTTAAAGGCCACACAACAACATAGCTAGCAAGGAAGCATTAGCTCAATAACCAGTGCTTCTCTCTGCTTCAAGAACTGGCATTCCTGTGTTCCTCAAAAGAAACGCAGAGGGATGGAACCAACCCCTCCCTCCCACACTTTAAGGCCACCCAACAACAATGCTAGCCAGGAGACATTAGCTCAATAACCAGTGCTTGTCTCTGCTCCAGTAACTTGCATTCCTGTGTTCCCCAAGCAGAGGCAAGAGGAATGCAGAGGGACGGGAACACCCCCTTCCACCCTTCAAGGCCACCCAATAACCATTTCTAGCCAGGAGACATTAGCTCAATAACCAGTGCTTGTCTTTGCTCCAGGAACTTGCATTCCTGTGTTCCCCGAGCAGAGGCAAGAGGAATGCAGAGGGACGGAAACACCCCCTTCCACCCTTCAAGGCCACCCAATAACCCTTTCTAGCCAGGAGACATTAGCTCAATAACCAGTGCTTGTCTTTGCTCCAGGAGCTTGCATTCCTATGTTCCCTGAGCAGAGGCAAGAGGAATGCAGAGGGACGGGAACACCCCTTTCCACCCTTCAAGGCCACCCATTAACCATGCTAGCCAGGAGACACTAGCTCAATAACCAGTGATTGTCTCTGCTCCAGGAACTTGCATTCCTGTGTTCCCCATGCAGAGGGATGGGAACACCCCCTTCCACCCTTCAAGGCCACCCAATAACCATGCTAGCCAGGAGACATTAGCTAAATAACCAGTGAATGTCTCTGCTCCAGGAACTTGCATTTCTATGTTCCCTGAGCAGAGGCAAGAGGAATGCAGAGGGACGGGAACACCCCCTTCCACCCTTCAAGGCCACCCAATAACCATGCTAGCCAGGAGACGTTAGCTCAATAACCAATGATTGTCTCTGCTCCAGGAACTTGCATTCCTGTGTTCCCCGAGCAGAAGCAAGAGGAATGCAGAGGGACAGGAACAACCCCTTCCACCCTTCAAGGCCACCCAATACCCATGCTAGCCAGGAGACGTTAGCTCAATAACTAGTGAATGTCTCTGCTCCAGGAACTTGCATTCCTGTGTTCCCCGAGCAGAAGCAAGAGGAATGCAGAGGGACAGGAACATCCCCTTCCACCCTTCAAGGCCACCCAATAACCATGCTAACCAGGAGACATTAGCTCAATAACCAGCGCTTGTCTCTGCTCTAAGAACTTGCATTCCTGTTTTTCTCAAGCAGAGGCAAGAGGAACGCAGAGGGACAGGTTCCTCGCAGGCATTTTAATACAGCAGGTGAACTATGTTGGTAAGTGAAGGGTTAAACTTCATCTGCCCTCCATTACCACCATCTTCATCATCAAAAACAGAAGGGCGGTGTGGGTTTTCAGTGCCACATCTGAGTTAATTTACTCACCTCTCCCACTGCTTCAGACCCAAATTAATAAGCTAATTTTGGCATCTAGGACACCAGCAGGCAGAATAATGTCATACAAATGATGGGCAGGTGTGTTTCATAGGGTGCCAATGGACGGAGATTACGACTGCTAGCAGAAGACAAGTTTGGCTGCATAGGCAGACCGGAGCCTTGAAGTACTTCCCCGAACAAATACTTAAAGTGAACCTATCAGTCATTTTAAACTTAAAGCTCAACTCCAGGCATTACCCTCATTCCCAACTTTTGCCCCCCTGCTTCCTGTTGGCTTTCCAGCAGTAGGGTCCTCTCAGACTCTAGCCTGCAGTGGAGGGATGGCATTAATATTGAGTGAATGGTCACAGAGAGGTCCTTCTTTCAGTGTCCACGTTGCTGCCTGGATGACGTGGGAACTTCCTATTAGTTGTCCAGCAGTAGGTTCCTCTCAGACTCCTGAAGACTGCAGTGGAGGGATAACATCACAGTAGGGTGACTGGTCACAGAGAGGTCCCTTAATGCTCAACTCTAGGCATTACCCCCATTCCCACCTCCCCCCCCCCCCTTCTTTATCCCACCCCTTGCTAACTAATTACTAAAGGCTCCTTTACCCACCTAAATCCATGATCAGGTTACAAACCGGGTTCCAAGTCTTCCATCACCTTCCATAAAGAAGAGTCCATGTCAATGTCCATGTTGTTGGGAATTTCTATTGGTTGTCCAGCAGCGGGGTTCTCTCAGACTCCTGAAGACTGCAGTGACAGGATGAACCACAGTAGGGTGACTTGTCACAGAGAGTTCCTTAATGCTCAAATCTCTTCATTAACCCCATTCCCTCCTCCCCCCCACCCCTTGCTAACTAATTATTAAAAGCCCTTTTACCCAAGTCTTCCATAAAGAGGAGGAGGAGCCTTCTTTCGGTGTCCATGTTGCTGCCTGGATAGTGTGGACACTTGCTATTGGATGTCCAGCATCAGGGTTCTCTCAGACTCCTGAAGACTGCAGTAGAGGGATGACATCCCAGTAGGGTGACTGATCACAGAGAGGACCATTAATGCTCAACTCTAGGCATTACCCCCATTCCCTTCTTTTGCCCCCCCACCCCTTGCTAACTAATTACTAAATTCACCTTTACCTACCTAAATCCCTGATCAGTTTACAAACCGGGATCTGAGTCTTTCATAAAGAAGAGGAGGATCCTTCTTTCGGTGTCCATGTTGCTGCCTGGGTGACGTGGGTTGCCCAGCAGCGGGGTGTCCCCAGGCTCCTGAAGACTGCAGTGACAGGATGACCTCACGGTAGCGTGACTTATCAGAGAGGTCCCTTAATGCTCAACGCTCTGCATTAATCCCATTCCCACCTTTCGCCCCCCATCCCTTGCTAACTAATTACTAAAAGCACCTTTACCTACCTAAGTCCCTGATCAGGTTACAAACCGGGTTCCGAGTCTTCCATCATCTTCCATAAAGAAGAGGAGGATCCTTCTTTCGATGTCCATGTTGCTGGCTGTGGAGTCTGATAAAAGGAGGACCTTGATATAAAGGGGAACTCTGATGTGGACTTTGACATAAGGAGGTCTGTGAGCTCTGATGTGGACTCTAATGTGAACCCTGATGTAAGAGGAGGTTCTGATGTGATGTGGACTCTGTTGTAAGGGGGACTCTTATGGGGGCTCTGATGGGGACCCTGGTGTAAGAAGGGCTCTGATGTAAGGGGTGGCTCTGATGTGATATGGACTCTGTTGTAAGCAGGACTTTTATGGGGGCCCTGTTGGAAGGAGGGACTTTAATGTAAAGTGGACTTGGATGGGGACCCTGGTGTAAGATGGGCTGTGATGTGGACTCTGTTGTAAGTGGAGGACACTGATGAGGACCTTGATAAAATGAGGGACTCTGAGGTAAGGGGAACTCTGATGTGTAGTCTGATAAAAGGAGGACCTTGATATAAAGGGGAAGTCTGATGTGGACTTTGACATAAGGAGGTCTGTGAGCTCTGATGTGGACTCTAATGTGGACCCTGTTGTAAGGGGGACTCTAATGGGGACCCTGATGTAAGGGGGCTGTGATGTGGACTCTGTTGTAAGGGGAGGAGACTGATGAGGACCTTGATAAAGGGAGGGACTCTGATGTAAGGGGAACTCTGATGTGGAGTCTGATAAAAGGAGGACCTTGATATAAAGTGGAACTCTGGTGTGGACTTTGACATAGGGAGGACTGTGAGCTCTGATGTGGACTCTAATGTGGACCCTGATGTAAGAGGAGGTTCTGATGTGATGTGGACGCTGTTGTAAGGGGCACTCTTATGGGGGCTCTGATGGGGACCCTGGTGTAAGAAGGGCTGTGATGTAAGGGGTGGCTCTGATGTGATATGGACTCTGTTGTAAGGAGGACTTTTATGGGGGCCCTGTTGGAAGGAGGAACTTTAATGCAAAGTGGACTTGGATAGGGACCCTGATGTAAGATGGGCTGTGATGTGGACTCTGTTGTAAGGGGGGAGGACACTGATGAGGACCTTAATAAAATGAGGGACTCTGATGTAAGGGGAACTCTGATGTGGACTCTGATAAAAGGAGGACCTTGATATAAAGGGGAACTCTGGTGTGGACTTTGACATAAGGAGGTCTGTGAGCTCTGATGTGGACTCTAATGTGGACCCTGATGTAAGGGGAGGCTCTGTTGTAAGGAGGGACTCTGATGGGGACCCTGATGTAAGGGGGCTGTGATGTGGACTCTGTTGTAAGGGGAGTAGAGTATTGGGGACCCTGATATAAGGAGGGGTTCTAATGGGGACTCTGATGTAAATGAGGGGTTATGATAGGGAGCCCAATGTAAGGGGGGCTGTGATGGGAATCTCTTTGCTTTGTCTTAGTAAACATCTCTCTCCATTACTCTGAATCATATCACAGATTCCAGTAAAACTTCTTCATACAATTACATTTTATTCATTCATTTTTAAAATGGATTTTTTTGTTGTCCCACAAATATATGTAAGAATTACGCTGTGCCCCTCGTAGTGTAAGGTTTGGCGCCCCCTGCCTTAGTGTGTATTTATCTCCGTACCCCGGATAGGACATTTGGCGTCCATCTATGATGGTGATCACCAGCACTGACAGGTCAGGCACCAGCCTGGTGTCCACATTGTCTCATCTGTGACAGTAAATGCTGGGACTTCATGTTTCTGATCCGTTCGCCCCCTTCCTCCGTATGGCCCGGCCGCTGACACACAGCGCCCATTGTTCGGCCCCTTAAGGAAAAGGTCTGATTTTTGCCCTCTGACGTCCCGTTCACCAGACGTTCCTCCTCAGGAAGGGGACAGCTGTGGCCTCTGGGAGCCGCAATTGGCCTGATGGACAAGTGTTGGCGTTCATCTTCCCTTCTTACTGTTGCCAGCTGAAAGGGGGATGAGGGGGAGGGGGGGATGTCACCGTAGACCCCGCCGAGTGGTGCTCTATGGAACAAGCGGTGCTGTGTGCGGCTCTGAAAAGCCCCATTCACTCCGGGGACATCCTGAATTACAGGCTGGGCTCTCCAGCACTCTGGCCTGAGAGGGAAGTTATGATGGAAGTAGCTTCTTATTTTTCTCAATGGGAATTGTTTGTGATCCCATCATAGACTGACCATTGTGTCTCTCGGGAGGGGGAGATCCTAACATTGATACGTTGTGTCTCCCGGGAGGGGGAGATCCTAACATTGATACATTGTGTCTACCGGGAGGGGGAGATCCTAACATTGATACGTTGTGTCTCCCGGGAGGGGGAGATCCTAACATTGATACGTTGTGTCTCCCGGGAGGGGGAGATCCTAACATCAATACATTGTGTCTCCCGGGAGGGGGAGATCCTAACATTGATACATTGTGTCTCCCGGGAGGGGTAGATCCTAACATTGATACATTGTGTCTCCCAGGAGGGGGAGATCCTAACATTGATACATTGTGTCTCCCTGGAGGGGGAGATCCTAACATTGATATATTGTGTCTCCCGGGAGGGGGAGATCCTAACATTGATACATTGTGTCTCCCGGGAAGGGGAGATCCTAACATTGATACATTGTGTCTCCCGGGAGGGGGAGATCCTAACATTGATACGTTGTGTCTCCGAGGAGGGGGGATCCTAACATTGATACATTGTGTCTCCCAGGAGGGGAAGATCCTAACTTTGATACATTGTGTCTCCCGGGAGGGGGGCATCCTAATATTGATACGTTGTGTCTCCCGGGAGGGTGACATCCTAACATTGATACGTTGTGTCTCCCGGGAGGGGGACATTCTAACATTGATACATTGTGTCTCCCTGGAGGGGGAGATCCTAACATTGATACATTGTGTCTCTCGGGAAGGGGAGATCCTAACATTGATACATTGTGTCTCCCGGGAGGGGGAGATCCTAACATTGATACATTGTGTCTCCCGGGAGGGGGAGATTCTAACATTGATACATTGTGTCTCCCGGGAGGGGGAGATCCTAACATTGATACATTGTTTCTCCCAGGAGGGGGAGATCCTAACATTGATACATTGTGTCTCCCGGGAGGGGGACATCCTAACATTGATACGTTGTGTCTCCCTGGAGGGGGAGATCCTAACATTGATACATTGTGTCTCCCGAGAGGGGGAGATCCTAACATTGATATGTTGTGTCTCCCAGGAGGGGGGATCCTAACATTGATACATTGTGTCTCCCAGGAGGGGGGATCCTAACATTGATACAATGTGTCTCCCGGGAGGGGGACATCCTAACATTGATACATTGTGTCTCACAAAAGGGGGAGATCCTAACATTAATACATTGTGTCTCCCAGGAGGGGGAGATCCTAACATTGATACATCGTGTCTCCCAGGAGGGGGAGATCCTAACATTGATACATTGTGTCTCCCGGGAAGGGGAGATCCTAACATTGATATAATGTGTCTCCCGGGAAGGGGAGATCCTAACATTGATATATTGTGTCTCCCGGGAGGGGGAGATCCTAACATTGATACATTGTGTCTCCCGGGAAGGGGAGATCTTAACATTGATATAATGTGTCTCCCGGGAAGGGGAGATCCTAACATTGATATATTGTGTCTCCCGGGAGGGGGAGATCCTAACATTGATACGTTGTGTCTCCCTGGAGGGGGAGATCCTAACATTGATACATTGTGTCTCCCGGGAGGGGGACATCCTAACATTGATACGTTGTGTCTCCCTGGAGGGGGAGATCCTAACATTGATACATTGTGTCTCCCGGGAGGCGGAGATCCTAACATTGATATGTTGTGTCTCCCAGGAGGGGGGATCCTAACATTGATACATTGTGTCTCCCAGGAGGAGGGATCCTAACATTGATACAATGTGTCTCCCGGGAGGGGGACATCCTAACATTGATACATTGTGTCTCACAAAAGGGGGAGATCCTAACATTAATACATTGTGTCTCCCAGGAGGGGGAGATCCTAACATTGATACATTGTGTCTCCCAGGAGGGGGAGATCCTAACGTTGATACATTGTGTCTCCCGGGAAGGGGAGATCCTAACATAATGTGTCTCCCGGGAAGGGGAGATCCTAACATTGATATATTGTGTCTCCCGGGAGGGGGAGATCCTAACATTGATACATTGTGTCTCCCGGGAAGGGGAGATCCTAACATTGATATAATGTGTCTCCCGGGAAGGGGAGATCCTAACATTGATATATTGTGTCTCCCGGGAGGGGGACATCCTAACATTGATACATTGTGTCTCCCGGGAAGGGGAGATCCTAACATTGATATATTGTGTCTCCTGGGAGGGGGAGATCCTAACATTGATACATTGTGTCTCCCGGGAGGGGGAGATCCTAACATTGATACATTGTGTCTCCTGGGAAGGGGAGATCCTAACATTAATACATTGTGTCTCCCAGGAGGGGGAGATCCTAACATTGATACATTGTGTCTCCCGGGAAGGGGAGATCCTAACATTGATATAATGTGTCTCCCGGGAAGGGGAGATCCTAACATGGATATATTGTGTCTCCCGGGAGGGGGAGATCCTAACATTGATACATTGTGTCTCCCGGGAAGGGGAGATCCTAACATTGATATAATGTGTTTCCCGGGAAGGGGAGATCCTAACATTGATATATTGTGTCTCCCGGAAGGGGGACATCCTAACATTGATACATTGTGTCTCCCGGGAAGGGGAGATCCTAACATTGATATATTGTGTCTCCTGGGAGGGGGAGATCCTAACATTGATACATTGTGTCTCCCTGGAGGGGGAGATCCTAACATTGATACATTGTGTCTCCCAGGAGGGGGGATCCTAACATTGATACAATGTGTCTCTTGGGAGGGGGACATCCTAACATTGATACATTGTGTCTCACAAAAGGGGGAGATTCTAACATTAATACATTGTGTCTCCCAGGAGGGGGAGATCCTAACATTGATACATTGTGTCTCCCAGGAGGGGGAGATCCTAACATTGATACATTGTGTCTCCCGGGAAGGGGAGATCCTAACATTGATATAATGTGTCTCCCGGGAAGGGGAGATCCTAACATTGATATATTGTGTCTCCCGGGAGGGGGACATCCTAACATTGATACATTGTGTCTCCCGGGAAGGGGAGATCCTAACATTGATATAATGTGTCTCCCGGGTAGGGGAGATCCTAACATTGATATATTGTGTCTCCCAGGAGGGGGACATCCTAACATTGATACATTGTGTCTCCCGGGAGGGGGAGATCCTAACATTGATACATTGTGTCTCCCAGGAGGGGGAGATCCTAACATTGATACATTGTGTCTCCCGGGAAGGGGAGATCCTAACATTGATATAATGTGTCTCCCGAGAAGGGGAGATCCTAACATTGATATATTGTGTCTCCCGGGAGGGGGACATTCTAACATTGATACATTGTGTCTCCCGGGAAGGGGAGATCCTAACATTGATACAATGTGTCTCTTGGGAGGGGGACATCCTAACATTGATACATTGTGTCTCACAAAAGGGGGAGATTCTAACATTAATACATTGTGTCTCCCAGGAGGGGGAGATCCTAACATTGATACATTGTGTCTCCCAGGAGGGGGAGATCCTAACATTGATACATTGTGTCTCCCGGGAAGGGGAGATCCTAACATTGATATAATGTGTCTCCCGGGAAGGGGAGATCCTAACATTGATATATTGTGTCTCCCGGGAGGGGGACATTCTAACATTGATACATTGTGTCTCCCGGGAAGGGGAGATCCTAACATTGATATATTGTGTCTCCTGGGAGGGGGAGATCCTAACATTGATACATTGTGTCTCCCGGGAGGGGGAGATCCTAACATTAATATAATGTGTCTCCCAGGAGGGGGGATCCTAACATTGATACAATGTGTCTCTTGGGAGGGGGACATCCTAACATTGATACATTGTGTCTCCCGGGAAGGGGAGATCCTAACATTGATATATTGTGTCTCCCGGGAGGGGGACATCCTAACATTGATACGTTGTGTCTCCCTGGAGGGGGAGATCCTAACATTGATACATTGTGTCTCCCAGGAGGGGGTATCCTAACATTGATACAATGTGTCTCTTGGGAGGGGGACATCCTAACATTGATACATTGTGTCTCACAAAAGGGGGAGATTCTAACATTAATACATTGTGTCTCCCAGGAGGGGGAGATCCTAACATTGATACATTGTGTCTCCCAGGAGGGGGAGATCCTAACATTGATACATTGTGTCTCCCGGGAAGGGGAGATCCTAACATTGATATAATGTGTCTCCCGGGAAGGGGAGATCCTAACATTGATATATTGTGTCTCCCGGGAGGGGGACATCCTAACATTGATACATTGTGTCTCCCGGGAAGGGGAGATCCTAACATTGATATAATGTGTCTCCCGGGTAGGGGAGATCCTAACATTGATATATTGTGTCTCCCGGGAGGGGGACATCCTAACATTGATACATTGTGTCTCCCGGGAGGGGGAGATCCTAACATTAATATAATGTGTCTCCCAGGAGGGGGGATCCTAACATTGATACAATGTGTCTCTTGGGAGGGGGACATTCTAACATTGATACATTGTGTCTCCCGGGAAGGGGAGATCCTAACATTGATATATTGTGTCTCCCGGGAGGGGGACATCCTAACATTGATACGTTGTGTCTCCCTGGAGGGGGAGATCCTAACATTGATACATTGTGTCTCCCAGGAGGGGGGATCCTAACATTGATGCAATGTGTCTCTTGGGAGGGGGACATCCTAACATTGATACATTGTGTCTCCCGGGAAGGGGAGATCCTAACATTGATATATTGTGTCTCCTGGGAGGGGGAGATCCTAACATTGATACATTGTGTCTCCCGGGAGGGGGAGATCCTAACATTAATATAATGTGTCTCCCGGGAAGGGGAGATCCTAACATTGATATATTGTGTCTCCCGGGAGGGGGAGATCCTAACATTGATATAATGTGTCTCCCGGGAAGGGGAGATCCTAACATTGATATATTGTGTCTCCCTGGAAGGGGAGATCCTAACAGTGATACGTTGTGTCTCCCGGGAGGGGGAGATCCTAACATTGATATATTGTGTCTCCCCGTAGGGGGAGATCCTAACATTGATACATTGTGTCTCCCGGGAGGGGGAGATCCAAACATTGATACGTTGTGTCTCCCGGGAGGGGGAGATCCTAACATTGATGCATTGTGATAGTATGTTGGGATTTGCAGGATCACAATATAAAAACAATTTAATGTCCCATTTACACTTGTGTGTTGCGGTTATGTATGCTAAAACACACACGCTAATGTGACATGCCAACATTCTTGGACATACCTCCTAGTGTGAACGACCCCCAAAGCTATTCTTAAAGAGGCAGCTGCTTGGGAGGTAAGTTTCAGCTGTTGCCACCAGAACTACATCTCCCAAGAGCCATTTTCCTTTTGTTTATCCACTTGACCTCCAGAAGATTTACCCCCCTTCATATCCAGGCCATTTTTTGCGATACAACACTGCGTTACGTTAACTGACAATTGTACCCAAATACATTTTTTTTCCCACAAATAGAGTATTTTTTATTTTTTTTCTATAAAACATATCCAATAAAAAAATGTAAAAAATACATTTCTTCATAAATTTAGGCCAATATGTATTCTGCTACGTTTTTGGAAAAATAAATCCCAATAAGTGTATATGGATTGGTTTTCGCAAAAGTTATAGCGTCTACAAACTATGGGATATATACCGGAATTTTTTTTTGTTTTTTATTCTATAATGGCGGTGATTAGCGACTTATAGCAGGACTGCAATATTGCGGTGGACAGTCTGACGCTAACTGACACTTTTGACACTTTGCGGGAACCAGTGACACTGATACAGTGATTGGTGCTAAAGAATATGCACTGTCACTGTACCAATGACACTGGCTGGGAAGGGGGTTAAACATCAGGAGCGATCAAAGGGTTAACTCTGTGCCTAACCAGTGTATGTGTATAGTGTGTGCTGCCTTCACTAAGGGATGTGCTTGCTAAACTGCCGAAAAATGTGTTCGTTTTAGTTTCATTCGAAAAATTCGGAAATTGGAAAATAAGAAAGGAAAATTCGAAAGAACAAAAATTCAAAAATAATAACTAATTAACTAAAAAAAATAACTATTAAATTATAGGTGGGTGGCACTGATGAGTGGCAATGATGGGTGGCACTGATGGGCACTGATAGATGTCACTGATGGGCACTAATAGGTGGCACTGATGGGCACTGGTAGGTGGCACTGATGGACACTGGTAGGTGGCACAGGTGGGCACAGAAGCCTCTGCAGAGGCTCTCCACGATCGGGACTGATGTGCCTCTCACAGCTGCCGTTGATCGGCTTTTTTTTTTTTTACAAATATTTAGTTTATTTAGGCATAGGAAAGGGCCTTGCCCCAGAATAACAACAAAAACAAATAACAAATCTATTAATTGAGGACGCAGCCTCACACAGCATCAATACTAGAAATGTATCCACATTTACTATCCGTGAATAGACAATTATATTCTGTAGAGCTATGTAAACATTTTTTCAACATTGCTGTGGTCCTCATACATGTCTGGGTACCCCTTTCCTTCTGTCTTTTTTTATTTTTTCTTTGGTTAAACCTTAAATAGAATAATTTGGTTATCCACTAAGAATATAAAACTGGTGAGGGAAAAAAAAAAGGGGGGGGGAGAGAAAGGAAGGAAAGGAGAGAAAAGAGGGGGGGAGGAATTAAGGAAGGGGGGTAAGTAGGGCACACGGAGGCGGCGAACACCCCAGACTGGGGCATACGTATGGAATTGGAGTTTCGGATGTCTTCAGGCATCCATCATAAGGCTCTGTCCTTCAGTGGAGAAAATAAAGATTACCCAGTTAGACCATATTTTGGTGTACAACTCATTTTTATGTCGGGCTGTGAGAATGAGATCTTCCATGTTCCTGATGTCCTCTACCTTCCTTACCCACATGCCCAAGGATGGGGATCTAGTTGACTTCCACAGTAGTGGAATACAGGATTTTGCTGCATCTAATAAATGGCGGATCAGGGATAGGGCGTTCCGTGAATTTTTGTATTGTTTTTTGTATATTTTCCCAGAACTGCTTCAATAAGGGGCAGCTCCAGAAAATGTGGAGGATTGTTCCCTGATCTCCCTGACATCTCCAACAGAGCCCTGAGGAGGATGGGAAGAATCTCTGCAGTTTTGTAGGTGTGTTGTACCATCTAGTGAGTAATTTAAAATTCACTTCTTGCATCTTTGTACAAATTGAAGATTTAAAGGTAAAGTGTATAATGTTTTGTTTTTGTCGCGGTGTGAACGTACATTGTATGTCTTTTTCCCATGCACCTAGCCAGGGTATCTTGTGGTTTTCTGGTGGTGTGATCAGCAACTGGTAGGTGGCCGACAACGTGTGAGGTAGAGCTCCCTCCTCTGAGCAGTAGGTTTCAAAAGTCGTCAAGGTCTGCTCAAGATTCTCAGGAGGAGGTAAAGTGCTAAGATAATGCTTAAGTTGAAGGGTTCTCCAGAGGTCCAAACCAAACGGCCCCTCTGGATTCATAAGGTCATATCTTGAGGGCCACCGACCGTTCACTGCAAAATGTGAAGTTTGGAAATAACCCCTTTCCCGTAGGGATCTGAAGACTGGGTCCGTGTACCCTGGAATATGATCGGCTTTTTTACTCCGATCTTACTCCGATCTGTGATCAGCCCAGTCTCATAGACTCGCTGATCACCGAGCGCGCTGCCTGCACCCTGCAGGGGGCGCGCAGGCCACTCGAGCACGGGAGGACGTCTATGGACGCCCTCCCCGCAAAGTAGGTCTGCGCTGCAGCCGTCTTTCGGCTATAGCGCAGACGGGAGGAGGTTAATCAATCTTGTATAATAATAATAATAATAACATATGGGTGTGTATGTTAAGTTTAAAAAAAAAAAGAAGAAAAATAAAGACATGGAAAACAAATGTCCAGTATTTGTTCTAAGAGATTGATGCCTGTATCATCAGCGCCATCTAGGGGCCAAAATGTGGTACAGTTTTTTGTTTTTTTTTAATTGTGGCATTTCAGAAAACTATACCTCATTTTGGCCACTAGATGGAGCTGACATTACAAGCCTTAATCTCTTAGGAAAAAATATGGGACTTGTAGCAATGCTTCTGACACTCGTGCAACAAATGTATAATAAATAGACCCCCATAGGATGTGCAACCTCATGGAGGAGTCAAGGCAGCAGCATCATTTTGCAAGTAAATCAGTGTGTGACCTTTTTAGTGGGGCAGGAATGGGTGGAGTTCTGTAGTCCAGCATGGAAGGGTGACAACCCTGCTTGGAATTATAGTGCAGCCATGGCAACGTTGTCACCCAAAACAGGAAGTTGGGAGCTCACAGGACTTCTGGCTGATTAATGGGTCAA
Organism: Lithobates septentrionalis; assembly: GCA_037952835.1. NCBI lineage: Eukaryota > Metazoa > Chordata > Amphibia > Anura > Ranidae > Lithobates > Lithobates septentrionalis. Next base: position 1,413,980 of record JBBDGP010002273.1, read on the forward strand.
AGCCCAAGTATTCGTATCCGAAAAAAAAAAAAAAAAAAAACTTTTGGAAGTTCTTTAATTCTTGATTTCCAGGCGATCCATCCAACTCTGGGTCCTCCCAGACACCAGATACATTGTATTGAAGAATCGTTATATCCTTCTAATTAATGAGCTGGAGCCATGCAGAAATCGATGAACACGCGGACGCTGCACAGACCAGATCTATAGAATTAGTATTAATCACCTGTATACGCAAATGGAAAAAAAGGTCTGTCTGCGTCACATTGGGAGCCCTCATGAAGAGGACCTGTCATGGGATAATGTGACAACAAAGTAGAATATAGGGGTGGGGGGGTCACTACTGTGCCTTAGGCACCAAAGCAAGAAGCCAAGTACATCCTGAAGCAAGGAGAATACTACATGAAGCCAGTCATTGCTCACCTCTTCTGAAAATGCCAGTCGCCTGGCCGACATCCTGCTCCATAAACTGCCAGAAACACAGACCTGGGACCACCAGGACTTTTCCTAGAGCGGGCCTCCCGGCCAAACTGAGGGATCGGGGGAGAAGGGTCTTAGTCAGTTAGGTAACCAAGAACCTGATGGTCACTCTGACAGAGCTCCAGAGTTTCTCTGTGGAGAGAGGAGAACCTTCCAGAAGAACAACCATCTCTGCAGCACTCCACCAATCAGGCCTGTATGGTAGAGTAGACAGACGGTAGCCACTCCTCAGTAAAAGGCACATGACAGCCCGCCTGGAGTTTGTCAAAAGGCACCTGAAGGACTCTCAGACCATGTTAAAAAAAAAAAAAAATTCTCTGGTCTGATGAAACAAAGATTGAACTCTTTGGCCTGAATGGCATGTGCCATGTCTGGAGAAAACCAGGCACCGCTCATCACCTGGCCAATACCATCCCTACAGTGAAGCATGGTGGTGGCAGCATCATGCCGTGGGGATGCTTTTCAGCTGCAGGAACTGGGAGATTGGTAGTGAGCCTGATACATTTGGAGACAAATTACATTGAGTCTCTGGTATCCATATATAGAAGGTGATCAGTACTTAATGTTATATCCCAACATGTTTCGCCAACATTGGCTTCCTCGGGGTATTTCTAATGCCCCGTACACACGGTCGGACTTTGTTCGGACATTCCGACAACAAAATCCTAGGATTTTTTCCGACGGATGTTGGCTCAAACTTGTCTTGCATACACACGGTCACACAAAGTTGTCGGAAAATCCGATCGTTCTGAACGCGGTGACGTAAAACACGTACGTCGGGACTATAAACGGGGCAGTAGCCAATAGCTTTCATCTCTTTATTTATTCTGAGCATGCGTGGCACTTTGTCCGTCGGATTTGTGTACACACGATCGGAAATTCCGACAACGGATTTTGTTGTCGGAAAATTTTATCTCCTGCTCTCCAACTTTGTGTGTCGGAAAATCCGATGGAAAATGTCCGATGCAGCCTACACACGGTCGGAATTTCCGACAACACGCTCCGATCGGACATTTTCCATCGGAAAATCCAACCGTGTGTACGGGCATAAGAACCACCAATTCTCTTGAAGCTCCATTACGAATAAGGTCATAATCAATAAATGCGAGCTAATAAATATCTGCAATTGTTACTCTTACATATTATTTAGCATGAAGCATAAAAAATATGCTATGTTCACTATAAAGTATAACCTAATGTAAAACGACTTTTCGCTTTGGATCGAGTGGAGAGGGATTATAACGCTTGACAGTTTTTATTGTTATCGGTGTCCCCGTTAGGGAGATTCACCCTCTCTATTTGTCCTGTTTATTGTTATCACTGGGTGGTGAGCCTAATTGGGGAGATTTCGCCTCGCTTCCTCTCCCATAGCCACAACAGGAAGTGTGAGGGAATCGCTGGTTGTCACCAGAACCAGGAATAGAGCAGAAATCCTCCAATAGTGACACGAGTTCTGATGGCAACAAGGGATTCCCCTCACACTTCCTGTTTTGGCTATGGGACAGGAAGCGAGGCGAAATCTCCCTAATTAGGCTCACCACCCACCTAACAATCTGACCATAAGAATCTTCCAATGGGGGCACAAAAATTCTGGTGACAACCAGGGATTCCCTCACTTAGGAAGGATTTCCTCTCACTTCCTGTTTTGGCTATGGGACAGGAAGTGAGAGGCATGACAAAGATATATCAGGGTCACTACCAATTTGACCATTAGAATCTTCCAATGGGGGCACGAGTTCTGGTGACAACCAGGGATTCCCTCACATTTCCTGTTTTGGCTATGGGAAAGGAAGCCAAAGGAATCTCCCCAATTAGGTTCACCACCCACCTTACAATCTGACCATAAGAATCTTCCAATGGGGGCACAAAAATTCCAGGGATTCCCTCACTTAGGAAGGATTTCCTTTCACTTCCTGTTTTGGATATGGGACAGGAAGTGAGGGGAAATCCCCCCCCCCAATGGGACACATGGCACAGATGTATCAGGCTCACTACCAATCTGACCATAAGTATCTTCCAATGGGGGCACAAAAAGTCTAGTGACAACCATGGATTCCCTCTCATGTCCTGTTTTTGCTATGGGACAGGAAATGAGAGGAAATCCCTCCAATGGGACACATGGCACAGATGTGTCAAGCTCACTACCAATCTGACCATAAGTATCTTCCAATGGGGATACGAGTTCTGGTAGCAACTAGAGATTCCCTCACACTTCCTGTTTTGGCTATGGGACAGGAAGTGAGGTGACATCTCCCCAATTAGGTTCACCACCCACATTACAATCTGACCATAGGAATCTTCCAATGGGGGCACAAAAAAATTCCAGGGGTTCCCTCACTTAGGAAGGATTTCCTCTCACTTCCTGTTTTGGCTATGTGACAGTAAGTGGGAGGAAATCCCCCCAATGGGACACATGGCACAGATGTATCAGGCTCACTATCAATCTGCCCATAAGAATCTTCCAATGGGACACGAGTTCTGGTGACAACCAGGGATTCCCTCACACTTCCTGTTTTGGCTATGGGACAGAAAGTGAGGTGAAATATCCCCAATTAGGTTCACCACTCACCTTACAATCTGACCATAAGAATCTTCCAATGGGGGAACAAAAATTCCAGGAATTCCCTCACTTAGGAAGGATTTCCTCTCACTTCCTGTTTTGGCTATGGGACAGGAAGTGAGAGGAAATCTCCCCAATGGGACACATGGCACAGATGTATCAGGCTCACCATCAATCTTCCCATAAGAATCTTCCAATGGGGACATGAGTTCTGGTGACAACCAGGGATTCTCTCACACTTTCTGTTTTAGCTATGGGACAGGAAGTGAGGCGAATTCTCCCCAATGGGACACATGGCACAGATGTATTAGGCTCACCACCCACATTACAATCTGACTATATAAATCTTCTAATCTGGACACAAGTTCTGGTGACAACCAGGGATTCCCTCACTTAGGAGGAATTTCCTCTCACATCCTGTTTTGGCTATGGGACAGGAAGTGAAGGTAAATCTCCCCAAAGCGTTTCGCCTTTAGTTCTTCTTTAATGTATATTTTTAATGCAAGTGCATGTACTGACTTTGACCTGGCATCAGCCTTTTGCAGTTCCTGTATTGCAGAGCTTAGACTTGGAGAGGGAGGAGAACCATAAGGAGCCTGTCAATTATGCTGCAGTGCAAAGAACATGCTGATAGGAGGAGAGGGTAGAGTGACAGAGAGATTAGATCATCGCTGGGCTGCTTTTCCAGTCACAGGCTGGGGGAGGGGCAATACCTGTACTTGTTACTTAACCACAGTAAAGTCAGGTATTCTGGCCTGCCAGGCAACACCTTGTAATGTGGCAGAGCTGTGTAAATCTCAGGACTGGATGGACAGGAAGCCAAACCCTGTGGCAGGTAAAAGAGCTCCCTTTGATGTATTTTTATCTGTGTAGCTGTCGTTCCCCCCCCCCCCCCCCCCCCCGCCCCCTGGAGTTCGTCTTTAAGCTGTCCCAACCCTTTTAATTCCCCCTTCTCTATAATACATTCCGCAGCTGTTGTGCTCAGCCAGGCAGCACACAGGCTTGATTATGACATAAGAGCGTGCATGATGGTCCTTCACTAGTAATGGAATGCCGCATTACACCAACAAAAGCTACATTTTGCCTTCAGAAATCTTTCTGAAACCACTGGCCGACGATGATCCCCGATGTCCTCCAGCAAATTCTCCGCGTCCATTTGGCTGCTATAACAACACGTCTGCCGAAACGCCAATCCGAGTGACACAAATCCAATATTTCAGGGTTCCGTGAAGGATCACTGGGTTTTGTTTTTCCACCAAGGAAGAGAAAGATCGCAATGCTGAGCACCCTGTAAGGTGATCGTTTCATGTTAGGGCTGAGATGTAAGTTTTTTGGTGCAATATAAATACCGGAGCCAGTTTTGGTTGTTCAGGCAAGATCTAAAATCCCGCAGAAAAAAAAAAACAGGAAGCCAGCTACTGCTAAAACATGGTGAAGCATTCATATGTATGGCTGTAAAGAATGAGAAAGGAGAAGTAGCTCAAAGTTCCTCTCTTAATGAGGAGCAGCTCAAAGTTCTTCTCTCAATGAGGAGCAGCTCAAAGTTCTTCTCTCAATGAGGAGCAGCTCAAAGTTCTTCTCTCAATGAGGAGCAGCTCAAAGTTCTTCTCTCAATGAGGAGCAGTTCAAAGTTCTTCTCTCAATGAGCAGCAGTTCAAAGTTTTTCTTCTCTTAATGAGGAGCAGCTCAAAGTTCTTCTCTCAATGAGGAGCAGCTCAACGGTCTTCTCTCAATGAGGAGCAGTTCAAAGTTTTTCTTCTCTTAATGAGGAGCAGCTCAAAGTTCTTCTCTCAATGAGGAGCAGCTCAAAGGTCTTCTCTCAATGAGGAGCAGTTCAAAGTTTTTCTTCTCTTAATGAGGAGCAGCTCAAAGTTCTCTCAATGAGGAGCAGCTCAAAGTTCTTCTCTCAATGAGGAGCAGTTCAAAGTTTTTCTTCTCTTAATGAGGAGCAGCTCAAAGTTCTCTCAATGAGGAGCAGCTCAAAGTTCTTCTCTCAATGAGGAGCAGTTCAAAGTTTTTCTTCTCTTAATGAGGAGCAGCTCAAATTTCTCTCAATGAGGAGCAGCTCAAAGTTCTTCTCTCAATGAGGAGCAGCTCAAAGTTCTTCTCTCAATGAGGAGCAGTTCAAAGTTTTTCTTCTCTTAATGAGGAGCAGCTCAAAGTTCTCTCAATGAGGAGCAGCTCAAAGTTCTTCTCTCAATGAGGAGCAGTTCAAAGTTTTTCTTCTCTTAATGAGGAGCAGCTCAAATTTCTCTCAATGAGGAGCAGCTCAAAGTTCTTCTCTCAATGAGGAGCAGCTCAAAGTTCTTCTCTCAATGAGGAGCAGTTCAAAGTTTTTCTTCTCTTAATGAGGAGCAGCTCAAAGTTCTTCTCTCAATGGGGAGCAGCTCAAAGGTCTTCTCTCAATGAGGAGCAGTTCAAAGTTTTTCTTCTCTTAATGAGGAGCAGCTCAAAGGTCTTCTCTCAATGAGGAGCAGTTCAAAGTTTTTCTTCTCTTAATGAGGAGCAGCTCAAATTTCTCTCAATGAGGAGCAGCTCAAAGTTCTTCTCTCAATGAGGAGCAGCTCAAAGTTCTTCTCTCAATGAGGAGCAGTTCAAAGTTTTTCTTCTCTTAATGAGGAGCAGCTCAAAGTTCTTCTCTCAATGGGGAGCAGCTCAAAGGTCTTCTCTCAATGAGGAGCAGTTCAAAGTTTTTCTTCTCTTAATGAGGAGCAGCTCAAAGTTCTCTCATGAGGAGCAGCTCAAAGGTCTTCTCTCAATGAGGAGCAGTTCAAAGTTTTTCTTCTCTTAATGAGGAGCAGCTCAAAGTTCTTCTCTCAATGAGGAACAGCTCAAAGTTCTTCTCTCAATGAGGAGCAGTTCAAATTTTTTCTTCTCTTAATGAGGAGCAGCTCAAAGTTCTTCTCTCAATGGGGAGCAGCTCAAAGTTTTTCTTCTCTTAATGAGGAGCAGCTCAAAGTTCTCTCAATGAGGAGCAGCTCAAAGTTCTTCTCTTAATAAGGAGCAGTTCAAAGTTTTTCTTCTCTTAATGAGGAGCAGCTCAAAGTTCTTCTCTCAATGAGGAGCAGCTCAAAGTTCTTCTCTCAATGAGGAGCAGTTCAATTTTTTTCTTCTCTTAATGAGGAGCAGCTCAAAGTTCTTCTCTCAATGGGGAGCAGCTCAAAGGTCTTCTCTCAATGAGGAGCAGTTCAAAGTTTTTCTTCTCTTAATGAGGAGCAGCACAAAGTTCTCTCAATGAGGAGCAGCTCAAAGTTCTTCTCTTAATAAGGAGCAGTTCAAATTTTTTCTTCTCTTAATGAGGAGCAGCTCAAAGTTCTTCTCTCAATGGGGAGCAGCTCAAAGGTCTTCTCTCAATGAGGAGCAGTTCAAAGTTTTTCTTCCCTTAATGAGGAGCAGCTCAAAGTTCTTCTCTCAATGAGGAGCAGTTCAAAGTTTTTCTTCTCTTAATGAGGAGCAGCTCAAAGTTCTCTCAATGAGGAGCAGCTCAAAGTTCTTCTCTTAATAAGGAGCAGTTCAAATTTTTTCTTCTCTTAATGAGGAGCAGCTCAAAGTTCTTCTCTCAATGGGGAGCAGCTCAAAGGTCTTCTCTCAATGAGGAGCAGTTCAAAGTTTTTCTTCCCTTAATGAGGAGCAGCTCAAAGTTCTTCTCTCAATGAGGAGCAGTTCAAAGTTTTTTTTCTCTTAATGAGGAGCAGCTCAAAGTTCTCTCAATGAGGAGCAGCTCAAAGTTCTTCTCTTAATAAGGAGCAGTTCAAAGTTTTTCTTCTCTTAATGAGGAGCAGCTCAAAGTTCTTCTCTCAATGAGGAGCAGCTCAAAGTTCTTCTCTCAATGAGGAGCAGCTCAAAGTTCTTCTCTTATGCCCGGTTCACACGGGTGTGACGTGGGATCCGACTTGTGAGAGCACAAGTCGGATGACATGTGAACAATGTTTTTCTATGAGAGCTGTCTTAACTGATCTTACACAAGTCTGTCTGACTTTAGAAAAGGTTCCTGCACTACTTTGGTCTGACTTTGATACAACTTCAATGCCATAGAGTGTAAAAAGTCACATTAAGTCGGATTAAAGTTGCAGGGCAAAGTCGGATCAGAAGTCGTGCAACTCTCATGTCAGAGCAGTGGGAACCTGGGCTGAATGAGGAGCAGCTCAAGGTTCTTCTTTTCCTAATTAGGAGCAGCTCAAGGTTCTTCTCTTAATGAGGAGCAGGTCAAAGTTCTTCTCTTAAAGCAGAGTTCCACCCAAAAATGGAACTTCCGCTTTAAGTGATGGTGACCCCCTGACATGCCACATTTGGCATGTCATTTATTTGGGGGGGCAGCGGATCCCCTCTTTTTTAGAGGCATCGAGCTCCCTCTGGGGGCTCTGTGGCACTGGAAGGAAGTTCACCTCCCCCCCTTTCTGCAATCTTCTGGGACATGTCACAGGTCCCAGAAGAATGCCTGGCCATTCGCGGCGCACAGTGCCCACAGTAAGAATGCTGTCACTGTGGAGAGGAGGGGGAGAGGAGCGGGGCTTCGTACGCCCACATCGCTAGACCGTGGGACAGGTGAGTGTCTATTAAAAGTCAGCAGCTACTCTTTTTGTAGCTGCTGACTTTTAATTTTCTTTTTCGGCGGAACTCCGCTTTAATGAGGAGCAGCTTAAAGTTCTTTTTTTCTTAATGAGGACCAGCTAAAAAGTTCTTCTCTAAATGAGGAGCAGGTCAAAGTTCCTCTTGTCTTAATGAGGAGCAGCTCAAAGTTCTACTTCTCTTAATGAGGAGCAGCTCAAACTTTTTCTCTTAATAAGGAGCAGTTCAAAGTTTTTCTTCTCATATGAGGTGCAGCTCAAAGTTCTTCTCTCAATGAGGAGCAGCTCAAAGTTCTTCTCTCAATGAGGAGCAGCTCAAAGTTCTTCTCTTATGCCCGGTTCACACTAGTGTGACATGGGATCCGACTTGTGAGAGCACAAGTCGGATGACATGTGAACAATGTTTCCCTATGAGAGCTGTCTTAGCTGATCCTACACAAGTCTGTCTGATTTTAGAAAAGGTTCCTGCACTACTTTGGTCCGACTTTGATACAACGTCAATGCCATAGAGCAGTGTTTCTCAACTCCAGTCCTCAAGGTGCCCCAACAGGTCATGTTTTCAGGATTTCCCTCAGATGAAATGGCTGTGGTAATTACTAAGGCAGTGAAACTGATCAAATCAGCTGTGCAAAATAATGGAAAGCTTGAAAATGTGACCTGTTGGGGCGCCTTGAGGACTGGAGTTGAGAAACACTGCCAAAGAGAGTAAAAAGTCACATTAAGTTGGATCAAATTCGGACTGAAGTTGCAGCGCAAAGTCAGATCAGAAGACATGCAACTTTCATTTTGGAGCAGTGGGAACCTGGGCTGAATGAAGAGCAGCTCAAAGTTCTTCTCTTAATGAGGAGCAAGTCATAGTTCTTCTCTTAATGAGAAGCAACTTAAAGTTCTTTTTCTCCTAATGAGGAGCAGCTTAAAGTTCCTCTTGTCTTAATGAGGAGCAGCTTAAAGTTCTTTTTCTCTTAATGAGGAGCAGCTCAAAGTTCTTCTCTTAATGAGGAGCAGCGCAACGTTCTTCTTCTCAACGAGGAGCAGCTTAAAGTTTGTCTTCTCTTTACGAGGAGCAGCTCATGTTGTGCTGACATGGAGACATACATGACCATGAGGCTTTGCAAGACTACTAGCCATGGGCACTGACTTTCAGAAGTAGTGGCATGATAGGCTTTGCAGTCTTACTATAGCTAGAGTGCTGAGGTTGCTTACCTCTGATATATCTAGTAGTAGTTAGCTACGTTCGACTAGACATCTTCTATAATGTTAATGACCATTTTGCAGTTTGTAGAAGCCACTTCTTAAGCTCTAATGACTGTCAGTAATGTCTCCCAGCATTTATATCTACATTGGTAGATCGGACATCTTAATCCAATCATCATGGAACACTTTTGGGATAAATTGGAACACCAATTGTGAGCAAGGTCTTCTTATCCAATATCAGTACCTGAACTTATAAATTGTGGCCAACTCCATAAAGACATGGTTTGACCAGTTTGGTGTGAAGGAACTCAAGTTGCCTACATAAAGTCCTGATTTCAACCCTACTGAACACCTTTGGGATGAATTGGAACACCATTTGTGAACCAGATCTTCTCATTAACATCAGTACCTGAACTCATAAATGGTGGCCAGCTCCATAAAGACATGGTTTGACTAGCTTTATGTGGAGGAAAGACATAGTATGATTAGTTTTGGTGGAGGAACTCATGTAGCCTACACAGAGCTCTTGGCCTCAACCCTACTAAAGAGCTTTGGGATGGATTGGAACACCAATTGCGAGCCAGATCGTCTCCTCCAACATTAGTACCTGACCTTATAAATGGTGGCCAGCTTCATAAAGACATGGTTTGACCAGTTTTGTGTGGAGGAACTCATGTAGCCTACACAAAGCCCTTAACTCAACCCTACTGAAGACCTTTTGGATGGATTGTAACACTGATTGCGAGCCAGGTCTTCTTATCCAACATCAGCACCTGACCACATAAATGGTAGCCAGCTCCATAAAGACATGGTTTGATCAGTTTTGTGTGGAGGAACTCAAGTGACCTACACAGAGCCCTGGTCTCAACCCTACTAAACACTTTTGGGATAAATTGGGATACCAATTGCGAGCCAGATCTTCTCATCCAACATCAGTACTTGACCTCATAAATGGTGGCCAGTTCCATAAAGACATGGTATGACCAATTTTGCGTTGAGTAACTCATGTAGCCTACACAGAGCCCTTGGCCTCAACCCCACTGAAGACTTTTGGGATGACTTGGAACACCAATTGCGAGCTAGGTTTTCTCATCCAACATCAGTACCTGACCTCATAAATGATGGCCAGCTGCATAAAGAAATGGTTTGACCAGTTTTGTGTGGAGGAACTCATGTAGCCTACACAGAGCTCTTGGCCTCAACCCTACTGAAGACCTCTGGGATGGATTGGAACACCAATTGTGAGCCAGGTCTTCTCATCCAACATCAGCACCTGACCTCATAAATGGTGGCCAGCCCCATAAAGACATGGTTTGTTCAGTTTTGTGTGGAGAAACTCAAGTGGCCTACACAGAGCCCTGGTCTCAACCCTACTAAGCACAATTGGGATAAACTGGGATACCAATTGAGAGCCAGATCTGCTCATCCAACATCAGTACCTGACCTCATAAGTGGTGGCCAGTTCCGTAAGGACATGGTTTGACCAGTTTTGTGTGGAGGAACTCATGTAACCTACACAAAGCCCTGACCTCAACCATACTGAAAACCTTTTGGATGGGTTGTAACACCAATTGCGAGCCAGGTCTTCTCATCCAATATAAGCACCTCACTTCATAATTGGTGGCCAGCTCCATAAAGACATGGTTTGATCAGTTTTGTGTGGAGGAACTCAAGTGCCCTAAACAGAGCCCTGGTCTCAACCCTACTAAACACTTTTGGGATGAATTGAAACACCAATTGTGAGCTAGATCTTCCCATCCAACATCAGTACCTGACCTCATAAATGGTGGCCAGTTCCATAAAGACATGGTATGAACAATTTTGCGTGGAGTAACTCATGTAGCCTACACAGAGCCCTTGGCTTCAACCCTACTGAAGACCTTTGGGATGACTTGGAACAACAATTGTGAGCTAGGTTTTCTCATCCAACATCAGTACCTGACCTCATAAATGATGACCAACTCCATAAAGAAATCGTTTGACCAGTTTTGTGTGGAAGAATTCATGTAGCCTACACAGAGCTCTTGGCCTCAACCCTACTGAAGACCTCTGGGATGGATTGGAACACCAATTACGAGCCAGGTTTTCTCATCCAACATGCATACCTGACCTCACAAATGTTCTTTTGGCTTAATGAGCACCCTAAAATCTCATGGAAAGCCTTCCGAGAAGAGTGGAGGCCATTATGGCTGCAAGGAGGATGGGAGATGGCAACGTCATATCAATGGTCGTTATTTTGGAATAGGATGTCCAACAAGCTCATATAGGTGTGATGGTCCAGACAAACAATTGGCCAAATACTGTGGTATAAATGAAAATGGTTTGGAGACTAGAGGTGTAGAATTTGACCGAAATTGAGCTGCAAGTGCCTGTATGGAGATGTTAGAATGTGACGGCTCCTTTAGCTTTAAAATATCTTCTTCCTCCCATTAACATTACATTTCTCGTTCTGTCTCTCCTCTCTGATATGTGACATTTTTATAATCCGTCCCTTATCTCCCTGCAGCAACAGCAGCTAGATTTTGGGCCGCTGGTCCGGCACTGCCTTTATTTCAGCCGGGTGGCATGCGAGGGGAATAAAGCTTTAACTTTACAATCAACCTTTTAGACAGATAAAAGCTTTGCTGTAGATTAGAGATACCCGGCTGAATTGAATTTTATCCGGGAGCGGAGTGGCGAGAGTCAGACTGATCTGTCTGCGGGGAATAAAGCTCCTTTAGTTACACACGGATCTGGAACGTCAGCAGATGGGTTTATACCATTAAAACGGCACAGCGCGGTCCCAGGCTATAATGTCTCGATCTCTGGATCATGATTAATATTCTTACGTGGCCGTCTGTAGGTCAAATGTCTGCCTTTAAGATAAATCCTTTTCTTTCATTAAAAAAACCTGTGATTTTATTTTATCTTTATCATTGTTACAGCCCAACTCAACATTAGGAAAAGGGTATTAAAAAAATCCTGACCTCCTGCAGCCTCTTTGCCGTCACTTCCCGTCTATGTGCACTGTAAGGGTGGGTTTCTTGATGGTGATAGTTGGTGTGTGTTGTAGTCTCCAGCTAAAGCCAGGGTGACAACACAGGAGCACAATTGGGATACATGGACATAGCGATGTCACCCTGTAACAGGAAGTGCTTGAACAAGGGCCTTCATGGCAGCATCACCAGGTATTATTTTAGGCAAAAGCTGCAGATTTAAAATGATTGAAAGATTATTTGAATTATATTAAATACCCCGGTTAGGAATCTACTTTGTGGTAATGCGTGTGCTATTACAAAGTGCAGTAATGCCCTTTACATGCCTTGGTGCGTTGTGGTGCCATTCATTTTGAAAAAGAGCCCTTAACCGCTTCAGCCCCGGAAGATTTTACCCCCTTCCTGACCAGAGCGTTTTTTGCGATTCGGCACTGCGCCGCTTTAACTGACAATTGCGCAGTCGTGCGACATGTCTCCTAAACAAAATTGACGTCCTTTTTTCCCCACAAATAGAGCTTTCTTTTGGTGGTATTTGATCGCCTCTGCGATTTTTATTTTTTGCGCTATAAACCAAATAAGAGTGACAATTTTGAAAAAAATGCATTATTTTTTACATTTTGCTATAATATATATCCCCCAAAAATATATAAAAAAACATTTGTTTTTCCTCAGTTTAGGCCGATCGTATTCTTCTACATATTTTTGGTAAAGAAAAATCGCAATAAGCGTTTATTGATTGGTTTGCGCAAAAGTTATAGCGTTTACAAACTAGGGGGTAGTTTTATGGCATTTTTATTAATAATTTTTTTTTACTAGTAATGGTGGTGATCAGCAATTTTTATTGTGACTGCGACATTATGGCGGACATGTCGGACATTTTTGACACATTTTTGGGACCATTGTCATTTATACAGCAATCAGTGCTATAAAAATGCACTGATTCCTGTGTAAATGACACTGGCAGTGAAGGCGTTAACCAGTAGGGGGCGGGGAGGGGTTAAGTATGTCCTAGGGGAGTGATTACTAACTATAGGGGGATGGGCTAGCAGTGTCATTACACTGATCACCGCTCCCGATGACAGGGAGCTGTGATCAGTGACACATCAGCATCTCCCCGTTCGACCTCTCCATGAGGCGATCGCGGGTATCCCCGCGACGATCAAGTCCGCGGGACCCGCGACCCGACTCATGGAGCTCCCGGCTCACGGAGCACACGTAATGGCACGGCGGGAAATTCAAATGGATGTACCTGCAAGTCCATTTGCCCAGCCGTGCCATTCTGCCGACGTACATCAGTGTGCGCCAGTCGGGAAGGGGTTAGAGTGGAGTGTGACGGGAATCACTTTTGGCGGGGGGGCCCATGGAACCCAGAATCCCTTGGAGAGGTTGGGAAACCCTGGTTGCAGCTCCCCATGCACCTCCTATGTCTAAGTTACCCTGTGCCATTAGGGGCACAGGGTGACTGAGAAAATGATGGATAGCTATTTAATGAACACTGAGAATGTGGTTTGGATTCCTTAAAATGGAACAGTAATATTTATCAACAATATCCCTCAATAAATCTATGATATATTAATTCCACTGTACCAGAATGATGGAACATTGTAATAGGGCGTACACACTTTGTTCGGACATTCCGACAACAAAATCCTAGGATTTTTTCCGACGGATGTTGGCTCAAACTTGTCTTGCATACACACGGTCACACAAAGTTGTCGGAAAATCCGATCGTTCTGAACGCGGTGACGTAAAACACGTACGTCGGGACTATAAACGGGGCATTGGCCAATAGCTTTCATCTCTTTATTTATTCTGAGCATGCGTGGCACTTTGTCCGTCGGATTTGTGTACACACGATCGGAATTTCCGACAACACGCTCCGATCGGACATTTTCTATCGGAAAATCCGACCGTGTGTACGGGGCATAAGAGTTTTGCAGACTGTTGCCATGCCATCTGCAATCCCTGATTAACCACTTGACATCCGCGCTATGGCCGAATGACGACCACAGCGCGGACCTGAATTCCCGGGAGGCCGTCATATGATGGCCTCCCCTGTGCACGTGCTCAGCAGGGCACGCGCCGAGCGCGCTGTGATCACCGAGTCACTGAGACTCGAGTGATCATCGATCCAAGTAAAGGGCCGGTCCTGGCCCCTTACCATGTGATCAGCTGTCAGCCAATGACAGCTGATCACATGATGTAAACAAAAGATCAGTAATCCTTTTTTTTTCTACTCACGCTGACAGCGTGAGTAGAAAAAAAAGCAGATCGCCGGCTCAGATGTGAGGGACATCGGTCCCGAAGTGGAAGAGGCACATCTGCCTCATCAGTGCCACCTAATAGTGCCCACAGTGCCACCTATCAGTGCCCACAAGTGCCACCTATCAGTGCCCACAAGTGCCACCTATCAATGCCCACAAGTGCCAGCTATCAATGCCCACCAGTAGTGCCAATCAGTGCCATCTAGCAGTGCTGCCTATCAGTGTAACTGATCAGTGCCTATCACTGCCACCCATCAGTGCCCATCACGGCCGCCTATCAGTGCCCATCACTGCCGCCTCATCAGCGTACATCAATGAAGGAGAAAAATTACCTGTCTTAAATTTTTTATAACAAAATATAAAAAAATAAAAACATTTTTTTTTTTAATTCAGTTTTTACATTTTTTTAACAAAAAGTAAAAACTGCAGATGTGATCAAATACCACCAAAAGAAAGCTCTATTTGTGGTGAAAAAATGATAAAAATTTCATATGGGTACAGTGTTGTATGACCGCGCAATTGTCATTCAAAGTGCGTCAGTGATGAAAGCTGAAAATTGGTCTGGATAGGAGGGGGGTTTAAGTGCCCAGTAAGCAAGTGGTTAAGCAAAGCATTGCTTAGATATGGATTTCATGGACTTCAATGTAGGAGCCTGCTATTGTGTGAAGGTGTTCTGTGTTTATACTTATGATAATGTGTATTGTGTCTTCTCAGCTAGAAAACGGCAAGTCTGACCTGAAAGGTCAGACCTCTGAGTCACCTAGGCTGGTTAAATTAGTAGTTAATTAGCTCATGTTAATTTATGTTTCTGGTTACAGTTTGTATTGTTAGGGTAATATGATCAGGAGGGGGAACCTCCTTCTCAAGTGTATAAAAGCCTGTATTCTTGTTTAAATAAACAGTTAATGTTCTGGTTTACTCCAAAACTGATGTTGCCTAGTTATTGGCGTAACTATAGCCAGACTTGCGGGTCTTGTGTTCCAAAACTTGGGAAGCAGCTTCTTGGCAGAGATACTGGAATCCGTCATTTGGAGCTCAACCCAAAAGGTGAAGCTCCACTTGTTTGCTTCCTCCCCCCTCCGTTGCCACATTTGGCACCTATCGGGGGGGAGTGGGTACCTGTTTTTGACAGGTACCCATCCCCACTTCCGGGAGACCTCCTGGAAGTTCAGCCCCCCTCCTCCTTCCCCCCTCGCCGGGTCATTCACAAAACGCAGCACGCTTTGCGCATGTGCAGTAGGGAACTGGCTGTGAAGCCGCAAGGCTTCACTACTGGTTTCCTTACAAGGGGTGCCGACATTGGGGTGTCGACATTGCGGGATCCCTGGACAAGTGTTCTAATATTAAAAGTCAGCAGCTACAGTATTTGGTGGGGGACTAGAGCATCCCTTTAACACACTAAGGCAACATGCATTGCAAAGCACCATAATGCACAGCAATACCTTAACTTTGCTTTCGGCTCGTGCTTGATTCCGAGCATGCGTGGATTTTTGTGCGACGGACTTGTGTACACACAATCGGAAAGTCCGACAACAACAATTTGTTGGTGGAAAATTTGAGAACCTGCTAGCCAACATTTGTTGGCGGCAAGTCGGACAACAAATGTTCGATGGAGCATACACACAGTCGGACTTTCCGCCAACAAGCTCACATCCAACATTTGTTGTCGGAAAATCCGATCATGTGTACGTGGTATTAGTCACTAATCACCGCCATTAGTAGTTTAAAAAAATAAAAAATAAATTCCAGGATATATCCCATAGTTTGTAGACCCTATAACTTTTGCGCAGACCAATCAATCGCTTATTGGGATTTTTTTCACCAAAAATATGTAGCAGAATACATATTGGCCTAAATTTAAGAAGAAATCTGATTTTTAAATGTTTTTACTGGATATTTTTATTGGATAGTTTTATAGCAGCAAATAAAAAATATTGGGTTTTTTTTCTTAAATTTTCAGTCTTTTTTTGTTTATAGTGCAAAAAATAAAAAAAACAGTGGTGATCGATCAAATACCACCAAAAGAAAGCTCTATTTGTGGGGAAAGAATTATTTATATTTTATTTGTGTAAAGCATTGCATGACAATTCTCGCAACTGCCAGCTAAAGTAATACAGTGCCAAAAAGCAAAAAATGGCCTGGTCATGAAGGGGGGTAAATCTTCCGGTGGTTAAGCGTTGACAAAAAACCTGGAAGCTGCACCAGATTTTGTACTCTCCGGTTTTGGTAAATCAAACTTAATGTCTTGTCTAGCGTATCCTGTCAATGTTGCCATCTTGGCACTTACCGAGCAGTCTTTATGAAAGGTGGATGGGGTGATAAAGACGTCGCCTTCTGTCTGCGGTAACATCCACATGATAGAATAAACTCCCTCTTTTTTTTTTTAACCTCGCTGCTGTACAGCAAATCATTCCTGGCCCGCGTCAGGCATTGCCCCACAGGCCCCTGTGGGAGCGGCAGGAGTTCAGCAGACCATGTAGAGGGTGGTAATAAATTGCCGGATCGATATTTCATGAAAAGATCAGGGGCAGGGATGAGGTAGGCGCGAGTCAAAGGTTAGTAATTGCACACTTGCATTGGAGTTCTAACGCCAGATGGGGACTCTGCGAGGGGTCAGGCGCTACGGCTCAAAGACGTCAGCGTACACCGGGGTGGATAATTCTCCTGCCTCTTCCATTATTCATATAATTTCGTTTTTATTTCTGGCAATATTTTATGTTTCAGTCAGGAAACTGTAATTGCGGATTTCAATATTCATTATAAAGATAACCATAGAGGTCACATTTTCTGTATTATCTGATTTAATAGCTGACTCAGTATATATTATTTTTAATTTAAGAAATTGGTCAAAAAGCATTTTAAATCTAAAACTTCACTCTTGGATTGCTATAATACTGCAGCCTCTCTGGGATGAACAAATTTTTTTTCTACTTGTATTCTCTTACCGTAATAACCTGACGGTAAACGGGACCCTTGTCAGAAACCATGAAATCTGATCAAAACAGAAGTACAGTTAAATCACACTTGTTTAATAATAAAAGTAAATAGAACAAATGTAGTCAAAACATAGCCAGAGTTCAGGAACTGGAACAGATAGTCAGACAAGCCAAACGTCAGGGAGCCGGAAATGAGCGTAGTAAAACAGCAAGCAGGATCTGGAGCCAGAAGGGATGTCAGCCAAGCAAGTCTTTTAACAGGAATGCAGAAGAGAGCCTCTGTGATGTTGACTAAGGCGAAGGTAGAGATCCTCTGGGCTGGGCGGCTTAAGTAGGCAGGACTGACGAGCAGGATATCATCAACAGCTGAGTAACTGTGGAGAGTTAGGAGCTGGTAATTAGCCAACAGCTGAGCGGCCAGCTCAGAGAAGGAGGGGCTGAACCCAGCCCTGACAAGCCCTATAGACAGGACCCTATAGGGGCTGTCCTATCTCCTGTCAAAGCTCAGTGCCTCACCCCAACCAATCGCCTACTACAGTGGTTCTCAACCCTGTCCTCAAGTACCCCCAACAGGCCATGTTTTGGTTATTTGTCTTAGATATAATAGCTGTCCAAAATGCCAAGCCATTGACTCTGATTTAAACCACCTGTGCAAGATAAAGGAAAACCTGCAAACATGGCCTGTTGGGGGTACTTGAGGACAGGGTTGAGAACCACTGGCCTACTAGACGTGTGATTCTTTTACACAGCCTATTGCATGGCCAACATGGCTCCAAGGTACTCATCCCCTCTATTTTCTTCCCTGTTTGGTTTCATCCCTCAGCCATATCTATCCACCTTGAACACTCACTAAGATTAGAGAACTCCAAAATAGAAAGAACCTAAGATGATGAGGGCCCTTGAGCCATGTTGGCCATGCAATAGTCAGTGTACAAGAATCACATGTCCAGGACAACCCCTGTGGGGTTCTATTTGCCAGACACTCTGACACGTCAGGTTCTGACAAGGAGAGAATACAAGTAAATAAATAAAAATATCTCATCCCAGAGAGGCTGCAGTATTATAGCAATCCAAAAGTGAAATGTTAGATAAAAAACGCTTATTGTTGACTAGTTTCAAAGAGAATTTGACTCTGTGATAATTATTCTCAATATTTTGATAGCCATTCTCAACTAGGGTTCTTCAAGAGGTTGCCAGGGGTTCCTTGAGCTGTGGCTGCTTGACCTCTCATTTTATGGTGCCTGCATAGATCCTGGTTCAATGCCACTTGGCAGAGCCAGCTGCATAACACCAATGACCATTTCAGCAGTCTTGAACAGTGGCATTCTTACCAAAGTAAGGGGGAATTTCCCCATTGACCCCCCGATGTTTTGGTTTTAGCATGGGCTCCCCATGACTTGAAAATGATTTCAAGGGTTCTTCTGGGTTAGAAAGGTTGAGAAAGGCTGAGCTAGACCTTGTGCTGTTTACATAGACAATTTTTGTAGCACTGATACCTCAATGGAGATATACAGTGGAGAGGACCTGTCATCCTTATTTACAGTGGGGACGGAAAGTATTCAGACCCCTTAAATTTTTCACTCTTTGTTATATTGCAGCCATTTGCTAAAATGATTTAAGTTCATTTTTTTTTCCTCATTAATGTACACACAGCACCCCATATTGACAGAAAAACACAGAATTGTTGACATTTTTGCAGATTTATTTAAAAAGAAAAACTGAAATATCACATGGTCCTAAGTATTTAGACCCTTTGCTGTGACACTCATATATTTAACTCAGGTGCTGTCCATTTCTTCTGATCATCCTTGAGATGGTTCTACACCTTCATTTGAGTCCAGCTGTGTTTGATTATACTGATTGGACTTGATTAGGAAAGCTACACACCTGTCTATACAAGACCTTACAGCTCACAGTGCATGTCAGAGCAAATAAGAATCATGAGGTCAAAGGAACTGCCTGAAGAGCTCAGAGACAGAATTGTGGCAAGGCACAGATCTGGCCAAGTTTACAAAAAAATTTCTGCTGCACTTAAGGTTCCTAAAAGCACAGTGGCCTCCATAATCCTTAAATGGAAGACGTTTGGGATGACCAGAACCCTTCCTAGAGCTGGCCATCCGGCCAAACTGAGCTATCGGGAGAGAAGAGCCTTGGTGAGAAAGGTAAAGAAGAACCCAAAGATCACTGTGGCTGAGCTCCAGAGATGCAGTTGGGAGATGGGAGAAAGTTGTAGAAAGTCAACCATCACTGCAGCCCTCCACCAATCGGGGCTTTATGGCAGAATGGCCCGACGGAAGCCTCTCCTCAGTGCAAGACACATGAAAGCCCGCACGGAGTTTGCTAAAAAAACACCTGAAGGACTCCAAGATGGTGAGAAATAAGATTCTTTGGTCTGATGAGACCAAGATAGAACTTTTTGGCCAAATTCTAAGCGGTATGTGTGGAGAAAACCAGGCACTGCTCATCACCTCTCCAATACAGTCCCAACAGTGAAGCATGGTGATGGCAGCATCATGCTGTGGGGGTGTTTTTCAGCTGCAGGGACAGGACGACTGGTTGCAATCGAGGGAAAGATGAATGCGGCCAAGTACAGGGATATCCTAGATGAAAACCTTCTCCAGAGTGCTCAGGACCTCAGACTGGGCCGAAGGTTTACCTTCCAACAAGACAATGACCCTAAGCACACAGCTAAAATAATGAAGGAGTAGCTTCACAACAACTCTGTGACTGTTCTTAAATGGCCCAGTTAGAGCCTTGACTTAAACCCAATTGAGCATCTCTGGAGAGACCTAAAAATGGCTGTCCACCAACTTTTACCATCCAACCTGACAGAACTGGAGAGGATCTGCAAGGAGGAATGGCAGAGGATCCCCAAATCCAGGTGTGAAAAACTTGTTGCATCTTTCCCAAAAAGACTCATGGCTGTATTAGATCAAAAAGGTGCTTCTACTAAATACTTAGCAAAGGGTCTGAATACTTAGGACCATGTGATATTTCAGTTTTTCTTTTTTAATAAATCTGCAAAAATGTCAACAATTCTGTGTTTTTCTGTCAATACAGGGTGCTGTGTGTACATTAATGAGGAAAAAATGAACTTAAATTATTTTAGCAAATGGCTGCAATACAACAAAGAGTGAAACATTTAAGGGGGTCTGAATACTTTCCATCCCCACTGTATGCAAGGATATATCCCTGTGCAACATGGAACCAGTAATGAATCACTGGCCATGCAAAAGGCTTGTACACAGCCTATTGCATGGCCAACATGGCTCCAAGGCACTCATCCCCTCTATTTTATTCCATGTTTGGTTCCCCTCTCAGCCATATATATCCACGCTGAACTGCTTAGGTTCTTCCTATTTCTGGTTCTCCAAACTAGACCAGCCATTCTCAACCAAGGTTCTGTGAAACCCGGCAGGGGCTCCTTGAGCTGTGGCTGCC
The DNA here is from genome assembly GCA_037952835.1 of Lithobates septentrionalis. NCBI lineage: Eukaryota > Metazoa > Chordata > Amphibia > Anura > Ranidae > Lithobates > Lithobates septentrionalis. The sequence goes on from JBBDGP010002273.1 coordinate 1,434,395, forward strand.
TGACCTCCCATTTTATGATGCCTGCATAACTCCAGCTCCAACGCTATTTGGCAAAGCTAGCTGCATGACACCAATGACAATTTCAGCAGTCTTCAACAGTGGCATTCTGACCAACACTATGCTTATCCTTTCCACTGAACACCAATGTAAGGGGCAGTTTTCCCATTGACCACCGATTTCTTGGTTTTAGCAAGGGTTCTCTGAGACTTGAGAATGATTTCAAGGGTTCCTCTGGGTTAAAAAGGTTGAAAAAGGCTGAGCCAGATCTTGTGCTGTTTACGTAGACAAATTTTGTAGCACCGATACCTCAATGAAGATATATGCAAGGATATATCCCTGTGAAACAGGGAACCAGTAATGAATCACTGGCCATGCAATAGGCTTGTACACAGCCTATTGCATGGCCGACATGGCTCCAAGGCACTCATCCCCTCTATTTTCTACCCTATTTGGTTTTCCTTCTCAGTCATATCTAGCCACACTTAACTGCTTAGGATCTTTCTATTTCTAGTTCTACCATCTAGACCAGCCATTCTCCACCAGGGTTCTGTGAAACCCTAGGGTTCCTAAAGAGGTTGCCAGGGGTTCTTTGAGCTTTGGCAGACAGACCTCCCAATTTATGGTGATTGCATAGTTCCTGGTCCAGTGCCACTTGGTAAAACCAGCTGTATGGCACCAACAACCTTTCAGCAGTCTTCAACAGCGGCATTCTGACCAACACTCTCAGGAAGTATATTCTTTCCACTGGCCACCAATGTAAGGGGCAATTTTCCCATCGACCCCCGATGTATTGGTTTTAATAAGGGTTCCCTGAGGCATAGAAATTATTTACAAGGGTTCCTCTGGGGTAAAAGGGTGGGGAAAGACTGATCTAGACCTTGTGCTGGTTACGTAGACAATTACTGTAGCACTGATACCTTAATGAAGATACTGTATATGCAAGGCAATTATCCTGTGCAACATGGAGCCAGTAATGCATATGTTCTTTTTTTTGGATCCTGTCATTTTAATTAAAAAACTGAACAAGAACTTTCCCCCTTCATCTTCCAGGACAGCTTGCTTAGAGAGCTGATCGGCTCCGCCCTCTACTGGAAACAAATCAGAAAGAGTTTAAAAGGCCCCTCCCTTCCATTGCACCTCAGTTTGTTTTGTGTTTACGGAACCCCTCCAGGAGTACACACCTCAATGTTTGTTCTTTTTTAGTTCTGGTGACTGTGGTTATCAGACCCCCTTCTAGCTACTCAGACTGGGTGTGCTTGGAGTCTGTAGCCATTTCTAGAAGGTGTTTCCCCCCTATGCTGTACTTGCCTTAAGTATTGATAGGTGACCACCGCAGCCCATCTATCTGTAGCTGTTCCTGAAGCCAAGCAGTGATCACGCATGGTGCAGTTCGTGAAGTCCATGACTTCCTCCTGCCTCTGGGTGTACCAAGATGGTGTTCAATGATGCACTTCTGGTGATGCGGTAAGAGGGCATCTAAACCGGAAGTGACATGACGCACTTCCGTGTCAACACTATGCTAAGTAGTAATTGTAAATTAGTCAGTAGGAAGATTTACGGAATATCCTCCAAAGTGGCGTTGACGGAGGTTTGTCAATTAGTACCCTCCGAGAGCAATTTGCTTCACTGTCAGTTTTCTTGGATAAGAGGCTTGCTGAATATCCCTTGATTAAGAGATTTCTCTTGGCAAGATCCAGATCCACTCCAAGGTTACCCAAACAAGTAGCTCCCTGGGACTTATCCCTAGTCCTCAATGCACTTACCAGGGAACCTTTTGAGCCACTAGAGGGAGCTACCTTAAAGTGGCTTACATTAAAGATTACTTTTCTGTTAGCTGTGACTTCAGGTAGAAGAATCTCAGATCTGGAATCTTTCTCCTGTAAAGACCCTTTTTTGAGAGTCCTGGAGGACAGGGTTATTATAAAGCCAGATCCCCTATACCTGCCTAAAGTCTACCTCCTTTCACAGGTCCCAGGAAGTGATTATACACAGTTTTTGCTGTTTTCCTAAAAATAAGGAAGAAGAAAGGTTTAGCTTTCTAGATGTTAGAAGGCGCTTACTCCATTATTTGGAGATTACTAGAGAATTCAGGGGTTCCTCTCAGCTTTTGATTTTATTTAGTGGTTTCAAGAAGGGTACTAAGGCATTCAGAAGTTCCATCGCTAGATGGATTCGAGACACTATTGTCTGGGCATACAGATTCTCCAATCAGGCCCCTCCTAAAAAAGTCAGAGCACATTCCACCAGATCATTAGCTATGTCATGGGCAGAACGAGCAGGAGCTTCATGGGAAGAAATATCCAAAGCAGCCGTTTGGTCTTCTTCACATGCCTTCATCAAACACTATAGAGTTCCCCCGGAAGGAAAGTTTTACAGGCTGTGGTCCCTCCCTAAGGTATGCAATCTTGCTTATCCTCTCTAAGTAAGCTGTCCTGGAAGATGAAGGGGGAAAACCCCTGTTAGACTTACCGGTAATGGTATTTCCATGAATCTCCCAGGACAGCGTCCAGATTCCCATCCCTTCTTTTTGTCTGTTTTTTACGGCTTGGTTGGAGGTTCCTTCACAACCTAGGTGTTCTTAAGTTGGGAGTGTTTTTTCTTCCTTACGCACATGCTGGAGGTTCTCTCTATCTTCAATACAAACTGAGGTGCAAGGGAAGGGAGGGGCCTTTTAAACGCTTTCTGATTTGTGTTTCCTGTAGAGGGAGGAGCCAATCATCTCTCTAAGTAAGCTGTCCTGGAATATTCATGGAAATACCATTACCGATAAGTCTAACGTGGGTTTTTTTACCACACCCACTAGCAACCCAAAAAGTGTATCAGTTAAAGTGGTGTTCCGGCCGAAATGATACTTTTTAAATAAAAATACCCCTATCATACACAAGCTTAATGTATTCTAGTAAAGTTAGTCTGTAAACTAAGATCTGTTTTGTTAGTTTATAGCAGTAGTTTGTTATTTTATAAACTTACAGCAGGCCGTGGCCATCTTAAGTCTGGGCATTTGAAGCCAGACTGTATTTCTTCCTGGATCTCATCCTTGCAGATCTCGCACATGCTCAGTGCATCACAAGCAGTGTAATAGGTTTCAGGTCAGGTTTCCATAGCAATGGTAGTGTCAGAGGAAGTTGCTTCCCCTTCCCAGAAGGCATTGCAAACAGGAAATGATGCCATGGGCCGCGGCCAGGGAGGTGGAAGTGAAAAATGAATGCAGCAGATATACAGTAGGTACTGAGAAAAAAAATAAAAAAATATCCAATTTGTTTACAGTGAACAGTTTAGCGAGGGATGCTGAAGAGTTGTAAAAGTGGGTGGAACTCCACTTTAAGTTGGGAGTTTTTTTTCTTCCTTACGCACATGGTGGAGGTTCTCTCTATCTTCAATACAAACTGAGTTGCGAGGGAAGGGAGGGGCCTTTTAAACGCTTTCTGATTTGTGTTTCCTGTAGAGGGAGGAGCCAATCATCTCTCTAAGTAAGCTGTCCTGGAAGATTCATGGAAATACCGTTACCGGTAAGTCTAACGTGGGTTTTTTACCACACCCACTAGCAACCCAAAAAGTGTATCAGTTAATGGCCTTCAGTTTAGGCAATAGATAGGTCAGCTTCCATGGAAGCGCCACAACCTGACACCGGGCTTATATTTAATCTCTGACAAGGTGAAAATACCAGTAAATAACAACACAAACCTCTACCTGAGAGGTACAGCTTCACTCTTATAGCAGTTTAAAAGTCCTATTTCAGATTCTTACAATGAACCCATTCTACAAGTTCACCCAATTTCCCTTTAAATGATTTTGAGGACATTTCAAGCTGACAGCATGATGGTGCAGGTATCTTGTGGTGTCTTGTTAGTTTTCTTGCTATGCACCCTGCTAACTTTAAAATCTGGGGTACTGTACTAAGAATACAGAAGAATAAAGTGTATAGTCCTCCTGTTCCTGCTCTCCTCCCCTACCGGTTGACTACTAAGCGTGATGAGCATCCTCACCGGCCAATAGACACCTCTGCTAGATAGCATAGCCAGGTCTTGGACCCGCCTGCTGACTACACTGCTGTTAACCTTCCCTTTGTTGCATTTATTTTCAAGTCTGTTTACACAGAGAGAGACCCTCCCAGGTGAATGTCACCATCGAGGCAAAGTCAGGTGACATATGGACATACCAGACACTCTGTTCTCACTGCAGCATAGCAACATTGACCTGTATACACAGGGCAGCATTACTGAACTGGTTGCTAGGATGCAGGCAGCTGGGCTGCATATTGCCATTGGTTGTTATGGTCCAGATGGCAGTCTGTACCATAACAGCTAATTATGCTGTTCAGCCCAGTCGCCTGCATCCTAGCAACCAGTGTGGATCACTTTTCAGAGTAGTGGTGGGTAAGGTGCATGTTTAAATATATGTATTCCAAGTGTTTATGAAGCCGCTTGCCTAGAATTCTATTTTTTTTGGAATTTTTTAATCTGTAATTAATTAAGGCGGTATTAAACCCCAAACCAAAAATGTAATATATTGCAGTTTAACAAGTATTAGATGTGGCGGCTGCATTCATTTTCTTTTTTTAGCCTTTTTTTCCCTTCTGTTTTCACCTGGTGATCTGGCCTGTAACACACCTCCTGTATTAGAGCGCCACTATTCTGGATGAAGGAGCACGGAAGGCACAGCAGACAGCAGCATTGTCAGTCTGGGGGGGAGGGGAGTGTTAAATATATTAGCAGATTTAAATGCACTAACAAACTGAAGCCAAACTCCAGCTCACACTTTATAATTACAGCAACAGCAACAGTTTTTATTTCTTTTGGGAAAAAGGTTTTGCATAAATAAAAGCTGATCATTGTAAGCACCCCTGTCCGTGCTGAATGGTTAGTCCCATCTCTGTAAACTGATACATTCTGCTGGAGAGCTTGTTCTTTTGAAAAACAACAGGCTTACTGGCTGGAGCACCAGATAAAAATCGAAGAAAGCCCAAAAAAGAAAATGAATTCAGCCATCACATCTAAGAATTGGTTTACTGCAATATAATAATTGTTTGGTTTTGGGTTTAATACCGCTTTAAATGGTCTTTTATATTTTATACCAGTGACCACTAAATGGTGAACCGTGGTCCGGAACTGGACTGAGCAACAGGCCTGTCTGGACCGCGAGTGTGCCACTGCCATGGCTAGGTGTCCTCTCCGGGGCTTTCCGCCTGGCCACCAATGTCATCCTCACAGGGGGCGGGGGCAGGAGGAGCTGTAGATCGGGACAGAGAGCTGGAGTCTTTTCATATTAAAAGTCGGGTAATCACCTGCTTGTTAACATGATAACTTGGGCAGCCCCTGCCCTGATCTGCAGCTCCTACTGTCCGCTGTGAGGATGATGTTGGTGGCTGGGCGGGAAGCCCAGGAGAGGACACCCAGGATAATTAGTGCCTCTGCCCTGCCAAAGGGACCCTAGAACTGTGCAGGGGACGCTTGCATTAAAAGGGGCGCTGTTTTGTGTTAAGGGGGTGTAAAGGGCTGCTGTGTGGTGTAACGGGAGTGAAAAGGGGTGTTGCGTGGTGTAAAAGGGCACTGCGTGGTGTAAAAGGGCACTGCGTGGTGTAAATGGGCACTGCATGGTGTGAAAGGGTTTAAAGGGCCACTGCATGGTTTAACAGGGTGTAGAGGGGCACTGCGTGGTGTAAAGGCCACTGTGTCGTGGAACAGGGTGTAAAGGGGCACTGTGTGGTTTAAAGGGGTGCTGCGTGGTGTAAAAGGGCACTGTGTGGTGTAAGGGCACTACATGGTGTAACAGAGTGTAAAGGGGCGCTGTGTGGTGCAACAGGGTGTAAAGGGGCACTGCGTGTTGTAAAGGGCCACTGCGAGGTGTATCAGGGTGTAAAGGTCACTGTGAGGTGTAAAGGGGTGCTGCGTGGTGTAAAAGGGCACTGTGTGGTGTAAAGGGGCACTGCGTGGTGTAACAGGGTGTAAAGGGGCACTGCGTAGTGTAAAGGGGTGCTGTGCAGTGTAAAAGGGCACTGCGTAGTGTAAAGGGGCACTATGTGGTGTAACAGGGTGTAAAGTGGCACTGCGTGGTGTAAAGGGGCACTGCGTGGTGTAAAGGGGTGCTGCGTGGTGTAAAGGGGTGCTGCGTGGTGTAACAGGGTATAAAGGGGCGCTGCATGGTGTAACAGGGTGTAAAGGGGCACTGCATGGTGTAACAGGGTGTAAAGGGGTGCTGTGTGGTGTAACAGGGTGTAAAGGGGCACTTTGTAGTGTGACAGGGTGTAAAGGGGCACTGCGTGGTGTAAAGGGGTGCTGTGTGGTGTTAAAAGGCACTGCGTGGTGTAAAGGGGCACTACATGGTGTAACAGAGTTCAAAGGGGCACTGCGTGGTGTAAAGGGGTGCTGCGTGGTGTAACAGGGTGTAAAGGGGCACTGTGTGGTTTAAAGGGGCACTGCATGGTTTAACAGGGTGTAAAGGGCCTCTGCCTGGTGTAAAGGCCACTGCGTTGTGTAACAGGATTTAAAGGGGCACTGCATGGTTTAACAGGGTGTAAAGGGGCACTGCGTGGTGTAAAGGCCACTGCGTGGTGTAACAGGGTGTAAAGGGGAACTGTGTGGTGTAAAGGGGTGCTGTGTGGTGTTAAAAGGCACTGCGTGGTGTAAAGGGGCACTACATGGTGCAACAGAGTGTAAAGGGGCTCTGCGTGGTGCAACAGGGTGTAAAGGGCCACCGGGTGGTGTATCAGGGTGTAAAGGTCACTGTGTGGTGTAAAGGGGTGCTGCGTGGTGTAAAAGAGCACTGCGTGGTGTAAAGGGGCACTGCATGGTATAACAGGGTGTAAAAGGGCGTTGCGTGGTTTAACAGGGTGTAAAGGGGCACTGCGTAGTGTGACGGGGTGTAAAGGGGCACTGCGTGGTGTAAAGGGCCACTGCGTGGTGTAAAGGGGTGCTGCGTGGTGTAACAGGGTGTAAAGGGGCGCTGTGGTGTAAAGGGGCACTGCATGGTGTAACAGGGTGTAAAGGGGCACTGCATGGTGTAAAGGGGCAATGCATGGTTTAACAGGGTGTAAAGGGGCACTGCGTGGTGTAAAGGGTGCTGCATGGTGTAACAGGGTGTAAAGGGGCGCTGTGGTGTAAAGGGGCACTGCATGGTGTAACAGGGTGTAAAGGGGCACTGCATGGTGTAAAGGGGCAATGCATGGTTTAACAGGGTGTAAAGGGGCACTGCGTGGTGTAAAGGGTGCTGCATGGTGTAACAGGGTGTAAAGGGGCGCTGTGGTGTAAAGGGGCACTGCATGGTGTAAAGGAGCACTGCATGGTTTAACAGGGTGTAAAGGGACACTGCGTGGTGTAACAGGGTGTAGAGGGGCACTGTGTGGTGTAATAGGGTGTAAATGGGCACTGCGTGGTGTAAAGGGTTCTGCGTGGTGTAACAGGGTGTAAAGGGGCACTGCATGGTGTAAAGGAGCACTGCATGGTTTAACAGGGTGTAAAGGGACACTGCGTGGTGTAACAGGGTGTAGAGGGGCACTGTGTGGTGTAATAGGGTGTAAATGGGCACTGCGTGGTGTAAAGGGTTCTGCGTGGTGTAACAGGGTGTAAAGGGGCGCTGCATGGTGTAACAGGGTGTAAAGGGGCGCTGCATGGTTTAACAGGGTGTAAAGGGGCACTGCGTGGTGTAATAGGGTGTAAAGGGACACTGCGTGGTGTAACAGGGTGTAGAGGGGCACTGTGTGGTGTAACAGGGTGTAAAGGGACACTGCGTGGTGTAACAGGGTGTAGAGGGGCACTGTGTGGTGTAACAGGGTGTAAAGGGGCACTGCGTGGTGTAACAGGGTGTAAAGGGACACTGCGTGGTGTAACAGGGTGTAAAGGGACACTGCGTGGTGTAAAGGGGCACTACAATGTAAACGGGGGCAGTGTTGTGAAGGGGAACTGAGGACACTGTGGGACTGCTTTAAAGAGACTGTGATGTAAAGGGGACTACGATCTGAAAGTTAGGGTATAGACGATGATGTACGGGGGGCCCGTGATGTGTTGTAGTGCTAACGAGATTCAGACCTCTGCTGGAGAGAAATTTTGCTGACCGGACCTCCTTAAATTTTAATTCAAGACCCCTGCTTTATACTCTTCCGGAGTCAGCTTTTAAGAAAATTGACATAAAGCTGACCGGCCTTCACATGGACATCTTTAGGAAGTTGAAGACTGTAGTTCCCCTTTAACACACACACTGGCTTTGTAGTAGAAGCCACAATGGGCCACAATAAATCCGTGCCGAATCCTTTGTATATAAAGTGCATTCAATGCTCGGAAGCCTCGGCTCCTTTTCCCGGCTTCGCTGGGCTGGGTAGGGCGTAGGCGTGACATAATGGGATGAAATGCCATAATTAAGGGCTTCCTGAATATCTGAGCAGCAGCTGAACGCGAGCAGTGAAAAAAAAAAGAAAAATCGAAACGCGGCTTCCTGCGAGCCTTCAGTTCGTGACCGCCAGATGTGGAGGCTCATTGAGGAATTTTACACTCAGCGGGGCACGCAGTGACACAGACAGACAGCAGACCGATGAGACGGACACAGAAATAAGAAGGAGGCAGGAAATCCCTTTTTTCCTGAAACTCTTAGCCGTCACGCTGAGCTATTTTTAACACTTCGCGGGGAAGGTGCGCGGACCGAGCGGCACGATGCTTCCAAGAATATTCATTTTCGATGTTTATTTTCCAAACGCGAACACGTGTAAACGTTTCCCCCGCTAAGCCCGTCCAAGATAAATATTAAGACGCGATGAAGGCCGATAGCTGTTTGCAGAAATTTTTCCTGCTCAAATTAAAAGGAAGCTGGAGAGCATTTTGGGAACGGACGCTTTGCCAGCTGTTGTAAAGCCTGAACACCTGCTGAGGCTAAAATCAATTACAGGATAGACCACATGTAGACTGCATTGAAAAGACCTGCGGACTGGGATAAGAGGTGCTATAAAGCACAATCACTGTGCTGTACCAATGAACAGAAGCCGAGCATGGAAGGTAATTGAGCATTATGGCTGCCCATATGAATATGAATATATATATATATATATATATATATATATATATATATATATATATATATATATATATACACACACACACACCAAATATACATAAACTACATTTTTAAGCCTTTGCTGCCCAGGTAATGCATAGGCAAGGCTGCTGTTAGAAACCACGGGGCCCCAATACAGCCAACCTCACAGCCCCCCCCCCCAAATAAACACAATTTACTATGCTTCAGTTATGAATGAACACAGTGATTGGTACCGATCACTCAAGCTATGAGTAAGCACTCATCGTAGTGTGAAACGCGTCAGCTCTTGTCTGTATTGTTTTGCTGTGGCTTGTACAGTGTGAGCCCAACTTTTCAATAAAAGAAAATATTCGTTTTCCGGAGTGCGGCTGTCCAGAGTTTTCCCGTTCGTCTTCATTTACCGATCGCTCATTGTGTTCATTCAGGAAAGGAAGGGGCTGGTAAATATGACATTTTTACCAGAACCTTCCCCCACTCTCCATCCCAAAGGACCCTATTGTGTGCTTGCAGCTGCCTGTGGCAAGGAGAGGTGGGAATCCGGCAGCACTGTGGGGGTAGAGGGAGCACGATGGGGGACTGGGTAACAGGGGGAAAGGTATGGTGCATAGGGGGAGTGATCTGTGCAGCAGGCGGAGGCAATTACTGGAACTGATCCCCTGTATGGCTCTCTCTGCAGCAGCTAAAAGCTGGCAGGAGGGAGGGGAGAAGCCAGCTTTCAGCTGCTCTCTGTAGCAGCTAAAATCTGGCAGGAAGGAGGGGAGAAGAAGCCAGCTTTCAGCTGCTGCAGAGAGAGCCCTACAGGGGATCGGTTCCAGTAACTGCCCCCCTGCCGGGCCGCTCACCCTCCCTGCCCACATTCGATTCACCCTGCTGCCTGGGCCCCCCTGCTTGCCTGGGCCTTGTACAGAAGGACCAATGGAACTTCCTTATCCACGGCCATGGGCATAGGTGCAGTGGCTAAGAGAGTGGGCTTTAATGCCTACATGCAGGGCTGCTGATAAGGGGCTACCACAGGTCCTCCTGCATGGGGCCCAAGCCCCATCCGTTCTGCAGGTAAGGATTGAATCATAGACAGGAGGAGGTGACCAGTGCGGTGGGGGGGGGGGGGGAGAGGAATTACAGTAACTGATCCCCTTTATGGCTTTCCCTGCAGCAGCAGAAAGCCAACTTTCCGCTTCTGCAGGGAGGAACTACAGGGGATCTGTTCTAGTAAATTCCCCCCACCGAGCTGATCACCCCTCCTGTAGACAATCTCCTCCACCCACTCCTGCCCCATTGTAGGAGACCTAGGAGAATAAGAAGAGATAAAAAGTGGGAGCGCCATACCCGAGTATTGAGGCTCAAAAATAGCTTTACATACCCATTTCGGGGGCTCAAGAGCACCCCCCATAATCACGGCTTGATAAATAGATGAAATGTCTAAGCCAGCGTTTCTCAACCTTTTCAACACAAAGGGATCCTTGAAATAACATTCCGGTCTCAGGGAACCCTGCTAATAATTACTATATCTATAACTGATTAGTGTGATGGTCGGTGGAAAGAATGCTCCCTACATTTGTGGTCATTGGGAAGAATTACCCCCCTACAGAGAGCTACAGTATAAACATCAATGGTGTCAGTGGGAACTTATCTGAGAGGTAGAATTTGCTCATTGCTCAAGGAACCCCGAGCAACTTCTGGAGGAACCCTGGTTGAGAAGCCCTGATCTAAGGACTTTAGGTATTAAATTTGCAGTTATTAGAAGGCGGCTTCTAGTCACTCTCATCAGTACCTGTGGGTTGCCTAGTAAATTAGAAATAATGCCTAAAGAGAGCACCAAACAGTCTGAAAGTCCAAAAACTTTTAACATTAGTATTGGTTCACAAATGAAAACATAGAACAGCCAACGTGTTTAAGGGGCTCAAAGATGTTCCCCTTCTTCATGGCTTAAACATAAAAGGTAGTTCCTAAATTTTTGAGTCCTTATGATTATTGCATTTAAATCCTTAAAAAAAGGGTAGGTCTTTGAGCTCCCGAAACGCGTTGACTGTTCTTTGTTGTCTTTTGTGTGCCAACAATAATATTAAAGGTTTTGGGACTCTCAAATAGTTTGGTCATTAGATTTAAACGTAATGGGCAATCCTTGAATATTCGAAGAAGGGAGAGGTCCTTGAGCTCCCGAAACACGTTGGAAGTTCTATGTTGTCCTTTGTGAACTAATACTAATGTTTAAAGATTTTGGACTCTCAGATTTTGTTTGGGGCTCTCATTAGACATACACTATATTGTCAAAAGTATTGAGACACCTGCCTTTACACGCACATGAACTTTAATGGCATCCCAGTCTAATGCCCCGTACACACGGTCGGACTTTGTTCGGACATTCCGACAACAAAATCCTAGGATTTTTTCAGACGGATGTTGGCTCAAACTTGTCTTGCATACACACGGTCACACAAAGTTGTCGGAAAATCCGATCGTTCTGAACGCGGTGACGTAAAACACGTACGTCGGGACTATAAACGGGGCAGTGGCCAATAGCTTTCATCTCTTTATTTATTCTGAGCATGCGTGGCACTTTGTCCGTCGGATTTGTGTACACACGATCGGAATTTCCGACGACGGATTTTGTTGTCGGAAAATTTTATCTCCTGCTCTCCAACTTTGTGTGTCGGAAAATCCGATGGAAAATGTCCGATGGAGCCCACACACGGTCGGAATTTCCGACAACACGCTCCGATCGGACATTTTCCATTGGAAAATCCGACCGTGTGTACGGGGCATTAGTCTGTAGGGTTCAATATTGAGTTGGCCCACCCTTTGCAGCTATAACAGCTTCAGCTCTTCTGGGAAGGCTGTCCACAAGGTTTAGGAGTGTGTCTATGGGAATGTTTGACCATTCTTCCAGAAGTGCAATTGTGAGGTCAGACACTGATGTTGGATGAGAAGGCCTGGCTCGCAGTCTCTGCTATAATTCATCCCAATGCTGCTCTATTGGGTTGGGGCCAGGACTCTGTGCAGACCAGTCAAGTTCCTCCACCCCAAACTCGCTCATCCATGTCTTTATGGACCTTGCTTTGTGCACTGGTGCGCAGTCATGTTGGAACAGGAAGGGGCCATCCCCAAACTGTTCCCACAAAGTTGGGAGCATGAAATTGTCCAAAATGTCTTGGTATGCTGACGCCTTAAGAGTTCCCTTCACTGGAACTAAGGGGCCAACCCCAACCCCTGAAAAACAACCCCACACCATAACACCCCTCCACCAAATGATTTGGACCAGTGCACAAAGCAAGGTCCATAAAGATACGGATGAGCGAGTTTGGGGTGGAGGAACTTGACTGGCCTGCACAGACTCCTGGCCTCAACCAATAGAACACCTTTGGGATTAATTAGAGTGGAGACTGCGAGCCAGGCCCTCTCATCCACATCAGTGCCTGACCTTTACAAATGCACTTCTTCAAGAATGTTTAAACATTCCCATAGACACACTCCTAAACCTTGTGGACAGCCTTCCCAGAAGAGTTGAAGCTGTTATAGCTGCAAAGGGTGGGCCAACTCAATATTGAACCCTACGGACTGAGAATGGGATGCCATTAAAGTTCATGTGCCTGTAAAGGCAGGCATCCCAATACTTTTGGTAATATAGTGTAGATGTGATGGCTAATCATTGAATTTTTGAGTCCTTATGATTACCAATACCTTTAGCCTTTTAGGAAGGGGGAAGGTCTTTGAGACCCAAAATGTTTTCTCTGTTCTATGTTGCCCTTTGTGAACCAATACTAATAGTAAAACATTTTGTACTCTCAAATTGGGGCTTTCATTAGACTTAAACGTAATGGGTAATCCCCGGGTTTTTAAGTTCTTATTGTTCTTAGTTCTTAAGAGAAAGGTTCTTAGTTCTTAAAGAGGAGTTCCACCCAGGGGGTCCATTAAAAAAAATAAATTAAAAGTCAGCAGCTACAAATACTGCAGCTGCTGACTTTTAATTGGACACTTACCTGTCCCTGGGTCCAGCGATGCGGGGGATCGAAGCCCCGCTCGTCCCCCCCCTCCGCTCGTTGGCGCCGGCATTTCAACTGTGGGCGCCGGGCTGTGGCTTCACAGCCTGGCACCCACTGCGCACGCACGAGCGGCGCCGCGCGCCGTTATTGGCCGCTCAATCACCTGGGACCTGTAATGGGTCCCAGATGATTGACAGGAGGGAGGGAGCAGAGCGGAGCCCTTCCTGTGCCGAGGAGGAAGTGATGTCACCAGCCCAGGCAAAGGACGAGGCAGACTACGAGGGACCACCTAGCAACAGGCATTTAGAGGTAAGTAAAAAAAAATAAATATCCAAATGTTTTTTTGTGGGTTTTTTTTAGAATTTTTCAGGTATTTTTGTTTTTTTGGGTGGAACCCCACTTTAAGGGAGAGGTCCTTGAACCCCTGAAACGCGTTGTCTGTTCTATGTTGTTATTTGTGACCAATACTAATATTAAACGTGTTTGGACTCGTAGACTATTTCTTTGGTGTTTTCATTAGACTTTATACAGTTGAATCTTCAATTACCCCTTATTTAAAGGATACCCCATTTTCGTTGAGAGCTCCCTCAACAGAGCCATTGTGTCTGATCATTTATCTAACAGGTCTTCTAATAATTCTAATCCAGTTCCTCATTTCTACTAGTAAATCAGAAAGTGAGGGGAAATCAAAAATTTTAGAGTTGACACCAGAACAAGAAGGGTGAATCTTACAATGAAGATACCTGTTCCCCTTCTTTGCTAAATGGGAAAGGGAACTAGTGGTGACATTCTCTGGCCCACAAAAGCTGGAAGATACCAGGAAACCACATACAAGTTAATGACACGTTGGTAAAGAACCCCATCAGTCCTTGCCAAGTTGTTTCCTCAACAGAGCGATCGATGCTGGCAATGTGGCTCGTCCGAAGGCACTCTCTTACACATTTTCTGGGAGTTTCCAAAGCTCTACACTTTCTGGCAACCTGTGCTACGACTTATCCACAAATTTACCAACATTTCCCTACATGATGACCCAACTGCAATACTGCTTAATCTCACACCACTATCCAAGAAGAGGTACCACGAATCTCTGCTTAAGCACCTGCTAAACGCAGCTCGAGCTTGCACCCCTGGTATGTGGAAACAACAATCTGCCCTGACAGTTACACAATGGCTCACAAGGGTGAACCATATCGAGCGACTGGAAGACCTTACCTCGACCCTCCGTGACAAAACCGATGAGCAGAAGACCAGATGGTTCTATTGGAGTTTCTTTCGCTTCTCTGAGGAATACTTGCAATATGTCTGATCCAAACAATGTTTGGGCCTGCGCTCTTCACTAAGTCGAGGCCCTGACCTACTTTTTTTCTGGATCCCCTAGCAGTGACCTTCTCCTACCCCTTCCCCCCCCCCCTTTTTTCTTCACCCTTTTCCCCTCCACCATAGGCGTGCGCACAGGGTGTGCCAGGTGTGCCTGGGCACACCCTAATTGCCTTGTGTGCTGCATATTGACCCCTGTTTTGACCACTGATATTTCATCCCCCCAAAAAAATGTTACACAAGGCCAAAAATTTGGGGAAAAGAAAATTAACTAAATTACACTGTCCACTGCCCTACTGACACCATCAGTACATATACACATGCATATGTATTTGAGCTTTGGGGTGCACACCCTAATGCAAGAGGCTGCGCACACCTATGCCCTCCACCTCCTCTTTTTTCCCACTTCACCCCTTTCTTTTCGTTTTTTTATTCTCTCTCTATACTATACTAACAGAAAAACTTTTGGATATGCTCAGATTAAAACACTAATGCCCCGTACGCACGGTCGGATTTTCCGATGGAAAATGTCCGATCGGAGCGTGTTGTCGGAAATTCCGACCGTGTGTGGGCTCCATCGGACATCTTCCATCGGATTTACTGACACACAAAGTTTGAGAGCAGGCTATAAAATTTTCCGACAACAAAATCCGTTGTCGGAATTTCCGATCGTGTGTACACAAATCCGACGGACAAAGTGCCACGCATGCTCAGAATAAATAAAGAGATGAAAGCTATTGGCTACTGCCCCGTTTATAGTCCCGACGTACGTGTTTTACGTCACCGCGTTCAGAACGATCGGATTTTCCGACAACTTTGTGTGACCGCGGGTATGCAAGACAAGTTTGAGCCAACATCCGTCGGAAAAAATCCTAGGATTTTGTTGTCGGAATGTCCGAACAAAGTCCGACCGTGTGTACGGGGCATAACAGTTGAACCTTGGATTACGAGCATAATCCGTTCCAGGAGAATGCTTGTAATCCAAAGCACTCGCATATCAAAGAGAGTTTCCCCGTAGAAGTCAATGGAAACGAAGATAATTCATTCCGCATTGACTTCTATTGCATGCAATACTGCATGTGGCCAGAGGTGAGGGGGGCGCCAGAGAGCCTCAGAAATACTCGGGGACAGCTCGGCTAAACTCGGAAACCCTCAGAAAGGCTCGGAAACACTCAGGAACGGAGTATTTCCGAGTGTTTCAGAGTATTTCTGATTGATTCCGATTATTTCCGAAGGGCCCCGAACCGTTCCGAGTGTCGCCGGCGCCCCCGCACCTCTGGCCGAATGGGGTGCTGCACACCCCACTGGCTTGAATCCTGCTCATTTTGCGCGACAACACTCGCAAACCGACTTAGGATTTTTTTTTTAAAAGTTGCTTGTCTTTCAAAACGCTTGTTAACCGCGTTACCCGTAAACCATGGTTCCACTGTATAGCCTTATCTGACTTTTGTACGTCTAGATAGCCTGATCATTGAGGTTTCCGAGACATAGGTTCCTATTTTGCAGCATATTCTAAACTCCCGGAGATCTTACTGTTTGCTTTCAACGGAAAATCTACCTTGCAAATGTTTCAAAACAACTGTCAGACTCGTTTATACAGTTATGGATTCTTTTGTTAAAGTGGAGTTCCACCCACTTTTACAACTCTTCAGCATTCCTCACTAAACTGTGCTCTGTAAACAAATTGGATATTTTTTTATTTTTTTCCTCAGCACCTACTGTATATCTGCTGTATTCATTTTTCACTTCCTCCTCCCTGGCCGCGGCCCATCGCATCATTTCCTGTTTGCAATGCCTTCTGGGAAGGGGCGGCAACTTCCTCTGACACTGTCGTTGCTGTGGAAACCTGACCTGAAACCTATTACACTGCTTGTGCTGCACTGAGCATGTGCGAGATCTGCAAGGATGAGATCCAGGAAGAAATACAGTCTGGCTTCAGATGCCCACACTTAAGATGGCCACGGCCTGCTGTAAGTTTATAAAATAACAAACTACTGCTATAAACTAACAAAACAGACCTTAGTTTACAGACTAACTTTACTAGAATACATTAAGCTTGTGTATTATAGGGGTATTTTTATTTAAAAAGTATCATTTCGGCTGGAACACCACTTTAACTGATGCAAATACTCTAAATAAAAAAATAAAAATAAAGGATACTTGTTCCATTGACAACTGTATACAATAATCCAATAATAATGAACAGACAAAAATGTGTTACCTGTGGCCAGCATTGAAAGTATGGATATAGCTGATTTTCTTCCCGTAAAAAAATGTGGGTTTTGTAGTAATATTTAATATATAGGTTATTTTACATGGACATTTTAGATACAAATAGACCTTTGATCAGCTGATAACATTTTAAACTCTTTTTTCCTGTGTATCGTAGGGGATAAAGCCAAGCTCTTTGTCTAGTGATCTATTACCCAGCTATTTATTGATTGCCTCTTAATTACTGAAGGCCTACAACATCAAATGGATTATGTCCCCCGAGGTCTGCTGTGGAAAAATCGGATTAATGTGGAACCTGTATTAGCCCAGCCCAACATTTTTCTAGCCATGCACTAAAGCAGGGGAGGTCAACTTGAAAATGATAGAAGGCCTCAAGTGTGGCACCCAACACTTCCAGAGGGTCACACAATAACGGCTCGCTTTCATGTGTTGAGGTACAGGGCATCGAGTTAGGCAGCCCAGTCAAAATGAATTGGCTGTGATGCACCTTAACACCTGAAAGTTTGGGCCTGCTGCATTTTTTGAAAGAGGGTAGCATACACCGAAGAAGACATGGGAGTGTCTATAGCCAAAATAATAACCTCCAGAATTGGTGTCAGTGGCCACAATAATTACCCCTATCTTTGGTGTCAGTGGCCACAATAGTATAACCATAGCTCCCAACTGTCCCTGATTTCGAGGGACTGTCCCTGATTTGGAGCAATGTCCCTCTGTCCCTCTTTCCTCCTCATTTGTCCCTCATTTTGGTCTGATCTCTATAGATGTATATAAAATGCACTTTTTATCTATCAAAAAGTGTTTCCCAGTGCTAAACCTTTCATCTGATTTCTAAATTGCTGCATTTGTAAATTTCAAAAGCCAATATAAAGAAATAGTAGTGGTAAAAAAAAGCACTTAAGAGTTTAACCAATCTTGTTTTTTTGTACAATTCTCCTTTAAGGGGGCGTGGCAAGGGGTGTGTCCTATGCCTGCATACTTTTGCTGATAGGTGTCCCTCATTCCCATCTCAAAAAGTTGGGGGGTATAGTATACCCCAGCATTGGTATCAGTGGCCACAATAATAACCCTCAGCATTGGTGTCAGTGGCAGCATTAATAACCCCCAGCATTGGTGTCAGTGGCCACAATAATAACCCCCAGCTTTGGTGTCAGTGGCCACAATATTAGTCCACAGCGTTGGTGTCAGTAGCCTCAATAATAACCCCAGCCAGTGGCCACAGTAATAACCCCCCCAGCATTGGTCTCAGTGGCCGCAATTATAACCCCCAGCATTGGTGTCTGTGGTTACAATAATAACCCCCAGCATTGGTGTCAGTGGCCACAATAACCCCCAGCACTGATGTCCCTAGCCACAATAATAACCTCCAGCATTGGGGTCAGTAGGTGCAAAAATAATCCCCAGCACTGGTTTCAGTAGCCACAATAATAACCCCGAGCTTTGGTGTTAGTGGTTGCAATAATAACCCTCAGCATTGGTGTCAGTGGCCACAATATTAATCCCCAGCATTGGCGTCAGTAGCCTCAATAATAACCCCCAGTCAGTGGCCACAATAATAACCCCCAGCATTGGTGTCAGTGGCCACAATAATAACCCCCCAGCATTGGTATCAGTGGCCACAATATTGGTCCCCAGCATTGATGTCAGTGGCCTTAATAATAACCCCCCCACAGCCAGTGACCACAAGAATAACCCCCAGCATTGGTGTCAGTGGCCACAACAATAACCCCCCAGCATTGGTATCAGTGGCTACAATATTGGTCCCCAGCATTGGTGTCAGTGGCCTTAATAATAACCCCCCACAGCCAGTGACCACAATAATAACCCCCAGCATTGGTGTCAGTGGCCACAATAATAACCCCCAGCACTGATGTTAGTGGCCACAATAATAAACCCCAGCATTGGTGTCCATGGCCACAATAGTAAGGCCACATTCATACTTGAAAATTGACCTGACAGTGCTTACATGCAAGAATCCCAGCAGGGGGTCCCGGCTGGGGTTCTCTCATGTAAGTGCTGTCAGGCCAATTTTCAGGGGCCTAGAAAACAAAGTGCAGCGCCTACATATAAGTAAATCCTTGAAGAGATAATATATCACCTAAATGACAACATAAACCATGTGTGAATGTGGCCTAACCCCCAGCATTGTTGTCAGTGTCACTAATAGTAACTCCTAGCACCGGTTCCAGTGGCAGTAAGGCTAAGTTCAGACCAGCCCATGCTCTGAAAAATGATCTGCGGTGGATCGCTTTTCAGAGTGTGACTAAGTAGCAGCTGTCAGGCGTTCGGGGGAGATCCTGCTGCCTTCTGAATGCCTGTTATTTTTTCTTTTTTTTTTTTTTTGCTAATGCAATTTACAATGGGACGCAGGCACTGCAACACAGCCCCATTGACTTGAATGGCCGACTAGTGCCGCCTGTCAACTTGACTTGCAGCCTTAAATGTGCCGCGGCTGTAACGTAAAACATCATGGCTGCAGCATGTGAACAGCCCCCTTCAACTGTATTGAGTAGACTGTTTTTACCGACCCTCGGCCACCTGCGTGATTTATAGTAGGTCCCAGCACTGGTGTCAGTGGCCCAGTGATTACAATATTTTCAAAATAAAGTTAGTACTGCTTTGTTTACATATTATTGTAAGGAGGTCCACATGTGTGTGCTCACATGAGATCCAGTGTTGGATGTAGCCACACACACTACAATTTCAGCAATTTTTTTTAACATTGTAATTGCAAGTTATTTTATTCTTGTATCCATAAACTTAAACTTTCAAGACTGCCCAATCAGATTTCAAGGTGTGAGGTCAGTTTAAAGCTTGTCATAGACCGGGGGTCAGCAACCAGTAGATTGCGATCTACCGGTAGATCGCGATCTACCGGTAGATCGCAGACAGGTGACTGGTAGATCTTGGTCTGGGCTTGCTGACCTGCCGTAAAGTTGGAGATATAGTAGGGAGCAAGAGCCTCCTTTGTAGTGCCAGCTCCTGTCAAATGCGAAGTGATACCAACTGCACTCCATCTCTTATCCTGGCTAGCGGTCTCCACAGTGGTGCCAGCAGCAGGAAAGAAGAGATCTTCAGGTCAGTATGAAGCAACACACTGGGCATAATAGTATAGGGCTGCGTTCACACTGATGTGCTGCGGTTTACCCACACCGCCGGTGCAGTGCTGTGTCAAGCATGACCCATTCAACTGAATGAGGACACTCTGCAAGTACCCTGCAATCTTGTGCAGTACAGAAAACAAGGGGTTAAAGCAGGCAGCGTTGTGTTGCTTTTTCACCACCTGTTTTAGCCCCTTGGACCCCGCAGAAGCATGAACTTGCGGGGCCCTTCCAGAGTGGCCCCATTTACTTGAATGGGTCGCGATTGGCAGGTGGTAGCCCCACTAAAAGCAACAGGGGGCTTAATTCCTGCTGCGGCATATGTACACCTTTGGCTGCTGCCTCATCAACTAAACGGGGTAGGAAATGGGGGCGGTAAAACCATGACTCAACCGCAGGGTTTACACCCCCACCCTCCACTTTACATGTGATCAAGCACTAACGGTGCCGCTGCTGAATGCAAAAAGGGCTCATTCACAAGTGCAGCAGGCACTACTGTTCCACTGAAAAGCTATCCGAGTGCATTTGACAGACTGATTTAATCCCATGATTCCCGTGCAATGCACACAATTGCGACGCGGTATTACGGAAATTAGAGGTTTAAATCTTTGACTTCTCCCATGTTGTTCAGGTAGATCTCTGCCTCCTTAAGGTTTCCTACCTCTGCCATAGACCTTCCCCTAGATGTCTCAACCTGTGGTGTCTACGGGAGCCCACATACAAGTCAAAATTGTTTAAGGTCAGCATCTACAAACGTGAGCGATTTTAACCTTCCACTACTGAGCAACCCAACCACTTGATGGCCACGCGTTCTTTTACAGCCCATTGAACGTAGGGATTGTCAACCAAAGGGTTAAATTGGCCATATGCAAAACTTTACTGTGTGGTTTAACTCCAAAGACGCCAGCACGTTATATTCAGATTAAACGCCCAGATGTTCATATTGAGCAGAAATACGTTGTTGGCTTAGGGTGCGCCAAGGGTGAAATAGTAGCCCAAGGAAGCCTGGAGAGCAGGCAGACGGCATGATAACCAGGCAACTGGATAGAGCTGGGTAATGCAATGCCTGACATCAGCTCCCAGTCTGTGTAATGCTGGGACTCCCTTGCTTCTTCATAGCCTTATATGGATAGAAGCAGATGGACGCCGTTGATTGGCTGCGCTGGAGGATGGTGTGGAGAGGAGAAGGGAATGGGGGGGGGGGTGCTGATGCTGAATGGCTCTGGGAGGGAGGAGGGGGGAGGACATTGGATTGCCTGGGAGACCTGTCTGTCTGGGGATGTGAAAGGGCTGCTGAAATTCCAGCTCTCCTGCTGAGTTCCCTTTAAGTCAATGTGAATTAAAGAGAACCTGTCACAAAAGAGTACATTTTTTAGGAGCAAGCACCGTCAAGTACCTGTATTTAAGTGTCAAATTTTGGTCGTAGCCCAAGATCATCCCAAACCTGCCCTCGGCTCAAGAAAGGCTCCACATCCTGCAGAGCAATGGAGATGCCTCAACCGTTCACTGCATCTGTGGTTGAGACTGGCAAGGATGGCCAGAGCTGAGATGAGCCCTTCTCGCTAAATTTGGGATTAGAGAGGAAAAACTATCCAAATTAAAAAATGCAAATGTCTAATTTTGGTCGTAGCCCAAGATCATCCCAAACCTGACCACGGCTCAAGAAAGAGTCCACATCCTGCAGAGCAATGAAGATGCCATTCACTGCATTGGTGGTTGAGGCTCGCAAGGGTGGGAAAAGCTGTGTTGAGACAAACAGAGCAATAGAGATGCCTCAACCATGCACTGCATCAGTGGTTGAGGCTGGCAAGGGTGGCTAGAGCTGCGCTGAGACCTTCCCACTGAACATGGCTAAGTTTGGAATCAGAAGAAAAGTTATTCAAGTTAAAAAATGTAAATGTCTAATTTTGGTTATAGCCCAAGATCATCCCAAACCTGGCCTTGGCTCAAGAAAGAGGCCACATCCCACAGAGCAATGGAGATGCCTCAACCGTTCACAGCATTGGTGGTTAAGGCTGGCAAGGGTGGCCAAAGCTGCGCTGAGACCTTCTCGCTGAACATGGCTGAGTTTGGGGTCAGAGAAGTAAAATTATTCAAATTAAAAAATGTAAATGTCTAATTTTTGGTTATAGGCCAAGATCATCCAAAACCTGGCCTCGGCTCAAGAAAGAGTCCACATCCAACAAAGCAATGGAGATGCCTCAACCGTTCACTGCGTAGTAGGTGGATGAGGCTGGCATAGGTGGGCAGAGCTACATTCTGAGACCTTCACGCTGAACATGGCCGAGTTTGGGATCAGAGAAGGAAAATTATCCAAATGAAAAAAACGAAATTAAAATAGAAAAATAAAAAGCACATACCTCTATTTATTCCATTTTTTGTAAAGTGATAGGCTGAAGTAGATGTAAACCCTAACTGAATGACATTGTGTATCATAAACCACCACCATTTTCTTCTTCGAAAAAAATGTTTGTTTTCGCCTTTTTCCATGCTTTGTTGCATCTTAGCTTTGCTTATCTCCTGCAACTTCTTTGCAGCCACATGCACGCTCCAGCAATAGCTGTATGATATTTCTCAAGGTGGGTGCCCTGATGGTGACAACAACAGTCCTCTGTTATCATCGGGGGACACACCTTGAGAAATATCATACAGCTATTGCTGGACTACATGTGTAATGTGTGCTGCCCTGGGAAAAGGTGACAATGCAAAAGCACAGTTGAGAGATAGGAACAGGGCCTTGTCACCCTCTAACGGGAAGTGCCTGAATGAGGTCTTTCAAGGCAGGATCACCAGCTAGAGAAAGCATAAAGGAAGCTCTGCACACCAAATAAACAGCCCAAATGTACTGAAGAATCAAAACAGCTCCAGCCTGACTCCTCCCAGGCCACCCCCCAATATTTTTCACCCTGCCCACAGGGCTTGAACATGGGGCCATGACTAAGCTCTGTAATTGGGATGAAACGCGTTGGTGGCACGGTCTGGGAAGAGTCAGGCTGAAGCCGTTTTGAGATACTTCAATACACTTGGGCTCTTTGGTGTGCGGAGCTTCCTTCCTCTTTCTCTAGCTGGTGATCCTGCCTTGAAAGACCTCATTCAGGCACTTCCTATTAGAGGGTGACAAGGCTCTGTTTGTGTCTCTTATTTGTGCTTTTGCATAATCACCCCGATGTGTATATTGAGTCGGGACGGGCTCTCCTCTGTGCTGCCATCCACCTTTAATGTAAATCACTGGAGCCTTGTTGGGATGATTACCATGAGCAACACCCACAAGCTTTCTCACAATCTCTGGTCACAATATCACCAACTAGTTTATTAAAGAATATAAAAGAATTGAAATTCATTGGATAAGATTTTAGTGGTTGGGTTTCCCTGTGGCTAATGAAAGGCACTGAAGCTGGTAAAATAATTTCCCCTACCTTCCCATGAGCCTTAAAGCACCAGGAACCCTAGGAATTTAGGAAGTCAACATTTAGCCCCACCCCTGCCAATGCTTTCAGCAAAATGATACGCACTCTCAGTGACCAATGGGTAGACGGGGAAGATGTGGACAAGCTACAACTTCATAGATGAAAATGTTCACAACTCTAGATATGCTTGTTCTGGATCATGCCACTGCATCAATGTGGACAGCCAAGCAACTAGCAATTTTAGAAGGAGGTCAGCAAAAGCATTGTACCCAGTACAGATCTCCGCAAACCTTATGGACAATAGAGTATAGCACCCTCCTGGTGTAGTGTAGGCTAGTGGGTATATTTAGTTGGCTCGCCTGTAATCGGTGGAGTGGAGCAGTGGTTGATTATTTAGGGTTACTCAGAGTCTCGCAGGCTGCTGCTCTGAGTGCTTCCCCCTGTATTCTAGAGGATTCTGAAATGATAGTGGGGGGGGAGAACAGAGTAAGCAGCCTGAATATTTATGCAACTTCAGCCAATCCCTGGGGAGGTGTGCCCAGTAGGTGGTGAGAGAGCCCATAAATAAATAGTCTGAGGCCTGAAGGCAGCAGCAGCAGAGTTGCTGGGCCCAGTCGAGAGTAAAGATTCCGTGAGACATTTCTTTTTGCATAGTTCAGTAAGATAGCTAAGGAGTTATCCAGTTCTTCAGTTTTTTGGGTATCTCATGCTCCCCTCATCCCCATCCAAGTTCTAAGTGTCAAAAAAAACAAAAAAAGATACCCCTTGACTGTCCTTTGAGCCAGTGAGAGAGTGAAGAAAATGCTTTGTGCCTGGCTGTGAGCGCTCTTACTGGGGGAATAGGACTAAGTTCATCGGCAGCTCTCTAGGGGTGCTCTACAGGAGTAGGAGGAGCCAGATGCTATAGCAGAGGTTTGAGACTCCCATAAGACAGACATAAGTTTTAGGTGGACTGACCTTTGAAGCTCTTGTCCAGTTCTTGCTGTGCTCCCCCTGTTAATTCTTTGCTGTATTCCTTCGTTTTTGGAATAGTCCCCCAGTGTTCTTCTTGCTCTACAATTGCAGCTGCTGCAATAGCGGTTTAATAAACTAGATAACCTTGAGCGCGTGTCGCCAATGGACCGAAAACTTGTCTGTTCATTCCTTTTTTACTGTCTATAAATAGCGGGTAACTTGTCTTTATTTGCTAAGACTTGACGTTCCCAGTTCCTGGCTCTGGATCATGTTTAATAGGGAGGGTAAGGAAGAGTTCCCTGTAGAAGGGACCATCAAACAACATTAAAAGATGCATTAAAGTGCACCTGTCACAAGAGCATGGGAGCGGGTTGTAACTCAGCTCCCTTCAGCAGGAAATGAAACAATGATGTAGTGTGCGTGTGGACTCAATGATCATCATAGTTGGATGTAAGTTTAACCACTTGACCTCCAGAAGGTTTTACACCCTTCATGACCACAGCATTTTTTGCTATTCAGCACTGCTCTACTTTTAACTGGCAATTGCGCAGTCATGCAACACTGTAAACAAATTAAATTTTAATCACTTTTTCACACAAATAGAGCTTTCTTTTGGTATTTCATCACCACTAGGTTTTTTTATTTTTTGTGATATAAACGAAAAAAAGACCAACATTTTGGGAAAAAAAAACCCTGATATTTTCTACTTTTTGTTATAACACATATCCAATAAAAAATAATAATAAAAAAATTATTTCTTCATAAGTTTTGGCCAAAATGTATTCTGCTACATGTTTTTGGTAAAAAAAAAAATATATATTATTTGGTTTGTGAGAAACTTATAGAGTCCACAAACTATGGTATATACAGGTGCATCTCATAAAATTAGAATATCATGAAAAAGTACATTTATTTCAGTAAGTCAATTCAAAATGTGAAACTCATCTTTTATATAGATGCGTTACACACAGAGTGATATAATTCAAGCATTTCTTTCTTTTAATTTTGATGATTATGGCTTACAGCTAGTGAAAACCCCAAATTCAGTATCTCAGAAATTAGAATAAGACCAATAAAGACCAATAAAAAAAAAGGATTTTTAATACAGAAATGTTGGCTTACTGAAAAGTATATCCATGTACAGTATAGTATGCACTCACTACTTGGTTGGGGCTCCTTTTGCATGAATTACTGCATCAATGCAGCGTGGCATGGAGGCGATCAGCCTGTGGCACTGCTGAGGTCTTATGGAAGCCCAGGTTGTTTTAATAGCGGCCTTCAGCTCCTCTGCATTGTTGGGTCTGGTGTCTCATCTTCCTTTTGACAATACCCCACAGATTCTCTATGGCGTTTAGGTCAGGCGAGTTTGCTGGCCAATCAAGCACAGTGATACCGTGATCATTAAACCAGGTATTGGTACTTTTGGCAGTGTGGGCAGGTGCCAAGTCCTGCTGGAAAATGAAGTCAGCATCTCCGTAAAGCGTGTCAAAGGGAAGCATGAAGTGCTCTAATTTTTCTTGGTAGAGGGCTGCGCTGACTTTGGACTTGATAAAACACAGTGGACCAACACCAGCAGATGACATGGCTCCCCAAATCATTGCTGACTGAGGAACCTTCACACTGGACCTCATGCAACTTGGATTCTGTGCCTCTCAACTCTTCTTTCAGACTCTGGGACCTTGATTTCCAAATGAAATGCAAAATTTTCCACAGTCCATGATGATTTGGGGAGCCATGTCATCTGCTGGTGGTGGTCCACTGTGTTTTACCAAGTCCAAAGTCATGGAATGCATTAAGGTAAAAACCCTTGTGGCTTTAGAACCACTTTAAAGGGCTGGTCAAAGTGTCAATGTACTAGAAGTTTGGTGACATCACCGCACTTGTGCTCCATTGAGGTTTACGAGTCCTGCAGGCCCCTGCAGACTATTCCTCCAGCCCCAGGTTCATACCCAGGCTCTTGCTGACTACTCCTCCAGTCCAGCCCCAAAGTCCATACAGAGGTACAGACCTTCGGTTACAGAGCTGGAAGTATCAATCCCATACCACCAAAAGAAAACTTGATTTGTGTAAAAAAATTATCTCAATTTAATTTGCTTACAATATTGCATGACCGAGCAATTACCAGTTAAAGTAGTGCAGAGCTGAATAGCAAAAAAATGGTCTGGTCACATAGAGCAGGTTGGCCGCCATGCATTCTGGACATGAAAGTGAAAATAGACCTTCAGGTTAACGTTACAGAACAATATGAAACTTGCCCAACTGGAAATCTGCTCAAGTTTCCCTTTTAGCTTTTTAAAAGTGACCTCTGTGTGTGTGTATAAAAAAGACCACTAAGACATTTTCTGTAAAATCTCCATCTTTTTTATTTAATAATCACAGCTTTTCATCATTTGCAACATTTCTGCTATCGGCGGCTCGTTGGGGAAAGACCAAAAGCCCAAAACAGATCAGTGCAGATTATCTTCCCCAGCGGAAGAAGAGAAGGAAAAGTCTGAAAGCAGGGACAGACTTTGAAAAGAGAAGGGAAACAAAAGTCGTCCTGTCCGGATGCATTACAAATTAGCAATACCATGAGAATCGAGGCGCACCTGTCAGCGACACGCCGGCGGGCACTTTGTGAGCGGGATTCCATGTTTAGGAGAAAGCAGCCTAACCCAAGTGAGATTTCAGTAGGCCTGATTTATCAAAGTGTCTGAAGCCAGAACTGTCTGTTGGCCATAGCAGCAACTGTTTGGGGAGAATAAATTTCATACACATTTATTTTATTTCAAAAACATTTTTTTTAATCCATATTGCAATTGTAAATTTGACTATGTTTATTGATGGTACACTATTTCTTTATTGTTTTTTAATGTTTAATTTAATGAAAAACTACAGTTTTAATATTTTCTACTTTTTAATTGAATCCAAATTACGATCAGAAATATTATTGTTTTCCAGTAATCAATTTTCATGCTTTAATGTGAACCTGCCCTTGCCGATGTAGGTCTTTTAATTGCCACATTTGTCCTTTACAGTCAAGCACCCATTGCTCTGTTCACCTGCTTAAGCAAAATGACAAAGCCTTGTGTAAGCACCAAATCAGTCTGGTCAGAGCTTACACAGAGCTGAAAACATATCTCCTGCAACCATGTGCCAGTACTCAAGTCTGGTGACTGGTTGTTCAGGCAACGGGCGTTGCACCATAGAACGAAGGGGAGAAAGTCAACAGTGGACAAGGCTTTCAAGTCCCAGGGAACCCCAGCTAAGATTGGTCCATCAGGTGGTCAATAGGAAGAATGTCCTCCTTACAGTGGTTGCCAGAATGTCATCCTTACAGTAGACTAAAGAGATCATTAATGTTATGCCATTGGCTCTGCCAAGTGCTGTTGAACCTGGAACTATGTAGGCACCATAAAATGGGAGTTCAAGTAGCCACAGCTCAAGGAACCCTTGGCAACTTCTGGAAGAACCCTGGGGTATGGTTGCCACCTCATCCCTTTAAACCCGAACACATATTAATTACACAGGTTCTCTGGCTGATTAAGGTGGTAATTAAACTCACTTGGTGCCTTATCTGCATTTAATTAGCCTCAGAACCTGTGTAATTCAAAGGTGTTCGGGTTTAAAGGGATGAGGTGGCAACTCTACCCTGGGGTTCCACAGAACCCTAGTTGAGAAGGCCTGGTGTAGATTGTGCACCTGCATAAGAGAGACTTGGGATTTGGGGGCCCTTTTATATTAGATGTCGTTCAACTGGTCCACAGGTTGAACAGGATGGACTGATGTCTTTGTTTAACCTCACCAACTATGTAGCTATGTAACTATGTAGCTATGTGGGTCATATGTGTGTTGGGACCCTGCCACTGTAAGGCTGGGTTCACACTATTGCAAATTGGATGCTGGTTTCAAATTTGCAAGTCAGGAGATTGTGAACGGCTCTCAATGGAGCCGGTTCACACAGCTCCGGTGTGGCTCTGAAGCGAATTTCACAGGAGTCCTGTGCATCTTCTGGTCTGTTTCAGGTCCGAATTCAGCTAACATTTCGGCCGAAATTGGACCTGAAAACAAAGAACAGGAAGGCACCGGACCCCTGCTGTGAGCCGCTCCGTACTGCAGTGTGAAACCCAGCCCTAATTTGGACACAGCAATTTTTTATAGCAGCAAATTAATACACAGTAAATAAATGTTTTTACTTGGCTAGTAGTTGTGGACGGGGCGATCCAAAAATTTGGTGACCGTGCTCACCAATGGATATGGTTACATGCCCCCTGTCCCCCCTCCCAATACCACAAAGTGCTGGCTATTTTTACATTGCTCTGTTGGGTGAACAAATGGGGCATGGAGCAAAGGGGTTGGCAAGTAAGCTAATTAGATTTTTTCATCTTGTATGGGCACCAGTTCAAGACAGTTACAAAATACTCAAATAGCTTAATTTTTGGATTGAACAATCAGATTGAAAGGTGTAACATGGAAGATCCAATTGGTTGCCATTGTATAAGTTCTCCCTTTAAACATTTTGATAAACAACGCCCAGATATTGTTACTGAAAGAATAATAAAACATGGATTGGACCCACAAACTGGCCGTCTCATCATGTCTTCTAGCAAGCGCGAGTTTAAAGCACCATAAAGCAGTCGCGAAAATCAAGTGTCAGAGGTCGATACAGCATCAAAAGCATAGTCACATAGGCGCGTTCAAATACAGGATAAAGCAAAGTATTGCCTCCAGTTGTGTCAGGAAACAAAGGATTTCTAGCAGTTTTAATTTTTTCTATTTTTAAAGTCTTTTTAAATAAAGTTGTTCCAAGCATGCCATTTGTACTACCAAAATAAAACAAGGCATTGGAAAAAAAAAAAAGCTTTATAACGAGGACTTTTCCAGTGTCTTAGGGGAGGCCGGTGCAAGAGAAGGGGCTCCCCACTCGTTTCTGAAAAGTTCACGTAGGTGCATTACAAAAACTCTCCCTCTTGGAATTCCAGTACAAAAATAAGGTAGGACACCACAGAGCGCTTATTACATATTCAGAACTGCATTGGCATCCCTCTGCATGTGCACAATAATTAACAGAAACAATTAGAAAAGGTACAAAAATGTTTTAGATTTTTTTTTCTCCAGGTATGCTTTGTGAACATAACAAACATAGCAGGGGTTTCTCAAATTTAACTGAAAAAGTGGAAACACAATTTTTTTTTTTTTTTAAACTTTTTTAGTTTCAGATAATGTATAGAGGGATGATACCACCTGTCAATTTTTTTTTTGCTTTCTCTGTCCCTGTTACAGAGATCTTTCCAATCTTTTCATGGTAACTGTCATTGCCAAGAGTAAAAGTTAAAGAAAATCTCAAAATTCGAGTTGTGGAAACATTTTCCATGGAGGACCATTAGTTGTTCTGGAGACAACTAGTGATGAGCTAAGGTTTGGGCCCAACTTTGTTGGCTATATTTGGACAATGTCATTGACCAATTGTGGTCATCAAGTCATTTTTAGGTCAATGTTGTCAGAAGGATTCCCTGGCCACAGTTGATTGAGCCAGTGGACTGGTTTCACGTGACAGTTTCCTGTTTGTTTGGCCCAAACCTTAACTCGTCACCAAAAAAAGAGTAGAGGCTAAATTTTCCATGGAGGACCATCAGTTCTGGAGACAACCAGTGATGAGCTAAGTAAGGTTTGAGCCCAACTGGGTTTGGCCATATTTGGACAATGTCGTAGACCAAAAGTGGTCCTCTGGCGATTTTAGGTCAATGATGTCAGCAGGATTCCCCCCAAGGAATTCCGTGGCCACAGTTGATTGGGCCAGTAGACTACTTTCATGTGACAGTTTCCTGTGGGTTCGGCCCAAACCTTAACTCATCTCTAGTGAAAACCAGGCATTTTCCTAATTTTTGAGGGATTTCTACTCACTTCCTGTTGATAAGACAAAAAGTGGAGGAAAATCTTCCCAATGGTCACAGGTGGAAAAAAGCGGACAAGGGTTATAACCTTCCCATTCTCTGTCCACAATTTTTGAAAACATTTTGGCTTTATTTCTACTTTAACTGAGGACTTTTGACCAGGTTATAATTCTGTGGAGCTGACAATTAAAAATAATCCAGCAAGGATGATGGGAAACCCTCATAGGGCACAGAGAACTCAACAATGGAGATTTAAAAACAGCAGGGAGCCTGTAAAAGCTCCAGCATCCACAAAAATCTGAAATATTAACTTCAGACAGGCTGACCCTTCAACTCTTCAGGATTTGCCAAATACCAACTTTAATCTAGGCTGGTCTGACCCTTTAAGAGATGCAAGCTGAGGTTATGTCATAATAATCGCATGGAGCAAAGTCTTCTGTGCACACGCCTGCCAAGATAACCCCCCTTCCGACACCTCTTGCATTAGACAGTTAATC
Organism: Lithobates septentrionalis; assembly: GCA_037952835.1. Classification (NCBI taxonomy): domain Eukaryota; kingdom Metazoa; phylum Chordata; class Amphibia; order Anura; family Ranidae; genus Lithobates; species Lithobates septentrionalis. The sequence continues at coordinate 1,464,774 of JBBDGP010002273.1, forward strand.
AGGTACTTCTTGAAGATCTGCTCGGTGGCAGCTGACAAGGAGAAGGGTGTTTTATTACAGTTATACTGACAACTGTGGCCAAAACGAAAAAAAAAAAAAAAAATTGGCTGCTTCCCAGCAGCCCACACAGTTGGCAAAGTGTCTGCATATATCAACATTTTTTTTTTTTTAAATGAAAAGATGTGGGGGAAAAAAACTAGTACGAGGAAATATCTGTGGCATGGAAAACAGATACTGAAAAGCAGAAAAAAAGTAAAAAATACATCATACCACTTTAATCAGTATGAGTTCTGCTGAGCTACAATTGACAACGGCCCTCTTCTGAATCAGTGGACTGCATAGAAAGGTCTCACATGGTGGCGTAACTTTAGCCATAGCAGTCCACACAGCTGCTATGGCACTCAGGGGTAGTACGGGACCCCACTAGGCAGGTCTGTGTAAATGTGACTATAACATAGATCAAGAGCTATTGCATCTTTAAAGTGGACCTTCACTTTAATGTAAAAACCCTTTTTTTTGGGAAGCACAGCTCAAACTTTTTTTCTCTCCTAGGCAAAAATGGCTTTTGGGATACTTCTATCGTGTATCTCAGGAGTCTTAAGGGCAACCTGATAACCTAAGTAAAAAAAAGATGGTGGGGGACCTGGCCCGCGGCAGCCTTTGGTGGATTACAGATGGACAGGGCAACCTGACAACCTAATTAAAAAAAGATGGCGGGTGACCTGGCATGCGGCAGCCTTTGGTGGATTACAGATGGACAACGCTGGATTCACTGGACATATGATTATGTGTTTTTTTAGGCGATCACAGGAATCCAGGGGATAAAATTCCTCCTTAAGTTATGGAGAGCTTATGAAGAGGTTGCAGTTGATGACAACCTTGATCCTCTGAGGTCTCAATCTAGAGATCTGACATGCACAGGAGGAGTCTTTGGGATCATGCTGTTTGTTGCTAATACCAAACCTCCCTTGTTTCCCTCATCAGTGAGTAGATTTAGGCCACATTCACATGGGGCATTTTAATTCATGCCCATGCAGAGCCACGTTTACTGGCACAGAGATGCACGGGTGTTGTGTACATCACAGTGTCGGCAGTCCCATAGCCGTCATTTGGGATGCAGCGGTTGCACAGACACAGCCGCTGCTCCCAATGTGACAAACATGTGGGTGCAATCCATTCTCACTATGTCTAGGAATTCCCTCTTGAGTATGGGCGTGTTGAATCACTCCATGTAACTCCGCTGCTTACATAGAGGATGTGTCTGTGACTCCCAGGCTGTTTGAGCCTTGGGTGGCCTTTTTGGCACCATTCCACCCTACATCCTTAGATCTGAAATTCAAAGGTGCCAGGCTGAAAATTGTGAGCCGAACAGTGACTGAAGGCAATCAGCTGCAGGTTGGGTGTTCTGAAATCTGGCGAAGGGGATTCTTCCATCCACGCCGTTAAGCATTGATGGGACAATCTATAGTTTTTGAATGTTGGACGAGAAGGCCTGGCTTGCAGACTCCGCTACAATTCATCCCAACGGTGTTCCATGGGGTTGAGGTCAGGACTCAGGAACGTGTCTTTATGGACCTTGCTTTGTGCACTGGTCCAAATCATTTGGTGGAGGGGGGATTATGGTGTGGGGTTGTTTTTCAGGGCGTGGGCTTGGCCCCTTAGTTCCAGTGAAGGGAACTCTTAAGGCGTCAACATACCAAGACATTTTGGACAATTTCATGCTCCCAACTTTGTGGGAACAGTTTGGGGATGGCCCCTTCCTGTTCCAACATGACTGCGCACCAGTGCACAAAGCAAGGCTTATAAAGACATGGGTGAGCGAGTTTGGGGTGGAGGAACTTGACAGACCTCAACCTGATAGAACACCTTTGGGATGACGGTTGTAAACTTGCGTTTTTGGGAAAATAACGCCATGCGTATTTAAACACAAGTATGGGCGTTTACAAGCAGACACCAGTATACTGTGTACGGCCGTATACCTGCAAATACATCCATCTGTATGAGACCTAAAGAGTATATGGCCAGACTTAGGCTGCACAAAGGAAGCAGAGGCAAATAACAGGCTGCATAGGAAAAGTAGGAAAATACCCAACTACACAAACATTTTTAACCAGAAGTTAAAGTGTACATGAAATTTTAGTTATCTGGTTTACATCTACTTAAAGAATTTCTAAGCTAAAAAGTACTGAAAGTTCCGCAAGAAATTAAGACCCCTAATTAAAAATGTAAATGACCGCCGGGTTGTGTGTATGTTTGATCGGTAAGCCTCTGTCCTATAGACGCTTCAATAAAAGGATCAGAAATGAAGAGGTGATACGGAGCACTACTCTTTCCCTGGTAGCTATGGAATGAAAAAAAAAAAAATCATAAAGGTATTTCGGTAATGTAGGACAAGGGTGACTAAAAGTAGAGGAGCATGAAAAAAAATCCTAGACCAAAAATACTTTTCCAGCACAGGAAGCCAATGACATCTTTTTTGGTTTACGTTCTATGGGTTATGCAGATGTTAGGGCCAGGAGCCAGCGGAAACATTTAAAGTGGATTGTTGAGGCTTTTAATATGAAAGCTGCCATTGCAGACTTGTTTTTTAAGGTTGCAGGAATCAGGGCCGTCATCCTGTTCTGACTTCAATACCTAGTCAATGAATGATTGGCAACAGGTGGAGGTCTAAGCCTCCATCCTTCATCACTAGGTAGCAGAATTTAGAATAAAAAAAATAGCAGTCAGAGCTCCCATATTTTCTCTACTCATAGGTTCCCAATAAAGGAGAACACCAGGCAGGATTGGTGACCAGACTTTGCTGCAGTTAGGCAATAAAGCTTGGTCAATGCCCCTGTGCCCCCAAGTCTGTGATTAGATATTATATACAATAGAGTAGCTACAGCACACTAATAAGCTCATCCATCTTGCTCTCTCCTCCTATCAAATGTTCCTTGACAGCACAAGGGCATGCAGCGCACCTCATTGGCCACACCCTTTAGCCTAAAGCATACAGGCATGCAGGGAAAGCAACAGGCTTTTTTTTTCAGCAGCACATACTCTCCTTTGGTTTGCTCTTCTGCTGAGGTTCTGATACTGGTACTTCTAGGTATGGAGGGGTATGTGACCTACTCCCTGTGGTAGTGCTGGTGCTTGGCGATTGGCCCAGCGTTGTCACATGGGGGCAGGGAATCCCTCATCTCTGTGTAAACTCATACAAGAGCAACTCATAGGCTACACAGTGCTTTCTTTACTCCTAGCAGCTAAGCAAAGAAAGTGAGTAAGAAGGTGCTGCTGGTAAGGGTGCAAAGTACAGTCAACAGGAATAATACAGCAAAGGGTAATGGCGCATTAGCATAGTTAGACCTATATATCACAGGGAACTCAGCAACAAGACAATATAAGTTCTTAATAGTATTCCGGGGGTGAACTCTCACTAGTTCAGGAAGAGTACGCTGAAGCAATAGATAATAATATCTACAGACAAAAGGAATGAATGGGCTTTTAAACATATGACTTACAAGACAGCAAAATGGGCAATTGTGAGCAGACCCTTGAAGGCCAATTCCATGTAATCTGAGATATTAGTCTGGTTTGCTTGCGCACATTCATTGATTCACATGTTGTCCATTTTGGTGGCTGCAGTGCTGAGATATCCCCACCCGAATACTCAGCTCTGCCCAACGAACCACAGCTATCGCAAAGCCAAATGGTGGTGTCATGCCACCCTGGTGGGTTCTCCATAATGTAGAGTGAACAGATACTCTAAGAATCTAGCTGCGAGAGAGCACCATGGCTATGTTCTAACAGTGACGGAGATCTTTGCATTGGGTATCTGAAAGCTAGAAGAAGTTGACTGGTGACTTGTAGTGAATAATTTATTTGGGCAGATATGGTCTTTAATTACAGCAAACACACAAAGACATGGACCTCAAAAGTTTGGGCTGCCCATGGCAACTGGTCACCCCTTCTGTTCCTCCGTTGGAGCAGGAAGACCTAACCTAGGGTAAGCTCCATGTTGAATGGTATCAGAGCTTGCCCAGGGTTAAAGTGCTCCTTCTAATGTGACAGGCCTAGAGATTAGCTGCTAAGGGGTGATCATTGAATCCCAGGTGCAGATCACACGCTATTGCAAACTTGGAGGGCTCCAGCACACCTCTGGTGGGTATTACTATGAAGGTAGTTCAAATAAACTATTCAGGTTCTCTAAACCACCCTTGGTAGAGGAGTAATGGAGTCTCCAAGTCCAAACATCCAGGGATCCCAGGTAGGTTTCTGTGTGACAAGAGTCTCCAGGTCCAAACATCCCTAGTACTCTATATCAGGTAGGACAAAGTAAGCTCATCCTTGCAGCATATCGCTCACATCTCATATATCCGTGATGTCACGTCAGACTCTGCAGCTGCTCTGCACCCTCCCAGAATACATTGCCCTGCTTATTCCTGGGAATTATGGGGCATAAAGTTTAATATTTTCTGCATTGTTCCTGTCAGCCAATGCTCCTGCAATGCAGATGCTGATATTAACTGTTCGCCAGCTTCTTGGCTGTTGTACTGCGTAACGTCCTTGAGCGAACATCACATTGACGATACAATACATTGCATCCTTTATTCAGTGTCTGATTCAGACTCTACCATCATTTCAAGCCAAAAACAGCTAAGGAGCCCTGAACTGACTTCTCGAAGCTGAATTCATTTTAGTTATAGAGGGTCCTTAGCAGGAATGTGCCAAATGGAAAATTGAACAATTAATGAAAGAATGTTAAAATTTAAAGTGAAATTTCCAATACAAAAAAAAAACAAAAAACGATGGGACTGATGAATTGGAAGACAAATTTACCACAATTAAAAGAGGGCAGTGCAAGACTGCTTAAAAAATACAAAATTTTATATCGTAAAGAAGGATTTTGAAGTGGTCAGCCTTGTATATTGTAGTACCTCTTTGTTCCGTTCTGTCTGTACAACCTGAACCCTCATCTAAAGATATCTGCATATATACTGTTAAAGTGTCCCTGTATGTCAGGGCACCTCTACCTCAATCCCTAAAATTCTCATACAGCCTGCTAAACAAGCTCCCCACTGCCCTTATGTGACATGGATCAGACTTGGTAATGCCCAATGAGGCACCAAGCAGTGCATAGCAGAAGACAAGAAGGCTGTGCACATATGGCGCATCTCAAAGTACCAAATATGTGCAGGACTTTAGCAGTGGCTCCTGGCACTGAGCGAGTGGAGTAAAGGTTTGTGTAGGCACCTGATTTAAACTGAAAGTTCACTTGGGCCTTAATTTCGTTTAAAATAATCATTTGCGGCCTGATCCTGGAGAACTGTACACACAAGGGTCTGCGAATGTAGACATAGATTTCTATGTGTCTACATGGCAACAATTATACTTTCAATAGAAGCCTACAGCCTGTACATGTTCACAAGAGCACAACATGGGTAACAAACGCCATTTAGAAAGGTGGCAATTTGCTGCCCTGTCCTTCAATAGCAAATTTCCTAAAAAGGGTGAAAGGAGGCTTGAAGGGCTGGGGAACAGATAAATTGTCTGTATGCCTCCATCCCTTTTTTTTTATTCATTACTGCTCACCAAACAAACCCTCTGCATCATGCAGTAAGCCAGAGTATATGCATTTAAAGTGCACCCCCATATCTACAGTTCACAAAGCAGAGAGCCGTTATATGACTGCTGCTAGCAAATGCCTAGGAGCGATTGGCATCATTGTTTTCTAGTGAAAAGCTAGAGGATGCATTCTCTGATTCACAAAATGGCTTCTTCTACATTGTGAATGTGGCAGAATCACATAAACATTCCCATATTTTAAAAGGCTACACCACCCACCCAGCTCTCCTGTGATCCCTGCGCTGTTTTGCCTATAGAAAGGGGGTTGCACTCTTTCCTGTTAGCTTGTATGTTATATTTTACATTTCTAGCACTGCAGCAAGAGAAGATGAATCAAGCAAGCAACGGGGCCAAATTGGGACCTCCAGCAGGAGCATAAAGCTGCTGAAGCATGGAATCAAAGATTTTCTTTTAAAGAAAAAACACTCATCAACTGTGACTAGCACTACCTTGTTTTGTTAGTGGAACCCCAGTATATAAAGGAAATGGAAAGATGAATGAATCTGTACATAGTGCATAGTCATACTCGGAACTGCTTTATACTACAGCTTGAGTAAGAATAATAAGGTCAAACATTGATTTCTCTTGACTGGTTTTGTGCCAGTGGTGCAGTAAGGTATAAAAGCGCTGAAAACTATGCGGATGTAAACAGAAAAGTAAAAAAAAAAAAAGGGCAAGTTTGTATTGGATAGGACATTCTACAAGACTAGACAGTTTCGCCACATGCCTTGCCCAGATGCCCACAGCCTCATTGGCATCGGTCAACATCAACGCCACAGGGCCTATGGATTCAGAATGTGCAGGCTGCAAGCAAATAGGGTTTAAGCTCCCAAGGTCCTCCATGGGGCCCCCTGCACATATGCACAGCCTGCTGCATTCTACATCAAGTTCAACCACCCCCAAGGAGGGTTAAGAAAAGTGCAAAGCCAAGGGAGCCAGCCAAAAGAAAGCCCGTCTCCTCTCCTCTGGGCTCCTCGGCTTGCCATGGTCCTTGAGCTTTGCATGGTGAAGCCAGAAGCAGGAAATACTCCTTTTTGTTTTACTTTTTCTTTTTTTTTTTTTTTTAAATGAGGACGTGGTAGACACTGTGCCTCCTCACATTAGGCTTTTTCTGTAATGACTGCTCAGTTTCTGCTTAGGATCTGTGGGCTGCAGGTCCGCTTGTTTGTATAGGTCCCTCAGTTCCTTAATTTCCAGCAGGACCTTCCTGGCCTGCCTCCAGTTGGAAGAGGCCTCTCCTAAAAGCCTCTCAGCCTCTTCCAAGTCCTCCTTCCCAGAGGAATCCTTTCCCTTTTTTTTCCCTTCCCCACATTCTTTCACCTCGGTGAGAAGTTCCTGAGTTTTGTCTATCTTCTGAGCAATCAGTTCCTGTATCCGCAACAGTTTTTCTGACTCAGGGGCTTTTTTCGGGATGGGTCGGGGGCCAGAAGAGTCTGAACGGGACAGGATCTCCTCCATGGAGGCACATTTGTTTTTCTCAGAATAAGACAACTTTTTAGGGACCTGAGGTGTATAGGTTGTGCCCTTTCCAAATGAGTCACGATGCATACCCCATTTCTCCCAAGGAATTTGTTCTTTCGCTTGTTGGTTTTCCGACTTTCCTTTCTCTGAAGATTTGAAGTTCTCAGAGTCAGATCTGCGGCGGGTGGAAGCTAGCTGGGCCACCGATTTGTCCAGGTCAACTCTGAAGCTTTGCTCACAGCTGCTTTGCTCCTCTGGAGAGGCGTCTTCTTCCTGGATAAGGTCTAGAGTCAGCATACCATCGGACGTTGAGGTAGATGCCTATAAAAAGAAAGCAGAAACCTTTAAGTAATGGTTCAGTTTCCAAAATGCAAAATAGGTAAGACTTTAAGTATAAAAAAAACAAACACATATTTTTAACTTATCCAATGGACTCCTGGCGGCATCCACAACTATTAGACTTTTTGGGTAAATTAACACTTAGGGGTAGGGAAGTGTTACCCTATCCCTGTTTGAAACCCTGTGTGTGAAATTGCCAGACTCTCAGCACCTCCTTTCTCTTATGTATAAACTTATAATGGGGACCCAACTGACTTCGACTCCTTACTATCTTAAGGAATGGGAGAAAGAACTTTGGATGGCATTCTCTCCCCTACAGATTAAGAAAATCATCAGATTGCCCCATGTGTCCTCCATCAGTACCAGTTTCCAAGAATCCTCCTAAAAATTCCTGACCAGGTGGTATAGGACTCCTGCTCGCTTGGCTCAGATGTTTCCCAGAACTGATTTCAATTCCTTGTGATGGTGTAATCAGGACACCTTTCTCCATCTTTGGTGGTCCTGCCCCAAAATAAAAGGTTTCTGGGACGCAAAAAACGAGACTACGGCCCATCATATGTACTCTTTACAGTTTCTATTTCATGATATCCCCGCTCCTGACAAGCTATATAGGAACAGTGTAACTACCCATCTGCTAAATGCAGCAACAAGCCTAATTCCAAGGTAATGGAAGCAGGCAGTTAGCCCAGTGGCAGAAGAGGGAGACGAATTTCGTTATGGAAGCAGAACACTGGATTCACAATGCCAAGGATAAAAATCATAAGTTTCATGATACATGGTCGGGATGGATGTACTATTCTTACAAAATAGCTGATACCTAAGGCCCAATTAATTCACTAGTCTGCCTGTCTATGATACTTTGTCCCCTACAATGTTATAGTATTGCCTTTATGTTTTCCAGTTATGCATTAATGCCCAGTACCCCTCTTATATTTCTTATTATCAGTCGCCTCATGACATTCAATTTTCTAGGTCACAACTTAACTGTATCCTGTTCTCCATTGCCCACATCCCGGTTTTCTCTTTTTTTTTGGTAAATGTAATGTGTAAGCTCCTTCGACTCTAGTTCTTGTTATTCTGAAGGAAAGGGCTATTGGAAACTACTATATGTTAATTTTACTGGATATAGTGCCTTTGTTGTACACTATGCTGACCATTCAAGTTTTTTCCATGCATTGCTACGTGCATTCGTTCATTGGGGATTCCTTGGGGTCGTTCTAATCATTTAATTTTCTTTTTCTGTTGTTGCTTATCATGTAAACTTTAATAAAAATTGATTGTAAAAAAAAACAAAAACAAAAAAAACCCCATACATTAATAGCCATCTACTGCTGTTTCTGGCTGCTAGTCTCAGGAGATTTGGAGTGAGATTTGGTGATGTCCCTACCGTGCTGCTCACTGTTCTCCTTGCTTGAGGTTCTTAAATGAGGAAGCAAAGTCCTGCCTCTACCAAGATGGCCGCTTTCATACAGATACATGAAAACAAGACATAAGACAGTAATAGGGAAAGATCCACTGCAGTGGGACCACAGGCAATACTAGTCCTTTGTCTTCTATCTGCCATTTTTTGAGCACAGCTTCCAGAGTTAAGGGATGAATAAAAATACACAAGCTACTATTAGGAAAGCTTGCTGTTAGAGTAGAAAATAGGTAATAATTACATGAGAACCAGACCACTCCTTACTTACTCACCCTATGAACACACCCCCTAAACTAACTTTGCCGCAGGGCATCCTGGTCAGCACAACAACCCCACCTACCCCTCACCACCACCCTTTTTTTTTTTATTGCACGGAGACCTGAAAACACAGTCCCCACAAAACCATCATTGCCGTCTAACTTGCATGCTGCATTTTGGAACAAGTCCAAAACAGTGGTCCCCAAACTGGGTTCCAGATGTGGCCCTCTGCGTGCCTTTATCAGGACCTTGGGACACTATTTCACCAACTGACACTAATAATGGAGCACCATTTTCCCTACTGACACCATCAATGGGACACTGTTCTTCTCATTGATATCAACAATGGGCACTATTCCTTCCATTAAAACCATTGATGGGGAACTGATGTCGGGGAATTTTCTACTTCTACAGTCACGCCCCGCTGCCTAAAATCTGAAAGACAGTTCACTGGCCCTTTGCTTAGAAAGTTTGGAGACCCCTGCTCTAGAAGGATGCTGTACTCTCACAGTGTTACCCCTTTAGTGATTTAGTCCCCATCCCTTTCCTAATCGCTTCTTATTTTTTGCATATTTTAGGGTTTTATTCTGTACTCAGCACTTGCTCTGATGTATTCTTTTTGTGATGTCTACTAGTGTATTTTCGGTAAAATGTCCAAGAAAAGTTTGGTGAAAAAAGAAACTGGTGAAAAAATATTTTTTCCTGGAATTATTTGTTATTTTCATCAAAAAAGCACTAGGACATTACTCTTGAAGCCTTGAGAAAAAAGTCTACAGCATTTGGTTCTTCCGTCTCCCTTAGTATAGGAGGAGGAAGGACCATATGTGATGGGTTTACCACCTTTACAGTGAGCCCAGGTTAATTTAAGGAACAGTGACAGAGATGTGGGAACTTTGACAAATGACGCCCCCATTGATACTACGCGTTGGCAGAGATTGCTGCTCTTTGGAACAGGCAGAAAAGTCATGATGTTCATGACACAAGGCTCTGTGTTTTCAGCTGATCTGCCAGGTGGGTCAGGGGCCATCCTGGAGATCAAGGGTCACCACCGGCCCATATGACCACCGGTTGCACCTGTTGTAGCAGTGGTGACTATTTTAAATGTTTGGCTATGGGGTTAACATCCACTTAACCTCCTTAACTGTGGAGATGTCAAGCATAATAAATGTCACTAGCCTGAAAAAGCCTGTACTTCTTTATGACAAAATCATGGCCTAAATCTTAGGAAATGCCAGGATTAATTTGTAGAACAACTACTACCCGATGTTAGAAAACAAGAAACGCAGAACTCATGCTTACATTTCATGGGTTTTGGATTAAAATACAACCGGTAATGCATTTATTTTATAAAGTCTAAATAATAAAATATATATACTTTATAAATACATTAATGACTAATCTAAAAGCTATTATTATCCATTATACAGTATATATGGTGAAAATGTAGTCAGTGTGGTTTTAAATATCATATTTTAGGGCAAAATTTTAGACATGTGCACAACCAAAAAAATTCGTTTATTTTCGTTTTCGTTTCATTAGTTTATTATTTTTTTCGTTTTTCGGGTCATTCGTTATGATCGCGATTCATAAATTCGTTCATTCGTAAATGCGTTCATTCGTACATTCGTTCATTCGTAATTCGAACATTCGTTCATTCGTACATTCGTACATTCATACATTTTTACATTTGTACATTCGTAAATTCATACATTCGTAAAATCGTACATTTGTAAATTAGAACATTCGGAAATTTGTAAATTCGAAGTTTGAAAATCCAAAAACCCGAAAATTCAAAAATCTAAAATAGTAACTAACTATTAAATTATAAGTATTGTATTTTCCTTTCAAACTTGACTGTCAGTGAACGTAACAAATACAAATTTAACCGAAGTTACGAATTATCCAAAACGAATGCTGCATCTAAACAAATGGAACGGAACAAATTAATAATCAATAATAATAATAAAACGTTGTTATTATTATTATTGTTATTTATTATTATTAATTCATTACGTTCCATTCCGTTTTTTCGGATCATTCATAACTTCGGATAAATTTGTACGTGTTACGTTCACTAACAGCCAAATTTAAAAGGAAATTACAATACCTATAAATTAAAAGTTACTAGTAATTACTAATAGTTAAGTTATTATTAGTTAACTATTATTTCAGATTTCCGAATTTTCGAATTTACAAATTTACGAATTCACTAATTTACTAATGTACGAATGCACGAATGCAAATTGCGAATGTACGAATGTTCGAATGCCCGAATTTACGAATGTCCAATTTTATCGAATTTACGAATATTCGGAAAAAATTCGTTAAACGGCTTTTCGTTATTTCGGATATTCCCGAATTAACGAATTTGTCGAAATTCGTTAAAAAACGAATTCGGAACGAAACGAATTGCACATGCCTACTAAATTTACATTATTTATTTTATTTAGATGTTTGTATTCAAATGTATGAATATTCTGTATGTTGGATCTGCGGATACTGGCTTCATACAAATGTAAGCATTTACCATGCTTATTTATTGTGTAACAAATAATAAAAATAAACATTAAAAAAAAGACATTAAAAAATATAATGCATTATATAAAAATATAAACAATCTCTAAAAAAAATTGTATCTGACAAGCCCTACAATAAAATTGCTATTGTACTCATCTCCCCACCCTTCCCTCTATTCTAGCTCTGCAGCCTCCAAAAGACTCTTTGATATTGCACACTTCTGGGAGGGTTGCCTCAGAAAAATAAAAGGTTCTGGCTTTACACACACTTTAAAGCAACCCTGTTACCGATGTAAAAAATTTCATGTAAAGGCACATAAAAATCAAATATTTTAAATACTTACTTGCAGCCTTTTCATTTCCCTAAATCATCTTTTATTGGCTTGAAATTTCCCTTACCACAGCTTCCTCCCTCTTTGCACATCGTAGTCCTGTCCTCTTGTGGAAGTGTCTAATTAATCTCTGTGTTGGACCAGCTCCTGTGTCCTTTTCCTCCATATATAACCTTTTATGTAGCTCCCGGAAAAGGAGCAAAGGGGTATATACTATACACCAGCCTTCTCAACCAGGGCCATGTAGAACTCTAGTATTCCTCCAGAGGTTACTAGGGGTTCCTAGAGTTGTGACTGATTGTTCTCCCATCTGATGGTGCCTGCATAGTTCCGGGGCCAACACCACTTGGCAGAGCCAGCAACATGGCACCAATGATCTTTTTAGTTGTCTTTTTAGACTTGCCTTTTTCCCACTGACCACCAGTGTAGGGGAACATTCTTTCCACTGACCACCAATGTAATAAGTATTCTTCCCACTGACCACAATGTAAGGAGCATTCTTTCCACTGACCACCAATTTAAGGGGCATTCTTCCCTCTGACCCTCAATGTAAGGAGCATTCTTCTCACTGACCACCAATTTAAGGGGCATTTTCCCTCTGACCCTCAATGTAAGGAGCATTCTTCTCACTGACCACTATTGTAAGGACAAAGAGGTGTTCTTCCCACTGATCACCAATGTAAAGGTGTCTCTGGGCTTTTGGATGTCTACACAAGGGAGTCTTTTACAGGTAAATAACTAAAAGATAATATATAAAAATATAACTAAAATAAAATCTGTCAAATGCACATATAATCTTATGGGAAGTTGTTATTAAAAAAGAATGGTTTGGTGACAGGGTCTCATTAACCTAATTAGAAGGATTGAATGCAAATGTACACAAACAAAATGAAAACCAGATATCTGCTATTAAAAGTTCTGTCTAGTCCAAATCTGAGCAGCTGCTTATCATAGTAAATGCAACATTTTGACAATGTCCACCTCCCAGGTCCGCCATACTTACCACAGCCATGAGGTGACCTCTTGTCGGTGGGCGCCTCGAGTGCTGAATTTTTGCTCTATCCCTGGTTGGATGGGCCAGAAAGCTTTCCTCTTCCACCGTTACCTAGAAAACGACACAGAGACTTGGGTTTCACACTGTGGCAACCATTGAGAAAAAAGATGGTGGACATTTGAGGTAAAGATCTAAATCCCAAACAACTTGTCAAACTCTCAACAGATTTTAGTTTCCTGATGAGGCTAATCAGTTCCTAATGTTCCCATAGAATTTGTGTTGAGCCTCCTTCACACGTGTGGCCAAGAGGAATTAAAAACAAGCGGTTGATCCACATTTTTATCACCACCCGACCCCCAGGCTTCAAGATAACTTGGGCAGCGGCCATGTTAGTACACATTGTGCACAGGTGCGATAAAATTTTGTACATGTTGGCAGTAGCTGTTTTGCCTACCAGATGTGACCCATTCAAGTGAAAGGGACCACGCTGCATCCACGTGCAAAGCAAAAGGTTGAGGAGTTCTTCCCATTATTAAAACAGGAGTTCAGAAGGCCGCATATCACTTCCGAGCCACCTGCCAGCTGCCTCTAAAGCAGTGGTTCTCAACCTCTCTAGTGTCGTGACCCCTTGATAAAATTTCCCAAGTTTTGGAGACCCCCAACCGTAAAATTATTTTCATAGCGTGGGTTGTCAGCACCCAAGGCAAGACAAGTAATTTGCGCCCCTAACCCATGGACATTTAGCACTCCCTGAGTCCCTAACACTCGTACAGTATTAAAACCCTTATGGTACATTTTAGGATGTACCACTCTTTCTCTTTGTTTTCCTTTCTTTCCCTTTTATCTCTCTCTAGCCTAATATCTTGTTTTTTTTCCCCCATCCCTCTTTCTAGCCTTCTTTCTTGTTCTTTCTCTTATTCTTTCTCTCCCTTTTTCTTTGTTCTTCCCCCTCTTTTCCTCTCCCTTCCATGTATTCTCTATTTTTATTCCTTCTCTTACTTCTTGGTGGGGGGGTGGGGGGAATGGGATAAGCGGCAGTGTTGGCGGGGAGTTCTGATCAGCCAACTAAGGTGCTCTCGATCAAGGTCATCTGCTGATCTGAGAACTGTAGTGGAGACCTTTAATGCAACTATAATCCCAAGTAGTGTTACTCAATGTGTCTCCGACTTTGTGGTGTCTCGTAGCAGTGACACCTATGCCGAAATTTAGGAGATAGGGTCTCCTCCAGTCCCTCCCACTTCACATTCCTCACCAGTCAGCTGACGTCTAGTCTCTGCCCCCCAGTCATGCCGTGAACTGAATGGGCGGCTGCAAAGAGACTGAATGTGCAGCTGCGGGCTCCAGGGACAGCCCTGCTGAGCGGCCGCAAAAAGGCTGGGAGAGTGGTGCAGGATTCAGGAACAGCCAAGGATTTGGTGACCCCTGGCAAATCGTCATTTGACCCCCGAGGGGGTCCCGACCCCCAGGTTGAGAACCACTGCTCTAAAGAGTGCAAATCGTAGGGGTGGTAAACTCTATTGCACATGTAAATGAGGCCTTAAAGTGTATAGGCCCATTCAGATGTTGGTGCCTTGGTGCCTTGTTTTAGGGCTTGTTCACACCAGGTGTGGTTGGACTGTGGAGGTATTCCAGCACAGTCCCATTGCAACGCAAAATGCTATGTCTCCTGTGTGGCCGGTTCCCACCACCTTGTTGCAGTGGTAGGCAGGTGGTATGCGCTGAGAAAAAGTATGGCAGGCCATGCCGTAATTCAGTGCAATGCAGTGAGAGGCAATCCAATGCCTCGCACTGCGTGGTGGCCGGTAGAACTTTATGAAATGTCACCTTGTAACATTTCAAGAAAAATTTGTAAAAATAAGGGAACAGTGCAATGCACCATGATAGATGCATCAGTGTAAGAGTCCAGGGCTTACTACGCATGCACCAATGGCGCGTTGCCGCAAGAGGAAACCTGTGCCAACTGAGCATGCGCCAAAGACGCCTCAGTGCGTCAACCCGCACCTGCACAGAAGACCTAATGGAAAAAGGCAGGAACATGCCCAGGAGGCACACAGGAAGTGACCTCAACCTGATGGAAAAAGGCGGGAAAATCCCCAGGAGGCGCACAGGAAGTGACCTCAAACTTCCCTATATAAGCCCAGCCCAGACACTGCCAAATTGCTGGATTATCTTCAGTCCCGCCTTGTTCCTGGGCTAGTGTGTGATCTGTCTGAACTTGTTGTGACCTGGAACCTCGGATTTGTACCTTGACCATTATACTTCTTTGCCCCTTTTGTACTCAGCTGCCAGATTGGAACTGACTCCGACCTCGAGCATTCTTCTTATGATTAACCTTTTTATACTTCGTTGCCAAACTGGACTTGACCTTGGCTCGGATCTGGGACTAAACCCTGCACGGTGCTCCGCACCCCTGGCACCCGTGCCACTCAGTGTCCAACAAGTCTCTGTCTCCATCTCTAGAGGCTTCAAGGACGAGAGCTGTAAGGGAGGCCTCCCCACTACTTCGGTCTCACATCAGGTACGTGGCCCTCATGACAAACGTACTGCTCCAGAGAGAATTAGAAACTCTGACATTGACATGAATGATGATGAAATGGGTCAAGCTTTAATAAGTATCCATCAAGACATAAAAGTATCTATCATATAAAAGAATTGATGCAATTCTGCCCCGACCTTAGGGCCTTAGTCATAATGATTATGACTAAGGCCCTAAGGTTAAGGCAGAAACACGTCAATTCTTTTAATGATGGATACTTTATGTCTTGATAGATACTTAATAAAGCTTATCATCATTCAAGTCTGTACTGGATTTTTTAACTTTTCTAAGTATGGTATGAACAGTGTATATCCTGGCATAGATTATCCCACCTGTCCCAGTGGACATTAAATTTAGAGGTTGCAGCACCACAAGCCATTCAAAATGCGAAAACTGTAGATTTCCTGTCAGTTTCTGTCTGATATAACCATTGTCAGCAGGACAGGAAGTTTGGGGAAATCTATCTAGAGGAGCCCTAGATAGCAATAAAAACCCGTCAACACAAAAACAGAGGGTGCACTAGCCTTGCCCTTAAAAATAATGTATAGTGCATCATTTGGTAATTAAGATCTTAACTAAAATACAAATATAAAAAAAAAAACAACTACTGCATTCAGATGAACTGAATACTGCACATTAACATTTCACATTTACATTTGGACCCCCTTTTGCCCTCAGAACTACCCTTATTCTTCGTGGCATAGATTCAACAAGGTATTGGAAATATTCCTCAGAGATTTTGGTCCATAGTGACATGATAGCATCACACAGTTGCTGCAGATCTGATGGCTGCACATTCATGATGGGAATCTCCCATTCCACCACATCCCAAAGGTGCTCTATTAGATAGAGATCTGGTGACTGTGGAGGCCATTGGAGTACAGTGACCTCATTGTCATGTTCAAGAAACCAGTGGTGAGATGATTTGTGCTTTGTGACATGGTGCATTATCCTGCTGGAAGGGGTCATCAGAATATGGGTACACTGTAGTCATAAAGGGATGGACATGGTCAGCAACAATACTCAGGTACCCTGTTTCCCCGAAAATAAGACCTAGTGTGATTGTCGGTGATGGCTGCAATATAATCCCTACCCCCCAATTAAGCCCCAGTTAAAGTCCTTGTAGGTCTTATTTTCAGGGTAGGGCTTATTTTTGGGGAAACAGGGTAGGTTGTGGCGTTTAAACAATGCTCAATTGGTAATAAGGGGCCCAAAGTGTGTGAAGAAAATATCCCCCACACCATTACACCACCAGTCTGAACCGTTGATACAAGGCAGGATGGATCCATGCTTTCATGTTGTTTACACCAAATTCTGACCCGACCATCTGAATGTCGCATCTGAGACTTTATCAGACTAGGCAACGTTTTACCAATCTTCTATTGTCTAATTTTGGTGAGCCTGTGCGAATTGTAGCCTCAGTTTCCTGTTTTTAGCTGACAGGCATGACTTCCGGTATGGTCTTCTGCTTCAAGGTTGGATGTGTTGTGAGTTCAGAGATGGTATTCTGCATACCTTGGTTGTAGCAAGTGGTTATTTAAGTTACGGTTGCCTTTCTATCATTATGAACCAGTCTGTCCATTCTCCTCTGACCGCTGACATCAACAAGACATTTTCCTCCACACAACTGCCGCTCACTGGATATTTTCTCTTTTTCAGACCATTCTCTGTACACCCGAGAGATGATGATGCGTGAAAATGCCAGTAGATCAGTAGTTTTTTTTTAAATACTCAGGCCTTCTCATCCAACATCAGTGCCTGACCTCACAAATGCTCTTCTGGAAGAATCATCAAACATTCCCATAGGCACACTCCTAAACCTTGTGGACCGCCTTCCTAGAAGAGTTGAAGCTGTTATAGCTGCAAAGGGTGGGCCAACTCAGTATTGAACCCTACGGACGAAGACTGGGGTGCCATTAAGTTCATGTGCATGTAAAGGCAGGTGTCCCAATACTTTTGGTAATATAGTGTATGTTGAGGGTCTTCAGATAAGACAACAGTTTGTTAACATAGGACATTTTAACCCGGTTGGGTACGGCTTACCTCATCCAAGATGCGGTTCTTGGCTCGTGTGATTGCAGAGTTCAAGGCGTTGATCCAAGATTCCTTCTCTTCGGGGCTGACGGCAAGGAAGATCAGGTTCGGAGCCTGAGGAGAAGAATGACTCTGTTATACTCTATACCTGTGCTCTGGTATTATGGATAAAATCTCTACATAAAAAAAAAAATGTAATGCAGAACTCCAGACAAACATCTAAACACATCAATGAAGTTCATACATGGGAGTTGTTTTACCTGCCAAAACAGTTGCATTAGTGGATGACACTACTTTCTATTTTACAGCTAAGAGATACGGAGTGGTGTCACTGTCCTGCCCCATTCTGCTGACTGGACAGTGAAGGAGCAGCAGGAGGATGTTCCTAGGCAGCCCCTCTGTAGCAAAATGACAAGCAGGTAACTAACAAATTGAGGACTCCGAGCGTGACTTACTGTATTTCCCGGCTGTTTTGACCGCACAAGTGAGAAGCGGCTGTGGTTCTTCTTGGACCGGCTCCTAGATTTCCGGAGCTCTTCACACTTCTCGTAGTCACTGAGGTCAAAAATCTCTTGTCCGTTCTTCTCGTCCTTCACCTAGAAGACATTGTAACCCATTTTACAGAAAGGAACATAAAAAACAAAAAAAAACAACATAAAGAGAACCTAGTGGTTTCCGGTGGAGTATTGTAGAAAGATGTGGTCTAGCCAGGTATCAACCAAATATCATAGTCATTAAGCAAAGTGTAGTGAAACTCTAATTATACCTTAGACAACCATCAGACATCAATATCCCAAAAAAATATATAAAATATAACAAATTGTATTTATAATCAGTTAAAAGACACCATAAAAACATTGTGATACAGTGATTCTTTACACATTCGACATATCTCCTTAAGATAGAGGGTCTAAGTGTTTCGCGGCCAAGCCACTTCCTTGGGACTCAAAAGGATCAAGTCAAAGGTCCCACTACATTTTGCTTTTAGACTGTTCATTTCACATCAATCCTCCTATAATATTGTATGTACATTTACTGTATTTTTGGGCATGTTTATTCGTCGGTAAAAGCCTCCCTTGTATAGATATCCAGAAACTCTGAAACTGCTGCTGGGTGCCACCATTTTGGGTGTGATGTCAGCAACCCCAGCAGACTCCGGGCTGTCACTTAAAGGGCCCCACTAGAATATTCCCCTTTGCTCCTCCTCCCCACAGCCACCTAAAAGGTTACGTAGAGAGGTAAGGGGAGGGGTGACGGAGCTGGGCAAGCCAAGACTGTAATTAGACATTCCCAGAAGAGGAGATGGCTACGATGGGCAAGCAGGAAAGGGGCAGGGGCCGCCAGCGTCCTAGCAACTAATGACACCATGTGGCCCGGCCACTAGCATCCTAGCATCCAAAGATGCTGTGTGGCCCCAAGAGCACATAGTCCTTTGTTGCCAGGATGCAGATAGCCCACGTGGCCATCTGCTGGCACAGACAGAAGAGTAGATGACCAGGGGCGTTGCTAGGTCTACAAAAGATATGGGGCTAGAGCTCATAGCAGCGAAGTAAAGAAAGTCATATGCTTGGGCGGGCATACAGTATATATCTATATAGATATATATAAAATATATGCATTTCCACCCAGGGAATGAGTGAGATAACCAGATTCCAGCAGTACCTTAATTCTTCCGCCCCAGCCACGGCCGCTCTTCTGTTCTCCTGCAGCCCTCAGGCATCATCACAGCGTGACTCTGCAGGCCAGGCACCAGATTAGTGGGCGGCACCGCGCCACCCAGATGCAAGGAGAAATCCAGCACCTCGGCCGTTCTCCTGCTGCAGCCCTCTCACCTCTCAGGCATATCACTACGCAGACTGCAGGTCACACTTCAGTGGGCGGCGCCTCTCCGGCCGGTTTAAAGAGATGGCACTGGCATCGCAGCGCAAAATGCGGCTGCTGACTGCACCCATTAAGAGACTCGGGGCTATGGGCCCAGTAGTCACCCCCTAGCGAAAGCCACTGGAGATGACTATGATGTGCAAGCAGGGAAGGGGCAGGGGCCGCCTGCATCCTAGCAACCATTAATATTGTGCGGCCTGGCCACCAGCGTCCTAGCAACCTATGATGCTGTGTGACACCAATAGTACTTTGTTGCTAAGATTCAGATGGCAAAAATCGCTGTTTTAGGCAGCACCCATCCCCTCGGTCTGGCCCTGAACAGGGGGAACAACAGGGAAGTGGAGTGGGCAAATATTGAGCCTGTTGCTCTCTTTTGCATAGGTAAAGCACATAATCACATGCAGACATATTGTATGTAGGAGCTCCCATATACAATTGCCCCCCTTATACAAATATTAAAGTATCTAAAGGCTACATTTTTTTTTTTTTTTAGGTTTCATTACAATAGGGAAGGGTAGGAACTATCAGGGGAGATTTTCCCTCAGTCCCTGTTCTGAAGACAACAATAAATCAACAGGAATTGAGTGGATGTCTCACCAGTGAGGGCAAAAACGCCTCTCCTATATCACCAGACCAGGTTCCCCCAATGGAACAGTTCCCTTCTACCTGATTCTTTACTACCTGTAACCTGGACTTCCCATCACTGGTCATCAGAACAAATAAAAAAGGATAAAATGTCTTTAGATATACTTTTAGCATTTTCTTTCTATCTAATATTATAATGATAAGAGCAGTGTTCTCTTCCACATAGGCTGAAGCTTACCAGAGGGCAACCACAGCTTCCCTTAACGGGACTCCTAACAGGAAGTCAGACACTTGCATAAAAAAAAAATCTCGCCAGACTAAAAACGTCTTTTTCAGATGGTGTGAGAAATTTGTTATTTATTCTGTCTCAACTGCTTAACCACTTGCTTACAGGACACTTAAACCCCCCTCCTATCCAGACCAATTTTCAGCTTTCAGCGCTGACGCACTTTGAATGACAATTGCGCGGTCATACAACACTGTACCCAAATGAAATTTTTATAATTTTTTCAGCACAAATAGAGCTTTCTTTTGGTGGTATTGGATCACCTCTGCGGTTTTTACTTTTTGTTAAAAAAATGTAAAAAACTGAATTTAAAAAAAAACAAATTTTTTTTAATATTTTGTTATAAAAAATTTAAAAACGGGTAATTTTTCTCCTTCATTGATGTACGCTGATGAGGCGGCAGTGATGGGCACTGATAGGCGGCAGTGATGGGCACTGATGGGTGGCAGTGATGGGCACTGATGGGTGGCAGTGATGGGCACTGATGGGTGGCAGTGATGGGCAGCACTGGCAGGTGGCACTTATTGGCACTACAGGTGGGCATTGATAGGTGGTACTTGTGGGCATTGATAGGTGGCACTTGTGGGCATTGATAGGTGGCACTTGTGGACACTGTTAGGTAGCACTGTGGGAACTGTTAGGTGGCACTGTTGGCACTGTTAGGTGGCACTGTGGGCACTGTTGGCACTTTTAGTGGGCACTGATGAGGCAGATGTGCCTCTTCCACTTGGGGACCGATGTCCCTGACATCCGATTCGGTGATCGGGTTTTTTTTCTACTCGCGCTGTCAGCGTGAGTAAAAAAAAAAAAACGATTACCGATCTTTTGTTTACATCATGTGATCAGCTGTCATTGGCTGACAGCTGATCACATGGTAAGGGGCCGGGGCGGCTCCTTACACAGATCGGTGATCAGCTGAGTCTCAGTGACTCTGTGATCACAGCGCGCCCGGCAGGGAGCAGGCACAGGGGAGGCTGTCATATGACGGCCTCCCGGGAATGTATGTCCGCACTGTGGCCGTCCATCGGCCATAGCGCGGATGTCTAGTGGTTAAATCAGCCTCTCTCAACATTTTAAATAACTTTCTGGTCTCAAGGAACCCTCTCTAATAATTACTATATCTACAGATCACTGTACAATAGTGCAGGGATCTCCAAATTTTTTAAACAAAGGGCCAGTTATTTGTTCTTCAGACTTTAGGGGGGGCAGAATGTGACCAGTGGGATTAGGAAAAAATGCTGGTGTCAGTGGGAGTAAACAATGCCCCATCATTGGGAGGAATAATGCCCCATCGTTAATGTCAGTGGGAGGTATAGTGCTCTATTGTTGGTGTCAGTGGGAGGAATAGTGTCCCATTATTGGTGTCAGTGGGAGGAATAGTGTCCCATCATTGGTATCAGTGGGAGGAATAATGCCCCGTTGTTGATGTCAGTGTGAGGAATAGTGCCCCATCATTGGAGTCAATGGGAGGAATTCTGTCATATCGTTGGTGTCAGTGGGAGGAATAGTACCCCATTGTCCCCCTTAAATTTAGGGATCTGGCTTGGTTGTGCTTCCATGGGAGGCTTCATGTTCTGGGCAATTTGAAATTCCGCAGTGGGATGGATCGTAGCTGTCCCCGGGAGGAGTGTGGAGGTGAGGAGGAGACTATGGACCATTTTCTGCTTCATTGACCTTTTAACATAGAGGTGTACAACAGGTGGGGCGGGCCCTCGGTGTCCCTTTCCTCTCCAGGCTGGGTTATGCTGAGTGGGTGTACAGAGCATTCAATACTGGTGGAGTTTTTTTCTTGGATACACTTTTAGTTAGCCTAGTAGTCCGTTATTTTACCTGGAATGCATGGTGTCTGGTCAGCACTCGGCATAAAATCCTTCCTGTTCAGGTGGTGGTGTATGACATTTTGCATGAGGTGGAGAAGATTCGGGAGCTTGAGAGAGACAAGTGGGGTCACGGGGCTTGATTGAAGGCGTGGAGGGGTTTCAAGCCTCCCTGACTGCCAGGAGTCTCTTTTACGGGTGTGTCTGTCTGTCTCTTATCACCCTAGATTTTAAAATTTATGATTAATTTTTGATAAATGGCTGCGTACATAGGTGATGGGTTGTGCCTCTTACGCCCTCTCTGCTGCTTTTATGTAAATAGTTTTCTAAAAATGTTTTGGTAGTGGACTATGTATATATTCTGAACATGGATGTGTATTCCTTTGATTTCTGTTGATGTTTTGTACTACGGTTATGTTTTTTACTTTTGTATAAAATTGGTTGCTTGATTCTTTTCAATAAAAGATCAATAGTACCCCATTGTTGGTGTCAGTGGCAGGAATTATGTTGCCCCATTGTTGGTGTCGGCTGGAGGATCAGTGTGCCAAGGGCTGAATGAAGGCAAGCAAGTTGGAGACCACTGCATTAGTGTGATGGTCATTAAGGAGAATGATCCCTACATTTGTGGTCATTTGGAACATTCCCCCCTTACAGATAGATAATAAGATCATTGGTGTCAGTGGTTAATTATCTAAGAAAAATAAACTGCTCAAGGAACCCCTAACAACTTCTGAATGAACCTTGGTTGAAAAAGGCTGGCTTGAGATGTCTAATTTCACAGGACTAAAGTTCGATTAATCAGCCCCCGTATCCTTTTCCTTTTATTTACCTTTTCCAAACATCTGAGATTCTTCTTCCCTGGCAGTGGACTGTTCTCAATAATGGAGAGTGCAGTGCTGATGAGATGACGCAGCACTGTTCTTCTTTGCAAGGCACTGTAGTGACACCTGCTTGGGGGGGAAGCCCATTAAGCCCTGCACTCACAGGATGTCCTCAGTCTTCCGGGTTGACAATTAGCATCATTCAATCTAGAAGACTGAGGACATCTAGTGGCAGAAAAGAATTACTGCTGGGAAAATCCAATATTTTAGGCTTTCTCCCAATGGGGAAACCCATTACAAGGACAACTGCCTAAGGAGGGATTTTTCTTGTTTCTTTGATTTCCTGTTGTCTTTGGAATAAGAAGTAAAGAAAAATTCCTACCCAACAGGAAACACACAAAAGAAAAAAAAAACGCCTTTGGCTTTGCGTACACTTTAACGGTAGCATAGTCTGTACCGAAGGTCCAGGACCGTGTTGGCCGGATCAGAAGACTGTGGAAGAGAATTGCTAAAATAAGTTCCTATATATGTGTTCCACATGTATATTTAGCCCTTGGCCTGGCATTCTGCTGTAACTATTATTGGGTTATTATATACCATAGCTCTCTGCAAACACCTGCCAAACATTCTGAACGCTTCTGGAAATTGCATTAAATTGGCACAATTATTGTAAACTTGGCTCTACCTCTCCAAGGATCTCTGCTGTATGCAAACCACAGGAATTCTCATTACAGGGTTGCGTGTGGCCTAGCTGTGTGACGCCCATTCTACCCCGCTTTTGTGTGGCCTGGCAAAGATGAGATCTTCGAAAATGCACTTAAATCCCTGCAAATATATGGCAATCTGTTCACAGTACATCAGATGGGTTGTACTTTTCACAATGCAAAACATGTTCGATGACAACAAATGCTGAAAATACATGTAAATGTAGGGTATACCCAAGGGAAGGTGCAAGTTTAAAGTAGATACCCAATCATTATATCGCATATCATCTCAAACTTGTTAATGTCATTTTAGACATTGTTGTCAATCATTTTACATCTTCAGTTTTCATTGCAATAATACTTGGTGGTCCTGCCATGAAGGTCCTTGCTCAGTCACTTGCTGTTATAGGCCGACAACACTCTGTCCCCCAATTATTCCACTGCATTTTCACATGGTTTTCAATAAAAATTAAAGAGTATTAGATAAATGAGAGCACCACAATAATTGGATAAGTCCAGTAAGAGGTTCTTATTATACATGAAGTAAAGATAGAAGGCCAACACGTTTTAGGGGCTCACAACTCTCCCTTCATCACGGTTTATATCCTCCAATATCTGTTCTCTCAACATAATCACAGGTTTGAGTAGATTGTCCGCATACCCAATGTTTGTAGCATGCTCATTTCTCAAATACTCTGCAGACGTTTCTGGGTACTCCTTGAAGTACCCCCATCAATGGAGATCTGTCTCTGAAAAGTTCTTATATCAGACTACCAATCTTCATCCACTGAAGGGGTCCATCATGCCTACAATATACATCTCATTCTGATCCAAGGAAGACTACAAGCAGTCACCTCAACCCACATTGTGCATTCACATTCCATTGTTTTCACAGAAGACCACTCTAAGCAGTGATGTCCACCCTTCGGCAGTAACTGGCTGCCAGAGGGGTAATGGGAAATGCCCGCCTGTAGCTGAATTTGGTTCCTGGACCTGAAAGTTGGGGTGACCACACCAATGTCATCAATGTACATGTGTCAAATTAATCCCACCCAGATTCCAACATTTTTTTGATGATTCAAAGTTTAGAGTATGATTGGTACTTCAAAACATGTTTTTTTTTCCAGCTTGTTTTCATATTGAATTATAGATGTTCTAAGCAATGAGCATCACCAAGTCATTTAAGCTCTGAGATTTGAGCAGTGCATCCTGGGAAATAAACCTCCCCTTGTTGATGAAGTGATATACTGCCCTGTGGGACATCTGAGTGACTGGTCAATAGGCCATCAATAAAGCATTTGTTTGAAAATAGAGCTTCCCAGAAAGCACATGGGTGGTTTAACTGCTTCCATTCCAACCACAGCCAGCACCGTGTGGAATTGATTAGCCATGCTGCAGCTTAAAGCAAAGCATTGTGCTAGCATTAAATTCTTCATGGAAGGGGGTCAGTAGCTGCTGCAATACAACCCTGCCATAAATTTCAGTTCTGATCATTTTGAACATACAAAACAAAAAAAAAAATACATTATATGGCCACCATAGGGGTTGGGTGTGTCCCCCTGTTATGCTGGGAACAAGGTCATTGCCTCCATTGATCCCCGGCTTTGTATATACTCTGGTCCTTGTTGTGGATCAGCCTTTTTGCACAACCCTATACCATCCTCCTAAAGTAAGAGGATAATATTGAATTATCTATCCATAGAGTGCTACTCTACTGTCTAAACTGGAGGTCCAACAATTACATAATGCCTAAAGATCTTGTAAATGAGCCCGGGTTATAAAGATCATGTAGGTATGGTCATGGCAGTTTATGGAGTCTCCCATGGGATCTATATTGCACATGGCACAACACATTATTATTATTACTATACGAGATTTATATAGCGCCAACAGTTTACGCAGAGCTTTACAATGTATAAGGGGGACAAAACAATTACAGTACAACACATATGAGCAACTTGTAGAGATATGTGTATTGTTCCCATACTGTGTGGAGAAATGTGTACTATTGTCACTATTCCACTATCAGCCTTTGGAGAATTATGAAAAACCTGCCTATGTAGATGATTTATCCATAGAATGCTCTTCTACTTTCTACCCCAGGGGTCTCCAAACTGTCTAAACAAAGGGCCAGTTTATTGTCCTTCACACTTTAAGGGGGCCGGACTGTGGTTAGCGGGAGTGAAAATTATAGCATAGAGGCAGAAGAATAATGTCCCATTGTTGGTAACATTGGGAGGAATAGTGCCCCATCGTTGGTATCATTGTGAGAAATGGTGCCCCATTGTTGGTGTCCCATTGCTGATGTCAGTTGACAGAAGACTGTCTCGTATTAATAGAAGTATACTGCCCCAAGGACCGGATAAAGGCAAGCAAAGGAGTGCATCCGGCCCCCAGGCCACAGTTTGGAGACCAGTGTTCTAACCTATCAAAGTAGCAAGAGAAAACTCACCCAAGCTCTACCGCTGTATAATGCAATTAGTGTGCAGAGTTATCGGTGCTCTGGCTAATTGAGTTCACAGTGAATCCTTAACAAGTACAAGCCGGCAACTCGATAGCTTCTCCATAGAAAACTTTATTGTAGCATCATAGCATTAACATCATCCAAAATGCTAACCTGAGGTCCATCAAGTGTATAATGCTTACAGATCTTGTAAATGAGCCTTAATTTTGAAGATCCTGAAGAGTAGGTATTGTCATGGAGGTTTATAGTTTTTTGGCTTATGACATCTCCTGCAGTCTCTCTTGGGATCTATCTATATTGCTCACATGTGGTACTACACATACACAACTTGAACAGAGAAGTCTATTGTTCCCATACTGTCCAAAGAAGTAGACCGGGTTTTCAGAAATGTAGAAAATTCCCATCATTCCACTATCAGCCATTGGTGATTCACGAAAAACCTCCCTATGTAGATGACGGTGTGTATATATCAGTGGATGGGAAATTTAGTCTATATATTCATTAGTGCCATTCTATTGTTCATGGATCCTTTAAAAATGTTTTATGAATTGCAGTTTTTTGATGGTAGAGTAATGTTTATGGTAACACTGTCTTTCTAATATGTATCATACTTACGTGGCACCCTCCTAGAATAGGTTGCTAGAGATGTTTAGGTAAATTTAGTCTTTTTAGCCCCTCTGTAAAAAGTGGAGTCGTGTGTGATTAGTTTAGGCTGCTCTGGGTTTCAGAGGTTGCATGCACAACTACTTCTCCCTGCCTTCTAGTAGGTTCAGAAGCGTAGTGAGCTGGAAGAGGCAGACACTGGACCTGAATATTTATATGGTCTCAGCCAATCCTCAGGGGGGGTTTGGGGGGGAGGGGTGACTAGTAGGTGGCTTAGGAGGAGATAAATAGTTTGAGGCCTGGAGCAGCAGGATTCTTGTCATGGAGGAGGAAATCCCAGCCTCAAGGGCTGCTGCCCTTCTGGGCAGGATAGCTGAAGCCTGCAGAGAGCTCACCAAGGTCCCAGCCCACTAGGAGCTGGGGGCCTATCACAGAGAATTTCCTGGAAGCAGTTGGGGGCCAGGTCAAGGGGGTGCACTGAGGATACGGCATTGAAATTCACAATACAGTGTTTATCCAAAATGATTAGCCAATATTAGACAGGAAGTATCCAAGTATTTGGAGACACAGCGAGTAGAGGCCTGGAAGTAGGATCCTAGTGACTGTCTGCTGTTTAACCCCTTGTGTAACTGTGTCAGTGTGGCTGAAGTGGGACTGGCCCTGCTGGGGGTCCCAGAAGTGCTTGTTTCTCTAGTCTCTGCAAAGAAGAGGGGGAGGGGTGCCCTCGAAGAAAGTAGACAGAATACAAAGAGTCCTCCAAATATTTTGTGCACTAAATTCTGGAGTATCCCAAAGCTTTCCTGCACCAAGCCAAGTTTAAGCAGCAATAAAACCTAAAAAGATATCCACTGCCTGGTTATTGGGAGAGAGACTGTTAAAATGGTGTGTGCCTGGCTGCCTGGGGACATAGAAGGGCAGAGAACCTGGGAGAAAGGGGTTTGCGTTACACAAACACCATAAAAATGTTCGTTGTACGTTTACTCACCATTATGAACATAGGGCACAAAAATAATACACTATATAGCCAAAAGTTTCTGGACCCCTGGCCATAACACCTATATAAGCTTGTTGGACACCTCATTCCAAAACCATGGCCATTGATATGGAGCTGACCCATTGTGACTATATTTACTATTGCTGCCTATGTTGGCTAGAATCTATACTGTCTTCCAGCGTTACAGGTGACTTCAAAATGTAGCTTCCACCACATTTCTATTTGTTCCTTCAGAGCAGCAAGATAAATAAAATAGGCTTAAGATATACTTTGAAGCCAACAATAACTCCAATCAAATTTCCCTAAACTCCAGGAACCAACTTTTCCCATCTGCGTTTTCCAAGCCAAGTCTTGGAGTCATCCCTCCAGTCCTTAGACCAGGGTTTCTCAACCAGAGTTCCATGGAACCCTAGGGTCTCTCCAGAGGTTGCTAGGGGTTCCTTGAGCAATGAGCGATTTCCGCCTCTCAGATAAGTTCCCAATGACCCCATTGATCTTTTTAGCTATCTGTAAGGGGGTAATTCTTCCCAATGACCACAAGAGTAAGGTGCATTCTTCCCACTGACCATCACACTAATGTATCATGAGTTGTAGATATAGTCATATTTAGAGACCAAAAAGTTATTTCAAGGGTTCCTCTGTGTTGAAAAGGTTGAGAAAGGCTGCATAAGACAATACAGGCCGGATATGAATCCCTGTGTCCAAGGCATGCCGGGAGCTGTACATCATAACAGCTGAAGGGGCTCGGATTGCTTATACCAGTAAATGTACTTAGTGCCTTCAAGGGCAAATCACAACATGACCGAGGCCCGTCCTGCCACTACGCCGCAGACGAATACCATCTGAATTGAATAATATTAGATGCACCACCTGCATAATTGAAACATGTTGCATAGTCACGGACAGCAAATGAACCTATAAGCTCATGTCAGCTGCTATCAGCATCTTCAGAGGCCTACTCTAAATTTAGCCAAGGGATTAATGGCTGCTATTTTTGGAAACTTTAGAAGGGGAGGAAGTGGTCTGTGAAGTGAACAGAAGTACAAAAATGACACTAGAGAGATATGGAATAATGGGCCTCATGATAACGCTTCACAAGTCAAGCTTGGATGCCAGACCGTCAATTCAGCAAGGCCTATATATGGTGCAAAGGACACGTTTATGAGGTGACCCCTAGTAACCAATCAGAAATGAGATTTCATTAGTCTGACTACTCTAGAATTATGAAAAGAATTCTCACTGCCTGATAGGGTCCGAAGTGGCATTGTACATTACAGAATGTAGCTTTGCCTTATGACAAATTCGATATTGGGAAATAGGGGTAGTATATGTCCTACTTGGGAGAGCAGGGGAAGTCAGGCCAGGAGGAGTGCAGGCTAAGGCAGGCCATACACAGTGCAAATTTCTTTCTGCAACCCCGCTGGCAAAAGACAGTGATTATTGCAATAGTGATAATCGCAAGAGAATCCAGCAGGCTGGTTGTACCAAAGTTGATCGATCAACTTGGTACATTTAGCTTGCCCATTAATGGTTCGAATCTCGGCCAATTCCTGCTCAATCGGCCAAGATTCGAACTGTGTATGGCTGACCTAAGTCCACCTTTTGCGACAAAACAAATAACAGAAGCACCCATATTTTCAGGAAAACCCATGTGCATTTTTTTTTTAAATAGGGGCCTGCAAAGCATTGCAACTGCGATCAGTAGATCATGGGAGCATGACTACTTCAGCACCCAATGGTCCTTACCAAGGTATGGACCTTCAAGGGGCTGCAAAAGTGTCAATAGATGTGACTCCACCCAAAATTCAAAAAGTTACAGGAGCCACAAGAAGGAGAACCCCATGATCCAGCCAGAGGGGTGGGAATTTTGGCATTTATGTTACATAGTGGAGGTGTTATATATGTTATATGTTACATAGTGGAGGTGGAGCTATACAATAGACACTTTTTGTGCACTAAATGCCCATGGAAACCCAGAAATTACCTTCTAAAAAAAAATAGCAGTGACATCATCACTGTTCTACACATAGCCTGTGCAGAGGGCAGAGCTGTGGGAGGGGTCCAGCAGGCTCCACCCACTACAGGCTGCCTTTAGCAAAAATGACAGGAGGGGGGTGGAGACAAGACCAGACACCCTGCACAAGGAGAGAGAGCAGAAGTGAGCGGTCTGTATTACAGGAAGCTCCTGCACAGGAGTGGTCTCATGCTAAATTACTGCACAGATATAGAATAAAAACGTGAAAGACTTTTAGATTTAGAAAATTGTAAACATGCTTCTTATATTCAGACAAGATTTGTTTAGCCTGGAGTTTAGCTTTACCATCTTGGCGCTGAGCGCACGCAAATATGCAGCCTCTCGGCGGACAGACCTTGTACAGCCAGTGGCAGCCCGTGCACTGTGGGCGCACGGGCGCCGCCCCCCCCATCCATGGGCTCAGGCCCTTACAGGATGCAGGACACATGGATTCCTATGGCAGGGTGGGAGGGGGTGGTACTTTTTGAAGCACCTGATTAGAGCCAGAGGCTCTAATAGGCCTCAAAATAGGGTGGGCTCAGGGCGCAGAGAGTGCGCCCTGATCCCACCCAATTGTGTGACAATAGCAAATTAATTTTCGCTATTTCTATACTAACCTTCCTCCCCGCCAATCAGGAGGCAGGGCGTCAGACCTGCTTCCTGATTGGCCAAATTGCCGGGCAACCCTATTGGATGCCCGGCGCTTAGGAAGAGGAACGGAGGAGACGTGATGGAGCGGAGGTCACCGCTTCTCTGAGAAGACTGCTACAGTGCTACAATAAGTCCCCTCGGCCCTGTCAGAGCCGCGCGTGCTCCCAGAGCCGCGAGCCGCACATGCGGGGGGGGGGGGGGGGTTTTCTGCCAGAGCCGCAAACCCTGCAAATGGGGGGTCTGTGGGCACAGTGGCTGCATTTGATGGGCTCAGTGGCTGCATATTCTGGGCACAATGGCTGCATTTGATGGGCACAAGTGGCTGCGTTTGATGGGCACAAGTGGCTGCGTTTGATGGGCACAAGTGGCTGCGTTTGATGGGCACAAGTGGCTGCGTTTGATGGGCACAAGTGGCTGCGTTTGATGGGCACAAGTGGCTGCGTTTGATGGGCACAAGTGGCTGCATTTGATGGGCACAGTGAGGCTGCAATTGATGGGGGGGGGGTTCAGTATTTCTCAGTTTGTTTGCGCCCCCCAAAAAAATTTTGAGCACCAGCTGCCACTGTGTACAGCCACATATTTGCATGCAATTGTGCAAATAGGGCTGTGCTGAGAGTGCACGCCCTGCGTGCTCCCGGCAGTTACTGGCGACTAACTGAAAAATGCCAATCGCTGCTTGCAATCGGGAGCTTTCCAATCATGTGACCGAGGTCAAAGCCAATCACGGCAGTGACATGACAATAAGCCCCGCCCTGCCTCCCACCACTCTAAACCCCTTAAGGGGCCGGCAGGCGCTGGCTCCAAGGGGTTAAGTTACTATGCACCCCATTCCTCAGCACACACTGGCAAATGGGCAGTAAAACCTTGTGGTTAAGTCATGGTTTTACCACTCCCTGACAGTCCACCTAAAAAGATAACATGTAGCCAGAGGGGGGCATACACATGCTACACATAACTTGGCTTGTCGAGTTTGACAGGTAGCACCGTCTGTCAAACTTGCTCATTGAAGTCAATGAGACCATGCCGCAATCATGAGCCAAATCCTTCTCTACAACCACAGTTGATTGTCAGAGCAGACGGAAGAGACTGCTGTGTTTGCTGTAACTGCTTAATATGTATTAGCTGGGGTTTGGCTTCAATTTGTTAGTGTATCTAAAAACACTAGTACATCCAACACTCCCCTCCCCCAAGAATGACAATGTTGCTGTTCAAAAGGTGCCCCCTGTGCTCCTTCATCCAGACTGGGAGGCGCTGGGAAGTGTGTTACTGACCAGATCACCGGGTAAAAACGGGAGGCCCCCCCCCCCAAAAAAAAGAAAACAAATGCAGCCACCACATCCAATGATTGGTAAGCTGCAATATATTACATTTTTGGTTTTGGGTTGAATACTGCTTTAATCTTCCATTTCCCAGAATTACCTGTTCAGTATTAACTGCACACAAGCAGTGAAGGGGGATTTGTGACTCCCTGAAATGCGTTGGATACACTTTCTGACCTTTATAATGTTAATATTAAACATTTACTGGCCTAAATCTCGAGTTGTGGCGCTCTCATCCTTGTGGTTGTCAACTTATGAGCTAAAGGAGGCCTCAACTGCAACCCCTGACATCACCAAAGGGGAGCACATTTTATCCATAGTTTAGCGCAGTTTTTTTCTTTACATTTGATATTTTTGGTGTGCATCTCACAGTTAAACTGCTGCTCTTTGGGGGTTTTTTTGTATATTGGTAGCGCAGTATTTTTTCCATTTTCCATGTCCAATATATGTAATGCTTGGGAGGACAGCCAGACTGCAGACCTTATAGATGAAACAAGGGTCAGCGAGTGTGGACAGGCTGGTGACAATTTGCAGTAGACAAAAAGGAACCAGGAGAAGCTAGTCGAGATCAGCACTATTACCCCTAATCAATGTTTCCAATACAGCCTGCTGAGATCCGAGGGCCGCACCTCAGATATCAAGGGGCCGCAGGTTGGGCACCATGGCTTTACATAGACTTTCAGACTGCTCTGAGGATCTCCAGGAACACCCTGGCTGATGGAGAGCAGCCTCCAACAATTGAGATTGATACCCATCTTTGTGTAGATCTGGGTCCAGTATCCACTCAAGTTGTGGCTTGCCCCTTGAACTCGGCTTCCCTAAACATTGGCCTATTATGTTGAGGACTGAGGTGAGGACTGAGTTTTGAATAATAAATGTTTACTGGACTAAATCTTAATTTTTGGCTCTCATAAAAGCTCTCTTCCTTTACATAGACTTTCAGACTGGTTTCAGGATCTTCAGGAGCACCCTCATTGAGAGCAGCCTCCAAGGATTGATATTGATACCATATATATGTACATCTGGGTCCAGCACCCACTTGCCCCTTGAACCCTGCTTCCCTAGACATTGGTCCATTGGTGAATAACAAACGTTCACGGGACTAAATCTTGAGCTGTGGCTCTCATTGAAAATCTATGTAAAGCATGGGAGGTTCTGACTGCTATGAGGATCCCTGGGAGCACCCTGATGGACAGCCTCCAAGGATTGGGACTGATACCCATCTCTATGTACATCTGGGTCTAGCACTCACTCACGCTGTAGGTTGTCCCTTGAACCTGGCTTCCCTCGAGTGGGTCCAGCACCCACTCATATTGTAGCTTGCCTCTTGAACCCCGCTTCTTTAGACATTGGCCTATTACGGAGAGGACTGAGGTGAGGACTGAGTTGTTATCAATAAATGTTCACTGGACTAAATCTTGAGCTGTGGCGTTCAAAGAAGCCCTCATCCTTTACGTAGACTTTCAGACTGCTCTAAGGATGTCTGAAGGCTGATGGAAAGCAGCCGCCAAGGATTTAGATGGATACCCATCTTTATGTACATCTGAATCCAGTACCCACTCAAGTTGTAGCTTTCCCCTTAAACCCGGCTAACCTAGACATTGGGCCATTATGTTGAGGACTCAGTTGTAAATAATAAACATTCACTAGACTAAATCTTGAGTTGTGGCTCTCATAGAAGCCCTTATCCTTTACATAGACTTTCAGACAGCTCCGTGGATCTCCAGGAGCACCCTGATGGAGAGCAGCCTCCAAGGATTGAAACTGATACCCATCTTTATCTACATCTGGGTCCAGCATGTAGGCAGGTGCAGTCTATGTTCTTCACTGCAGGTGGCGTTATTCGCAGAGAAACTGCAATTGGAAGGGAAGTCAGGAGGAACATGGTTACTCTATGGTTCCCTGGGTCACTGGGGAAGCGATCCAGATGGATGCTGCCACCCCATGTGACTCTGGTGACCAACTTGGGTCAAACAGAGCCTATTTAAGGCCCTCTCTCCCGGGTGCTGGTGAGACTTATGGGAGTGGGCCATGCAGAGAAAGGTACCCCGTCTATAAGGGACAGGTTCCTGACGAGGAGGGAAAGTGTAGGGTCACATCTCTTCTGGGCAGGAGATGACCAGGCCCCATTCTGCCCCTTTCTACACACGCTGTCACTCGTGCTGGAACCTGCTCTGTTCACGTTGCTGTAACCGTGAGTGCACCTGGTTGGGCAGTCTTCCCTCCGGGTTTGTTGTGAACTGTTGCTGCATTGCTTCAATACAAGTTTATCATTGCACCCGACCGTGTAAATTATTGTCGCCGCACCCCCACCTACAAGCACCCACTCTAGTTCTAGCTTGCCCCTTGAACCCTGCTTCCATAGACATTGGCCCATTATGGTGAGGACTGAGGGAATGAAGGGTGGCTTGGCTGCTTCATCCAACAAAATCAGTTCTCCATTCAGACACGTTGGCCGGCATCACCATATATATGGAACTGAAGAAGCAGGAGGAAACGGCTCTTCAGGCAGAGCGCTGGAGGGAAGTTTATTTCTGACAGCAGTTTATTTCTAGAAATCATTGTGAATTGTGGGCGACTCTACGCAACAGCTTGCTTCCTCGTTTACACATTCTCAGAGTAGAAAATAAGAAAATAAAAGAAGGAAACAGTCTTTCTGTGCCCCAAAAGCAGACACCGGAGAACCTTGTGGCTGTGAGTCACCTCCGACACAGCTCTAGGCCTTGAGCATTGAAACTGAACTCAAGACAGATAGAAGGAAACACCAATTATGTTTCTATTTAAAAAAATAATAATGTGATAATAAACCCGAAACAAAAAATGTAATATATTGCAGCCTACCAATCATTAGATGTGGTGGCTGCATTCGTTTTCTTTTTTTAGTTTTTATTTCCCCTCTGTTTTCACCTGGTGATCTGGCCAGTAACACACCTCCTGTATTAGGCCCCATTCACACCTGAGCGTAGCGGGAACGCGCATTCCCACTCAATTTCTTTAACATGTTTGTCACATGTTAACGCACACTGAGCCTAGGGCATTCACTTGAATGGGCTGCCCTATGTGCGACAAACGCACCCCAAAGTAGCTCAAACTTGACGTATAATGGTAATGGCAGCACAAGCACGACCTGCGACTGCAGCGCTTTTCTGGAACGTGTGGCAAAATGCACATTTTGGTGTGTTTTCTCGAGTGCTCCCACTCTGGATGAAGGAGCAGAGAGGGCACTTTTAGACAGCAGTATTGTCAGTCTAAGGCAATAGTGTCCAAGCTGCGGCCCGGGACCAGATGTGGCACTTTGCTTGCTTTTATCCAGCCCTTGGGGCACTATTTCATCCACTGATACCAACGATGGGGGCACAATTCCTCCCAATGACATTAAGGATAGGGTACAATTCCTCCCAATGACACCAACAATGGGGCCCAATGACATCAATGACAGTGTGCAATTCCTCCCAATGACACCAAAGATGGGGCCCAATGACATCAATGATAGGGTACAATTCCCCCCCAATGACACCAACAATGGGGTACAATAACATCAATGATAGGGTGCAATTCCTCCCAATGACACCAACAATGGGGCCCAATGACATCAATGACAGTGTGCAATTCCTCCCAATGACACCAATGATGAGGCCCAATTATATCAATGACAGTGTGCAATTCCTCCCAATGACGCCAATGATGGGGCCCAATGACATCAATGACAGTGTGCAATTCCTCCCAATTAGTACTTCATATTCCCATCGCACACTTTCCTGGATAAGCTCATGAAATATGGGTGCTGCAGCAACAACCAGCTGGATACTGGTTCAAGTCAAGACGAAGGGGTCCTGCGTGACTCCGAAACGTTGCACTCTCTGTGTGTTGTGATCATGCAATAAACTACACGTTTGTACGCTATCTACGATGTTCCATGGTGTGGTGGCAAATATTTCCATTTCAATTCCTCCCAATGACACCAATGATGGGGCCCAATGACATCAATGACAGGGTGCAATTCCTCCCAATGACACCAATGATGGGGCCCAATGACATCAATGACAGGGTGCAATTCCTCCCAATGACACCAATGATAGGGCCCAATGACATCAATTATAGGGTGCAATTCCTCCCAATAACACCAATGATGGGGCCCAATGACATCAAGGATAGGGTACAATTCCTCCCCCCCCATGACACCAACAATGGGGTACAATGACTTGAATGATATGGTGCAATTCCTTCCAATTGCACCAACAATGGTGCCTTATTAGATCAATAATAGGGTGCAATTCCTCCCAGTGACACCAATGATGGGGTACAATTCCTCCCACTGACAACAATAATGGGGTGCAATTACTTCCGGCAAAAAAAATTTTTGGGGCATTATTTTTTTTCCCACTGACGTCGGGACCTTGTCTAATCCCAATGGCCACAGTCCGGCCCCCCTAAAGTCTTCAGGACAGTAAACTGGCCCTTTGTTTAGAAAGTATGGAGACCCCTGGTCTAAGAAGAGAGACTTTTTTATGTACTAGCATATTTAAATACACTAACAAATTGAAGCTGAACTCCAGCTCACACATTGTAAGCAGTTACAGCAAACTATTTTTTTAATTTTGGGATAAAGGTTTTGCATGAATAAAATCTGACCATTGTAAGCACCCCTGTGAGTGGTAAGTAGTTTGTCTCATCCCTGTAACTTATACATTTGCATGACAGCTTGTTCTTTTGAAAAACAACAGACTTGCTGGCTGGCTCACCAGATGAAAATAGAAGAAAGCCTAAAAAAGGAAACCAATGCAGCCACCACATCTAAGAATTGGTAATAAATGTTTGCTTTTAGGTTTAATACTGCGTTAAAGGTATTGTGGTTATTGCGGGTGATGCTGCCAAGGTCCCTCACAGCTCCAAATTTCAGGCTATTCAGCAGGAATTGGCCAAAATTTGAACTATGTATGACCAACTTAAAAAGTGACACTAAACTCTAAAAAAAAATTCTATTCAAGTATGCATTCTTAACAAAAGCTCCCTTCTATTGCTCTCAGCCTCCTCCAAATCACGTGATGTCACAAGGGGCGGGTTCTCCGGGTGACATCACTAGATGGCCGCGCTCCAAGGTTATATAAGAAATGGCAGACAGCGGGAGCCGACACATTGGAGGCAGCCAGCAATGGAGGAAGACCTTTTTTTTTTTTTAGTTTTTTTAGCGGGTCAGAGGCAGCAGATGAAGAAGGCATCACCAGAGAGAGAAGAGGGAGAAGAAAACAGTGGAGGGAGAAGACAGCGGAGGGAGAAGACCAGAGGAAGAAGACCAGAGTAAGATGACATGCTGGAGCTACGATGGGGGACATTCTTCATTTTTAATAAAGGACTTGTCAAAAGCTGTCTCTTGTTTTTAGCAACACTACACTTCTTAAATTTTGGTGAATGGGTAGGGGTACAATATACCCCATACTCATTCCAATGGGGGGGATCCGGGGGCTCCCTTTCTTAAAGGGGGGTTCCAGATTCCGATAATCCCCCTGCCCGCAGACCCCCCACAACCACCGCCCAGGGTTGTCAGGAAGAGGCACTCCTGCCCCAAAGCACCCCCCCCCCCCATGTTGAGGACAAGCAGCCTGGTATGGTTCAGG
The DNA here is from genome assembly GCA_037952835.1 of Lithobates septentrionalis. Lineage (NCBI taxonomy): Eukaryota > Metazoa > Chordata > Amphibia > Anura > Ranidae > Lithobates > Lithobates septentrionalis. The sequence goes on from JBBDGP010002273.1 coordinate 1,502,022, forward strand.
ACGCTCGCTCGTCCCCTGCCTTTCCTGACCAGCCGGGCTGCAAGCTCAGATAAGTGTCGGGTATGGATTTTAAGGGGGGGGGCCCCACTCCATTTTTTTAAAAATTTTGGCGTGGGGGGGGGGTCCCCTCCAAATCTATCTTGAACTCGAAAGGGGCGGCAAATCCTTTTTTTTTTTTTTACATTCAGCTGTCAGCAGGGAGCTGATGACTCATCGGTTGTTAAGGACATGGTGGCCGGCTTCCTGGCCCGTTCCATAGCAACCAGCTATATACAGTGTGTTTACAGTGTGTTTAAAGAGAAAAAATGCAAAAACGCATGAAAGCTGCATGCAAAAACGCATAAAAATCGAGAGTTTAAAAACGCATCAAAAAACAAGCATGAAAAACGCATGAAGCGCAGCCTGCATAGATGTGAGCCTAGACTAAGTATGGATTATTTTTGAACAATAAGGATATCATTTATTACGTTATGTAGTGCCAGGAGCCTACTCCAGATTGCAAAGCCCAGAACTGGCACCGCATTGCCTGGGTCTGATTGCCCTTCTAAGCTGCTGCCACTCATTCGATCAAAAAAAAAAAAAAAAAAACAGGCTTGAAAAATGAAACCAGAGAAAATTTTAGCACTACAGCAGTTATGGCGAGAGCGTGTTTCCATGGAAATCTGCAGAATTATCACTGCTTAGTGGAAAGTGCCCGATGTCTCCCCTCGGTGCGGGAGGAACACAGGGGACGCACACAAGTTGCCTCGTCAGCAGGTTCCCTTTCCCCCTTGGAAAGTGGAGTGATTAGAGCGAGTTAAGTGAGCTGTTCCCTGGTAAAAGTAGGGCAGCCAAGCTCTAATCGTCTTGATGCAAAAATCGCTAAAGATCCCTCTGATTAAAATGCGGAACGCCGAGATCTCTCAGTGGTGTGAACTTCAGAACAAAGCTCCCCCACCACAATCAAAGCGGCCTGAACACAACTACCATCAAGAGGCAGATGTACACAGACGTGGTTCCCCCGAGAAACCTGCCTTCCTCTGATGGAGGCCTTTTAGTGGGCCTGGACAACATTTCTCATGTAGTATCGAGCCGTGCCTGACACCGAGGAAGCTGGGAGGATGAGCCCTTTGAGTTTTATGTGTAACAATGAATGTCACTCCACCGTTTCCATAGCCGTGTGCCTTAGTCTAAACCAGGGGTCTCCAAACTATGGCCCCCAGGTCACACGTGGCCTGCTACAAGATTGTATCTGGTCCACAGCAGATGTGCACAGTCTCCTCTCTGGGGGCAACCCTGATGTGGCCTCTAAGACCGGGATCACAGCATGCGGTCCGGTGCGTTTCCATTCACCGGTTCAGGTCCGAATTTTTTCCTGAATGTGCACCTGAACCGGACCCAAAAACGCACAGGACCCTTTTGCAATCCGGACCGCGGCCGCCCCGGACATGTATGAACCGGCTCCATTGAGAGCTGGTCACACTCCCATGTCTTGGGAATTGGATGCGAGGAAACCCACATCCAATTTGCACATATATGAACCCACCCTAAAGTAAGGAGGACCCTGATGTAAGAGGGACTTTGATAGGGACTCTGGTGTCCGTTGTGGACTCTGATGGGGACCCTGATATAAGGAGAAACTCAGATGGGGACCCTGATGTAAGGTGGGCGTCTGTTGGGGGCTCTGATGTACGGTGGGCGTCTGTTGGGGGCTCTGATGTACGGTGGGCGTCTGTTGGGGGCTCTGATGTACGGTGGGCATCTGTTGGGGGCTCTGATGTACGGTGGGCGTCTGTTGGGGGCTCTGATGTTAGGTGGGCGTCTGTTGGGGGCTCTGATGTACGGTGGGCGTCTGTTGGGGGCTCTGATGTACGGTGGGCGTCTGTTGGGGGCTCTGGTGGGCGTCTGTTGGGGGCTCTGATGTACGGTGGGCGTCTGTTGGGGGCTCTGATGTAAGGTGGGCGTCTGTTGGGGGCTCTGATGTACGGTGGGCGTCTGTTGGGGGCTCTGATGTATGGTGGGCTTTTGTTGGGGGCTCTGATGTATGGCGGGAGTCTGTTGTGGGCTCTGATGTACCGTGGGAGTCTGTTGGGGGCTCTGATGTACGGCGAGCTTCTGTTGTGGGCTCTGATGTACGGAGGGAGTCTGTTGAGGGCTCTGATGTATGGTGGGCTTCTGTTGGGGGCTCTGATGTACGGTGGGCTTCTGTTGGGGGCTCTGATGTATGGTGGGCTTCTGTTGGGGGCTCTGATGTATGGCGGGAGTCTGTTGTGGGCTCTGATGTACGGTGGGCTTCTGTTGGGGGCTCTGATAAATGGTGGGCTTCTGTTGGGGGCTCTGATGTATGGCGGGAGTCTGTTGTGGGCTCTGATGTACGGTGGGCTTCTGTTGGGGGCTCTGATGTATGGTGGGCTTCTGTTGGGGGCTCTGATGTATGGTGGGCTTCTGTTTGGGGCTCTGATATATGGTGGGCATCTGTTGGGGGCTCTGATGTACCGTGGGAGTCTGTTGGGGGCTCTGATGTACGGTGAGCTTCTGTTCTGGGCTCTGATGTACGGTGGGAGTCTGTTGAGTGCTCTGATGTATGGTGGGCTTCTGTTGGGGGCTCTGATGTATGGTGGGCTTCTGTTGGGGGCTCTGATATATGGTGGGCATCTGTTGGGGGCTCTAATGTACCGTGGGAGTCTGTTGGGGGCTCTGATGTACGGTGAGCTTCTGTTGGGGGCTCTGATGTACGGTGAGCTTCTGTTGGGGGCTCTGATGTACTGTGGGAGTCTGTTGGGGGCTCTGATGTACGGTGGGCGTCTGTTGGGGGCTCTGATGTACGGTGGGCGTCTGTTGGGGGCTCTGATGTACTGTGGGAGTCTGTTGCGGGCTCTGATGTACGGTGGGCGTCTGTTGAGGGCTCTGATGTACGGTGGGCGTCTGTTGGGGGCTCTGATGTACGGTGGGCGTCTGTTGGGGGCTCTGATGTACTGTGGGAGTCTGTTGAGGGCTCTGATGTACGGTGGGCGTCTGTTGAGGGCTCTGATGTACGGTGGGCATCTGTTGTGGACGCTGCTGTAGCTCCTGATGTAAGAAGGGACTCTTACATGGGGACTAAAATGTAATGTGCGAGTCTGCTGTGGATCCTGATGTAAAGGGGACTCTGATGGGGACCCTGGTGTAAGGGAGGGGGGGACTCTGATGGGGACCTTGATGTAAAGGGGGGGGACCCTGATGTAAGGGGAGGGGTCTCGGATGGGGACCCCGATGTACAGTAAGGGGGACTCTAATGGGGACCCTGATGTAAAGCAGACTCTTATGTGGACACTGATGTGGGGGACTTTGATTTAAAAGTAAATCTGTTGAGAAATGTGTAGACTGAGTGTATTTTTGTTCAACCTTTATTAAATGACTCAAGTTTTTTGGAATTTCTTTGCTTTGTTTTAGTGAAATGCTTTCTCTGTTCTGAATCATATCACACTTATAAAAAACTTTCAAGTACAAAGTTCCAAGGCAGTATATTGTAGGTATATGGAACGTCAACTAAAAGGTTGATGCTCTGTACCTACATCCCTAATGAGGACCTTTAAGAAAAAAAAAAAATTAGACTTAATCATTAAATCCCTCTATGTCCAAGTAAAGAAATATAAATTACTATGTGATAAAATGTTAAAAACTTTTTTTAAAAAGTCATTAAAAAAAAGAAGACTAAAAGGTGTCATGTATTGGGTGGCCACTTATCCATGTGCTGGCGCCAATGTCTTTTTTAAAATGGTAATTGATATTTAAGACTTGGTAATAAAATGTTGAAATCTTTTTATACAATGGTTATCAATGTCTCTTCAATTCTACATAGAGGTACACAAAGACTATACTTAGTACCACTTAAGTCCCATCTCTCAACTGTTTTTTTTCACATGACATGTGAACTGGGAGCCTTCTCTATGAAGTCGGTTCACATATCTGTGGGCCAGCCACAGTGCATTCTTAAAGAGTCCTCTGTTTTTCGGTCCGGTTCCGGTGCGATTTCAAGTTAAAATTTGCACCAGAATTGGTGAACAAAATCTCACCAGGCTCCTTTTAAGAATAGCTCTGAAATCGTGGCCAGACATGTGTGAATCGTGCCTTAGCAGAACGTGAGCAGGGACCAGAGAGGGAGAGAGGACTGAGTGAGGATCAGCAGAGCTGGGGGACCAGAGCAGGAGAAACTAGCAGATGTCACATATGGTGAGCAGCCTGGGAGCAATATATTGGGAGGTGAGCGGGAACCGGAGAGAGGAGGATCAGCAAACCAGAGGATCAGTAGAGCTGGGGGTTACTACTGAGTGGGGCATCAGCAGAGCTGGGGGTCCAACTGAACAAGTGATCCGCTGAACGAGGGTACTAACAAGCTGGGTATTTGCAGAATGAGGGTACTATTAAGCTGTGGACTTGCTGAACAGGGATACTAATGAGCTGGGGATCTGCTGAACGAGTGTACCGATGAGCTGGGGATCTGCTGAACGAGGGCACTAACAAGCTGGGGATTTGCTAAATGAGGGTACTAATAAGCTAGAGACTTGCTGAACAAAGGTACTAATAAGCTAGGAATCTACTGAGTGAGGGTACCAATGATCTGGGGATCTACTAAGTGAGGGTACTAACAAGCTGGGGATTTGCTGAACGAGGGTACTAACAAGCTGGGGACTTGCTAAACAGGGGTACTAATGAGCTGGGGATCTGCTGAATGGGGGTACAAATGAGCTGGGGATCTGCTGAATGGGGGTACATATGAGCTGGGGATCTGCTGAATGAGGGTACTTATAAGCTGGGGACTTGCTGAACAGGGCTATTAATAAGCTGGGGATCTTCTGAACGGGGGGATTAATGATCTAGGGTTCTGCCGAACAAGGGTACTAACAAGCTGGGGACTTGCTGAACAGGGGTACAAATAAGCTTGGGATCTGCTGAACGAGGTTACTAACGAGCTGGGGATCTGCTGAACAAGGGTTCTAACAAGCTGAGGATTTGCTGATTGAGGGTACTACTAGGCTGGGGACTTGCTGAACAGGGGTACTAATGAGCTGTGGATCTGTTGAATGGGGTTAATAATAAGCTGGGGATATGCTAAACTAGGGCACTAATGAGCTGGGGATTTGCTGAATGAGGGTACTAATAAGCTGGGGACTTGCTGAACAGGTGTACTAATGAGTTGGGGATCTGCTGAACGAGGGTGCTAACAAGCTGGTGATTGGCTGAATGAGGGTTACGAATAAGCTGGGTACTTGCTGAATGGGGGATACTAATGAGCTGGGGATCTTCTGAACGAGTGTACTAATAAGCTGGGCATTTGATGAATGAGGGTACTAATAAGATGGGGATCTTCTAAACAGTGATACTAATGAGCTGGGGATCTGCTGAACGAGGGTACTAAGGAGCTGGGGATCTGCTAAATGAGGGTACCAACGAGCTGGGGATCTGCTGAACGAGGGTAGTAATGAGCTGGGGATCTGCTGAACGAGGGTAGTAATGAGCTGGGGATCTGCTGAACGAGGGTACCAATGAGCTGGGGATCTGCTGAACGAGGGTACTAAAGTGCTGGGGTTCTACTGGACCCCTTTAAAACAAACAGAAAATAAACACAAGCACACAGGGCATTTGCCTAGCTTCATTAAAGCTTTAAAAAGCATCATTAAAGCTTTAAAAAGCATCACCAAAGCATAAAAAACACATCAAAAAAGCATGTTGAAGCGGTGGGTGCTTTGATGTGTAAATGAGCCCCAACTGAGCATGGTGCTAGTAATGACATGAATATTTTGTTGTTGTGTATTTCAATGCTTTACAGGTAGGTTATAAAAGTATTCTTCAATGTCCACCATTGTTGCTGCATGTAAAGTAGCTTCCTGCACTTAAAGCACTTGCCTCCAAGGTTAAGCTGCTACTGCCGAAACAAAGTGCAGTCACTTAAGTTCAACTTTTAAAACTCTAAAGTAGGCACAAAGCCCTATAGCAGCACTCTGTCGCTAATGATATACAATACGATAATTGCGACCACAGCTGCTGCTGAAAGAAGAAGAAGAAGAAGAAAAAAAAGCCTCCATGATAACTTCACACAGGGGAAAGGAATAGGAACCCTTGATCTGTCCCCTGGGAGCTCAGACACTCCAACAGTCTACTACAAGTCAGACAGTCCTCAGGGCCTGTTTCAGATTCAAGTTCCCCAATGCAAAAGGAGGAAAAAAAAAAAAAAAAGCCTTAACCCTTTAAGTGTTGAAGACACTTCTACACTTATCTCCTGCGCCTCGAACTGAAGTTTACAGAGCGGTGAGCCTCCGACCTAGTCTATTTTTAACACCATTTACACATGTATCTGTTTGCAAAGTGTATACATTACATATGTAAACCTAGAAGGTAGAGTAGTATTGGGATGTAGGCAGTGTAGCCTCCTCTTTTTACAGCAAATGAAAGATCTATACAAAGTAATAGTGCCATGCAGGGCCGCACTACGACCTTGGCTTTAGCTGACGCAAAAGAACTACAAGCCACGGCACGATCTGTCTGAACAAGAAGCCAAACTCAACGTTTTCACTGCAGTGGAAATATGACAAATGTTTCACACGTGATCAAAAAACATTTGAAATTATCTCTCAATTTGATGCAATTTTCCAAAACTGCTTCTTCCTGCATCCTCAAATTCCCTTTCTAGTTATTAGAAGTGGCTCCGTCAGAATCTTTACCATCCAATAATTCCGAGAGCGTTGGATGCTTGTGAACCCCACCACGATACGTGGTTGCTCCTGCCAGCAGGAACCACAGGGCTCAGCATGAGACTGGGTATCGAACACACCTAAAAGTGTTGGATTCTGAAGATTTTAGCAGAGGACATAACTCTTGAAGACAGGGAAGTAAACCTTTTTTTTACAATTTTTTTCAAGCACCAGAGTCACTTTCACATGGCGGGTGGCCTCACAGGCTTGTAGAAAGAGCCAAGCTTGACACCCAATCCAAATTTACCTTGAGAACTAGGTGCAGTGCTGTGTGTCGGGCAGTGAACACACAGAGTCCAAGTGTGGCAGTAATGCTGCGTACACACGAGCGGACTTTACGGCAGACTTTGCCCGGCGGACTGGATTTCGTCAGACAATTCGATCGTGTGTGGGCTCCAGCGGACTTTGTTTTCTCAAAAGTTAGACGGATTTGAAACATGTTTTAAAGCAATCCGTCGAAATCGAGTCCGGTCGAAAAGTCCGCTCGTCTGTATGCTAGTTCGACGGACAAAAAGCCACGCTAGGGCAGCTATTGGCTACTGGCTATAAACTTCCTTGTTTTAGTCCGGTCGTACGTCATCACGTACGAATTCGACGGACTTTGGTGGATTGTGTGTAGGCAAGTCCGTTCATTCAGAAAGTCCGTCGTAAAGTGAGTCGAAAAGTCCGCCGGGCGAAGTCTGCCGTAAAGTCCGCTCGTGTGTACGCGGCATAACAGTAATGCCGCGTACACACACTTAAAATATTTTATTCCCGCGCTACCATGTAGGAAATCTACTAACAAAGGAAAAGCTGCTTGCACTGGATAGGGTCCTAACTGCCCCCTATTAAAACAGTAAACTAGTGAGTGGGGATGGTGCTGCGCTAATCCAAAAAATGCCGCGTACACACGATCGCACATTCCGACAAAAAAATCCATGTTTTTTTCCGACGGATGTTGGCTCAAACTTGTCTTGCATACACACGGTCACACAAATCTTATCGAAAATTCCATATGTCAAGAACGTGGTGATGTAAAACACGCAGAGAAAAGTGAAATTCAATAGCCAGTGCAGTTCTTCTGCTTGATTCCGAGCATGCGTGGAACTTTGTGCGTCAGAATTGTGTACACACGATCGGAATTTACGACAACGGATTTTGTTGTTGGAAAATTTGAGATCCAGATCTCAAATTTTGTTTGTCGGAAATTCCAATGGAAAATGTCCGATGGAGCCTACACACGATCGGAATTTCTGACAACAAGCTCCCATCGAACATTTCCCGCCGGAAAATCCGACCGTGTGTATGCGGCATTATATTGTAGAAAAGTTCAGCAAATACCTCAGAGGCCCAGCAGGGAGCACACCTGACCAGAGACACTTACAACAAAGACAGCAGTGAACCAGCACTATGCAGAATGGAAGATGCCGACCCCATCTGCCACGAGGAGCAGAATGTAGCCTAGCTGGTCCACACCCAAAAGGGAAGGCTTCCTGAGAGGTAGACAAGGACCCTGCACTGTCCCTACTCCTCCTGAACCTTTCCCTATCTCTACTGTCCCTGTCAGATGGAGACCCTTTTGTGCATAAAGCGCAACAAACCCTGGAGCCAGAGTCTGAAATGGACTCTGCCTGACTCAAGATGGCCGCCAGAGTCACATGGGGCATCAGCTTCCAGTTGGATAGCTGCCTCCCTGAGACCGAGGAAATCATAGAAAAACCAGGTTCCTCTCAACTTCCTTCCCCCATTGCTCCTCCACCTACCTACAACCACAATTTTTTTCTTAGAAGAACTGGGGTCCCCTTACTGTAAGCTTCTTGGCCTTTGCAAGGTCTTTATTCTTTCTACCATTCCTCTGCCTTTTTAGAAACTTTAAAGTTGGTCACGAGATAAGCACAGAGTGCCCAAAGACGTTAGTTTTCAGTAACTTCGGTTCGGTATATAGTAGCAGTACATGGCTATATGGCTTGCAGACCACGTTAAAAAACAGGAACCGCGTTGGACATTTCTGAAGATGATACAAAATCTACAGACACAATGCCAACCAACAACGGTGCAAGAAAGGGCAAAAGAAGAAATTAAAAGTACTTGAAGAAGGTAATGAATATTTACAGTACAGGTATCCCTATATGTGTACTGTACTCATAATTGGTCTTGAGCTGACCATACCCATGAAAAATTTGTAGCAATTTCGGATGATGTTCATCAGACTTTGAGAAAAATAATTGCATGGTACTGGAGGGCCCACAAAAAGCTGCTTACTGCTCTGTTTGACCAAACAAACAAAATTGTGGAGGAAATAATTGAAAATGTCTATGAACTGGAATTATGGTGGTTTCAACCATGACTGGATGCTCAAAACTGTGAAGAGAATGGAAGCTTGGGCAGCAGGTTGCTGTGGAACATTCAGTTCCCTGAGATTGTTTGCTCAGCTTAAAGCAGATGGAAAACTTCCAGAACTGCCAATGAGAATGCCAGGGTTGTGATTCACGGGGGAACCATAGCAGAGAAGCCATATTGAAAGCCAACAGCTCTGCAGATGTGCCACTGCTCTTTCTTGTCTACTAGAGCAGGGATAGTCAACCTTGGGATTCCAACTGTGGTGAAACCAAAACTTCCAGAAGGCATTGCAAGGCTTAAGCATAACTCACGGATAGAGGTATGATGGGATCTATGGTTTCACCACAGCTGGAGTGCTAAGATTGCCTAACTCTTTCCTAAAGAACATGACCACCTAAGTACCTCCCCCCTTCATCCCATCAGATGTTACAGAAGGCATGCTCTTTGCACTCCTGATTTTGAAATAGAATTCCAGTGGTTTTTACTAGAGCAAGGAAGGCCAATGCCGGGTACACACGACCGGACTTTTCGGCATCAAAGGTCCGACGGAACGAATCCGTCGGACAATTCGATCATGTGTGGGCTTCATCCGACCTTTTCTGTCTAAAAGGTCTGACGGACCTTAGAAATAGAACAAGTTTCAAATCTTTCCGACGGACTCAATTCCTATCGAACAAACCGTTCATCTGTATGCTAGTCCGACGGATCAAAAACTACGCAAGGGCAGCTATTGGCTACTGGCTATTGAACTTCCTTTTCTAGTCCGGTCGTATGTCATCATTCGAAATGATTGGACTTTGGTGTGATCGTGTGTAGGCAAGCCCGTTTCGTTAGAACTCCGTCGGAACTCCGTCGAAAAGTCCTTCGGAGTTCACTCCGAAGAGAAGTCCGCTTGTGTGTATGTGGCATTAGAACCCATAGATGTGCAAGAAGGAAAGTTCCAAAAGCAGAACATATACATTCCAGATTCAATTTTATTCAGATTCCTATGTAATAAACCAACAACGTTCAGGAGTTCAAAGTTCCCTTTTATCATGGCTTGGTGCTGGACTGATTAAATTGGAAGGATTCTAAAGGCTAATTGTTATTATTGCTACTAATGCTGATGCAAGCCCCATACACACTATCAGATTTTCTGCTGATTTTTGTCTTCAGATTTACCAAAACCATGTAGTGCAAGGGCTTGCCTGATTGCCTAGAAATTGAAACTCCTAAGGTTTGACCTCATATTATATGGTTTTGGTAAATCTGAAGGAAAAAAAATCAGCAGAAAATCCGATAGTGTGTATGGGGTTTAAGTCAGATTTTAATTTCTGTCTGTGTCACCACTGGGGAGATCTAATCTGTCCTGGTGACCACTGCCATGGGCAAGAACACAATCCACAATTTTACAGTAGTCCTAGAAAGAGAAAGTGAGGGCAATTTTTTTTTTAATAGGACATCTGTTCTGGTGACAACTATCCAAGGTGAGATTTCCCTTAATTTTGGATAGAACGCTGTAACTTCCTGTGGGGTCTCTGGGCACAGAAAGTACCTGGAAATCTCTTTGCTGTGCGATACAGATATAACAACATTCTAAAGGTTCTAACCTTGTCCATACTATATCCAAAACTAGAAAAAAATGTTTTGGTTGGAGTTACACTTTTCCAATGGCAGAGGACAATTCAATATAAAAAAAGAGAATTTAGGGATTTATACTGGATGAATTAAAATTAAAAATGCATGGCTTTTATTGTTCAAGGATGTTTTTAGAAAAAATAAAAAGAGTCATAACAACTGTTACACCTACGCATGGGGTATTGCATTAGAAGGCATTAAATCAAATCAGGTAGATCTGATGTAAGTAGTTCTGCACAAAAACGATAAGAATGAATACATGTTCTACAAAGAGTCAACATTGGATAGGAAAGTCAATATGGAGGGATAGGGGAAAGGGGGGCAGCATGGAGAGGGAGAGATTTGGGGAAACAGAGGAGACTGGGGGAGGAAACCCCCCACGAAGCTCATGCTCAATCTAGTGAAGCAAGAGAGGCGGTGATTAAGGGGATGGAAGGTAATGTTCAGGAAAACCAATGTCTGTGTTATACAATCACCTTTGCATGGTCAGCCTCCCGCAATTGGGCCTCCCTCTGGAGTAAATGGCTTGCTAACATACCAACCTTGACAGGGAAGATTGGTCGGATATTGGGGACTTCTACTTCAAGCATCTTGTCTCTCTCAGGGATAGACTTATTCAATTCAAGATTGTGCACAGAGCGCATTTCACCCCATCCAAAGTTCATAAAATGGACCCGACACCCCCCCAGAGTTGCTGGAGATGCTCTTATCATTTGGGAGGCTTCACCCACATATTTTGGTCTTGCCCTGCTATTTCTCAATATCAGGCTTGTCCGCATCATCCATCTGGTCTCAGAAATTGCATTTTTCTCCCTCCTTATGTGTCTGCGTCTTGGGCTTCGTGGAAGAGGTGGCCCCCATAGTGGCCGAACAAACCCTTTTGGGGCGGTTACTGTTTTACTTAAGGAAAGCCATAACTCTTGCTTGGAAAAAGCCTAATCCCCCAATGGTCAACTTTTGGAAACCACTAGACAACACTGCATTACCGTTATATAAGGATACCTATTGTCAGGACATGGGCTTGAGCTTGGGACCTCTTCTGTGTCTGGTATTGATTCTTCTTGCTGAGCTATCTGGGATGCAGGACAGCTCCCTGCCTGATCTATTGGACAATCCTGCCTGATCCACTGTAAAACCCTGCCTTGTGTCTTGATTACTGTTGAACCTTGAACTCCTTGCTCCTCCCATGAACTTCCTATATAAGCCTTGCCTCTGCACTTCCTGTCGCCAGATTATTGTGGTCTGATCCTGCTTACTACTTCAGCTACTTCTATTGCTGTTTGGAAACGACTTTGGCTTGTGACCCCAACTACGAAACTCTCCTCCTGCATCGACCTTGGCTTGTGACCCCAACTACGAAACTCTCCTCCTGCATCGACCTTGGCTTGTGACCCCCAACTACGCAACTCTCCTTCTGCATCGACCTAGGCTTGTGACCCTGACTACGAAACTCTCCTCCTGCATTGATCTTTGGCTTGTGACCTCAATTACGAAACCCTCTCCTGCACCGACCTTGGCTTGTGACCCCAACACTGATCATAGGTCTAGCTATTTAGACTGTCCTATCTCTCGCTTGTCTGACGTTGTCGGCCATTGGCCTTCCACTCATTACAGGTATTCTCTTAACACCTATAGTAATAGGGGCTACCCTAAAAAGCTTGATAAAGTGTGGTCCAAATGGCTTCGGAATGACTACGGATGATTCTGTGTAACCGATGTAGGTGTTTGACACTGGTTGCGTGGGGAGTTTATCGTCTGCCAAAGAGTATGATATTAAAATGGCCCCTTGGATAATAGCATGAGACTCATACACATGGGTTATGTTAGTTTGTTATGCTTTGGTTGTAAGGCCACAGTTAGCCTTGATTGGGCCCCTGTGTGGGATATTTCTGTTTTACCTTGTTAAAAATTCAACAAACAGAATAAAAAAAAAAAAAGGGATGAAAGGCAGGGCATAATGAAGCCAAGGGTCCCATGTCTTGAGAAATTTGGGATGAGAATCATTGAGGACATTAGATGTCTTTTTGTGGATTATGCATGAGGTTCATGGGGTCCTTAACTTCTTGTATGGAGTTTGAGGGCTTCTTCCAGGCTTTGGCTATAGTTTGTTTGGCTGCCAGGAAAAGAAACATTGCTAACCGTTGTTGGCGGGCGTGAAGGCTGGGAATTGGACAGTGAAGCAGAGCATATCTAGCTTCTTTGGGAATAATCAAACAAAATAGTGTATGGAGGAGGCCACAGACTCTGGACACGAAGGAAAGTAATTTAGGGCATGACCACCATGTATGCAAGACAAATTGCATGGCTTTTAAAGAAAACAGAAGTGAACGTCAGACTGAAGCTGTTTTTCATTAAATAAATCAAAGACAAAATAATCAAAAGAGACAATTCCAAAGGGCTTTATCTAGCCATCTATATGCAGAAAAAAAAAAAAGAAAAGAAAAAGTATGTTTCGTATAAGCCGGAATAGGGAGAGAAGATTCCTTCACCTCGGGGGGTGGTGAGAAAGTTTTGGAGACATCAAACAGTGTCAGGATTGGAGCCCGGCCAGCAGTTAGCGACTTCCATCCGCTTGCTTCTGTTACTCAGCATGTGGATTGGAAATTGTCAGCAAATGTTATCTAACAAGTACAAGTCCTTCTGGAATGTGCGCCTGTTACTTATCGTTGGTGAGAACGGAAGATGACTTCCGATCAGGTCACGCACGTAATCAGGAATTCGAGCGTGCCAAAAAACGTCTTTTTTCCTAACAAGTGTAATTCGTGGCTGTCTCTGCTGCACGAAATTCTGAGATATTCAGGTAGAGGTCACAGTCATCATCAATTTTATCAATGGGGCTTTCTATATTCAAGGCATACGCTCTTGTATGCACACAGCCCTATACATTAATATCGTTTAGATGTGCGGACAGTCGAAGCATTTTTCAGCCTGTCATTGATTTCAACCACCCGTGCGTCCCATGTGTGAAAATATGCTCGGTTTGTATGCTATAGGTGCAATGTGCCCATGTGCACAAAGGCCTAAAGGAGAAGCAACACAATGGGAGATTTACTGAAACCGGAGCATGCAAAATTTGGTGCAGCTCTGCACAGAAACCAATCAGCTTCAAGGTTTTATTGTCAAAGCTTAAAGGGGTTGTAAAGGTTAAAATTTTTTCACCTTAATGCATTATATGCATTAAGGTGAAAAAACTTTTGACAATACCGCCGCCCCCAGCCCCCCCGTTTTACTTACCTGACACCTCGAAACTCAGCCGCTCGCTCCCGACATCTCTATTGCCGCTCAGCCTGGTCGCTGATTGGCTACAGTGGATGGATTGAAAGCAGCGCAGCCATTGGCTCGCGCTGCTGTCAATCACATCCAATGACGTGGCGCGCCGGGGGGGGCGGGGCCGAGTGATACAGCGAGCGGCTATAGACGCCGGTGTTCTGACGAGAACTGTCCTCCTATCATATAGTGTCCGCCCCGTACTGCGCAGGCGCAGCACCTGCGCAGTACGAAGGAGAAGGAGATGCCGAAAGTGTCCGAAGTTGATCAGCTGACCATCAGCTGTACACGGCGCTCGGGCACTTGTTAGTGATGGCTTTGCAAGAGGGCCCCTCGCGGGCTCGCTTCGCTCGCCACGCTTCGGGCACGGCCTCGCTGCGCTCGGCATCTATTTATTCTAACTCTATGTCCACTTGGATAGTAGGGAATGAACTTGGACATAGGGTAAGAATAAATGCGCAGGCGCCATGTACAGCTGACGAAGACTTTCGGCGTCTCGTTTGTCCTCCGTACTGCGCCTGCGCAGTACAGGGCGGACACTTTTGGATAGGGGACTGTATTCGACAAGACACCAGCTGTATCACGGGAGCGCGCCCGCAATAACTAACCACCATGCGAGGGAGCTCACATTAAGGTGGTTAGTTCTTGCGGGGAGGAGCTGAAACAGCCGCCGAGGGACCCCAGAAGAGCAGGTTCGGGGCCACTCTGTGCAGAACGAGCTGCACAGTGAAGGTAAGTATGACATGTTTGTTATTTAAAAAAAAAAAAAAATTACCTTTACAACCCCTTTAATTGAACAAGCTGAAGATAGAAGCTGATTGGCTACCATGCATAGCTGCACCAGTTTTAGTAAATCTACCCCTATGAGTATTCAACTCTGCTCCCTCATTATATCGGCATGTCGCTTGTCAGCATGATGCAAAGCCTCAACTGCCTTCCAGTCCTGCCCCTCCCTCTCCCAGTCTGAGTGCTGCTGTACATGAAACAACAGGAGATTAATAGCTAGCTGTATCTAAAATACAATCATTTTCAAAGGAACATATAGCGGGACTAGGTTGAGTTTTCTCATTATCTGCTTACCTTCAGTACCATGGCCACTGCATGCCTGTATATTTTCAGCAAAGGAGACTGAAGGCCCAGGCCCCACTAAAGCCCAGAATGCCTTGCATGAGTCACCATCAGGGGGCTGCGGAGTTTACCCAACAGTCAGTGTGAATGGAGGAGATATTGTCATTACAGTTCCCACTCATCTGATTCAGCCATCAGGCACAACGGGCAGCACAGCTACATAATTAAAGGGATAATATATTCATAAGTACAGATTATTTACAGTTCTTTTTCCCCACAACGGTTCAGTGAAAAAAGCAAAAAAATGATTTCACACAGAGCTACGTGATCATGCCTATGGCGTTTACGTCGGAATAAGAGGGCAGAGGTGTCTTTTTTCTATACGAGACTACAGTCCTCCTACATACATTACCCTTGTTCTAAGACCAAAAATTTTTGGAATACATTGAGGGTCTAACCCAATACTTTGCTTTACGGCAGGCCTGCAAAAAAAAAGTAAATGCATAACTTTCCTGATGGCCATACTTCTGAACTCCGATCCGATGCTCAGAAACCTTCTGCTAACATCCATGCTGAAACCAACACTTCTGGGGATGTTGATTTCCTGGGTTCCTTTGCAGGTCTCACTGGTTTCTCCTTCTGGCCTTCACATAACTACTCTCTCCTGCAATGGATGGAGCACGGAGGGAGGAACCAGTGAGAGCTGTGGGGGGGGGGGGGGTGTCTTTCATCCTGTGGTTCATCTTTAAACTTTACCATAGGTAGGTACATTTTTGTCTGAGAAGGATATTGATATACACTATAAGGCCAAAAATTGTAGACATCTGACCATTACACCTATATGATCTTGGGTAACATCCCATTCCAAATCCAATGGCCTTCCCCTTTAAAGTTACAACAGCCTCTACTCTTTTGGGAAGGCTTTCTACAAGATTTTGCAGGGGAGATTTTGCAGTCTGGACCTGGCTAACAATGGGAGTTCCAATTCAATGGCATTCAGTACGGTTGAGGTCAGGGCTCCGTGTAGGCCACTCAGGTTCCTCAACACCAAACTGGTCAAACAATGTCTTCATGAAGCTGGCCTTCGCCAGACTGTTACTACATAGTTGGAAGCACACAATTGTCTAAAACAGCCTTTCTCAACCTTTTCAACATGGAGGAACCCTTGAAATAACTCTCTTGTCTTAAGAAACCCCTGCTAAAACTTACTATATCTACAACTCATGAAACATTAGTGTGATGGTCAGTGGGAAGAATGTTCCTTACACTTCCTTTTCCCACATCATTGGGAAGAATTACCCCCTTATAGATAGCTAAAAAGATCAATGGTGTCATTGGGAACTTATCTACTGTAACAGGAAGAAATTTCCCATTGCTCAAGGCACCCCTAGCAATCTACATGGAACTCTGGTTCAGAAACCCTGGTCTGAAACGGTCTTTGTATGCGGTCAAATCAATAGTACCCTTCACTGGAAACACCTGAATGCAATAATTTGGGGGGCGTCCACATATGGTTGGCTATATAATGGTGTGGGAGCCAGGGATTATCTAAGTACTGCATTACATAAATGCTTGTGTTTTTTTCAATTGCCTATCCCTATGTTTTTAGATTTTTTGTACACAGCAACTTACGCCTACAGTAGAGGTAAACGATTACTTTTGCTAGCAAAAAAAAACCTGAAGTAACTCCTCTGCAGAGATGATTTTCTAGCAAGATGGAAAATTATTTTGCCTTCTTTTCTCATGCAATGGACAATCGTGTTCCCTACTTTTTTGTTATCATTATCATTAGTATCCCTGGAGCCTGTCTGCAACCACCGTAACCACTCGGTGCCCATGGCACTCAGAAGTATACTTTTCGGTAGTGCTAACATCAAGGAATTGGACTGACATCCATTAGTAAGTAGGTCACATGAAAGAGGAGGCAAAGTGTAACTATCTATAGCCTGGTTGACAGGTGATGTCATCCAAGCGCAAAGAGGCTTTTACATATGGATTAAGTAAGATACACGTGGGAATGTTTCAGCCCAGGAGCGTCATACTCAGAGATCAGCCATGGATGACAGAACTGAGAGCCTGCACTAATCCTTCATAGAGCAAAAGATGTCCTTCAATGGCCAATAAAAAGCTAATTTTAGCAACATGAAGGGCAAAGGTCAAGAGTTGTAACCCATACCAAATTATCACAGCAACATCTGATTGGCTTCTTTGGGTTGCCACACTTTGCAGATCATCAAACTCTCACTGAATTACTAAAATGCCCCTGGAGTCTTGGTGAAATTCATAGGCTGTACAGGAGACCAGATGGGAAGGCAGAGGTGGGCGTCTGGGGTGCTAAATTACAGTTGGGGTGAAGTGTGGTGCCACAGTGATGTTCTGAGGTGCTGAATGACAGTTGTGGTGGGATTTGGTATCTCAGCGATGTTCAGGGGTGCTAAATGATGGCTGTGGTGGCCTTGGGTGTCGCAGCAATGTCCTGAGGTGCTGAATGACAGTTGTAATGGAGTTTGATGTAACAGCGATGTTCTGAGGTCCTAAATGACAGCAATGGTGAACCTTGGTGTCTCAGCAATGTTCTGAGGTGCTAAATGATGGCTGTGGTGGACCTTGTTGTCTCTGCGATGTTTAGAGGTGCTGAATGACAGTTGTGATGAAGTTTGATGTTACAGTGATGTTCTGAGGTGCTTAAAGTGGAGTTCCACCCACTTTTACAACTCTTCAGCATCCCTCACTAAACTGTGCACTGTAAACATATTGGATATTTTTTTATTTTTTTTCTCAGCACCTACTGTATATCTGCTGTATTCATTTTTCACTTCCTCCTCCCTGGCCGCGGCCCATCGCATCATTTCCTGTTTGCAATGCCTTCTGGGAAAGGGCAGCAACTTCCTCTGAAACTGCCGTTGCTATGGAAACCTGACCTGAAACCTATTACACTGCTTGTGCTGCACTAAATCCAGGAAGAAATACAGTCTGGTTTCAGATGCCCACACTTAAGATGGCCACAGCCTGCTGTAATTTTATAGAATAACAAACTACTGCTATAAACTAACAAAACAGACCTTAGTTTACAGACTAACTTTACTAGAATACATTAAGCTTGTGTATTATAGGGGTATTTTTATTTAAAAAGTATCATTTTAGCCGGAACCCCACTTTAATGACAGCAATGGTGGACTTTGGCATCTTAGCAATGCTCTGAGGCACTAAATTACAGTTGTGATGGAATTTGGTGTTACAGTGGTGTTCTGAGGTGCTAAATGATGGCTGTGGTGGACCTTGGTGTCTCCGCGATGTTTAGAGGTGCTGAATGACAGTTGTGATGAAGTTTGATATTAGAGTGATGTTCTGAGGTACTAAATGACAGTTGTGGTAGAGTTTAATATCACAGCAATGTTTGGAGGTTCTTTAATTCAATCTGATTTTATTGAAAAAGAAAGAACATACAAGAAAAAGTACTTCACATAGACATCATTAGTAGTAGTAGTGTTGATAACAATAGATCCAATGTATTCGCAGGATACATATTGTAGTACGTTATGTGTGCAGATCACAAGGAAAAAACATTGTTTAATTTGCATAATGAAATATAACAAGGATAATCAGAGAGCCCTCACTATATACTGGAGGGGATTACAAGTAAACTTCGTGTGTGTTTACAATCAACTTATTCCAGGAATCTGTTATGTTGTATAGGATTAGCTTGTGCGGGCCGTATTCTGCATCTAAATTTTAAGGAATACATTGCTATGCAAAGGAGAAGGGTTTGGGGGAAAGTAGAGAAACAGAAAGGTTAGGAACAGGAGTCGCTTCAGCATGGTCACGGAGCGGTACCGTCCATGTTGCCCTCTGCCCAGGGGATAAAGTCCGATGAGTATCGGAACATGGACCACGAAGTCCATGTAAGAGAGAACTGGTTGTCTTTATTAGATTCCTCAGCCAACAGGCGTTCAAGGTCCCTGATGCGGTCCACCTCAATAGCCCACTCCCCCAGGGAAGGTACAGTTCTTGACTTCCAATATCTTGGGATCACCATTCTAGCAGCAGCCAGGAAATGGCGTAATACATCTTTTTTAATGGATTTGAGTGAGCCCGGGAGTATGGACAAGAGAGCTATCTTGGGTGAAGGAGAGAGAGCCGTCGCCATCAGCCTGCAGTATAGTAGGAAGATCTGTTGCCAGAATTTTTGTATGGGTGGGCATTCCCACCAAATGTGGAGCATGGTGCCCCTGGAGTTTAAACATCGCCAACAAGTATCTGGATTTGTCGAGTTGAAGCGATGTACTGTCGAAGGGCATCTATACCACCTCGTTACCAGTTTAAACCCCTTTTCTTGAGTTTTAGTGGCTAGGGAGAGCTTGTGTGTTAGAATAAAGCATTTTTGCCAGTCAATGGGGGAGATGGAGTGTTGGAGATCTTTTTCCCAAGCCTTCGTGTAGGGTGGGAGATCAGGGTGAAGAGCATTCAACAAAAGGGAATAAAGCTGTGATACCACGTGTGTTGGAGGATCGTTTTGGAGGAGCATATCCTCGAATCCTGTGGGTTCAGCTAGAATATCTTGTATTGAATGGAAGGTTTGGATATAGGAAGTCAATTGTTGTTTCTGAAGCCATTGCATAGGGTATCTAGAGAGCGATTCGGGGGGAGTATCTGGCATTAGAGTGGGGTCTGTACGGAGAACCTGAGAAAGCCTCCTATGGTCTTCTTTCCGCCAAGGTCCAAAGCTTGTCACGTGCATAGCCGGTGGGAAGGCTGGGGTCCCAAATAGGGGGGTCATAGGTCCCGAAGGATTGGATATGTTACCTCCAGAGTTTAGGCGATCCCAAATTTGGATCGTTTGGCGGGTGAGGTCACAGAGGGGGAGTGAACCCCTACGAATTGCGGGTGTGGTCCATGGAAGAGCTGAGAGATCAATGGAGTTCATATGGCTTTCCAAGTGAACCCAGAGCTTAGTCGTATGGTTATGGAACCAGTCCAATATGCGAGTAAGTATTGCTGCCTTATGATACAATGAAGCGTCCGGGGCCCCAGCTCCCCCTCTTGCTTTCGGAAGAGTTAACGTTTTGTATCTAATTCTAGGACGGGCTGAATTCCAAATAAATTTAGAGAACAGTTGGCGCAATTTCCGAAAATAGGAGTTAGGTATGTATATAGGGATTGTCTGGAATAGGTACAAAAATCGGGGAAGGACATCCATTTTCAGGGTGTTCACCCTACCAAGCCAGGAGAGCCGTTTAAGTGTGTAGTTAGACAAATCGGCCTGAGTTCTGAGAAGCAAGGGGGTAAAATTCTTGGAAAAGAGTTGGGATACATCCTCCGGTATCTGAATACCGAGGTATCTGATGGAGGTGGATCCTGTTTTAAAGGAAAAGGCAGTAGAAAGCCTGCGTAGGTCCGACTTTGGCAGAGAAATATTGAGAATTTCCGATTTGTTATAGTTTACCTTAAAGTTACTGACTTCCCCGAATCTCTGGAACTCCTGCATAACCGAGGTTAAAGACAAGTGTGGACGTGTCACAAATAGAAGAAGGTCATCTGCAAACAGAGCAAGTTTAGTTTGAGTGGGTCCGACTGTTATTCCGTGCACAGAGGGATTGTTTCGCAAAGCAATGGCTAAATGTTCCATGGTGAGAACATACAGGAGGGGAGATAGGGGGCATCCCTGTCGTGTCCCGTTAGAGATAGAGAATGCCGACGACAAAGTACCGTTCAGTCTTATCCTAGCGGATGGAGAGGAGTATAGGGACATTATCCTTGAGATCATGTGGGCTCCCAGTCCTATTTGTTGTAGAGATAACCGAAGGAATTGCCAATCTACTCGGTCGAATGCCTTCTCTGCATCGACTGTTAAGAGGCATAAGGGAATATCGTGGGTTCGGGCATAGTTGGATAAAAGAAGGGTTTTCAGGGTGTTATCCCTTGCTTCTCGGCCACTCACAAATCCTACTTGATCCAAGTGGATCAAACTGGGCAACAATGGTTGTAACCTGTTGGCTAATACTATAGCGAAAATCTTTAAATCCACCCCGATCAAAGATATTGGCCTATAATTTGTACATAAAGTCGGGTCCTTCTCTGGTTTTGGAATAAGGGAAATATGAGCCTCAAGTGTTTGTGGGGGAAACACTGAGCCCTCTGATACAGAATTGAATACTTTAGTGAGGAAGGGAATAAGGAGGGGAGCAAATAATTTATAAAACTTTGGGGTAAAGCCGTCCGGCCCTGGGCTCTTGCCAGTTGGTGTACTTGCAATGGCTTTCGCAACTTCATCTGCTGTTATAGGTGTTTCAAGTTCGGTAATGGTGTCCTCATCCAAAGTGGGGAGCGCGGTTTCCCTGATATAAGAGGACTTGTGCTCCTCTGTAGTAGAGGGGGAGCCTGACGATTGGGCCACAGGTATGTTGTATAGGGATTGATAAAAATCCCTGAATGTCTGCGCAATCTTAGAAGGTGAGGAGATTAATTCTCCATGTGGTCCTTGGATATGGGGGATGAAGGTAGAGGATTTTTTTGGGTGTAGGGAGCGGGCCAGTGACCTGCCACACTTGTCTTGGAATTTATACTGGTGGAAAGCAAGTTTGTCCGTAAATGTACGTGCAGATGTCTCATATAGTCCTCTGAGGTGTAATCGGGCTTTGGAAACCTCAGTGAGCGTTTCGGTTGTTGGGGAACGCTTATGGTCAGTTTCCAGGTTTCGGAGCTTCTGGATTGCATCCACTATAGCGGCTGAGCGTTCCCTTTTCAGACGAGATCCTAATTGAATGAAGGTTCCACGTAATACTGCTTTCAGTGCCTCCCATTGGATGGGGAACGACGTGGTATCTTGTGCGTGGTCCCCAAAAAAGTTAGAGATTGTTTCCGAGATACGTGTAATACAGTCCGAGTTAGCTAGCAGTGAGTCATTCAAGCGCCATGTCCACTCCTTGATAGGTGAGGAGGGGAGCGAGAATGTCAAGTATATAGGGGAGTGGTCTGACCAGATCATAGAATCTATTTCACACTCGGGAGACCAGTCTAGGCAACTGTGGTCACTCAATAGATAGTCTATGCGACTATAGGTCTGGTGTACCTGAGAAAAATGTGTGTAGTTACGAGTCTTGGGGTATAATACCCTCCAAACGTCTACAAGGCGTAAGTCGTATAGTACTCGTTTCAGGGCCCTCAATTTGGGGAATGAGATACGTGACCTTGAAGTGGAGGAATCTAAGGCTGGCTCCAGGGGAGTATTAAAATCTCCACCGAGGATGAGTTTGCCCTCCATGAATTCAGATAGGATCCTCAGATACTGCAAAGCTGATGGAACTTGGTTAACATTTGGCAAGTATATATTAGCTACCGTAAATTTGACTCCCCACAGCAAAAATTTCACAAAGACATACCTTCCCTGAGGGTCGGAGAGGTGATCGAGCAATTCAACGGGGAGGCTTTTGTGGAAAGCTACAGATACTCCCTTAGTTTTCTGAGATGGATTAGTACTATGGATCCATCTGTTAAAATATCTGTTAGAGCAAGGGGTGGAGGCTGCTTGAAAGTGCGTCTCCTGCAAGAGGAGTACATTAACTTGGCATTTATGCATTTGGTATAGTATTTGTCCCCGTTTAGAGGCAACATTGAGTCCATTTACATTGTATGAACATAATTTTAGTCGAGGGTGAGACAACACTGTATAGGCCATGGTGGAGCGAAGAAATAGGAAAGAATTTGAAAGTCTAGAACAAGAGGGGGAGGCGGTTGGGGAAGATACGGAAAAGAGAAGGTAGTTGCAAAAGGGGAAGAGGAATGGAGAATGGCTAGTTAGAGGACACCTGGGAAAGGTGTCTCAAAACAAAATCTAATGTGTTCGCAACAGCAAAACACTCCGTGAAATATCACATGCTAGGCACAAATCGTGCCAAACCTATTTGGGGGGGGGGAGGTCGGATTAGAGAGGTCTGAGTTGTGATCCCGACAACATAGCAGGCATATATAACGTATATGTATCACACCCGTCAATCATAGTATATTGAATACTTAATATTTTAGGTTATAGAAGAACATGTCATGTATCTAATCAGTGTTCAAAAAAAAAAAAAGGAAAAAAAACACTTAAACACCCATAATCAGTCAGCAAGCAATAGTATGTATAATAAACATTTAAATGATGTAACATTGAGGAATTCAACTAGTTCTATGGTGTAGGATAAGTTAGGCCCTGGACTGAGAGGAGACCAAGAAGCCCATAACAGGTAATAGGGTATCTTCTGGAAGACTCCCAGTCAGTCAGCGGGTCCCCAGGCCCAAAGAGCTAGAAAGGCACATTGGTTACAGGTATCACCCCAAAGACTTAGTGGTGGGCTCCACTCGGGCCAGGCCGCATCCCGAATAAAAGAATCATAGGGTTCTGGAGAATTGTATAACAGAGCAAGGTCTCTTAAGGAAACGATGCTCCTAGCATTCAATTTGGTCGTAGTATGGTCCATGTGTGGATAAGTGTACATTTAAAGCTAGGGACGTCCGGTGTCAAGTGGAGCTCCCACGCAGCCATAAAAAGCAGTAACATTACCACCGTCTAATCTACACCCTTTCTTAAATGTAACTATAACTGTCCCATTAAGGGCAACACAGCACCCCCCCACCTCCTGAGCTTAGTAGACTTCTATACTATCCCTGTAAATGGAGTGGTATAGTTAGTATGAGTTCATAGGAGGGTACAGAGAAAACACGGTATCATTGCAAACCTGGACCAGTCCCTTAATGAAACTGTGGAGTGAAAGGTGTAGATCCATTGTAAAACATTGAACAGGTAGAACAAGTAACAGTGTTGACTCACGTGGGGAGCCAAATCAGTCTTCCGGGGATGTTGGACGTCTTGCTCTAGGACCAAAAGAAGCAGATCTAGATCTTGAGCGTCTGCGACGTTGTGGGAGAGGGCCCTGTAGTCGTTGACGATCCTCTGGAGGGTCTAGCCAGTTCGGGATGCTGATAGGGTCTTGTGCGAGGAAGGTGAAGAAGGCAGGAAGTTGTTCAGGGTCTGACAGAACAAACTTACAGTTGTCGTCTCGGGTTACCTTGATACTGAATGGATGGCCCCAGGTGTAGGAAGCCCCTGCTTGACGTATCAAATCCAAAAGTGGGCGGACGGGCCGTCTCATGTATAAGGTGTTGCGGGAGAGGTCCGGATAGAGGTGTACTGTAGATCCATCGAATTCTACAGGACCTAAGCGCCAGGCCTTACGCATAATCTCTTCCTTGAGGGTATAGTAATGGACCCGGCATAGGACATCGCGGGGGCGGTCGCTGCGGTCTCCCCCCATGCCTCCCACTCTATGTACTCTGTCCAGTTCAATAGGGGATGTAACTTCCCTGCCCAGGACCTGGTTGAGGATAGAAACGACAGTGGGTTTTAGATCAGTACCTGAGGTTGCTTCCGGCACTCCCTGTATCCTAATGTTGTTCCTGCGGCTCCTGTTTTCGCTGTCCTCTATGCGGAGTTGGTGTTGCCGCAAGCGGGATAAATGTGAGGTGGTTGCAGATTCGAGGGCCACAATACGAGCCGCATGGTCATCTTGGGTAGTAGCCAGAACGGATACAGCATTCTCTGTCGTTGAAACCCGATGCTGGAGGGCTTGTAGTTCTACATGGAGGGAGGCTTCCATCTTGGACGCCCAGGATTCAAAGTCCGCCCTAAAGGCAGAAAGAAGGGCTGTAGTCACAGAGCCGGCTGATCCGCCCGAGGCCGGAGGAAATGGCTCCGCAGGGCCATCTTCGGAGGGGGTGTCAAGGGGCATAGCGGGCATTGAAGGGGCCGAGGGCTCACCCGTAGCGTCCTTGTATTTTGAGGAGTCCATGTGAGCCAGAGAAGGAGGTTTAGACTTGCCTGGGGTGCGACTGGCCGCCAGCTTGTCTTTTCCCGTGCGGGAGTCGAGCGATGATGTACGTAGTAGGTAGCGCTGGATTGTACCTTGCTGCAGCTCAGCGGAGTCAGAAGAGTGAGAGCTTGAGGATGACATAGAGATTCCGGGTGTAGGTAATTTGCAACACAGCCTGATAATGTTGGGAGAGCACAGAGCTCAGTAGCCCATTTCTTCAGCCATCCATCGTCAGCCAGTAAACATGATATCTACTATGGGGGATAGGACGGTCGCTACCTGCAACTCTGGAGCCAGGACTGCTAGTTTTACACCACAGTATGAGATGGAGACGTGTTGCAGAACTATGGCGAGGTAGCAAACTGTCAGCCAAGGAGTATTTATTCTGGGAGAAGGGTTACAGGTGGCAGCTGGGTCCTCTGGGCAGTTCTTGTGACAGTGTAGATATACAGTGATCCAGGAGCAAAGGGGTTAAGGAACAAGTGCCTACACTGTAGCAGGGTGAAGCAAGATGGCCGCTCCACGTGGCCTCAGGGTTAGTGTTATAATCCACCCCACGAGTGGGGGTAAATATTAGTTTAGTCCCTTTCTGAGGTCACAGTCTGCTATGTCAGGGCACCCTGGTGTTTAGATTGGCCCTGGATTGAGCACAGGAGAGATGAGGAGGCTACTGAGGTGTAGTAAGATGGCCGCCACTTACTGTGTGAGATGGTAGTCTTCCAGGCTGGCATGCAGGAGTGGCACAGGGGAGAATGCAGGCTTCGGTCAGTAGGCTGGGCTGCTCTGGTGTATGTGTGGAGGTAGATCCAGGTGCGGAGTAGCCAGGAAGGCCTGGATGTGTAGGCCGGGTGCACCAATATGGCCGCCGCTCCCCCTGCCAAGGCCGAAGCCGCGGCCTGTAGTTAAAACGGCCGGACCACGGGACCGCCGTGTCAGCAGCCCCAGGCTAAGCCGTCCCGGTGTTCGTGTAGGGGGAGAGCTAAGCGTTGTGCGGCCAGGAAGATCCGGATGCGGCCTGTGCGGGCCGGGTGTACCAATATGGCCGCTCCCCTTGTGAAGGCCGAAGCCGCGGCCTGTAGTAGATTCGGCCGGCTCTCGGGATCGGCGTGTTGGCGGTCGCAGGTGACACCTCGGTGTGCAGGGGGACCCCCGGTTCAGTGGAAGTGGTGAGGTGGTCCTGCTAGGGGGAAAAGGATGAGGTTATTCCCCAAAACGGCAGGAGCTCTCACTGGGCACGTCTGATCAGGTCTCCAGCCGGCCACGCCCCCCCCTGGAGGTGCTTAATGACAGTAGTGGTGCAGCCAAGCATCAGAGAGATGTTCTGAGTGGCTGAATGAGAATTATGGTAGACTTTGGTGTCTCAGTGATGTTCTGAAGTGTTGAATGACAGTTGTGGCAAGAAGTTGGGGTTGAATGACAGTTGTGGTGAACTCTGGTATCTCAGCAATGTTCTAAGATGTCCAATGGCAATTGTGGGGGGGGGGGGGGTGGGGGTCATTGGTGTCACTGGAATATCCTAAGGTACTGAATCACAGTTAGGGGGGTCTCTGATGTCTCAGCGATGTTCTGGGGTGCTAAATGACAGTTGTAGTGGATTGTGGTGATATTGTGATACTCTGAGGTGCTGAATGACAGTTGTGGTGGAGTTTGGTGTCTCAGTGATGTTCTGAAGAGCTTACCCATCTCCTTGACAGAATTTGTTAGCACTATACTGGTGTAAGGTAACAGCGTTATGAAACCTTTAAAATAGTAAAGCAGAACGTTCGCAATAGTCATAATCTCAGGATTTCATCTACAGTATATGCCCCACCATTAATGTCCTATTTTCCTTATAGTTACGAACATCTTACATGAGCACAATTTATAGCCCTCTGCCCTACCTCCATATTCAGCTCTGAACCCTCTATGGGCAAGTGTACCCAAAACTGATTTCTTCTATTGATGGAAAGATGCTGGCCAAAATATCCATAAGTTGCTATAAATAACCAAAACCACAATCCACTCTCTCCACCATGTCCACTCCTAACTCTTTATACCAGGATGTTCCTTATTTCATGACTGGGGGTGAGCCTGTCTACCAGATATTGTAGGCTACAGCAGAAGGGACTGGGAACTTATTTGTATTGTATTCTGAGATATAATAGCAGCTGATGCATTATGAAAGAAATCATTTTTTTGGGTAAATTTAGCCTCCAAATAGGCTTGTAATCCCTCCATATAACATGATAAATCTAATAATTTCAAGTCCAGCGATTAAATTAAATCACAGAGCATCTGTATACAGAGCATTTAAAACCTAAATCGGATAAAAGCTCAGAGAGAGAGAGAACGTCTGGATTTGCTGGTATTCGGAGACTTGTTTATCGGAAATAAGAAAATACCAGTAACGCAATTTATGAGGCATAGCATAGATATTTTGTTTCCTTTGTGGGACGTAAACTGAATAAAGAAACCAAACCATATATATCCTTTAACCCATTAGCTGAAGGAGTTCACGCAAACAGAGGGTCTGCTCTGTTCAAATGTCACGATGGCCAATAAAGAAAAACAGCTGGCGCTTCCCAAAGACTCGTAAGTAATACATAATATGATACATTTCTACCTGAATGATATAACGGGAGACCCCTGGAAGCATATACCAAGTGTATGTACTGTAAACCTAACTTCTCTTATATGTTTGCTTCTGGTCTGTTAAATATATCATTGAAAGTAGTTTATGTCTGTTCGATACATGTCACCCTATCACATGGGCTTCTGATGAAGACTACAACTGCTGTTCCAAAACACATTATCATACCTTCCAACCGTCCCGAGATTTTGTTGAATTTCTGGGACAGGCCCGCAGGATCCGGGCTGTTTTCTGGAGACCAATGTTGGAAACAGTTCCAGCACTTGGCTCCACTAATTTACATTGTGGCAGCAGCAGGGCATCCAGGGCACATTTACCGCACTTACTAAAATGTGACCTGGGTCCTCGACACTGCAATCCCCAGCTACTGCAGCAACCAAAATCTCTCACCATCATAACAAAAAACATCAGAGCTGAGGGAAGCTTTCCCTAGGCTCCTCCTCGGCTCTGATGTACTACATGAAACACACGAGAAGTAACCTGGGAAGAACTTCTCCTGGCACTGAGAATATGATGTTTGTAAGTTTTAAGGACTGGGGCGAACACAAGGACTTGAGGGAAGGGGGTTGTAGCAAAAAATTTGTGCTGGGGTGAGAAAATTTAGGCTGGGAGGGGGGATACGAGGACTTGTGCTCGGGGGCAATTTGGGGGAGGAGGATTTGTGCTGGGAGGCAATTTGGGAATGGAAGATTTGTTCTAGAAGTGGGTGAGGATTTGCACTAGGGGGTCAACATTGAGGTTTGTAAGTTTTAGGGACTGGGGCGAACGCAAGGACTTTGGGGAAGGGCGGTGTAACAAAGATTTGTGCTGGGGTGAGAGAATTTAGGCTGGGAGGGGGGATTTGGGGGGTGGATACGATTTGTTTGTGCTGGAGGCAATTTTGGGATGGAAGATTTGTGCTGGGAGGGGCACCTATGCTAGAAGTGAGGCTTTGAGCTAGCGAAGTCAACATTGAGGTCTGTAAGTTTTAGGGACTGGGGCAAACACAAGGACTTGGGGAAAGTGGGTACAACAAAGATTTGTGCTGGGGTGAGAGAATTTAGGCTGGGAGGGGGGATTTGGGGGGGGATACGAGGATTTGTGCTGGAGGCAAATTGGATTGGGGATGGAAGATTTGTGCTGGGAGGGGGGGACTTGTACTAGAAGTGAGGATTTGCACTAGGGGGTCAACATTGAGGTCTGTAAGTTTTAGGGACTGGGATAAACACAAGGACTTGGGGGAAGGGGAAGTGTAACAAAGATTAATGCTGGGGTGAGTGAATTTATGCTGGAAGGGGGGATTTGGGGGTGGATTTGGGAATTTGTGCTAGGGGGAAATTTGGTAATGGAGGATTTGTGCTAGAAGTGGGTGAGGATTTGCACTAGGGGGTCAACATTGAGGACTATAAGTTTTTGCCCTTCACGTGCATTTTGGGAAAAATGCAAGGACTTGGGGAAGAGGAAGTACAACTAGATTTATGCTGGGGTGAGAGAATTTATGCTGGGGGGGGAGCTAGGATTTGTGCTGGAGGCAATTTCTGGATGGAGGAATTGTGCCGGGAGGGGGGTTTTGAACTAGAAGAGGATGAGGATTAGCGCTGTGATGTCAACAATTCCCAAAGTGTCCCTCAAATTCAAAAGTTGGGAGGTTACGCAGACACGGTTCATTGTTGTCACCATCAGGAAACATGCACTGAGATATGGTTACAATGCGTGTAGACAGACCGCAAAGAGGCAGCAGGAGATCAGCACCACTGACATGTGGCAAAGGATGAAAATGGTAACAAGAATTTTAATACAAAAGTATTAATTGTTTATGGTACACACAGTGCTTTAGCAAACTAAAAGGGTCTACATCTATTTTTAACGTAACCCTAATAGTTCTCAGATTTGGTTGCTGTATATAATGCATTGATTTCTATGAAATGGTGAAAGATCATACATATATAATATATTATATATATATATATATATATATATATATATATATATATATATATATATATATATATATATATATATATATATATATTACACTGTATATGTTTTTGTATATTTTTTTTAACCAGTTTAATGGTCTCACAGCTAAGCCTCCCTGTTTTCGCAGCTGCTTCATACACAGTCTCTGAGCTGAAAGGAAAGCTTTCTCATAGACCCTGGAGAGTTAACTTCCCCCCCGCCTGAGGTTTCTACTTTCCCATAATCCTCCCTGAATTGCGCGACGTGACTCTCCACCTACATGTTCCTCGAGATCTTTGGAGAATATATACAGAAAGGCAGAGCCGAGCTCCACAGATTGTGAGAGCTATAATCCAGCAGCCAGATCTCCATTATAGGAACATGGATGAGGCCTACACGGGATTAGCCGGGCCTTGCTTTCACGTGGTAACCTACACCCCCATTAGCCGGCTCGCCAACACGTCTCAAGGGTGAAGGAATTTTCAGAGATCTTTTAGCAAATAAAATAGTAGATCACAGACACATAATAAAGAAAACAATGTCACACATTATATTATATTGTGTATATATATATATATATATATATATATATATATATATATATATATATATATATATATATATATATATATATATATATATATACACACACACATATACATATTTATTTATTTAGATCACACATACAGTATATATACTTAGTTATGACACATTTTTTACAATACAATGGATAAAAGTATAAAAAAGTATATCCACTCATCAAATGGAAATTAATCTAAAGTGGGACTTGCAGTGCATCCGGAAAGTATTCACAGCACTTCACTTTTTCCACATTGTGTTATGTTACAGCCTTATTCCAAAATGGATTAAATTAATTTTCCTCAAAATTCTACAAAACAATACCCCACAATGACAATGTGAAAGAAGTTTGTTTGAAATCTTTGTAAATTAATTAAAAATAAAAAAACAAGCTTGACACACCTATTTTTGGGCAGTTTTTCCCATTCCCCTTTGCAAGACCACTTAAGCTCCATCAGGTTGGATGGGGAGCGTCGGTGCACAGCCATTTTCAGATCTCTCCAGAAATGTTCAATCGGGTTCAAATCTGGGCTCTGGCTGGACCACTCAAGGATATTCCCACAGTTGTCCTATAGCTACTCCTTTGTTATCTTGGCTGTGTGCTTAGGGTCATTGTCCTATTGGAAGATAAACCTTCACACCAGAGCACTCTGGAGCAAATTTTCATCAAGGATGTCTCTGTACATTGCTGCATTCATCTTTCCCTCAACCCTGACTAGTCTCCCAGTTCCTACCAGTGAAAAACATCCCCACAGCATGATGCTGCCACCACCATGCTTCACTGTAGGGATGATACTGGCCAGGTGATGAGCTGCGCCTGGTTTCCTCCAGACATGACAATTGCCATTCAGGCCAAAGAGTTCAATCTTTGTTTCATCAGACCAGAGAATTTTGTTTCTCATGGTCTGAGAGTCCTTCGGGCGCCTTCTGGCAAACTCCAGGCGGGCTGTCATGAACCTTTTACTGGGGAGTGGCTTCTGTCTGGCTACTCTACCATACAGGCCCGATTGATGGAGTTCAGCAGAGATGGTTGTTCTTCTGGAAGGTTCTCCTCTCTCCACAGAGAAACACTGGAGCTCTGTCAGAGTGACCATCGTGTTCTTGGTCACCTCCCTGACTAAGGCCCTTCTCCCCCGATCGCTCAGTTTAGCCAGGCGGCCCGCTCTAGGAAGAGTCCTGATGGTTCCTAACTTCTTCCATTTACAGATGATGGAGGTCACTGTGCTCATTGGGACCTTCAATGCTACAGACATTTTTCTGTACCCTTCCCCAGATCTGTGCCTCAGTACAATCCTGTCTCGGAGGTCTGCAGACAATTCCTTGGACTTCATGGCTTGGTTTGTGCTCTGACATGCACTGTTAACTGTGGGACCTTATATAGACAGGTGTGTGCCTTTCCAAATCATGTCCAATCAACTGAATTTACCACAGGTGGACTCCAATCAAGTTGTAGAAACATCTCAAGGATGATCAGTGGAAACAGGATGGACCTGAGCTCAATTTTGAGTGTCATGGCAAAGGCTGTGAATACTTATGTACATGGGATTTTTTTTGATTTTTATTTTTAATAAATTTGCAAAGATTTCAAACAAACTTCTTTCACGTTGTCATTATGGGGTATTGTTTGTAGAATTTTGAGGAAAATAATTAATTTAATCCATTTTGGAATAAGGCTGTAACATAACAAAATGTGGAAAAAGTGAAGCGCTGTGAATACTTTCCGGATGCGCTGTAAGATGTAAAATATATCCAGTAGCCAAAACTTTTATTTTGGATAGGGTAGGGTAAAATTGAAAACTCTTTTGTTTGTTTTTTTTGCCCCTGTGCCTTATTCAAGAGATATCCCTCCACTTCCTGTCCTGTAGACTGGAAATCCCCTCCTAGACAGCTGTCACCAGAACAAGTGCCCCCATGGGAAGATTTCCCTGCTATTTCTGTTCTGGTGACAACTCAAAATTGTAGACTTTTCTTCCCTTATAGTCCTGGTGCAAAGTGGTCACCAGAACAAATGCAGAGGGAAAATCTCCCCAGCAGGTACAAAGCCAGCAATAAATACCCAAATGGAAGTTCTAACACCTATACACTACATGCAAAACTGAAACAATAGCTTCTAACAAACTATCTCAGAGCAAACTGTGCATATAAAGGAAACACACCTTAGTAAAGGTTACTGACTTCTCAGAAAGGGCTGAATCCAATGAATCAACACAACAGCCGGCAACAATCTTTTTTCGAAATCCAGGATGAGTAACGGCAGCCCCCATACATCCTCAGTAAGGCCTCGTTCACACGTGCCTTGATCTCTGAAGACCGAGCTGAGTTTGAAGCGCTCTTCAAAGAGCATTTAACAAGTGGTGAGGAGGCATTTTATCATCTCCTCACTGCCTGGTTAAACCCTGCACTTCATCGCATGTTGATGTGGGGCTCTTGCAGGCGGTATAATTCCTGCTTCCCTTGAGGTACGTTTCAGAGGCGGCTCTAGGCTTTGTGAGGCCTTAGGCAAAACTTACACATGAGGCCCCATGGACTGGGACGCTCCGTGATGAGGCAGCTATTCCTCAGGCTGTGGGCAGTATCTGATTTGTCCGTCAGCTCCCAAGCCACAGAGTCCCAGTGGGGGTGGGCGGAGCCGCCGGCGTCAACTTCAGTGATTGAGAACAGGCAAATTAGGCAGCCGCGAGGCCCCTGTGAGTTCGAGGCCTTAGGCGACCGCCTAATTTGCCTAATTAGAGAGCCGCCTCTGGGTACGTTTGTCAGAAGCTACACCAGCCAAAAGCATCAAGGGGTGTATCTCCTGCATGGCCATGAAGAAAAGAATTGTGGCTGCCTCTGCAGCTAAAGAGGGAGCAATTGGTGGGCAGTAAAAAACGTGGGGTTTTACCGCCACTCAAGGGCCACTGTGAACAAGCCCTTATAGTTTCCTTTAAAACCCAAACGTAGACAAAACTTCTGTTATTTTATTAGGTTGGGAAAGGGTTAGAACCTTCATCCGTTTTTTTTTTCCCATGTTGCTGCCCGTGTCACTGTTGGGGAGACTTTTCCCAACTTCCTTTTTAGGACAGGAAGTGATGAGAAATCTCTTCAACAGGAGACCAACACAAGTTTTTAGAATGATGAACCATTGGAATCTGTAACAACATTTTTTTTTACTGGCTGCGCCTTCCTGTTCTGGTGACAACCATTACACCCATTGGTGTCCCTGGTGTCACAGGCAGGGACAGGGAATGAGGGAAAACCTTCCCAGTGGTGTCACGAACAGCAATTGAATCCTGAAGTAAGGAAGGTGGAGCCCTGGACACATCCAATACTTTGATAAGTGTCCAGAATGGTTCTGTGGATGCCTAATATGCCTTGGCATCTCTCTGGTGTACCATGATGACCTACTAGGTCTAATCTTCAAGTAAAGAAAAGGATGGTGGCAGAAAGTTTAACAAGTTCAAATACAATTTATTATCAATGAATAATCTCAGGAATAATCATCATCATACCCGGGAACTTTCCGGAATTGACAATTTTTTCTTAGCTAGGAGTCATTACTGGAAGCATTAAACCTCCAGAATTCCTATCTCAGAGATGCAGAATGTTAAAAAATGCAGCGGTTGTTTAGGCTATGAGTCAGCACCACCACAGAGAGAAGAGGAGGAAGGGGTCCCCCATTATGCAACGGCAAATCCATTGAGAGGAGACGGTATGGGTGCTGTGCGGGAGTAGAATAGTCAGGTAGAGACAGAGACGACCAGAGGTCTCTGGGAGCGTGGCCACTAGTGGCACTTCCTGATCAGGTTGAGTGGAGGCACCACCATTAACCAGGTAAGGGCTCAGCAGGGGAGGGATGCCGACTGTAGCTCAGGGTGTGGCTATAGTGGGCAAGCAGAGGGTTTCGGCTGGCCAGCAAGGGATTTAGGAAAATGGGTCAATTACCTGGTGGCAGCCAGATGCATTAGAAGTTTCACCAAAATGGTGGTGTTGGGGGGGGGGGGGGTAGGTAGATGTCAAATATGAAGCACTGTCTGTGTCTTTGAAATGGTATAACCACAGAGTGCACCTGGCTCCAACCTCTCCAGCAAGCCAGTGACACTGCACTTGACAGCCACCTACAACCAACACTGGAATGGTGGAGAGGTGGGAGCCAGGTGCACTGTTAGTAGCACTGGAATGGTCTGTAGATTCTGTAGACATATTTCTTAAGCCCCTCCCACTTTAAACACAATGTGACCAGACTCAAAATTTGGTACACTTTTTGCATAGCCCTGCACCCTACTCCACCCCCAATCTCAGGAATTTCTCAGATATGGCCACGGTGTTTTAGCGTTACATGCGGGCCAGGATAAAGTAGGTCTGCATGTACCCCTGAAACGTGTTGGCTACACTAAAGTACCCTCTACAAAATAAAATAGTTTTGACATGCGCAAGACATTTGATATGTCATCTTGTTCAAATTTGCTTCAAGCCCTGCACAGATGGAACCTGGGCATGGACTTCCTACATTGGGTCAAGGTGGTTTGCGACACTCCATCAGCGACCATCATGGCATTGAATCTCAACTGTCCTCAATTCGCAGGGGCACACGCCAGGGCTGCCCACTGTTGTCCATACTTTTTATATTAACATTAGAGCCCCTCAAATTCATCATCACCCTGATATTAGGGGTCTTGAAATTGCTGGAATTCACCATAAGACTACTCTTTGTGGGTGACATACTAGTATACCTTACTTCTTCACACATTTCTCTTCCTATCCTCATGGAGCTTCTTTCCAACTTTGCAACCCTATCAGGCTGTGAAGTCTACCGCTGTGATCATCACTCTCTCGCCCATGGTCCTTCAGTTAGTTCATGCCCAGTTCCTATTTCTCTAGTATCCTACCCTCCCATATCTGAGAATCACGCTCACTCCTGACTTCTTGTATCGAGTCAACATTCCCCCTCTGCTCAAACACCTTCAAGTTTACTTTCCTCATCCAACTGTATGACTGTGGGGCACAGAGATACAAGCCAACAAGGGAAAAATGGTGGTGACCCAGGAATCTTTGCTCCCTTCACAGTTCCTGTACATAGTTATTCATCTCTTTGGGAGAACCTCCCTCCCAGTACTCGTTGGTCGGCTTCGGTTGATCATGAGAAGTGGGGTCCACCAGGCCTTTTGGCTAGGTAGACCCAAGTGCGCCTTACCCCCTTCAGGACTGTTGCACCCCGGGGCATCAGGGAGAAGTCCTTCCTCTTCGGGAGGGACCATTTGACACAACCCTAGTGTGTATGTTCACATGCACTTTTTTGGTTCACTTTGGCATTTTGTTTTTGTGCACCACATCGCAGGCTTAAAAAAATAGTCAGTCATCTATTATAAACGATAAAAAAAAAAAAAAAATCCTGACAAAAATTTTAAGCCTTCCTCACTTTATCCAAGTAGGGTTTTTGGTTGAGGTGGCGCTCTGAGATACAAGCCAACAGGGGAAAAATTGTGTTCACCCAAAAGTTATTGCTTCTTTCACAGTTACATAGTTTGTCATCTCTTAGGGAGAGCCTCCCACCTAGTACTCGTTGATCAACTTGTTGATCATGAGGAGCGGGGTCCACCAGGCCTTTAACTAGGTAGACCTGAGTGTTCCTTACCTCTATCAGGACTCTTGCACCCTGGGGCGCCAGGAAGGAGTCCTTCCTCTTCAGGAGGGGACCATTTGACACAACCCTAATGTGTATGTTCACTTGCACTTTTTTGGTTTACTTTGGAGTTTTGTTTTTGTGCACTACGCCGCAGACTCGAAAAATACATAGTTAGTCATCTGGGGGGAAAATGGTGTTCATGCAGAAATCATTGCTCTTTTTACAGTTACATCAGCCACTCAGTACTCGTTGGTCGGCTTTGCTTGGTCATGCGGAGCTAGGTCCACCAGGATTTTTGGCTAGGTGGACCGGAGAGTGTCTCTCTACTGTCAGGAGTCAGGAATCCTTCCTCTTCGGGCAGGGACCATTTGACACAACCCTAGTGTGTATGTTCACGTGCACTTTTATGATTCACTTTGGTGTTTTGTTCTTGTGCACCCCACCGCGGGCATGAAAATGCAAACAGTAGTAAGTCATCTAGTTTAACCAATAGAAAAAAAAAATTATAATTAGAAAACCTCCATAAACAGCATCCTATACCCACAGTTGAAAGAAAAAGTCATAACTGCAGAAGGTCCATTGGACTCTTTATCCTGGCATGTCATACAGAAGAGGCTCTCCAGGTCGGCGCTCATGGTGGCATGTATTAAAACATGCACACCTGGACTCAGCTTGGCTGCCATCCAAGGACTTGAAATACAACACAGCTTACTCTACAAAGCCACAGGCCTTTCACGCTAACAATGCAAGCTGGAAAGGGATGCTAGATTCCATTACCGGAGGAATAAGGTACGCTGGCAGCCGAAGAGGTGGGCGTTCCCGCAAAGAAAACTGGATAGACCGAAAAAACAAGAAGTCTGGGATCCATACTTCAACTACAATATAACAGTTTGATGCATTAATGTGAACCTGTCATCTATACAGCAAAGTCTAGGGTATTCTTTTCACATGTCCTATTAATTACCATTAAATATATTATTTTTATGTAAACAGTGTAAGCACCTATATTTGACCTGGTATCAGCCTCTTACAGACTACTTTACAGCAGAGGTTATACTAGAAGCAGCACTAGACATCAATAGGTTGTGCTTCAGTGCAAGAAGTACGCTGATAGGAGAGAAAAGAAGAAAGACAGAGCGATGAGCTCATCAGTCATCAATCTTTTTTTTTTTTAATGTAAGCATGCCTTGCAAGTACCAAGATGTGACCTGGCATCAGTCTCTTGAACCCCCCGAATCAGCAGAGCTCAGACTGGTGGAGAGAGAAGCAGCACAAGGAGGAAATCAGGTGTGCTGCAGTGATCACGTGCGAACAAAGAGCATGCTGATAGGAGGAGTAAGAAAAGTAACAGAGCGATGGGCTCATCGGCCTGCTGCTTCTCTTTTCACTGTCCACTCACAGGCTGGGGGAAGCACCAGACCTGTAAGTGTTACTGAACTGAAGCAGAAAACAAACACGCAAGCCTCCTGCCCTGCCAGACAGAACTGTGTGGTGTCGCAGTACTGTAAAAAATTCAGGACTGGATGGACAAAGACAAATGCTTTGGCTGGCAAAGCAGATCCCATATGGTGTACGCAGTTCATCTTTTTAGCTGTTTGACTGCAGGTTAGCTTTAACGGCAGACACAGCTGAATGCTGTCCCCTAGACGCCGAGTCCGATATATGATAGTGGCTTTGCCTGAGTTTGGTTTGGCTCCTTCAATGTTGATTTATTTATTTTTTTTGAGAAATGAGACGGATGTTTCCAGAAAAAAAAAATCAATCCACAACTCTAACCGGAAAACCTATCAAGGAAAACCGACTCCATTCTGCGGTACTTTCAGAGCACTTTAATACAGCTAGGGTTTCAATAAGTATGACCTTAGTCTATCATTGAAGGCCTATTCCACTCATTCATAAAATGGTCCAGTCAGAGAAAATATTTTGGGGGGGCGGCTACTGGAACGCACTCAGCCGACCTATACAGGTACACAGATGTAGAGTTCACCAGTTGGACATGAGCACCTTACAGCATCAGAAATGCACTGTGTGCTGCGGCACTTAGTGTGGCAGGTCCATTTCCCTAGTATTTCATGATGGTCAGTAGTAGGAGCACAATTCTGGGGCCCTAGATAGGCAAATACATTAGTAATTCCCACATAACGTTTGGTGCCAACCTGGCCATCAAGTTTCTGATGGCTTCTAGCATTATTGGGAGAACCGTGGTTATCAAAAGGGACAGACTATAGAACTTGCTCCCTCAGTAGTGTGTCCAATCTAGTCATCAGGTGGCTTAAGGGGCTTTCAGTGTTATTAGGGAAACCATGACTATCAACGGGACTGACTATAGACTAGCTCCCTCTGTAGTGTGGTAGGTCAGTTTCCCTAGTATCTTATGTTAGTCGATAGTACGGGAGTAATTCTGGGGTCCTGGATATGCAAATACATTAGCAGTTCCCACCAAGCTGGTCATAAAGTTGCTAATGGCTTATTAGGGGAATCAGGGCTATTGTAGGGACAGACTATAGATCGGCTCCATCAGTAGTGTGGTAGGTCTATTCCCCTAGTATCTCATGATCTCATGTTGGTCGATAGGAGAATAACTCTGGAGTTCTAGCTAGGCAATTATTAGTTCCTGTATTAGGGCTGGTACCAACCTGGTCATCAAGTGGCTGATGGCTTTCGGTGTTATCAGGGGGACTATGGCTATCAATGGGACAGACTATAGCCCGTCTCCCTTGGTAGTGTGGTAGGTCCATTTTCCTAGTATTGCACATTGATCGGTAGTAGGAGCACAATTCTGGGGCCCTAGATAGGCAAATACATCAGTAGTTCCCACATTAGGGCTGGGGTCAACCTGGCCATCAAGTGGATGATGGCTTCTAGTGTTATTAGGAGAACCATGGCTAGTGAAGGGACAGCCTATAGACTGGCTCCCTCAGTAGTATAGTAGATCCATTTCCCTTGTATCTCATGTTAGTTGATAATAAGAGAATAATTCTGGGGTCCTAGATAGACAATTATATTAGTGGTTCCTGTATTAGGGCTGGTACCAGCCTGGTCATCAAGTGGCGTTCAGTGTTATTCGGATAACCATGGCTATCAACGAGACAGATAGACCGGATCCATCAATAGTGTGGTAGGTCCATTTCCCTAGTATCTCACATTGGTCAGAAGTAGCAGCATTCACCTTGCCATCAAGTTGCTGATGGCTTCCAGTGTTGTCAGGGGAATCATGGCTATCGAAGGGACCTATAGACTGGCTCCCTTGGAAGTGTAAGTCAATTTCCCTAGTCTCTTTTGTTGCTCAAATGTGGGAGAATTATTCTGGGGCCCTAGAGAGGCAATTACATTAGTAGTTCCTGTAATCGGACTGGTGAAAACCTGGCTATCAAGCGGCTGAAGGCTTCCAGTGTTATTAGGGGAACAATGGCTATCAAAGGAA
The DNA here is from genome assembly GCA_037952835.1 of Lithobates septentrionalis. Lineage (NCBI taxonomy): Eukaryota > Metazoa > Chordata > Amphibia > Anura > Ranidae > Lithobates > Lithobates septentrionalis. The sequence continues at coordinate 1,541,023 of JBBDGP010002273.1, forward strand.
CAGAACATAGACCACTACCCTCTGTAGTGTGGTAGGTCCATTTCACTAGTATCTCAAGTTGGTTGATAGTAGGAGAATAATTCTGGGGCCCTAGATAGGCAATTACATTAGTAGTTCCTGCATTGTGGTTGCTGCCAACTTGGTCAATCGGCTTCCAGTGTTATCAGGGGAACCATGGCTATTGTTGTCTCCCAAGCTCTCCAGGGTGGGGTGTTAAGCAGAAACCTCTGTCAGGTTTTATTGTCATCTGCGTCCCCATTGGCAAGGTTTACCCTCGCCGATTGCCCCCATGACCATTGTCGCCGGTACAGAAAGTGATGGAAAATCCTAAATGTTAGATGCCACCAGAACATGAATAGAGGGAAATTGTCCAATCTAATCTTCCACTTGTTCTGGTGGCGACTGTCTAAAGGGGATTTCTTCTTGCTTTGGGAAGATTTACATTTACTTCTTGTGGTGTCTCTCCACCATCCACCTCTGAGTGAACTGGCCGCTCACCTCAAACGAAGACCCATATGGGTCTAATCAAGCCTTGTGTATAAATAAAGGGGATCTTCAGTCATCAAAAACACCAGTTCTGGTAATTACCATTCCTGGTGATTGAAGATCCCCTTTATTTATACACAAGGCTTGATTAGACCCATATGGGTCTTCGTTTGAGGTGAGCAGCCAATTTACTCAGAGGTGTTTGGTGTTTGCACATCCATCAATTTGGGGCACGAATTGTATTACATACTTGCAAGTGTGAGGGACATCCACTCATCTAAGAATCATCACAAGTGTTGGACTTTTTTCATTATGTGGACTTTTTTTGATGGTTTTCACTTTATTATTTTTGTTTTAGTTGTGAAGATAGGCATTTTACAGGATTTATTTATATTGCTGAATAAGTGCACCATTAATTGTATATTTATTGTCCTTTGACCTGCACCTTTTATGTTATTGACAGGGTCTCTTTAAAGTGTAAGTAAACCCCCCTATCGTTTTCAGCCAAGGAAGCTGCCATCTTTGCCTCTGTTTAATCTACAACTGCCATGATGCTGCACATGTGATCAGTTATGACACCAGCCATTGAATGGTTTGACAGTTTGGTTGAGAGCACAACCAATGGGAGTGTTACATTTCCAGCACGTGCCGGAAATGAAACTGTTTTATGGATGGGTTTACTTCCGCTTTAAGCGACCCTATGCATTTTAATGCACGCGCTGCAGTGCGTGTGCACAAGTAAGCCATTGTTATATGGTGAGTTGATGTCCGCTGTCTGTTTTCTGATGCATCGAGGGGCCTATTGATGGCATTGGAATTAAAATGAATGATTTTTGAGAACGCATTTCAAAATGCCATAAAAACCCACATGGAAAGGTATGAATCCAGCTTAAAAAATAAAAATATAGACACTTATAACAGCCAATCCGTTTCCAACATTCATTTGTCTGGAGGACTCGGCTCTCGCCACCTTCGGAGTAAACTTGGAACAGTATCCACATTAACCTGAAACTTGCCTTGGATCTACCCCTTTTTTTCCATCATACAACGTACTACACAAGCAGATAAAAACCCTTCTAGAATGTCGCCACTTCCAAAACAGTTTTTCCAATCATAATAAAGAACGTAACAATTTCATAGGAAAACTATCCCACATGTGCAAGCCTTAATACTGCAATAATAATAAAAAAATAACATTGTCAACAGCTGAACACAATGTGCAAAGAAAAATGGCATTTTTTTGTAGGATCTACCATCGCCAGAAGGGACCAGCAAATATAAGGTTATATAATAATATTCCACATACAATTTAATTCCGGTAAAGAGTCAGAGAGAAAAATCAAAAAAGAGGAACCCAACGTTTTTCAGGAGTCCAGAAACATCCCCTTCATCAGGACTTTCCATAAGAAACAATGTCTATGGACTGAATTATTGTGTTATGTATGATGTAAAAACCAAAATAAAATTAAAAGAATGCCAATTCATATGTTCTATTAACTAGCATGAAAAAGTCTTTCCAAAAGAGCTAGCAATCTAAACGCCCAGTTTTTATTGTGCATGGCCTCTCATCATCATGCATGAGTTGAAGATGTCTGAACCAGCCTCACCTTGTGGTCAAGCGCGTAGGGCTCATTCACACATGTAAGTTTTGTCAACGCTTGTTGCTACAAGGTGATATACAGTACCTGCTCTATATACAGTGGGGACAGAAAGTATTCAGACCCCCTTAAATTTTTCACTCTTTGTTATATTGCAGCCATTTGCTAAAATCATTTAAGTTCATTTTTTTCCTCATTAAGGTACACACAGAACCCCATATTGACAGAAAAACACAGAATTGTTGACATTTTTGCAGATTTATTAAAAAAGAAAAACTGAAATATCACATGGTCCTAAGTATTCAGACCCTTTGCTGTGACACTCATATATTTAACTCAGGTGCTGTCCATTTCTTCTGATCATCCTTGAGATGGTTCTACACCTTCATTTGAGTCCAGCTGTGTTTGATTATACTGATTGGACTTGATTAGGAAAGCCACACACCTGTCTATATAAGACCTTACAGCTCACAGTGCATGTCAGAGCAAATGAGAATCATGAGGTCAAAGGAACTGCCTGAAGAGCTCAGAGACAGAATTGTGGCAAGGCACAGATCTGGCCAATGTTACAAAAAAATTTCTGCTGCACTTAAGGTTCCTAAGAGCACAGTGGCCTCCATAATCCTTAAATGGAAGACATTTGGGATGACCAGAACCCTTCCTAGAGCTGGCCGTCTGGCCAAACTGAGCTATTGGGGGAGAAGAGCCTTGGTGAGAGAGATAAAGAAGAACCCAAAGATCACTGTGGCTGAGCTCCAGAGATGCAGTCGGGAGATGGGAGAAAGATGTAGAAAGTCAACCATCACTACAGCCCTTCACCAGTCGGGGCTTTATGGCAGAGTTGCCCGACGGAAGCCTCTCCTCAGTGGAAGACACATGAAAGCCTGCATTGAGTTTGCTAAAAAACACCTGAAGGACTCCAAGATGGTGAGAAATAAGATTCTTTGGTCTGATGAGACCAAGATAGAACTTTTTGGCCTTAATTCTAAGCGGTATGTGTGGAGAAAACCAGGCGCTGCTCATCACCTGTCCAATACAGTCCCAACAGTGAAGCATGGTGGTGGCAGCATCATGCTGTGGGGGTGTTTTTCAGCTGCAGGGACAGGACGACTGGTTGCAATCGAGGGAAAGATGAATGCAGCCAAGTACAGGGATATCCTGAACGAAAACCTTCTCCAGAGTGCTCAGGACCTCAGACTGGTTCAAAGGTTTACCTTCCAACAAGACAATGACCCTAAGCACACAGCTAAAATAACTAAGGAGTGGCTTCACAACAACTCGGTGACTGTTCTTGAATGGCCCAGCCAGAGCCCTGACTTAAACCCAATTGAGCATCTCTGGAGAGACCTAAAAATGGCTGTCCACCAACGTTTACCATCCAACCTGACAGAACTGGAGAGGATCTGCAAGGAGGAATGGCAGAGGATCCCCAAATCCAGGTGTGAAAAACTTGTTGCATCTTTCCCAAAAAGACTCATGGCTGTATTAGATCAAAAAGGTGCTTCTACTAAATACTGAGCAAAGGGTCTGAATACTTAGGACCATGTGATATTTCAGTTTTTCTTTTTTAATAAATCTGCAAAAATGTCAACAATTCAGTTTTTTTTCTGTCAATATGGGGTGCTGTGTGTATATTAATGAGGAAAAAAATTAACTTAAATGATTTTAGCAAATGGCTGCAATATAACAAAGAGTGAAAAATTTAAGGGGGTCTGAATACTTTCCGTCCCCACTGTACATTGTGGTGCAATTCATTGCGAGTGGCCTTCCTAATGCAATCCAACACAACCCAGTGCCCCACAATACATATACTGTGAGTTGCAGTGCACTGCCTTTTTTGTTAAGGTGTGTTGGAAGCCCATTTATAAGAAATGGGCTGCCTTAACGCAACACAACGCATCTTAATCCACCATGATGGAGTGCTTGAGTGTGAATGGGCCCTTTATTCAATCATCATTATCATGTACACGCTGGCCTGGCGTTCTTCCTCGGACAACCCATGGGACCTACCTCTTTTTCGGACATGTACAGTTGGTCTCCCCTGATCACCACATAGCGGTTTTTCCAGATCTCTCGGAAAATCCCTTTTCCGCAGAACTTCCGAATCCAGCCCACTTTTTCCGGCTGGCTGGGCGGTTGGTTGCCATCCAGGGGGCCCTAGAGAGAAAAGCAGACAGGTAAGCTACGCTCACTCGGATTTTTCAAGTCGATCGTTTATGCCACATTAAGCAATCACACACCTTACTGTAACACCCGTGCAGATACAAGAACATTTATTGTAGGCAAGAGAACATGTTTATGCAAATATATTGCATCAAATTGGACCTGTCATGACGAAACATGGAGGCTGTCTTTGCTGATCACCTAACGCCAGTCAAAGTTCACTGGAAGTATGACAACTGTCTGAGCAAGCAGAATAGTGTCCAACGAGAGACTTGCAACTGTATACATCCTACAGGGCTCAGTTATTACAAGAACATACCCCAAACCCCTGGCTCCATTCCAGACTTGCTCCCTCCATCCCACACAGACAACCGGAGTGCTGACTTCCACAGCCCGTCTCCACTATTAGTCAAAAGTAAAAAAAAAAATGAAGCCGTACTCCAAAAAGTTTAGCTCTTCTGTGATTAGTGTGTCAAAAAAAAAAAAAAGACTGCATAAATTGATGTCTCCACCCAGAACCATCCATCCTTGACGTGTTTCGCCACTGCGGTCTTGCTCACAAGGGTACAAGACTTCCTCTATCCTTGTGAGCAAGCCAGCAGTGGTGAAACGCGTTGAGGGGGGCTGAGTTATTGTCACACTGCAAAGCTGCCCTCACAATTGTGATTGTTTCTAGAAGTTGACTATAAAGACTACAATAAAGTTGAACAATTTCCCTTAGGACAATCGGAGCATTGAGCCGCATTGATCATTACAGCTTAATGCAAGGACACTCGTAAAACAATTGTTCTCTATGTCCCCAGTTAACACTATACAAGTGCATTACATAAATAGGCAGCATGTCTGTATTTTTATGCGGTACAATGTCAATGCACACTAAACGCAACGCACCTATCATGATACAAAAAAAGAAGGTAGAATTGACCCTTGATGTGGGCTCTACCAGCAAAAATGCTTAAAAAAAACGCAGATCAATGCACAGCAATAATGGAAATGTTCCCCAGCACACCAAGGATTTTCAATTACAACCAAATGTTCAATAAAAAAACATGCACCCGGAAAATATTCACAGCGCTTCACTTTTTCCACATTTTGTTATGTTACAGCCTAAGGCCTCATTCACACGAGGCGGACTCCGCTTCCACGGAGTCCGCCTCGGTCCGCCGGCTCAGCGGGAGATCTCTCCGTTGATCTCCGCTGAGCCGGCGGATGACAGGTCCCTCTCTGCTCACTGAGCGGGGAGGGGCTTGTCAGGCGCCACTGCTGCCTATGGAGGGATCGGATGAAAACGGACAACATGTCCGTTTTCATCAGATCTCACCCGATCCGATAGCGACGGATCCGGACGTAGGGCCATCCGTCTGCTTTTAGCGGATCGGACGGGGTCGGATGTCAGCGGACATGTCTCCGCTGACATCCGTCGCCCCATAGGCTAACATGGAGCTCCCGTTCAGGTCCGCCGTCAAAACTGACAGGTGGACCTGAACGGTCCGATCGTGTGAAAGGGGCTTTAATCCAGAATGGATTGAATTCATTATTTTCCTCAAAATTCTACAAACAATCCCCCATAATGACAATGTGAAAGAAGTTTGTTTGAAATCTTTGCAAAGTTATTAAAAATAAAAAACTAAAAAAATCCCATGTACATAAGTATTCACAGCCTTTGCTCAATACTTTGGTGAAGCACCTTTGGCCCCAATTACAGCCTCAAGTCTTTTTGAGTATGATGCTACAAGCTTGGCTCACTTATTTTTTGGGCAGTTTCTCCCATTCTTCTTGGCAGGACCTCTCAAGCTCCATCAGGTTGGATAGAGAGCGTCGGTGCACAGCCATTTTCCGATCTCTCCAGAGATGTTCAATTGAGTTCAAGTCTGGGCTCTGGCTGGGCCACTCAAGGACATTCACAGAGTTGTCCTGTAGCCACTCCTCTGTTATCTTGGCTGTGTGCTTAGGGTCGTTGTCTGGTTGGAAGATGAACCTTCGCCCCAGTCTCAGGTCCAGAGCGCTCTGGAGCAGGTTTTCATCAAGGATGTCTCTGTACATTGCTGCATTTCCCTCGATTCTGACTAGTCTCCCAGTTCCTGTTGCTGAAAAACATCCCCACAGCATGATGCTGCCACCACCATGCTTCACTGTAGGGATGGTTTTGGCCAGGTGATGAGCGATGCCTGGTTTCCTCCAGACATGACGCTTGCCGTTCCATCCAAAAAGTTCAATCTTTGTTTCCAGAGAATTTTGTTTCTTATGGTCTGAAAGTCCTTCAGGTGCCTTTTGGCAAACTCCAGGTGGGCTGTCATGTGTCTTTTACGGAGGAGTGGCTTCCATCTGGCCACTGTAGCATACAGGTCTGATTGGGGGAGTGCTGCAGAGATGGTTGTTCTTCTGGAAGGTTCTCCTCTCTCCACAGAGAAACACTGGAGCTCTGTCAGAGTGACCATTGGGTTCTTGGTCACCTTTCTCACTAAGGCCCTTCTCCCCCGAATGCTCAGTTTGGCCAGGCGGCCCGGTGGCTCCAAACTTCTACCATTTACAGATGATGGAGTCCACTATGCTCATTGGGACCTTCAATGCTGCAGAAACTTTTCTATACCCTTCCCCAGATCCGTGCCTCGATACAATCCTGTCTCAGAGGTCTACAGACAATTCCTTGGACTTTATGGTTTGGTTTGTGGTCTGACATGCACTGGTAACTGTGGGACATTATATAGACAGGTGTGTGCCTTTCATGTCCAATCAACTGAATTTATCACAGGTGGACTCCAATCAAGTTGTAGAAACATCTCAAGGATGATCAGTGGAAACAGGATGCAGCTGAGCTCCATTTTGAGTGTCATGGCAAAGGCTGTGAACACTTACGTACATGTGATTTGTTTCCTTTTTTATTTTTAATAAATTTGCAAAGATTTCAAACAAGCTTTTTTCACGTTGTCATTATGGGGTATTGTTTGTAGAACTTTGAGGAAAATAATGAATTTAATCCATTTTGCAATAAGGCTGTAACATAACAAAATGTGGAAAAAGTGAAGCGCCGTGAATACTTTACGGATGCACTGTATGCGCATTTTTATGCGCATTATGGTGTGAAGGACGCCTCAGATCTACCAACAACTTGTGCAGGTACCTGCATTGGATATAAATTGAATGAGGTCTTATAGTCTGGTCCTCATGTTACATTGTACAATCCCATTTAGATTTAACAAAACAAATCAGAATATAAATCAGAAAAAAACGTACTGCTAAAAGATCTAGTTTTGTCAAGTGAGAACCTGGATTACCCAGAACCCCCTGCATGAACACACCGCCAGTAGCAGAAGCATACTGTCTCTATACAGTACATACGCCAGGGCCTGGCTTCAACATCCACAGGGATCCCTTGTCCTAATTACAAATTATTAACTTCAATAAACCGCCGAAGACAGCTCCGACATGTCGTAAGTCATCCTTCATGGCCATCAAATTGCATGCAAATACGGCAACTTTTCCTATGTAAATGCCAGTGTGTAGAGTAATAAAACGCAGACCAATTATGTCGTCGTCTCTGTACAAAGTGAGCACACGTTTCATCTTTATAATATTTTTTTAATGGATGCATCTGAGTGACGGAAGTATCAACCTTTTTTCTTTAAAGAGAAAGGAAACAAGCGTGTCAATGAGAGATAAAATAGCCAATGCACTAACACTTTTCAAAAAATACACAGAACCATCTGCCACAATTTAACCACTTGCCCACTGGGCACCTTCATCCCCTTCCTGCCCAGGCCAGGTTTCAGCTTGCAGCGCTGCCGGACTTTGACAATTGCGCGGTCATGCAACACTTTTTCTTTGTTTCTGTTATAAAATTTTGCAAAGAAGTAATCTTTCTTGTTCACTGATGAGGTTGCACTGATAGGCTGCACTGATGGGGAGGCACTAATAATCGGGGCATTGATGATGAGTGCCCTGATTATCAGTGTAAATGTCCCCTGTCACAAGATAGCTGGTTAATCGGCTTTCCTTTCCTCACACAGTGACAGCGCAGAGGTAAGGAAATGGCGAAAACCGACATTTGTTTATATGTGAAGAGCTGTGATTGGACACAGTTGATCACATGGTGAAGGGCTGCTGTGATTGGCCCTTTATCTCGATCGGTGATCAGTTGTGTCGGCTAAAGCGGGGTCAGCAAGTGGGTAATTCTTCTATAAGGGACCCTTGTTAGGGGCAAAAGCCTGCAGGAACCCTGGTTGAGAAGGGTTGATCTAGAGGAACCTTAGTTGAGAAAGGCTGCTCTAGAGGAACCCTAGTAGAGTAAGGCTGCTCTAGAGGAACCCTAGTTGAGAAAGGCTGTTCTAGAGGAACCCTAGTTGAGAAAGGCTGCTCTAGAGGGACCCTAGTTGAGAAAGGCTGCTCTAGAGGGACCCTAGTTGAGAAAGGCTGCTCTAGAGGAACCCTAGTTGAGAAAGGCTGCTCTAGAGGAACCCTAGTTGAGAAAGGCTGCTCTAGAGGAACCCTAGTTGAGAAAGGCTGCTCTAGAGGAACCCTAGTTGAGAAAGGCTGCTCTAGAGGAACCCTAGTTGAGAAAGGCTGCTCTAGAGGAACCCTAGTTGAGAAAGGCTGCTCTAGAGGAACCCTAGTTGAGAAAGGCCACTCTAGAGGAACCATAGTTAAGAAAGGCTAAAGTAGAGGAACCCTAGTTAAGAAAGGCTGCTCTAGAGCAACTTTAAAGCTGGCTATACATGGATCGAAAATTCGTCTGTCTACCAATCGACTTCTGTGCAACCAGCCTGTAAGGTTTTCCTAGCTCGATCAGCGCTGCCGGGCTATAGTCGGTGGCGATGGTCAGTGTATTCTGATGGCAGGGAAGTCTCCCCACTGTCAGAATACAATACCGCAGCAGGGAGGATTCCCCCAACCACATCTAGTCTTTTTTTTTTTTTTTTTTTGCATCCAACCTGCTGGTTGAACAAAATAACTGACTAATGTATAGGCTGCTTTTGCTTCCACAGATTAAGGCTACCCTAGAGGAACCTTAGGGTTGCGCAAATCCCCGATTTAGAAAGCCTGACCTAGGTAATCACCTGTCTGCAGCTCCAGAACTTCTTTTTAATAGTACAAATTGTCTTTAAAAAATTATTTTGTTGCTGTTTTTAACCTGAACGCACACCTTACAATCAAGATTTGCACTTTGGAATCCTAATTGTAAAACTGGTTGCATTTAACATTTAGAGATATGTTGGAAAATAATTTTATAATAACCAAGCAGGCTGGCTGCAAGCTTTGTATGATGATTGGACTATTCAGTACCATACATCAGAATGCTGGATGTGGTATCTATACATGAAAATATAATAAAAACATAAAGAAGTGGATTTAAAGAACAGATTGCATTGTACGTGGCCAACTTCAGATATAATTTCTGATTGGATGAAATAGGTTCCTGTACAAACTTCCCTTGTGCTGCCCTCTGAATATATCTAAATCAACCTCGCAGAGTGTCTGTTCTTGAATCTGCAGCCTTCTACCGGGCTTCCAATGAGGTTTACTGCTAGAGGGAGAATCTTGGATCTGATTGGTTGCTCCAGGCCTCTTTGAAACAATTCTTTCCTCAGGCACATTGATAAATGAAGCTCATTATCTCTTTATCAATATATTTAACTACAATCCAGGTACACGAAGCAAAGTACGAGATAGTCTATAAAAGCCAACGCTGCTCTTGATTTCCAGGATTGCTAGCAGTAATTGTTGACACCTCTCCTGCAGAGTGATAACAAGCACCTCCGGTGGTTGGAGCTATAGTTGTTGATGAGGAGCGTTTCAAGCTCTTCGGAAAATCTCCCTTCAAACAGGCCTCATGCTTGTATCTTCTATGACCTAATGCTGACCACAAACATGCAAATCTCTAATGGCTCTCAACCAACTTTCCATTGTAAAAATGACCAAAAGCCACCCAGCACCATGAATCGTTGTGCTGTTCCAATACACACTGCTGGTGGTACGTTGTATTATAATAATATAAATAATTATAACTTAGAGCTTCCCAGTCAACTAAGCTCATGCGCCTGCTGATTGTAGAGATGTAGGTCTGACTCAGCAGGGGACATGTCGGACCTTGGAAGAGAGACCACAAAGAAAGCAAAATTTCCCACTCTGCAGCATGCTAGCAGGGGACAGGCTGCCCTACTAAAGATGTGGCTGCTTTCTAATGAAAACAACTTTAAAGGGCCCTCTCACGCCACAATGCTAGCGTTAGCGCAAGCATCTTATTATGCACCAACACGCGTTGTATCGTGTTGCATTTTGACATGTGATGTAACTTTTTCACTAAATAAAAATGTATGTTTCCCCTTCATGTGTGCCGCTGCGTTGCCCTGAGACACATTTACACATATTGCACTTGCGTTGCAGGGTACTCCACTGCACAAGTAGAGCATGCTGAACTTTTTTTTTAACGCAATGCAAGGATGGGAATGACCCCAATTAGTTTTTTTTTTCTTCTGCTATCTAGCTGGTTTAAGCTCCAAGTTCTATTGTGATGGCACTGGATTGCCTGAGGCCAATCACCAGCGCTGCCAGGTGGGAGTAAGATTAATGAGCGACATGAATCCCCATACCCAGATGTACTGGGTATTACTTTTGTGGCCAAATGTGGTGTCATGGAAGCAAAGGTGGGGAGGGGGTGGGAATGACCAGCTGGTGGGCTACCATTAACATTATCTATTGCCAAGTACTATTGCGATGGCACTGGATTTCCTGCAGCCAACCACCAGCGCTGCCAGGTGGTAGTAATATTATTGAGTGGCATGATTCCACCACACCCAGGCGTACTGGATATAACTTTTCTTTCCTTGTGGCCAAATGTGGTATCATGGAAGCAAAGACAGGGTAATAATAAGCAGCTGGGGAGCTACCATTAACATTATCCTATTACCAAGTACTATTGTGATGGCACTGGATTGCCTGCAGCCAACCACCAGCGCTGCCAGGTGGGAGTAAAATTATTGAGTGACATGATTCCCAATGCCCAGGCGTACTGGATATAACTTTTCTCTCCTTGTGGCCAAATGTGGTGTCATGGAAGCAAAGACAGGGAAAAAATGAGCGGCTGGTGGGCTACCATTAACATGACTGCTGAGGCGCAATGGGCCTAGGCACGAACCAACTGTCGACATAATGGAATTTCTGAGCTCAGGCCCAGCCCATCCCCCATAACTCTGACAAATCTTGAATGACCACTCACAAACTGCCTATGCCCAGCTCCTGGTCATGCCCCCATCAGTCAAGGCTCTCTTTCCCTATAGGGGCTCAAGAGGCCTTCATTATCTATTGCCAAGTACTACTGTGATGGCACTAGATTGCCTGCAGCCAACCACCAGCACTGCCAGGTGGGAGTAAAATTATTGAGCGACGCGATTCCCCATACCCAGACATACTGGATATTACTTTTCTCTCCTTGTGGCCAAATGTGGTGTCTTGGAAGCAAAGGGAGGGCAAAATGAGTGGCTGGTGGGCTACCATTAACATTATCCTATTGCCCAGTACTATTGTGATGGCACTGCATTGCCTGCAGCCAATCACCAGCGCTGCCAGGTAAGAGCAAGATTAATGAATGAAATCACTTCTTGTGGCCAAATGTAGTGTTATGTAAGCAAAGAGAAGGCAAAAATGACCAGCTGGTGGGTTAACTTTCATTTTAAGAGGCCAGCCCATTCAAAAATTAGATCTCAGTTATCCGTGGAGTCTTGTAGGCTACATGTCATGTCAGCCTTTTTTTTAATCTCTTAAGGAGTCCAGTTGAAGGCAAATTTCCTTCCACAGTTTCTCGTTTTGGAGTCTTTCAAAGCCCCCCTTTGGAGTTTTGGGTTCCCAGCACGTCCTCCTGCATTTTTCACAGTGCCAATGAAATCTCAAACAGTGGGGTTCCTCGTTATGGTAGGTGTGAAACACAAGCCCAGAGATCTCATGGCCTCAAGGAGTTTCAAGCAGAGATAGGGTAAGTGAAAGGATAAGGGTAAGCCATGGGGGGGGGGGGGTTCTGAGTGGAAGGAGCTGGCCAATCAAAAATCTCCATCTGGGGAGCTGGTTCTGAGGAGCTAGCAATCTACCAATGACTACAGACATATCTGTAAATCTGACTAATGACTGTGCAATGATCCCATGCAGCCATGGTGTACTGATGGATTGTCTGTGCTGCCAGAGCAACCAATCAGCTTCCAGCACAGGTTAGACAGGTTAGACAATGACGGGGAGACAACGCCCACTAAGATATTAGGCCTGCTTATATCAAAAGATATTTAAAATATTGCCAATGGAAAAGCCATTATTTATAATACAGGTAGATCTCTAGGGCCATCTACCAACAGATAGCGATGTGTAAAACAGATCTTCCGGTTGGAAGATCACCATACACATTACAATCTGAGCCTACTTTTTTGTTCAAACAATTTTAAATGTGGCAAAACTATGTAATATGAGGACCTACCTAAACTATCCAATAAATATGGATTCAATCAGTTGTTGGTAGATCTAAAGGTGATTGTACAGTATATTTGAATCATGTGTGTTGAGGTCTAGGCATACAATCTGACCGTACAATCTTTGTATGATCAACTTTAGATTTACCAACACCAAAAAACATGAAGAGATAACTAGACTATTCAATCAATTTGTATCCAACCAGACAAGCTATTGCCCTACCTAGCTGTTGGAAGAGCTAAGGGAGCATGTACAATCAGATTGTAACATAACGTGTGTGGTGAGCTTTACATAAATATCCAGGAGATACATAGAATGTGAAGAGATGCGAGAAAGGGGAGAAAGGGGAGAGAGAAAGGAGAGGGAGAGAGAGAGAAAGGGGAGAGGGGGAAGGAAGAGAGAGAGAAGGAGCGCGCGCGCCAGAGAGAGAGAGAAGGAGCGCGCGCGCCAGAGAGAGAGAGAAGGAGCGCGCGCGCCAGAGAGAGAGAGAAGGAGCGCGCGCGCCAGAGAGAGAGAGAAGGAGCGCGCGCGCCAGAGAGAGAGAGAAGGAGCGCGCGCGCCAGAGAGAGAGAGAAGGAGCGCGCGCACCAGGGAGAGAGAGAAGGAGCGCGCGCACCAGGGAGAGAGAGAAGGAGCGCGCGCACCAGGGAGAGAGAGAAGGAGCGCGCGCACCAGAGAGAGAAAAGGAAAAGGAGCGCGCAAGAGAAAGAAGAGGAGCCCGAGAGAGGAATGCGCAAGAGAGAGAGAAGCGCGCGCACAAGAGAGAGGAGCGTGCATGAGAGAGAGAAGGAGCGCGCGCACGAGAGAGAGGAGCGTGCATGAGAGAGAGAGAGAATGAGCGCATGCACGAGAGAGAGAGAAGGAGCGCGCACATGAGAGAGAGAAGGAGCGCACACATGAGAGAGAGAAGGAGCGCACACATGAGAGAGAGAGAGAGAGAGAGAAGGTGCGCAAGCATGAGAGAGAAGGAGCGTGCGCACGAGAGAGACGGAGCGTGCACACGAGAGAGAAAAGGAGCGTGCGCACGAGAGAGAAGGAGCACGCGCACGAGAGAGAGAGAAGGAGCACGCGCACGAGAGAGAGAGAAGGAGCACGCGCACGAGAGAGAGAGAAGGAGCACGCGCACGAGAGAGAGAGAAGGAGCACGCGCACGAGAGAGAGAAGGAGCGAAGGAGCGCGCGCACGAGAAAGAGAAGGAGTACGCTCACCAGAGAGAGAGAAGGAGCACGTGCATGAGAGAAGGAGCGCGCGCACGAGAGAGAGAAGGAGCGCGCGCACGAGAGAGAGAAGGAGCGCGCACACAAGAAAGAAGGAGCGCGCACACAAGAGAGAAGGAGCGCGCGCACAAGAGAGAAGGAGAGAGAGAAGGAGCGCGCAAGAGAGAGAGAAGGAGCGAGCAAGAGAGAGAGAAGGAGCGCGCACGAGAGAGAAGGAGAGAGAGAAGGAGCGCGCAAGAGAGAGAAGGAGTGAGCAAGAGAGAGAAGGAGCATACGCACAAGAGAGAGAAGGAGTGAGAGAGGGAAAGGGGGGAGAGAGAAATACATGCTAAAATGTATTTGGTCCTGCCAATAAAGCTTATTTAAATTGAATTGGGAGAAAGAGCATGAGCGAGAGAGGGGAGAGAGAGGAGGGTAAGAGAGAGGAGGAGGAGGAGAGAGGAGAGAGAGAGAGGAAAAGAGAAAGAGAGGAAGAGAGAGAAAGAAAGAGGAAGAGAGAAAAAAAGAGAGAGAGAGAGAGGAAGAGAGGGGGAGGGGAGAGAGAGAGAGAGGGGGAGGGGAGAGAGAGAGAGAGAGAGAGAGAGAGAGACACCCCAATGATGAAAATAGCTGCACAGTATGTGACACTGAGAGGGACATGAAAAACTGTGGACTTAAAAATCCTTTATACTGACTCTCCCCCCCCCCCCATACAAACTCAATTGCTTTGGCAATGCTAGAATGTATTTGGTCCTGCCAATAAAGCTTATTTGAATTTGAGATAAAAAGAGAGGGTAGAGAAAGATATCTAAAAGAGAGAGAAGGAAAGAAAGAAATGTGAGGCTGGTAAAATTCCTGAACAAGAGATAGAACAATGTCTCTCCATGTAAATACATTTTATACAATTAGACATACTGAGATGTAGATGTGTTTTCTACAAATAAATATCGCAGTATATAAACGCACATCTCTATGTATACACGGCGGTCACATATGTGATGGACACATATCACTCAGCACAGACCTCCAAAAATCTACATTTCAGAATCATGCAAACAGCCCTTGGCTTGCAAATCTTCCCCCATTCTCCCTGCATTTCCATCCATCTACAGACAGCAGCAGGCTGAGCATGCACGCCTTCAGTGAAGCAATTGAGGGCAGCTGTTTGCAATGCAGGGAAGGCAGCTAACATTACACTGCACAGCAATCCCTGCTCAATATAGATGGGGCCCCCTTTCCTCCTCCTCACCACAGTGGTAAGTAGCCCCTGTCTTTCCCATCATTGAGGTGCCCCCCATGTCCTCTCCACCATGGGGGTACCACCATGGTGTTGAGGAGATGGGGACACCTCTATGCTGAGGGGGTCAGCATAGAGGTGTCCCCATATCCTCAACACTATGGTGGTACCCCCAATTATCATAGAGGTGCCACCATCTACTCCCCACCATGGTGGTACCTGCTCTCCTGCCTATCGTGGTGGTACCCACCTCATCATAGAAGTGCCCCCATCTCCTCTCCACCATGGTGGTACACCCATCATCATAGAGGTGCCAACATCGACTTCCCACCATGGTGGTACCCCTTCTCCGGCCTATCAAGGTTACCCCATCTTCTCCCCACCGTGGTTACACACCCCTGAATCACAGTGGTGACTCATCTTCTCCCCACCATGGTGGTATCCCCCTCTCCTGCCCATCATGATGCCCCCATTTACTCCCCATCATGATGGTACTACCTCCTCTCCTACCCATCATGGTGCCCCCATCTCCTCCCCACCACGGTTGTACCCCCTTATCATAGCGGTGCCTCCATCTCCTGTCCACCATGGTGGTACCCCCTCATCATAGCAGTGTCTTCCATCTCCTCTCCACCATGATGGTACCCCTCTCATCTTAGTGGTGCCCCCATCACCTCCCCACCATGATGGTACCCCCTCATCATAATGGTGCCTCCATCTCCTCCCCATCATTGTGGTGCCCCCATCTCCTCCCCATCATTGTGGTGCCCCCATCTCCTCCCCACCATGGTGGTGCCCTCTTCTTCTCACCCTCTTTGCAGAGATGTTCTTCTTCATTCTACAAGCTGAGCTCCAGGCTGATGGTGGTGTCCAGGCTTTGCACAGACAGAGCTGCTTCCCCTCTGTGTGTCCCCAGGCTCTGCTGCTACTGCTGCTGCTTGTCCGCCTCCTGCAGATCTAGTTTCACTAAGTCCAGCCAAGCCTCTTTAACACAGAGACATGTCCACATACACTGACACACAGCCCCCTCTGCTTCCCTTCTCTGTTCAGTAGCTCCATCTATGGTGAGCTACTGTGATGTAAGATCAGAATACAGAGCACATTACATTGTAACACGTGAGGAGGCTTCCTCCTTTGTTTCTGATTATTCACCCCCCTTCCTCCTCCTCCTCCCTGTCTCTGGAATAGGAGGGGTGGTGGGGGGGTATAGACTGGAGGGGGGGGGGGGGGTGATTGTGTAATATACTGAGGCCCCCTCATGCTTGTAGACACCTATTCAGTCATCCCCATCACTATTGACCCCCCTTCTCCAGCCCCAGCGCCGCTGGCATACATTTATTTGTAACCCTTCTATAGCTGCGGAGGGCAGACCATTGCCATAGCTGCCAGCCGAGCCGGCGTTTTTAAGGTTGAGCATAGATTTCTGAGAGCCGAGCGTACGGTTTTATTACCATCCCTGGGACCAGCCGTGCTTTCAAGGGAAAAAAAATTTTCCTTGAAAAATTCATTTTAGGTAGATTTTTGATTGAAATCAACTGAGTGAAAAAAAGGGGGTGCAGAGGTATAGGGGTACCACTATGATGAGGTGGTACTGCCATGGCTGGGAGGAGATGAGGCACCACTATGATGAAGGGGTACTATCATGGTGGGGAAGAGGTGGAGGCACCCCTATGATGAGGGGTTACTACCATGAATGGGGGGTGATGAGGCACCGCTATGATCAGGGGGTACTACCATGGTGGGGACGAGATGGAGGCACCACTATGATGAGGGGTACTACGAGGGTGGGGAGGAGATGGGGCACCACTGTGATCAGGGGGGTACTACTGAGATGGGGAAGAGATGGAGGCACCACTATGATCAGGGAGCCCCATCATAATAGGGAGGAGATGGGGCACCACTGTGATGAAGGGGTACTATCATGGTGGTGGGGAGGTGGAGGCACCCCTATGATGAGGGGTTACTTCCAAGGTTGGGACGAGATGGGGCACTACTATGATCAGGGGATACTACCATGCTGGGGAAGAGATGGAGGCACCACTATGATGAGGGGGTACTACCAGGGTGGGGAGGAGATGGGTCACCACTATGATCAGGGGGGTACCACCAAGATGGGGAAGAGATGTAGGCACCACTATGATCAGGGGGGTATTACCAAGATGAAGAGATGGAGGCACCACTATGATCAGGTGGGACTACTATGGTTGGGAGGAAATGGGGCACCATTATGATGAAGGGGTACTATCATGGTGGGGAAGAGGTGGAGGCACCCCTGTGATGAGGTGGTACTACCATGGTTGGGAGGAAATGGGGCACCATTATGATGAAGGGGTACTATCATGGTGGGGAAGAGGTGGAGGCACCCCTGTGATGAGGTGTTTCTACCATGGTTGGGATGAGATGGGGCACCACTATGATGAGGGGGTACTACTATGATGGGGAAGAGATGGAGGCACCATTAGGATGTGGGGGGCTATCAGTGTGGGGAAGAGATGGAGGTATCTCTATAATCAGGGGGTGCTACCGTGCTGGGGAGGTTATGGAGGCAATGATGAGGGGGGTACTACCATGGTTGGGAAGAGATGGGGAACCACTATGATGGTGGGGTACTCAAATGGTGGGGAGGAGATGGGGTACTTTTATGATGAGGGTGTACAACCATGATGGGTAGGAGAGAAAGTACATCATGGTAGAGAGGAGATGGGGGCATCATGATGAGCAGGAGGGTTGTATACCACCATGGTGGGGAGAAAATGGGGCACCAATGTGGATAAGGGGTGTAAAACCATGGTGGGGAGAAGATGAGGGGACCATGATAGGATGGAGAGGGTACCACCATGGTGGAGAGGAGATGAGGGAACCACTGTGATCAGGGGGTACTACCATGATGGGGAAGAGATGGAGGCACCACTATGATGAGGGGGTACTACCAGGGTAGGTAGGAGATGGAGGCACCACTATGATGAGGGGGTACTACCATGATGGGGAAAAGATGGGGCACCATTATGATGAGGGGGTACTACCATGATGGGGAGTAGATGGGGCACCACTATGATGAGGGGGTATTACCTTGATGGGGAAGAGGTGGAGGCACCATTAGGATGAGGGGGTGCTACCATGGTGGCGAAAGAGATTGAGGCATCACTATGATGATGGAGTACTACCATGGTGGGGAGGAGATGGGGTACCTATGTAATGAGGGGGTACTACCATGATGGGAAAGAAATGGAGGTACCACTGTTATGAGGGGGTACTACCATGATGGGGAAGAGATTGAGGCATCACTATGATGATGGAGTACTACCATGGTGGGGAGGAGATGGGGTACCTATGTAATGAGGGGGTACTACCATGATGGGAAAGAAATGGAGGTACCACTGTTATGAGGGGGTACTACTATAATGGGGAGGAGATTGAGGCATCACTATGATGAGGGAGATACCACCATGGTGGGGAGGAGATGGGGTACCTATGTAATGAGGGGGTACTACCATGATGGGAAAGAAATGGAGGTACCACTGTTATGAGGGGGTACTACCATGATGGGGAAGAGATTGAGGCATCACTATGATGATGGAGTACCACCATGGTGGGGAGGAAATGGGGTACCTCTGTAATGAGGGGGTACTACTATGATGGGGAAGAGATTGAGGCATCACTATGATGAGGGAGATACCACCATGGTGGGGAGGAGATGGGGGCACCATGATAGACAGATTGTTATTTTCGGGAGTCATTGGGTAACCTTGAAGGCCAGTAGAAGTAGAAGGGCTGTCAGCTATCCAGGACCAATCTGACCATCCTTTGTTACCAGCTTAGCATTTCCAATAATTAAATGTTTGGATGAGGACAAAGATGACCACACACTATACAATCTCCTTTAAATCTACCATCGTCTATGTAGTACAAGGGCTTGTCTGGATACAAAGTGAAAGGGTTGTTTAGATTTGTCCTCATATTACATAGTTGTGGTAAATCTAAAGCTCACCACAGGTTGCAATCCTTTAGCTCTACCAATAAGTAAGGAGTACAAGGGCCCAACTGATTGGATACAAATTGATTGGATGGTTCAGGTAAGTCCTCATATTGCATTTTTTTTGTTTTGTTAGAGCTAAAGTTGATTGTATGGTCAGATTGTAGCATGTATGGTAAGCCTGAAGGTGGACCATACACAATACAATCTACTTTAGATCTACCATCAACTATGTAATATGTGGACAGACCTAAACATTCCATTCAGTTTATTCCAAATCAGTGAGGCTCTTGCACTACATAGTTGATGGTCAATCCAGAGGAGATTGTACAACCAGATTGTATAGTGTGTGGCCATAGTAAAAAAAAAAGAAACCGAAACATGGAGGCGGCTGTGACCTGGTGGGCGGCTGTCATTGTCATCCTCTGCTCTCAGTACTTTGACATACTGAGATGGAATCGGTGGGCAAGTATGGAGTTGTTCCGCGTGGGGGAGACTCCAAGACCTGAATCCAGAGGATGGACATGATGGCCGGGCAACCCGCATTTCCAGAAGGAAGTCAGCCCTGGCAAGCCCCTCCCACCTCAATCCATAGAGCCGGGATTTGTGTCTCTGGAAGGATCTTTCGGGCAGGTTTTTATTGTCATGTCTGGGACTTGGCGGACATTCCTGATTGGTCAGTAGAGAAGGGGGAGGAGCAGAGAAGACAACCATACTGAAGGGGACAGATGTTAGAACCTACGTTCCAACCCCATAGACAGGAGATCTGATCTGACCCAATCCGGCATCTCATGTCTATGGGCATTAGTCTCCTACTGACTACTATCAGAGATCCGCACATCAGAGTCTACATCAGAGCCCCCCCCCCCCCCCTTACACCAGGGCCTACATTGGAGTCCCCTTTACATAAAAGTCTACATCAGAGTCCCCTTTACATCAGAGTCTACATCAGAGTCCCTTTTACATCAGAGTCTACATCAGAGTCCCCCTAAACCATAGTCTACATCAGAGTCTCCTTTACATAAAAGTCTACATCAAAGTCCCCTTTACATCAGAGTCTACATCAGAGTCCCCCTACACCATAGTCTACATCAGAGTCCCCTTACATCAGAGTCTACATCAGAGTCCCCCTACACCATAGTCTACATCAGAGTCCCCTTTACATCAGAGTCTACATCAGAGTCCCCCTACACCATAGTCTACATCAGAGTCCCCTTTACATCAGAGTCTACATCAGAGCCCCCTCCCTTACACTATAGTCTACATCAGAGTCCCCTTTACATAAAAGTCTACATCAGAGTTCCCTTTAAATCAGAGTCTACATCAACGTCCCCCCCCCCCCTTACACCAGAGTCTACATATGAGTTTCCTTTACATCTGAATCCACATCAGAGCCCCCCCCCCCCCTTTACATAAGTGTCCATATCAAAGTTCCCTTTACATCAGAGTCACCATTACATCAGGGTCCCTACCAGAGTCCCTGCTTCCATCAGGGCCCCATCAGAGTCCCCTTTACACCAGAGTCTACATCATAGCCCCCCTTACATCAGAGACCCCATCAGGGTCCTTTCTTACATCAGAGTCCCCATCACAGCCCCATTATATCAGAGTCCCCTTTACATCACAATCTACATCAGAGTTCCCCCCTTACATCAGAGCTTACATCAGAGTCCCCTTTAGACCAGAGTCTACATCAGTGTCCCTTCTTACATCAGAGTCCCCCTTACACCAGAGTCCATTTTTCATCAGACCCTACATCAAAGTCCCCCCTTACATCAGAGTCACCCTTATATTAGAGTCAACAGCAGAGTCCCTCCTTACGTTAGGATCCATAACAGACTCCCCTTAGATTAGGGTTCCCTTTACATCAAGATCACCATCTACTTCCTTCCGTGAGATGCTGGCTCTTAGATGACACAGACATGTAAATCCTAATGCCTGTTCAGTTCTTGGCTGTGTCCACAAATGTTTGACACAGATCTGCCCCTTGCTGAAGCCTCTCGTCTTGTGACAGCAAAAGTTACAATGTACAGTCTGAGTGATCCCTGTGGGGTTGAAGACTGGAGAAATGCCCCCTCCTGCCTGTGAGCAGTTTGATGACATCATCTAAGAATAGGCAAAGTCTGACACAGACCAGCCCCCGCTGCAGCCTCTCACCTTGTGATTTGCTACAAAGGTACAATGTACAGCCTGAGTGATCACTGGGGGGGGGGGGGGGAGAGGAGTGATCACATGGTTACGAAGTGCACTTTCGCTTCCCGTCTTTCAGAACGCCTAAAAAGGGCCAGCGCCAAGGGGGTTAAAAAAATACATGGCGCATTTCCTTTCTCAATCTCTCGCCATCACCCCTTAGAGAACTTAAAAAATATCTGCATGAGTCACATCTGACAGTCTATGCAGACACCAGATAATTCCGAGAGATAGCCTCCTCCAGCACACAGCAGGTTGAATTGCCATTTTCATTTGCAAACCATTGAAGACATCTGAGGAGACGTATTATCCAGACCGGTTGGTCATCAAGCTTTTTTGACTTGTATGTTGTATGTCCTTTCAAGTCAACAACTTGTGGTAAGCCTCTCGATGCCTTCGGTGACGGCTCTTGAATCACCACCAGTTCTTCTGCTCACCTTTGTTGTTTCCGCACTTCCACTTACCTGCCTGACTCAGTCCATCCCTTTATTGTAACGTTTTGGGTGGACTTCGGTCCTCCGCCTTTGGTAAGTCTCCATAGACCCTTGGTGGCGGCCTTTTTCACTTTTCTGTACCATTTCTGCAATCAACATTGGTGGACTTTCTTTAGAAGAATTCTTAATGGTGTCAATTCCATTTGGACTTTTTTTTGACTTTATTTTTATTCCTTAAAAATCATTTTTTCCAACGTATTATTTATTTTGTTACACAATGTCATATATTTGGTTCACAGTATATCACTTTGTTTAACTTTTAACTCTATAGGGTGCATCGTAGTTTGTTACAGTGGCTTGCGAAAGTATTCGGCCCCCTTGAACTTTTCAACCTTTTGCCACATTTCAGGCTTCAAACATAAAGATATAAAATTTTTATTTTTTGTGAAGAATCACCAACAAGTGGGACACAATTGTGAAGTGGAACGAAATCTTTTGGATTTTTGAAACTTTTTTAAGTAATAAAAAAAATGAAAAGTGGGGCGTGCAAAATTATTCGGCCCCCTTGTGTTAATACTTTGTAGAGCCACCTTTTGCTGCGATTACAGCTGCAAGTCGCTTGGGGTATGTCTCTATCAGTTTTGCACATCGAGAGACTGAAATTCTTGCCCATTCTTCCTTGCAAAACAGCTCGAGCTCAGTGAGGTTGGATGGAGAGCGTTTGTGAACAGCAGTTTTCAGCTCTTTCCACAGATTCTCGATTGGATTCAGGTCTGGACTTTGACTTGGCCATTCTAACACCTGGATACGTTTATTTGTGAACCATTCCTTTGTAGATTTTGCTGTATGTTTGGGATCATTGTCTTGTTGGAAGATAAATCTCCGTCCCAGTTTCAGGTCTTTTGCAGACTCCAACAGGTTTTCATCCAGAATGGTCCTGTATTTGGCTGCATCCATCTTCCCCTCAATTTTAACCATCTTCCCTGTCCCTGCTGAAGAAAAGCAGGCCCAAACCATGATGCTGCCACCACCATGTTTGACAGTGGGGATGGTGTGTTGAGTGTGATGAGCTGTGTTGCTTTTACGCCAAACATATCGTTTTGCATTGTGGCCAAAAAGTTGGATTTTGGTTTCATCGGACCAGAGCACCTTCTTCCACATGTTTGGTGTGTCTCCCAGGTGGCTTGTGGCAAACTTTAGACGAGACTTTTTATGGATATCTTTGAGAAATGGCTTTCTTCTTGCCACTCTTCCATAAAGGGCAGATTTGTGCAGTGTACGACTGATTGTTGTCCTATGGACAGACTCTCCCACCTCAGCTGTAGTTCTCTGCAGTTCATACAGAGTGATCATGGGCCTCTTGGCTGCATCTCTGATCAGTCTTCTCCTTGTCTGAGCTGAAAGTTTAGAGGGACAGCCAGGTCTTGGTAGATTTGCAGTGGTCCGATACTCCTTCCATTTCAAAATGATCGCTTGCACAGTGCTCCTTGGGATGTTTAAAGCTTGGAAAATCTTTTGTATCCAAATCCGGCTTTAAACTTCTCCACAACAGTATTACGGACCTGCCTGGTGTGTTCCTTGGTCTTCATGATGCTCTCTGCGCTTTCAACAGAACCCTGAGACTATCACAGAGCAGGTGCATTTATACAGAGACTTGATTACACACAGGTGGATTCTATTTATCACCATCAGTCATTTAGGACAACATTGGATCATTCAGAGATCCTCGCTGAACTTCTGGAGTGAGTTTTCTGCACTGAAAGTAAAGGGGCCGAATAATTTTGCACGCACCACTTTTCAGTTTTTTATTTGCTAAAAAAGTTTAAAATATCCAATAGATTTCATTCCACTTCACAATTGTGTCCCACTTGTTGGTGATTCTTCACAAAAAATTAAAATTTAAAATTAAAATCTTTATGTTTGAAGCCTGAAATGTGGCAAAAGGTTGAAAAGTTCAAGGGGGCCGAATACTTTTGCAAGGCACTGTATATTAGTTTATTATACACTTCATATTGTTTTATTTATTTATCAGGATTTTTTTGGGGGTTTATAGCGCTACACTTTTTTGTATATTGTTTTAAACCTGGGTCTATAGGTGTGTTGGCTGCTATTTACTTCCATCCTCTAGCGCAGCGCTGTATTTATATTATTTTTAGCATTTCCAAAAACTGACACTGTTACTGTGCAGTGTACATCAGAGTCCTGAGTCATTTTCTCATGGACAAAGGAAGAAAAACAAATGTCCCCCCCCCCCCCACCGGGATCCAGTAATAAGGTGGTCTTCTGCTAAGCTAGGCGTGGGAAAACTGTGCAGCAGGAAAGGTCAGACGTCAACAGCATCAGTTCTAAAGAGAGATTCCCATCTGACCGTCCAATCAGAACGCAGGACTGTCTGGAGTATCAGCACCGAACGTCACTGCAAATCTAGAGGGGCGCAATACTTCCCCCTATACAACCCATATACATTCCCCTATACGTCTCCCTATACATCCCCATATACATCCCCCTATACATCTGCAACATACATCCCCCTATACATCCCCCTATACATCCCCATATACATCTGCAACATACATCCCCCTATACATCCCCCTATACATCCCCATATACATCTGCATCATACATCACCCTATACATCCCCCTATACATCCCATATACATTCCCCTATACATTCCCCTATACATCTCTCTATACATCCCCATGTACATCTGCATCATACATCCCCCTATACATCTGCATCATACATCCCCCTATACATCTGCATCATACATCCCCCTATACATCTGCATCATACATCCACCAGTGACTCACTCCTCCCTATAATGAGGAGCACACAGGGGGGGTGGATGGTGTTCTCAGAGGTGTTACTGTGAAAGTGTTGTGCATTTTCCAGCAGCATACATTCTATTATCATATTAATGATTATTATTTTAAATATTACTACTGCTATTTTTATTGTTATATGTGCTACAATTATTATTACTATTATTTTTTTTATTAATATAATTGCTACTATTATTATTGTTATTATTATTTTTTACGATTTTTATGACTATATTTACTACTATTATTATTACTCCTACTATTATTATTTTGCTGCCAGAACTGTGTTGGTGTTTTTTTTATTATTATATTTACTATTATTACTACTATTTTTACTATTCAATTTTAATATAAAATATTTATTAAATGTATTAATATTGCTACTATTTTACTATTATATTCATTATTATAGTTAATATTACTACTATAGTTATTAATATTATTACTATTTTTATTATTTAAAACATTTTATATATATTTACATTATTTAAATATTTACTATTATTACCACAATTATTATTATTATATTTACTATTATTATTATTATTATTACTACTACTACTATTTTTATTATTATATTTGCTACTATTAATATTACTATTTTTTATTAATATATTTGCTACTATTACTATTATAATTACTACTACTATATTTATTATTATCACTACTATTTTTACTATTATATTTATTATTACTAATTACCACAATTTTTGTTATTATATTTACTTTTATTATTACGACTATTATTACTACTACTACTATTATATTTGCTACAATTATTATAACTACTATTTTTATTAATATAGTTGCTACTATTACTGTTATTATTACTACTATTTTTACTATATTTTACAATAGAATATCTATTAAATGTATTAATATTGCTACTATTTTTATTAATATATTTATTATTAGTAGTAGTAGTATTATTTCTACTATTTTACTAATATATATATATATATATATATATATATATATATATATATATATATATATATATATATATATATATATATATATATATATATATATATATATATATTATAGTTATCATTACTACTATAGTTATTATTATTATTATTATTACTATTTTTATTATTTAAAACATTTTTTATATATTTTTACATTATTTAAATATTTACTATTATAATTACCACAATTTGTATTATTATATTTACTAATATTATTATTATTACTACTACTACTATTTTTATTATTATATTTGCTACTATTAATATTACTATTTTTTATTATTATATTTGCTACTATTACTATTATTATTATTACTACTACTATATTTATTATTATCACTACTATTTTTACCATTATATTTATTATTTCTAATTACCACAATTTTTGTTATTATATTTACTATTATTATTACCACTATTACTACTACTACTAATATATTTGCTACAATTATTATAACTACTATTTTTATTAATATATTTGCTACTATTACTATTATTATTAATACTACTATATTTATTATTATTAGCAATATTACTACTATTTTTACTATTATATTTACGATTATTGTTATTTCTACTATAATTTTTCTTACTATTATTTTAATTATTATATTTACTAATATTATTATTATTACTACTGTTATTATTAATATTACTACTATTTGTATTATTATATTTGCTACTATTATTATAACTACTATTTTTATTAATATATTTTCTACTTTTACTATTATTATTACTACTATATTTATTATCACTACTATTTGTTAATACTTTTAATATTTTTACTACTATTTTTACTATTATAGTTATTATTTTTACTATATTTATTATTACTATGATTTTTATTATTATATTTACTATTATAATTACCAAAATTTTAATTATTATATTTACTATTATTATTACTACTACTATTAGCAATATTACTACTATAGTTCTTCTTCTTATTATTTTAATTATTATATTTACTAATATTATTATTATTACTATTTTTATTATTATATTTGCTACTATTACTATTATTATTACTAAAACTATATTTATTATTATCACTACTATTAATATTATTACTACTATTTTTACTATTATTAGAGCCCCCCTTACTTATCAATCCAAGCATCCATAAATAGGATAAATCCAATAGATCCAATAAATCCAATAGGAATTCATGATATGTAAAGGAAAAAGAGCTTCCAATAGTGCAATAACATCAAGAAACGCAATTTAATAAAACAACAGAGGCCTGTAATACACTTACAAGAAGGCAAAATAAAAAGCGCATTGGTATGGTAAACAGATGCCAAGCATATCCCAGTCATGGCGGACATAAGGATGGGCACTGTACCTCACCCATCTAACAAGCCAGTACACACAGAGCGTCACTTCAGGTTGCCGTACAGCCAAGTACCGACGCGTTTCGTCATTACGACTTCATCCTGGAAATAAATGATGTTTTCTTGACGTTATTGCACTATTTGGAGTTCTTTTTCCTTGACATATTATGGATTCCTATTGGTCTACAGATGCTTGGATTGATTGATGGGATATCCACAACCCTGAGGGGTAGAATGCTCTTTTTGCCGAACATGAGAGTGTGAGGCAAATATTGTACAACCAATTGGGGAAGTGGAGACACGTTTTCTATCACATGGTGTGGTGTCAAGTCACTTAATCAACTGACCTTTATCAAGGATTATTTATCCATTATTGGACATCATTTATTATATGGACTATTTCTTTTTATGTTCATTTTTCATGCACGACTATTCACTGGGTGTGTAATATATATGTGTATTGTTCACACTATTGTGTGTTCAGTGCCACTATTTACCTTGAGGTTATATTTGGTGGATTTTTGTTTATTGTTGGGGTTTTATTATTATATTTATTATTATGATTATTTTTCTGCCAGTTTTTTTTTTTTGCATTCTTGTTTTGCCATTTTCTTTTTTTTTTTTTTGGACACAGCTTTAAAAAATAATTTTAGGTCTAAAATATACATAAAACCCCCAAACCTTATATATTTTTTTAGAAAGCAGAGACTCTGGAGGATAAAAATTTAGTAGCTCCAATTTTTTTTATACCATACGATATTAGTGCAATGGTTTTTTAAACTCAAAATTCCAGTAAAAAACACTCTAAAGACGCAATATTTTACTTAAAGTGGTGTTCCGGCCAAAATTATACTTTTTAAATAAAAATACCCCTATAATACACAAGCTTAATGTATTCTAGTAAAGTTAGTCTGTAAACTAAGGTCTGTTTTGTTAGTTTATAGCAGTAGTTAGTTATTTTATAAACTTACAGCAGGCCGTGGCCATCTTAAGTGTGGGCATCTGAAGCCAGACTGTATTTTTTCCTGGATCTCATCCTTGCAGATCTCGCACATGCTCAGTGCAGCACAAGCAGTGTAATAGGTTTCAGGTCAGGTTTCCATAGCAATGGCAGTGTCAGAGGAAGTTGCCCCCCCTTCCCAGAAGGCATTGCAAACAGGAAATGATGCGATGGGCCGCGGCCAGGAAGGAGGAAGTGAAAAATGAATACAGCAGATATACAGTAGGTGCTGAGAAAATTTGTTTACAGTGCACAGTTTAGTGAGGGATGCTGAAGAGTTGTAAAAGTGGGTGGAACTCCACTTTAATGTTAAACTATATAAGATGAGGTTGTGACGATTAAATAGACACCCAACATGCCAAGCCTTAAAATTGTGTACAACAAACTTTGGTACCCCAAAATTTCCATAGGCGACTCTTAGGGCTCCTATAGGTCATCAGTTTAGATTACCTGCCATGAATGTCCTTGTTCAGGCACGGTCGTTGGGTGACAATGCTCTGTCCCTGTCTACCAGTTTTGCTCCTGGATGGAGACTACACTACAAAGGGTGTATTTATAAAAAAATAAAAAAAAAAATAAAAAAAATATGTAGAGCTGCATGTACATTCATTTTCTGCGAATGAGAGCAAAAACAAACTTTATTAGGCTATTTTCTCTCGGGGTCAAATGTGTAAATCAGGAAACTATCACATTATGGCCACTAGATGGAGCTGGTAATCATAGGCCTGTCATCATCATCACAGGATCATTACCTCCATCTAGTGGCCATAATGTGGTATTTTCCTTATTTTCTCAATCCTGTATGAATGAAAAACATTAAACTTAGGGACATAGGTGTGCGCAGCCTATTGCATTAGGGTGTGCACCCCAAAGCTCCAACACATATGAGTTTGACATGTTTACCGGCCTCTTCCCCGCTCTCCATCCTGAAACAATGGGGGGGGGGGAAGGGGGAGCAAGGGAGCACATGGGGGATCCGGGCAACAGAAGGAAGAGGAACAGGGAAAGGAGGGGTGGTGATCCTCAGCTGAATGTTGACAAAAGGGAGAGGAGGAGAAGCCTACTTTCAGCTGCTGCAGGAGGAAAATACAGATCAGTTCCACTAAATTCCACCCCGCCACCTCTCCTCTCCAGGTTCTGAGGGTCGGCAAGAAAGGATTGCGATTTACCTATCAGCTGCCCACCATTGACAGGTTGCCAACCCCAGGATTAGGGTGTGCCCAGGCACACCTGGCACACCCCTTGCGCACGCCTATGCTTAGGGAGAGAATAGCCTAATAACATTCATTTCTGCCCCCATTTTTACAGAACAAATTTACACGCAGCTTCACTGGACAAACAGCTCTGCAACTTTTGTATAAATACACCCCTTAGTGTCTGTTTTATCACACATCACAACAGGTGTACAGACCCTGGGAACTCAGCACAGAGATGGTGGGAACACCTCATAATGGGCACAGCAGGTGTACAGACCTTGAAACTCAGCACAGAGATGGTGGGAACACCTCATAATGGGCACAGCAGGTGTACAGACCTGGAAACTCAGCACAGGGATGATGGGAACCCCTCATAATGGGCACAGCAGGTGTACGGACCTGGAAACTCAGCACAGGGATGGTGGGAACTCCTCATAATGGGCACAGCAGGTGTACAGACCTGGGAACTCAGCACAGGGATAGTGGGAACCCCTCATAATGGGCACAGCAGGTGTACAGACCTGGAAACTCAGCACAGAGATGGTGGGAACACCTCATAATGGGCACAGCAGGTGTACAGACCTGGAAACTCAGCACAGGGATGATGGGAACCCCTCATAATGGGCACAGCAGGTGTACGGACCTGGAAACTCAGCACAGGGATGGTGGGAACTCCTCATAATGGGCACAGCAGGTGTACAGACCCGGGAACTCAGCACAGGGATGGTGGGAACCCCTCATAATGGGCACAGCAGGTGTACAGACCTTGAAACTCAGCACAGGGATGATGGGAACCCCTCATAATGGGCACAGCAGGTGTACGGACCTGGAAACTCAGCACAGGGATGGTGGGAACTCCTCATAATGGGCACAGCAGGTGTACAGACCTGGGAACTCAGCACAGGGATGGTGGGAACCCCTCATAATGGGCACAGCAGGTGTACAGACCTGGAAACTCAGCACAGGGATGATGGGAACCCCTCATAATGGGCACAGCAGGTGTACGGACCTGGAAACTCAGCACAGGGATGGTGGGAACTCCTCATAATGGGCACAGCAGGTGTACAGACCTGGGAACTCAGCACAGGGATGGTGGGAACCCCTCATAATGGGCACAGCAGGTGTACGGACCTGGAAACTCAGCAGAAGGATGGTGGGAACCCCTCATAATGGGCACAGCAGGTGTACAGACCCGGGAACTCAGCACAGGGATGGTGGGAACCCCTCATAATGGGCACAGCAGGTGTACAGACCTGGAAACTCAGCACAGGGATGATGGGAACCCCTCATAATGGGCACAGCAGGTGTACGGACCTGGAAACTCAGCACAGGGATGGTGGGAACTCCTCATAATGGGCACAGCAGGTGTACAGACCTGGGAACTCAGCACAGGGATGGTGGGAACCCCTCATAATGGGCACAGCAGGTGTACAGACCTGGAAACTCAGCACAGGGATGATGGGAACCCCTCATAATGGGCACAGCAGGTGTACGGACCTGGAAACTCAGCACAGGGATGGTGGGAACTCCTCATAATGGGCACAGCAGGTGTACAGACCTGGGAACTCAGCACAGGGATGGTGGGAACCCCTCATAATGGGCACAGCAGGTGTACGGACCTGGAAACTCAGCAGAAGGATGGTGGGAACCCCTCATAATGGGCACAGCAGGTGTACGGACCTGGAAACTCAGCACAGGGATGGTGGGAATCCCTCATAATGGGCACAGCAGGTGTATAGACCCGGGAACTCAGTACAGGGATGGTGGGAACCCCTCATAATGGGCACAGCGGGTGTACAGACCCAGGAACTCAGCACAGAGATGGTGGGAACCCCTCATAATGGGCACAGCAGGTGTACAGACCCTGGAAACCCAGCACAGGGATGGCGGGAACCCCTCATAATGGGCACAGCAGGTGTACGGACCTGGAAACTCAGCACAGGGATGGTGGGAACTTCTCATATTGGGCACAGCAGGTAGAAGAGACTGTCAGATGGTTTAACGCTCTGTCCTCCACAGAACATTGAAATGTCATTATTGCGTAGACTGACCCTCTGATAAGTGATATTTACTCACATAAACTCCGGCATACTTTAGCTTTAAACATGTTCCTATTCCTCAGCTCAAAAAGTCCCCAGATGCAAAGCTACAGACTCCTGTAACCCCGCCCACTTCCCCTCTGCAGGTTTGTTTGTAAACAGTTCAGACTCTCGGTCCACATGTGAACAAACACTTTTATTATTTATGTACAGTGGGAATGACCAGACAAAACAATCCATGTAAATAACAATAACAACAACAACAAAAAGCAGTCAATAGCAAGTCACCCACTCCCCTAACTCAGTGGGACAGTTCCTTTAAGTGGCTACTGATGGGGAACTCCTCTCACTACACCCTGGAGCTTTTCTCCTGCTGTCCTGGAAGATAATAGACCCTGGGAATGTGGACTCTCCATTCTGCCGAGTTTTGTTAGAGAACAATGACGGGAGCGGGTTGTTGGTTTGTTGGTTTGCCGTCTGTACAGGCGTCACCCAGCAGAGGATTTTTTTTTTAGTATGAAGTCATTGGACGGCGGCTTCGTATGTGTCACAGACAGTCCACTGATCAATCATCATATCATATCACTATTTATAAATACTCTTATACTTCTTTATACTATTTCTGTATTATCAAATACATGGTGGACTGACGACAGCAACTCAAAAGCATCGGCCAGCATGTAAGAGGGGCTTTGTAATAGGCTTGCAATGGTACAAGTCCCTGTCCCTCTCCTACCTTTGCTAGAACACTATCCCACCTGCTGAGGCCAAATCCTCCGCTATATTGTGCCAGAGGCCTTCACACAACATTCCTGGCCATTGACCTTTATATCCCAAGGAAGGAATATCCACACATGAATAGGGTTGCTGCACTTTACTAATGGTGCAGAATGGGAATGGCATAACAGTCACCTCACATTGACATACATTCTGGAGTCACTTGTGTGACTCCAGTATGTAGGGTCTGTGTGGACTCTGGGGAGTAAAACACCCCACACATCTCCCAACTGGCCTAGGGCTCTTCCCAAACTGGCTTATAACTGGGCACTGACTCACCCATTACATCACTACAGGAGGGCACCAACTAAAAGGGGCCTAGCACCTGATGACACTGTCCTCTGTAGCCAGACACTATTCTGGAACAGGGGCGGCCCGTGCATTGCGGTGCACGGGCGCCGCCTCCCTGTCCATGCGCCCGGCTCCTTTCAGGACGCCAGACGCAGGGACTTCTATGGCAACGTGGGAGGAGGTGTTTTTTTTTTTTTTAAGCACCTGATTAGAGCCTGAAGCTCTAATAGGCTTCGGGGCGCAGAGAGGGCCCTGATCCCACCCTGTTGCGTGACCATAGCGAATTAATTTTTTTCTATTTTTACACCACAGTGCCCCCCCGCCAATCAGGAAGCAGGTCAGTGAGACCTGTTTCCCGACTGGCCAAACTTTGGCGGAAGAGACACACAGGGGAGGAAGCTGGAGGATCGGACTCCTCTGCTACTGCTGCCCACACAGGAGACACAGGAGCGGAGAGGACCCAACAGACCGGTAAGAGCTGGACCTCCCGGTGGGCTGCGTGCCCCGCGGAATGGAGGAGGAGACACACGGGAACCATGGAGGATGCAGGAGCCGTCGCCTGCCCATCCCACAGCTCGCTGCCGTCACCCGGATGGGGTAATGGCTGGTCCGATGGCGGGCAAGCGGGGGGGTCACAGAGGCTGCATATGATGGGCACAGAGGTTGTATATGATGGGCACAATGGCTGCATATGATGGGCACAGAGGTTGTATATGATGGGCACAATGGCTGCATATGATGGGCACAGAGGTTGCATATGATGGGCACAATGGCTGCATATGATGGGCACAGAGGTTGCATATGATGGGCACAATGGCTGCATATGATGGGCACAGAGGCTGCATATGATGGGCACAGAGGTTGCATATGATGGGCACAATGGCTGCATATGATGGGCACAATGGCTGCATATGATGGGCACAGAGGTTGCATATGATGGGCACAATGGCTGCATATGATGGGCACAATGGCTGCATATGATGGGCACAGTGGCTGCAATTGATGGGGTTTTTTTCAGTGATTTTCAGTTTGTTTGCGCCCCCCAAAAATTTTGAGTACCAGCCGTCCCTGTTCTGGAATAGGGTCATCTAGTGGCAGCCTAACTAACTGCACCTGCCTACAAGCAATTACTATAAAGTATTGGGACGCCTACACACACATGAACTTAAATGGCATCCCAGTCTTAGTCCGTAGGGTTCAATATTGAGTTGGCCCACCCTTTGCAGCTATAACAGCTTCAACTCTTCTGGGAAGGTTGTCTACAAGGTTTAGGAGTGTGTCTATGGGAATGTTTGACCATTCTTCCAGATGTACATTCGTGAGGTCAGGCACTGATGTTGGATGAGAAGGCCAGGCTGGCAGTCTCTAATCCATCTCAAAGATGTCCTATCAAGTTGAGGTCAGGACTCTGTGCAGGCCAGTCAAGTTCCTCCACCCCAAACTCGCTCATCCATGTCTTTATGGACCTTGCTTTGTGCACTGGTCCAAATCATTTGGTGAAGGGAGGTTTATGGTGTGGGGTTGTTTTTCAGGGGTTGGGCTTGGCCCCTTAGTTCCAGTGAAGGGGACTCTTAAGGTGTCAGCATACCAAGACATTTTGAACAATTTCACTTTGTGGGAACAGTTTGGGGATGGCCCCTTCCTGTTCCAACATGACTGCGCACCAGTGTACAAGGCAAGGTCCATAAAGACATGGATGAGCGAGTTTAGGCTGATGGAACTGGACTGGCCTGCACAGAGTCCTGACTTCAACCCGATAGAACACCTTTGGGATGAATTAAAGCGGAGACTGTGAGCCAGGCCTTCTCATCCAACATCAGTGCCTGACCTCACAAATGCACTTCTGGAAGAATGGTCAAACATTCCCATAGACACATTCCTAAACCTTGTGGACAGCCTTCCCAGAAGAGTTGAAGCTGTTATAGCCGCAAAGGGTGAGCCAACTCAATATTGAACCCTACAGACTAAGACGCCATTAAAGTTCATGTGCGTGTAAAGGCAGGCGTCCCAATACTTTTGGTAAATAAGTGTAAGTATGTTGGACGGCCATCAGTTTTTTTAATGATTAGTGGGGTCAGCTAGTGAACAGAACATTC
Organism: Lithobates septentrionalis; assembly: GCA_037952835.1. Classification (NCBI taxonomy): domain Eukaryota; kingdom Metazoa; phylum Chordata; class Amphibia; order Anura; family Ranidae; genus Lithobates; species Lithobates septentrionalis. Next base: position 1,575,278 of record JBBDGP010002273.1, read on the forward strand.
TAAAGAGAAAGATGGAATTTGTTTTCCTCGCACAATCCTGTAACTATAAATGTAGTGTATGGCCATTTGAAGTGTTGCCGACATGACCGACTGATTCACAAGAAACGTGATTTTTAATAATCGGTCCTCTTCACATGAACTTCTTCTTTAATCCTCTTTCATCATTCGTCTTACCCAATCCTTCATCCGTAATAATGATTAACTGAGCAAAAATAACCCTCAAAGCTATATTTATACTTCTCAAACTTCCCCCTAAGGAGACCAGACGATCACCAGGGATCTCTGGCGGTGGCGAGATTTCGCAAGGATTCTCAGGAAGTTCTCAAAGTTCTGTCTTCACCTGACGCGATGCTGTCTGTCACATGCAGGGCTGATGTTAGAAATCATGGGCCCCCTACAGCCTATCTCACTGCCCCCCCCCCCCCCCAGCTTGGTGTATGGCTCTGGCTGCATAAACAACCCACTTATTCACGTGATCAGAGTACCTGTATGAATGAACCTTTCATTATATTTTTTACATTTTTTTCTTACATTTTTTTAACAGTCCTGTGGGGGAAATAAGGGATCTGTCTCACAGACAGAGAAAAAGATTGAAGACACAGATCCTCAATCCTTTGATGAATAACATGTTTACTGGTCCTCCGCTCTGGCTGGGGGGGGGGGGGGGGGGGGCAATTAGCCAGCAAGAGGGAGAGAAGAAGCTGGAAGTGCTATTTGGGGGGCACAGGGTATTGGAGATGCGGGAAAAGGGATTTTGGACAGGAGAGGGGCTGAGCAGGGTGGCTGGGGGGGCAATCATTGAAATGGATCCCCCTGTGTGCCCACAGCAGCTGCCAGCCAGCAAAAGGGAGAGAAGAAGAAGCTGGCAGTGCTGTGTGTGTGTGTGTGTGTGGGGGGGGGGGCGACAGGGGATTTGATATTAGGGTGTGATTGTGGACATGAGAGGGGCTGAGCAGATTGGGTGGGGGGGGGGGGGATTCCGGAAACTGATCCCCCTGTGTGCCCACAGCAGCTGACAGCCAGCAAAAGGGAGAGAAGAAGAAGCTGGCAGTGCTGTGTGTGTGTGTGTGTGTGTGTGGGGGGGGGGGGGGGGGGCGACAGGGGATTTGATATTAGGGTGTGATTGTGGACATGAGAGGGGCTGAGCAGATTGGGTGGGGGGGGGGATTCCGGAAACTGATCCCCCTGTGTGCCCACAGCAGCTGACAGCCAGCAAAAGGGAGAGAAGAAGAAGCTGGCAGTGCTGTGGGGGGGCGACAGGGGATTTGATATTAGGGTGTGATTGTGGACATAAGAGGGGCTGAGCAGATTGGGTGGTGGGGGGGAGAGAAATTCCGGAAACTGATCCTCCTGTGTGCCCACAGCAGCTGACAGCCAGCAAGAAGGAGAGAAGAAGCTGGCAGTGCTTTGGGAGGGGGGGGGGCACAGTGAATTGAAGAAAGGCAGGAAAAGAAATTTTGGACAAGAGAGGGGCTGAGCAAAGTGGCGGGGGGGGGGGGGGGAATCCTTGAAACTGATCCCTCTGTGGATCCCCCAGAAGTAGCTGACAGCCGGTGGGAGGGAGAGGAGGAGAAGCCAGCTGCACTGCAAAGGGGGGGGGGGGCATGGAGCTGTGACTGCCTGCATCATGAAGCTGCCTGGGCCCCCCTGATGAACTAATAGGGCCATGGCCCCCATCAGGGGCGTTGCTAGGTCTACAAAAGATCTGGAGCCAGAGCCAAAAAAAGCTTACACGTGTATATATGTGTGTGTGTGTGTGTATATATGTATATCCCCAGGGAGCCTCCCCCCTTACATCAGGGTCCCCAGAGAGCCCCCTCCCCTTGGGGACCCCTGCAGAGACTCGGGGGTATGGGCCCCAGATTCAGGGCTATAGCCCCAAAAGCCACCCCCTAGCGACGCCACTGGGCCCCATACAGGGGGACCGATGCTACACCCTTCTCGGCAGCCCTGGTCACATGTGTCTACAGGGGGCGATGTATATATCCATGGCACTGCTAATTTATCAGAGCTGTAATGCCGCACACACGGTCGGACTTTTCAGCTACAAAAGTCCGACAGCCCGTTCGACAGACTTTCGACAGACTTTCTAACGACCGGACTTGCCTACACACGATCACACAAAAGTCCGACGGATTCGTACGTGATGACGTACACTGGACTATAATAAGGAAGTTGATAGCCAGTAGCCAATAGCTGCCCTAGCGTGGGTTTTTGTCCGTCGGACTAGCATACAGACGAGCGGATTTCTGGGTCCGGCGGAGTTACGACGTAAAGATTTGAAGCAAGTTCCAAATCTAAAGTCCGTCAGATTTACGACTGGAAAAGTCCGCTGAAGGTCCGGTGAAGCCCACACACGATCGGATTGTTCGCCGGATTTGGTCCGTCGGCGTCCGTCGGACAAGTCCGGTTGAAAAGTCCGACCGTGTGTACGCGGGATTAGAAGTCATGGCCAAGGCCATTCTTGTCAAGCACTGCATTTTTCCAGGTCTGCAACTGCACTTCAAAAAACGCACCTCAATAGAGCCTGATGTGCTGAAGAAACACAAAGCAAGTCAGAAGCATCCTCTGAGCTGCCTTATACTGTAAATTGCTCCATTAACATCAATAAGATTTTGCTGACCTGGGATTTTGAGAAAAATGTCCGTCGACATGTCACATGTGGGGACAGAATATTGAAAACTTCCTGAATATCCTTGCGAAATTCCCCCCACCGCTGAACATTCGTGGTGATCATCTGGTCCCCTTAGGAGGAAGTTTGAGAGGTGTAAATATAGCTTTAAGGGTTATTTTTGCTCAGCTAATCACTATTGACAGATGAAGGATTGGGTAGGACAAATGATGGAGGATTAAAGAACTTTATTTAGAAGGCCAATCACTAAAAATCATGTTTTACATGAATCAATGGGCTATGTCGGCAATATTAATATCGGTCATACATTTATGGTTGCAATTTTGTTTGAGAAACATTCTGTACACGTCAGTTGACCCCACTAACCATTAATAAAGTGAAAAAAAGCTTATTGCATGGTTAAATAAAATCCTTTTTTTGGACACAAACTAAATGGGCAGGGTAATAGCTTAGTGGTTAGAACCCCTGCCTGCCAGCACTAGATTCTCAACCACGATACTACCTGCATAGAGTAGAGTTTGCATGTTCTCCTCGTGCCTGGGTGGGTTTCCTCCAACACCTCAATGTCATGCTGGTAGTTTAATTGGTTCCTGTCCAAACTGCCTTTAGTAAGTATGAATGCAAGTTAGAGGCCTTAGGCTGTAGGCACCTGGAGGGCAGGGATTGATGTGAATGTAAAGAAAACAAAAACAGGATATATATATATATATATATATATATATATATATATCTACCGCTGATAGGTAAATTTATTGGGTCGCTTATTATAGGAAGTTAGATTTGCCTCTGTTCCAGCTTGGCTGAGTTGCATGCAGTTCCGCATTGTGCCGGTGGGTGTCGTTGTCACCATCGGCAGGTGTTGGAAAAGCAACGTGTTGAAGCGAATGAGTGCTCCTCTTTCCCGGAGATAACTCAGTGGAGGTGGTCCTCCGAGTTGCATTCTGGGAGAGGGTATTTATGGGACAGATGCCATGTTTTAGGGTTCGTTTTCAGCCACCTGCTGGCCCTCCTGGCCGACAGGGATGCACTAGGAATACCACCTCGTGGGCCTCCGTTCCGGAGGCCCACGTGGCTGCGGCGTGTGGGTGGGCCCAGAAGCCTGTCTGGGGCCTACCACAGCAGCAGAGGAATGGTCCTGAGCTGTCTATCCTGAGTGAAGAAGCTGGACAACCGAGAAGATCCCAGGGGAGGACCAGTCATGGAAGGATCATGCAGAGTGCTGGTCTGGAGAGGGGCCTGGTGACTCGGTTGGAGGACACATTCTGAAGTATTCTTACAGTATAGTACTGCCGGGTTGGCTTAAAGGTTCAAGTACTGTGTCTGACATTCACCGCAAACCAATACATCCTGTGGCAGAGGATCGTACGGGTTTTATTCCAGATAAGTCTGTGGCAGAGACTTTTGTTTGTGCTGCGTGCTGGCTGCTAGGCAAGTGAGAGATGTCTATCCAGACGCGCAAAGATTGAATCCTACAAAAAGGGGGACCATTCGATTGCAAGTGTTCAATTAAAAAGAATATTTCTGAAGAAATACAACAGAAAGGTATTTGAGCTTCCCTGCAGCCTCTTTCCTGCTACTTCCCTGGTTTATTCTATTAAAGCATTGGAAAACCTACTCAAGTGTTTGGTGCTTATATCGTCCAGAGGTAAACTCAACGGAACCCTAGACCCGGTGCCGGTGAAACAGAGGTATCGAGAGTGAAGGTAACAAGCCCGCTTAAACCAGCAGCTCCACCGAGAGTTATTGCTATATATATATATATATATATATATATATATATATATATATATATATATATATATATATATATATATATATATATATATATATATATATATATACATATACATGAACTTTAATGACATCCCAGTCTTAGTCCGTAGGGTTGATATAACTTGCGAGCCTTAGGGAAACAGAAGAGTGACAGCAGAAAAAAGACCAAGTGGTCCATCAAGTCTACCCTTTTTTATTACCATTTATAGATGTTTTTGAATTTTCTTTTTTTTTGTTACCTTTTTTTGTCTGGAGTATACATCTGTGTTTGTCCCAAGCATGTTTGAATCCACTTACCTTTCCCCACTTTTGTTACCCGTCTCTGGACTTGTTCTATCTTATCAATGTCTCCTTATAAGTGAGTTCTCCAGAACTGGACACAGTATTCTAAATGAGGTCTCCCAAAAAATCTATATACAGGAATCAGGGCCTCCTTCCTCCTGCTGGTGACCCCTTTAGTGATATAAAGATCTATATACTGTAGGAGAATCAGAACTTCCTTTCTCCTGCTGGTGATCCCTCTAGTGATATAAAGATCTATATAGATGAATCAGGACTTCCTTCTTGTGCCCCCTTTAGTGATATAAAGATCTATATAGAGGAATCGGGATTTCCTTCCTTCTGCTGGTGATCCCTCTAGTGATATAAAGATCTATATAGATGAATCAGGACTTCCTTCTTGTGCCCCCTTTAGTGATATAAAAATCTATATTGGGGAATCAGGACCTCCTTCCTCCTGCTGGTGACCCCTCTAGTGATATAACGATCTATATAGAGGAATCAGGACTTCCTTCTTGTGCCCCCTTTAGTGATATAAAGATCTATATAGAGGAATCGGGATTTCCTTCCTTCTGCTGGTGATCCCTCTATAGATGATGACTATCGACATCTCGCAGTCTAGAAGTGTGATGGTCATTGGGAAGAATGCTCCTCACATTTGTGGCCATTGGGATTAATCCTTTCCTTACAGATAGCTAAAGATCATTGCTGTCAGTGGCAACTTATCCCAAAAGTTGCTAATTTTTCAGGGAAACTAGAAACGTCTGGTGTTCCATGAAACCCTAGTAGAGAAAGAGTTCTCTAGAACGTGAGGTGGATTGGCAGGACTGGTAAGCTACAATATGGGACCATTTTTGTTTTTCGGTTTAGAAAAACTGAATTTTTTTTATTTAAAGCAGTAGTAAACCGCAGTTTTTTTTTTTTTCTTAAAAAGAAAAAAAACGCAAGGCAATGTTATAATGTGCTAGTATGCACCGCATACTATTATTATTATACAGGATTTATACAACACCAACATTTTGCGCAGAGCTTTACAACTTGGGGGTAGACAGTACAGTTACAATACAGGAGGGATCAGAGGGCCCTGCTCCTTAGAGATTACAATCTAGAAGACTACTAGCACAATATGGGAGACTTACCTTAGAACGATGCCCTCCAGTGGCACGCTGTCACCACTGACAGGGCTTCCATCTTCACCAGGTCCTCCTTCCGGCATGGCAGGATCTGGTCCTTAGATTGGACAAGCCACGATGACGTCACTCCTGCGCATGCACGCACCGGAGCCCCTTGTTTACGGCGCAGGACTCTGAAGGAACGGCACGGATAGCCATTCCTTCAGAGCGCATGCGCCGGTGATGTCAAAGGCTGCATCCAAAGTAAATATCTCCTAAACGGTGCAAGTTTAGGAGATATTTACTGCACCTGTAGGTAAGCCTTATCTATAGGTAAAAATCATACATTGGAGTTTGTTCCCACTTTAAGAGAACCGTTAGAAGCTCCCTGCTGAGATTTCCCTTCATGTCACATGAACACAAGAGGCAGTAAAGCCTCGTACACACGATCGGATTGTTGGCCAACAAAACTGTGGACTTTTGCCCGAAGGGTGTTGGCCCAAACTTGTCTTACATACACGAACAAGGGTGACGTACTATGTGGTTTTTCAGCTCTTTAGCACCACCCTTTGGGCTCCTTCTGCTAATTTTGTGTTAGTAGAAGTTTGGCGAGTGTTGATTCGCACTTTTCATTTTGTGCTTTTCAGTTTGTTTCTGAACGGCAGTTCGTCAACCAGACATGTTGCGGAATCGGAGGAGATAACGTGTTATTTATTATTGGCCTTGGAGTTATTGCTTTGACCCAAGTCCAGTCGAGGAACAGGAGGACGAGGATTTCTTGGACCAAAAATTGTTTGCTTTATTAATCGTGATCAATTATTTCATAGGCCTTTGCTGCGGGAGCTCCAGGAGAATAATCCGGATGATTTTCGGAATTATCTCCGGATGACGGACCCCTGCTTTCACCAACTCTTGGCATTGTCGACTCCCTATATTAAGAAGTAGGACACATGCATGAGGCTTTTATATTATTTTTTGGTTGAATAATAATGATTTGATTTGGTATATTTTCTATATTTTTGGATGCATAGAATGCACTTTTTGGTTAAGTTCTATTGGCAGACAGCATGTCTAATTTTATTTGTTTTCTTTTTTTAATGCGCAAAAACAAAAAAAATGTGTAGAATAATACTTGGTTATGTGTTTTACTTCAAATAACAGTTTGGGAGTCGGCAGTTACATTTAAAAAATACAATGTAAAATTGACAAGGGACACCAACATAGTTGTATCTTTGATCTTAAAAACTACGGGATAATGGTGTTGTGGTAACTTGCCTAAAAAAATAAAAAAAACCCATAATAATATTATTCTTGATATCACTGGAAAAAAAAAAAGCCTTTTTAAATACGTTTGCCATAACTCCATCAGTATCACCAGCAAAGCAGCTTCATTATTATCCCATTAAAGAAGAAGAGAATGTGCGCTGCATTTCGACATTTCATAATTTGCTGCGTCACGAATGTTAATTCTCCATTACGAACGCTGGTTTACAAGACCGACCGCTTCTGGCTCGTCCTTGCTTCCGATGCATGTTTGTACTTTGGACTTTTGTCCGACGAACTTGTGTACACACGCTCGGAAAATCCGACAACACACAGTTGTTCGCGGAAAAATTTTAAAGCCTGCCATCCAACATTGTCTGCAGAAAATCCGACAACAATTGTCCGATGGAGCGTACAACGGTCGGATTTTCCGCCAACAGCCTGTCATCACACATTTCCCGTCGGAAAATCCGATCGTGTGTACGAGGCTTTAGAAGAAACTTCTTCATAGTTTGAATTGACCAGGTATTTGAAACCTTCACTCTGAGCACTTCTCTCTTTCATGTATATGTAGAAATCTAATTAAAAAAAAAAAATAAATAAAAAAAAACATATACACTTTACTACATCCTTCATACAGAAACAATGTCAAAATTTAATTTTTAATTTTTATTTTACATTTTAAACAGTGCCGTAGAGCTGCAATACCAGTCTGTAACACAATGCTCCAAGAACACCACAAAGAAAATAAATAGGAAATAATTGCTGCTTTTCGGTAGTAGTTCCATAGACAGAGATCTGTACATGCATGCCCTCGTTCCGTCACATATTAAAAAAACAAAATACAACCGAAATTAAAAGGTCAAACCTACTGCAGTAAATGGTGTCTCTGCCCCGCCCACAACGGGCCCCGCTTCTTTAAGTAGCTTCCCTCCAGTTATTTTATTTACATTACAAGAAGTCTGACCAGAAAGTACTTTTCCAATCACAGAGCATTAAATGGAACATGAAAATCTGTAGTCTTCACTAAATATACTAAAAATAGTATAAATAAAGCCCAAACTGCTTTCTTACAGATCTAAACCCAGTCACTAAAATTTCATATAACTGTGTGATTTTGAAAAACACGTAAAATCTCCAGCTTTAATTTAAATAATACTCGCGATCCTGCCATGAAGGTTCATGTACTGGCACTTCCTGTTAGGGGATGACAACACTCCGTCCTCGTCTCCCGATGGTGCTTTTGCATGGTCACTACACATAAAGCTTTCTCTCATTCAGCCCGCAAGCTGAACAGGAGGAACTCTAATAGATTCCTCCATTCACGCAAAGCAGCACGAAAGAAGGAATCTCCCCTGCCAGGCTTTTTTTTTTTTATTCTTTTTCCGCGGACAGGCCACTAATCCTGTGGCTGCTGAATACCCAAACAGTGTCTGCATCTGATTGGATGCAGACAGTGTTCGGCGAGATTTTTCCACCTGGATTATGGGTGCGTTGCTTGCAGATCGGTAGCTGACATCACCTCCAGCCCGGGCCCATCCTCACTCGAGGGACCCATAAAAAAAAAAAAAAAAAAGCGCAGTGCAGGGAAGAAAGAATGGGTGCCCCCCCCCCCCCCCCACCCTCCTGGCATTCCCGCGAGGTCTGACTATCTTGGCATTAGGGCCGGTTCACACCACAAAAACGCATTCCAGATCTGTTCCGGATGCATTTTTGCATGCAAACTTTTAACGCTTTTCTGGGTGCTTGCCTTCTTTTTTCCTGTTTCTCTTTTTTTCACTGTACTGGGGTCCGGCACATTTTTGATGCATTCTAGTGCACTTTTTAGGTGCTTTACTGCATTCCAGTTCAGTCGAGTGCAAAATAAATAAATGCACAATGTTCTAACTTTTTTTTCTGGAACTGGAATCCCCGAGCACTGGTGTGAACTATGCCATTGGAAACTATATACCATATTTTTCGCTCCACCTAGGTTTTAGAGGAGGTCAATATTCATTCCATAAGACGCATAGACACTTCCTCCCCTTTTTTTTACGGGGGGAAAAAAAAAAGTGCGTCTTATGGAGTGAAAAATACAGTAACCTACTATCCATGCATTTTTTGATGTAGAAAAAAAAAAAAAAAGCACTTTACTGCATGTGGTGTGAACTGGCCCTGACATTGAAGACGTGCCGCCACCAGGAAGTAAACCCCCCTATAATTTTCAGCCAAGGAGGCTGCCATCTTTGCCTCTGTTTAACCACATGCCGACCAGCGCACGACGATATACGTCGGCACAATTGCACAGCTGGGCAAATGGGCGTACAGGTACGTCCCCTTTAAATCGCGACATTCTGGGCGCGTGTGCACCCTCCGCATACTCTGTGACCGTGCCAGTGGGTCCCATCGAGTCCGCCGAGGGCCCGCGATCGTGTCACGGAGAGGCAATACGGGGAGATGCCTATGTAAACAAGGAATTTCCCTGTTCTGCCTAGCAACATGACAAAGATCTACTGCTCCCTGTCATCTAGTGAGGCAATCTCCCCCCACAGTTAGAATCACTCCTTAGGACGCACTCAATCCCTTGATCACCCCCTAGTGTTGAACCCCTTCCCTGCCAGTGTCATTTACACAGTAATCAGTGCATTTTTATAGCTGTACAAATGACAATGGTTCAAAAATAGT